>OU426964.1:3750000-5000000 GCA_911387765.1 Pyrgus malvae
AATAAATAAATATCTCTATACATAAAAATGAATTGCTGTTCGTAAGTCTCGCTCAAACTCCAGAACGGTTGAGCCAAAATGGCTAATTTTGGTCTTGAATATTAGTAGAAGTCCAGGGAAGGTTTAAACGGTTAGAAAATATAGAAAAATAATAGTAAAAAAACTTATTTTATTTTCCTATATAAACAGTTAGTAACTGTCAAACATTGATTCTTCGCGCCATCGTCCATAAGTTTGACGTAGTGAATAACAATTCATCTGTCACTATTTGTTCCACATTTTTATTTGTCAGTTACATAAAAACTCTTTGTGATGATAAACAAATTAATCCTCTTTCAACACTTTTAAGGCAGGACAACGTCTGCGGGGTCCACTAGTAATGAAATGAAATGAAATGAAATGAAATGAAATGAAATGAAATGAAATGAAATGAAATGAAATGAAATGAAATGAAATGAAATGAAATGAAATGAAATGAAATGAAATGAAATGAAATGAAATGAAATGAAAATACTTTATTGTTGACTGTTTACTCACATAAAGTAAGAAGTGAAGATGAAAATTATAATTGGAGTTTTAAACAGTCTACCATGTTCTGGCATACAATATTATTAATTAAAATTAACTAAAAAATATGTTTTAAGATCCGATAAGAATAATCTTAACGAATCATCGGCTTTTGATGCCTACCCACCGCTGGGTCAATGAGAGAAAAAAAGCCGGCGGAAAAAAAAATGCTATAAATAATGTCCAAGGTCACCTAAAACCACTTTCTACAGACTCCGTTTCCCAAAACTCGTTGAATTTTCTAAACTTACTTGCTCTTGGGAACTCTCCAGAACGCAAAGTCAAAAGCCTTACAGTAAAACTAAAAGTTGGCAAAGCTAACCACATCTGCCCTTGACCAGTCTATGTGTTTCACGTTATGGGATAAAGCGACAAGCTAATGACTCTTACCCCTTTTTTGGTCAAACTGCTGGGCATGGGTGGCAATGCGAGTTGGTGGCCAACCCGTTTACCGGCTGCTAATTATCAATAACAAACGGGAAGCACGAAAAGCCGCATGTAATTTTCCACTAGTGGTCACACATTTCACACCTAACCGTGCCCATTTGGCCTAGCTCCGTTGATCGCTTGCATTCTACGCTAGCCTCTGGGGCATGTGCGCGCTTCTAACATTACAAGCTCTAGGATTACGTATTTGTGTTCTTTATAGTATAAAAATGCTATAAACATTTCCACATCATCACAAAAGAACTGCTTTACAAGTATGTCAAATCGACACCAACTCTACGTAACTATTTACTGTACTTATAGATTACCTTTGTTTCTGTATGTAAATTAGAAATTTTTAATCCCCAATTTTCTTCCACCAACCCGCATTGGAGCAGCGTGGTGGAGAAAGCTCCAGGACTCCCCAATAATGGGGAGAGACCCGTGCCCAGCAGTGGGACGCAAAAAGGGTTGCAGCCATAGTATAAAAAAATATTTAAATACCCTAGTCTACTTCTTCTACATATTCTTTTTAATACGTACCTACTATAATATGTATATTTTATATTCATGCGCTCTCGCCTATCTTCAACGTTGAAACTAGTTTGTCATTAACAGTGAAACACGTACCTCATTCAAACCCTGAAATCACATCGAGTCCAGTTTTTCTTCTGTCCATACATTCTAAAAGCCTGCAGAGATTAACGGATGCTTCCAACGCTATTGCTACAAATTAAACTATTTATTCTCCCTTACCATAAACTATTTACCACTACGTTCCATTTTTAAACTGTTCTGTAGGTATAAGTAAACTACAAAAACGCTTTGCTTATTTTTTTTTATTCAGTCGTGCATAAACTCCAGCCTTTGGACATATTCACAATCTCAAGTGTCTGAATGAGGTTGTATCCCGTTGCGCAGTAATATTTGAAGCTACTGGTAGCCTCGTGTCAGTCTACTCGGCATCATTATTTCATTGGCTGCAACCCTTTTTGCGTCCCACTGCTGGGCACGGGTTGCTCCCCATTATTGGGGAGGCCTGGAGCTTACTCCACCACGCTGCTCCAATGCGGGTTGGTGGAGATGCGGGTTAGTGGCCAACCCACTGTCGGATGTTTTCAAACCGCCCATAAGGCCTCCGACAAGGTTTAACGACTGTTATCTATCGACACAACCGAGACCGACGGCTTAACGTGCCCTCCGAAGCACGGAAACGCGCATGAATTTTTTTGTCACTAGCGGTCACCCATCTCACACCCGACCACGCCCGTTTGGCTTAGTTGCATAGATTGTTTGCGTTCTACGCTAAACGATTATATTAATAATAATGTGGTATTATTTCATTAATAACAAATATTATTTTTTTTCAAACACCGCCTGGAAGGTATGGCTAGCTCCTTTATCGATAGTGCAAAGGTGGTGTTCCCTGTTTCGACTATAAAGGTTAGTTCTACAACATTAAAATCGCTTGTCATTAACGATGAAACATGTACCTCACTCAAAACCTAAATCCCCGCATAGAGTTCAGTTTTTCTACTCTCCGTACATTCCAAAAGCTTCTAGGATTATCGAATGAAACGGACGCAGTTACTTGAAACTAAAAAAATATACTAAAAAACATAAAATTAAATAAATAATGTAGTTTAAAAAATAATAAAATAATAATATGAAAAAAAATCCAACTAAAAATAAAAAATAAATAATGTAGTTTAAAAAACTAAAAAACACGCTTTTGCGAAAATACGAACTAAAAAGTAAAAAAAATATGTATTTACTGTTATAAAAGCGTGGGGTGCATGATGTAAATAGTATCTTAAAAACCACCCCACGTTTTTTTACAGTAAAATACATGATTTTTTTATTTTTATTTCGTATTTTCCCAAAAGCGTGTTTTTTAGTTTTTTAAACTACATTATTTATTTTTAGTTGGATTTTTTTTCATATTATTTATTGCATTGTCATCGGCCCTTCATCCCTGAGCAAATTTTCAAGTTGATCAGACTCCTAGAAATAAGTGAAAATGAAGTTAAAAGATTCCGTTATATACATACATACATACATGTCAAGCTAATAAAAGCGTGTTAAAAAAAAGTTTCACACACACTCATAGCCCCACAGTAGGTACATAAACAAAGACAAAAACAGAAACGCCCAGACCGAGAACAGAAATTTTAAAACTATATTATTATATTTTTTGGTTATAATTCTCGCGTTAGCTTTGTGTTGAGACCATTTACTAACTTATTTATTAAAGACCTCTAAGGGACGACTACGTTTACGATATAAGAAGACGACCCGCGTGGCGCATTGGTTACCATGCCAATCAGGGGGTTCCGTGTTCGATTCCCGGCGAAACAGAAATTTGAATGATGAGTATACATTTCTTTTCTCGATCTGGGTGTTTGTGTTTCTGTCTTTGTATGTGTCCATGTTACCCACGATACATGGTATTAATTACCTTACTGTGGGACTATGAGACAACCGATGGGGAAGAAAATTAAATGTTCTCGAATGGCGACCACGTCTCGGCAAAAGGAGTACAGGCCGCCCTCCAACCAGGTGGACTGATGAACTGAAGAAGACAGCGGGTAGTCGCTGGATTCAGAAGGCCCAGGGCCGGGAGGAGTGGCGAACGTTAGGGGAGGCCTACGTCAAGCGGTGGACTATAAAAGGCAGTAATATAGTAGTCAGGCCAGTTATTAGACTTTTTTATGTACATATTTGGTTTTTTATTCGTTTACGATGAAACACGTTCCTCATTCAAAGCCTAAATCCCCGCATCGAGGCCTGTTTTTCTACTCTCCATACATTCTGAAAGCCTGCAGGGATTAGCGAATGGAACGCTCGCCGTTACTTAAAATAAAACAATTCTAAGCTTTACGCCTCGCACCTAGCATTTTGTACAGTATTAGTGCTTTTAACAATAAATGAGTAGCGGTTTGATTTCAATTTTTAGGTTAAAAAAACGGAACCCGGAAATGGATTCGTCATGTAGGTACCTATGTCTGTCTGTCCGTTCGTATGTCACAGCCACTTTTTTCCGAAACCCTAAGAACTATGCTGTTGAAACTTGTAAAGTAGATGTATTCTGTGAACCGCATTAAGATTTTCACGCAAAAATAGAAAAAAAAACAATAATTTTTGGGGGTTCCCCCATACTTAGAACTGAAACTCAAAAGTTTTTTTCATCAAACCCATACGTGTATATCATTGTTTTTTTAACTAAATAGTTTGCGCGAGACACACTTTCAAAGTGGTAAAATGTAACCTGTAACTTCTAAAATAAGAAAGCATAAAAACTATACATAAAAACTATACATATATATAATGTACATTACCATACAAACTTCTACCGAAAATTGGTTTGAACGAGATCTAGTAAGTACGTAGTATTTTTAATACGTCATAAATCGTAAACCACAATTTACTTTTCATTCAATCTTATTGCAATGATCGCTATAGATGATCAAAGGAAATGATGTATTTATGTTGCCGCTATAACAAGAAATACTAAAAATAGAATAAAATAAATATTTAAGCGGGCTCCCCTACCATAAACGTGATTTTTTATAGATAATGGTAAGGAACTATTCGTGCGTGAGTCCGACTCGAACTTGGCCGGTTTTTACGTGTTATAAAAGCGAATTTTTGAATGTTCGGACGGATAGCTGGAGAAACGCAAATGTTAACACAATTTTATTGCAACTCGTTGCTATAAACGTTATATTTTAATAATTATAAATTTTGAATAAATTTAATGTAGGTAATACAATATTATTCAATATAAACATCACTTCACGGTTAGAGTAGCTCTTCCTTATTCGAAGATAAAAAAATATATAACTTAGAGGCGTCTGTCAGTCTATCTGACGAGATGGCACCGACTTGCGTGTCTAATCGAGGCCGACGCGCTTTGTGAGGCCAGAGAAATAGCGAAGAAAGAGTTCAGACAACCAACGTCAATTTATGCTGAATAGTTTAAAGAAAATTCAATACTTAAAAAATTTGTATTTAGACCGGGAAGAATCATTCTGGTTTAATTTTAATGCAATTTCTTGTGGCCCTTGTGGGTGAGATTTCGAATCACATTGAGGTGGTTCTTTATTCAATAATGTTGCTATAAACATTTCCACATAATCACAAAAGAACTGGTTTACAGGTACCTATGTTGTCAAATCAACAACAACTCTACGTAACTATTTACTGCACTTGTTTATAGATTACCTCTGTTTCTTTAAATAAATTAGAAAATTTTAATCCTTAATTCTGGAGCAGCGATGGCCGAGTGGTAAAAAGACGCGACCGATCTCGGGTTCTCATTCTCGGCGTGCACCTCTGACAAAGAAATTTGTAATGTGCGCATTTATAGTTGCTCCACTGTGGCGGAAAATATCGTGATATTTAATTGATTACGATGTTCTCCATCGCCGTGCATAAGCCTGAGAGAAATTCATAATTTCTCGAAAGCATGACGTCCACCAATCCGGAATTGACCAGCGTGGTGGACTATGGCCTAAAACCTTCTCACTTGTGAGAGGAGACTTGTGCCCAGCAATGGGACATAAAAAAAGGTTGAATAAGAAGAAAAAAATCCCTAATTCAATGTAATCCCTTATGAATATCGTATCTAATGAAATTATGTATTAAAAGTAACAAAAAACTAAAAAAAAAAAAACAAAACATTTCGCTGTTATTGGCTTAAAAGTCATCCCTCTCTGACTTTATGGCCCAGTACAGAGGTGTTATAAAGATTGTATCTCACAATCTGAGATACTGTCTAGTATGCGGATAATTCAAAGCGAAGGTATTAAATTTACCACTTATTTTGTTTTTATTTCATAAGGATAGTGTTTGTTGGATATTGGTTAGTAATGTTGTGAGTTCGAGAGTTACTCTGTCTGTCTGTAACTCTTTCCCGCTTAAACTACTAAACTAATTTGAATGAAATTTGGAACACAGATAGAGTGGACCTTAGCAAAGGACATTGGATGATTTTTATCCTACGGGAACGCCTATGATTTTAATATGACAATATCGTCTTACGTCGTATTTCAAATGGATGGAAGAATGTTAAAGACATAGCCTGGAATAGCACATAGGCAAATTATCCAACTGGGGACCCAAAAACGGATCCACGCGTCGTGAAGGTGGTTAATTTTGAATGGACTGCGTCACGCAAAACAGGAGAGTATACTGGCTTTTCTATATTTCCACACTAAAATTGTGAATTACGAAAGTATAGATGTTTGGATGTTTAAATTCATTTTTACCGCTCATTTGCGGAAGAACGACTGAACGGATCGGAATTAAATTTGGCACTGAGATAATTCATAGTATGGCATAGGAAGTAGCCTACCTTTTGTACCAGATAAATAAGCTGTTCTCGTAGATTAATTAATATAATTATATAAGGTCCGGATCATCAGTATTTAATCTCGATTCGAAACAAAATTCGTTCTTTAGCAGCTAAGTTTTTGTGCTCGCCAGTAGCAGCGATCACCTGAAACGTCATTTATTTAAGTAGATTAATCGAAACAAAAAAAACCGGACTTTTCAAATAAATCAATATACTTCAAAAAGGTCAGCGTACAAAATATTTTCATCACAAGAGCAGGGTGTCACCCGGCCATTACTGCGAGAAATTTAATACAGCATCGTAAGTCCGATGCGGAGTCCTAGTTGGAGCGAAATATTGGAGATGATTGAATTTCGCTGAGCACTCTTCGATTTATTACATGCTTTTTGTTTATTTAATATTAAAGACATTACGGAGATGATTGGTTGACTTTGAATGGACTGTGTGAAGCAAAAGGATGAGTTTACTGGTTTATGCATTTATGAGGGGTTCTGCCATTCTGGCATGTTTGTTCCTTTTTTTACTTAACAATTTATTAATCAGAGGTGCGTGCCGAGGCAAAATAATTATAGTGGTACCGACTGTGTGCAATGTGCTTAAGACAACATCCACTTACAGGTACTGCCCGTTTTCACTAACGACGAATAAGGGAACGCCTTACTAAGTAACTCCTAATTTAGGGCAATGCTTGGCATAAAGTTCCGTTTCACCAATTGATGTATTATAGGTCATATCTTATGAGTAGCCTTTTGACAGTTGTCCATGGTTTTGTTCGTCAATCTATTATCAATTTGAGCGACTGTCGCAAGTGTCAGTTGAGGGGCACCTAAGGACTACGTCATCCCAAATCGGTGTCGTAACTTCATGCCTAACGTCATTGTGTCGTGACTTTATGGTTACTGAAACGTGTTTTCCCTCTGGGCAACTCCTAAATATTTCGGCATCTGATTTAGGCGTATCCTATGGTTAGCGAAAATGAGTGAAGAGCCACGAAGTAAAGCAACACCTTGTCAGCTGGTAGCGTTATAAAAAAATATTTAACATTGCCCATTCCGACACAGCTTTAGTGGTGCACATTATTGGGAATAATAGTTGAATTTCGTTGAGAACTGGCAGACTTATTGTTCACTTTAATAATGATGCTCTGCTGTCATAATTTTAATAGACATTTGCATTTGTTAATAGTTTCAGAGCAATATTTGAAAAGAGTTGTTTTCGTGAACAAAATTTTATTGTATGTCGAATAAAAATTTGTTATTTAAAAACCTTTGATTCATAAACTTTATAAAAGAATTACAAGTTACATAATATTATTAAATATTAAGGACATGGCACAGTTTGGTCACAAATTTTTATGGCCGATTTCCAAAAAATATATTACATCAATTCAACACGACGTGTGTATTGTGTCCAATATGAAGAACCAGGGAACCTTCTAAGTTTAATCAAAATCGGTTCAGCAATTTTCAAATTTCTACTAATTTTCAACACGGTAAGATCTACTTTTAAATAAAATTATGATAAAGTATTTACATTTACAGTCACGTTTTGCTACGAGTATGAAAGAAATTTAATTCAACTTCTGTCTTTTCCGACACAGCTTCAGTCGTGCGCAATATTGGAAATAATAATTGAATTTTGCTGAGCACTCGCTGACTTATTTCTCACTTTAATAATGATGTAGCTCTGCTGTCACCGTTTTAATAGGCGTTTGGATTGGTTAAGAGTTTCAGGGTGAGAGGTGAATAAACTTTTGTAAGCAAATTTAAATATTGTATTTTCGAATGCAAATATTGTTGATTAAAATAATTGTATCTTACACAGTATGACATTGTTAGGGCCTCTTTCACCATCTCCAAGTAAAGTATTGATTATTTACGTCTCAAGTAAAGTTAATTGGCAAGTAAAAGCTATAAGTACAGGTCAGTTTCTCATAATACGTTTAGTGCTACTCGAACATCGTGAAATTGAAATTAAAGTTACAGGTGACTTTAACCGACAATTAGCGTACTTGTCACTTACTTGAAGGTGATGAAAGAGGCCCTTAGTCTCTACAATCATACTTGATAATTTGTTCATGATTTTTACCCGACTTCAAAAAAGGAGGTTATCAATTCTACACGTGTAGTATCAAAACATGTATAACTTTTTTTTATAAATGAATCGAACAACAAGGCAGACGAGCCGCGTGGTGTTAAGCGATCACCGTCGCCTATGGACACGGGCAACCCCAGGGGAGCCACCCGAGCATTGCCGGCTTTGGAGGAGAGCTTTTTCACAGCTTTCTTGAATAATATTGCCATATTATCCTTGTCCATTTCTCTCTATTTTCTCTGAAAATCCTGTCCATCTCCATTTTATTGTTTTACGTGTCATTTTGGCGTCTTTAAACTTTGTTATGTTTTTATTCTATTTAATCTTTACAGCATCAAGGTATGACAGGTATGACACTTGTCAAAGGAGTGGTCTTTATGAGCGAACCCCTCGATCCAACGTTCATGCACAATGTGCCTTCAATTTAAACAACTAGTGTGTCTGTGTGTGTGTGTCAGTTTCAGTGTTGACGGTGCATAGAAAATGACGTTGTTAATTGAAATTTACATATTTAGAAATGTATGCGTCTGTAGCGATGAAAGAATATTTGTGAATGTGTGACAAAATTCAAATGTGCGAGTTCTTCCCCCGCACCGGATTTGGCACATAAATTATGTATCGAAGCGAGGCGCTATGCCGTCTCTACTAAAGGGTAAGTCAGTAACTTTGATGCTCTAAGATTTAATCGTACCTTGTTTCTTCGTTTTACTCCGCGATGACATATTTAACATCTAAAACAGAGGTACAGATAACGAAATGATCCTGCTAGATTTTTCTGAGGTACTTACAAAACTGTAAAAAAATTTTTTTGTAGTAGTCTGTCTATTGGGATTGTCTTTGTCTTCGATATGAAGCATATTATTATTTCATTTAACAACTGTTCTTCCGTAGCGACTGCTTCTGCAAAGCAATATTGAAAATAATAATTGAATTTCGTTGAGCACTCTTCAACTTATTGATCAAGTTAATAACAATGCCCTGTTGTCGCCGCCTTAATACATTCTGGACTTTAGGAAGACATTTAATTTTGGGATGAATTTTGTTTTTTATTTTTATTTATATGTAAACCGAACAAAAAGGCAGACGGGCCGCGTGGTGTTAAGCGATCACCGTCGCCTATGGACACGGGCAACCCCAGGGGAGCCACCCGAGCATTGCCAGCTTTGGAGGAAAGCTATTTTTACAGCTTTCTTGAAGAATCCCATGTTATAGTCCACTGGGAATGCCTCAGCTGGTTGTCCCATAACCTACACGTCCGTGTTAAAAAGGAGCGTACAAAGCGGACTGTGGAGGACCGCCACGAATCCAGATGGTGCCGGTGGAACTTTAACCTTCGCCTGGTGGTATAATCATAGAATGGTGATGTAAGCATGAATTTGTTTTGAAAGTTCCTCGGAGCACTCACCATAGTAGAGTCGGTAGAACACGCAGAGCGAGCCTATGTCTCTTCGCAAGCTGAGCGGTTCTAGCCTGTCAGTCAATCCTGCCCTCCTGCTCCTGCCCAGAGATGAGAGCAGTACTCCATGTGGGGTCTGACCTGGGCCTTGTACAGCGTCAGGATTTGCCCCGCAGTGAAGTACTGCCTCGCCCTATTGAGGATACCAAGCTTTTTGGACGCCAATTTGGCTTTGTGCTCCAAATTACTCCGGTACTGCACTTTACTCGTAATGTCAACTCCTAAAATACCGACACTTTCACCAATGGTGAGCGCGGTACCCTGGAACTGGGGCGCTATGACAAATGGAGTTTTTTTAGCGGTAAACGCCCAAACTTGTGTCTTCATGAGGTTAAACTCGACAAGGTTAAGTCGACCCCATTCTGAGACCCGCTCCAGAGAGTTCTCGACTTCAGACACAAGTTTGATTCTGCTTTCTTCCTCTTGTGACCGAGAGGTATTGGCTCGACAGGTGTATAGTGCGTCCACCGTACTATCATCTGCATAGCAATGTATGCTACTTTATTTGTTGCAGCATGTCATTGATATGCAGAATAAAATAGTGTAGAAGACAGTACCTACTGACCCTTGGGGAACACTGGCGTTAATGGGCTTCATATCTGAGCAGCATCCGTCAACCTTAATCTGCCGCTCAGACAGAAAGTTTGCCACCCAGTTGCATAGCCTCAGGGGAAGACCGTAAGATGGAAGCTTCGCGAGTAGGGCCCTGTGCCAGACCCGGTCAAAGGCCTTTGCAATATCTAGGCTGACTGCCAGAGCCTCCCCGTTGCTCTCGACGGCTTCAGCCCAGCGGTGTGTGAGGTATACCAAGAGATCACCTGCCGACCGGCCCTGGCGAAAGCCATACTGACGATCGCTGATCAACCGGTGCTTCTCGAGGTACCTAAGGAGCTGCGTGTTTATAGCACGCTCCATCACCTAAGAGAGCAGGAAGGTAATCGCAATGGGCTTGTAGTTGGACGGGTCACTGCGGTCACCCTTTTTCGGGATTGGGTGTACTAGGGCTACCTTCCACGAAGACGGTACTATACTAGTGGTGTAGGAAAGCGAGAACAAGCGCGTTAAGACGGGAGCCAATTCGGGAGCCAACTCGGAGCATCTATACAAATAAAAAAATTAGAATGTCTGTTTGTAATATTAAAATAACCGCTTTTTACTACATGCATATGAATGAATATACGGTACATATACCAAAACAGTATTTTTTACAATTTTTACAATGAACGAATTTTGTAATCTATATCCCCACAATTGGAAAGCCTCGCCTTGCTCAAGCCTTTTTAAGTGTAGTCCGTGAAAGAGCTCTTTCAATTTCAGACGTTTGACGGCCTTCTACGCCACAATATTATTAATACTCTCCAATAGATGTCAGGAAGAGTCGTATTTTTCAGTTTATAGTTGATTATCACTCAAAATATTTTTTTGTAATTTAAAATTTCTAAAAATAAAACCTAGCTGGACCGATTTATCACCTCCGAAACCAGGGTACTAAATTTCATCAAAATCATTGGAGCCGTTTCAAAAATTAAAAAGTTTATTTAGGTATATACAAGAATTGCTCGTTTAAAGGTATTAGATAAAATTTTACTGTTATCCCATAAATTATGCAGTGTTCGCTGTAGCCTATGTACATCTGCAGTATACAGTTCCGCTGCTAGACTTATGGCTGATGGTCGCATTATGTAACTCAGGCCGCAACTGCACCTTTTACCTAAGTTTGCTTCAAGGCAAAAATATTTGCAGCAGTGCTACTTTCCTGGTCGAACCATTAAAGTAATACCACAATATATAACATACACAGCAGGAGCAGGAGCAGCGATGGCCGAGTGGTAAAAAACCGCGGTCTGCGACGCGACCGATCCTGGGTTCAAATCCTCGGCGCGCACCTCTTACAAAGAAATTTGTAATGTGCGAATTTATCGCTGCTCCACGGTGATGGAAAATATCGTAATCCTTAATTGATTACGATGTTCTCCATCGCCGTGCATGCCTGAGAGAAATTCATAATTTCTCGAAAGCATGACGTCCACCAATCCGCACTTGGCCAGCGTGGTGGACTATGGCCTAAAATCTTCATTGTTCCGTAAACTGACTTTGCGAGTAAGCGTCGTAGACGTAGTGTCAGTGGTGGTACGTATGTTGGTGTATATCTTTTATTGTTGCATGTGCATGTCCTATGTGGGAGGGAGGTGCTATTGCATGAAAAAGTATACACCATTATACGTCCTGATTACGGATTGTTGCAAAGTAAAAAATTTCAAATAACTAAAAATATGTTCGCTTTATGTACAAAACGTAAAGCGGAATACATTAAAAAACACAAAAAGCTAGGTGCGGAAGATTTAACACAACAGTTGCGGAGATTCGTATCGAGTGATGTATGGCCTCACTGAGCGTATGGATGACCGCCAGTGTCTATGTCACGGAGCAAGGTACACTCGCCTCTAGAGATGACATGCTTAATAATTTTTGAAAGCCTTGGCTGGCTGTAATCTTTTTACGATCCTTTTATCTCATACGGGTTCGTATCAACTTGCTCTCAAAATGTTTTCAACCCGGCAATAAGGCTTCCGATAAAGTTTTGCAACTGCTATCTATTGATAACATCCGGGACTAACAGCTTTACATGCAGTCCGCTTTGCACGCTCCTTTTTACCACGGACGCGTAGGTTATGGGACAACCTTCCAATTTATTCTGATAGCGTAGTACAGTGTTCGGCCTCAAGTATGCCAACAAGACTGCCGTCTCTAGAAACGCATAACAAAACGCAACGATTCACTACTCTGCGGTCTATGTATACTCTCGTATAAGACTGTAGTTTTATTTTCTGCTTTAGCTATTGAATCAGTGACGATTTAACGATTAGTAGTCCTTAGATTCCCGTCTGCATCTGACAAGCATTATTCAGTACTAAAATTGTCTATACTAAAATGCAAGTTGAAAGTGCAAGTGTCTTGTGGGTAGGCTCACAAATGGCAGTTTTTTAAATGTTATAATACTTAATAAAATAATCAGTATTTTTTGTTATATATGTATTCCATCAAATATAAAAATAATAAAAAAATTAATATCTTACATAGGTATAAAATTCTCGTGTCAAAATGTTAGTTACCATTATCATACTCCTCCGTAACGGCTTGACCGATTTTTATGAAATTTTATATGGATATTCAGTGGGTCTGAGAATTGGCTACTATCTATTTTTCATCCCCCTAAATGATAAGGGTGGCCCACACCAAACATTTAAATGCGGTATGGAGTTCGCGGGGTCAGCTAGATGTATATAAAATTAATTATAGATTAATCTGGTAATTGCGCTAACGGCTCTTTTTTTGTAAAAATAGGTGCCTCTGGTCTCCCGAGGCTAAAATAAGTGTCATGTCTTTCAATTAAATCATAATCTGTTGTAATGATGAACTTATCATGCTATTATCCAGTTTTTTTCTTTATACAGTTCTTACCATAACATTAAAAACAACTTTACTGGTACGTTTCGAGTGATGTACAGACCAACAGAGCGAATAGATGGCACCCGTGTCGCTTTGTTCATACACACGTACGATATTTATGAGGTCGACTGTGTTTTTTACAGAAAAATGCGTTCAGGTATTTCTTTTGTTGTATGTTGGAGCTTGTATTTGTTACGTGCTATATGATGGGGAAGAATTGTTTTTTTTTATAAAAGTCACAATGGAGTTTTGTTTTTATAGCATGAAGCTTTAAACCATTGTATGTGTACATAAATATATTTATAATGTTACAAGCCATTTTTTGGTATAGGGCGGAAATCTGTTACGTGTTAGCCTTTTTTGGTTTCAGGGGAAACTTTCAAATGTACCCGGCGCCTTGGGAGAGGATACCGGGTTATGTGGGATCTGACCGCACTACAATCCCCTCGGTGGCTATCTCTACGCTTAGGATGGACTCCGGGATCTCCAGTGAAACGCACCGGTGTCCTCCACGCGCGGCGCCCCAGAACGGGCTCACCTTTGGGAGAGCGGATGTGCTCTCCTGCACCTTCCAACGTTTACAGCGGCATGCGGCCACGCACACACCGCCGTCCCTCCCGGTGCTGCTGGCTGGAAGGATTGAGATCTCACTCTCACCGCCCACAACCCCGGAAGACCCCTTTAAGTCGCCTCTTACGATCAGGCATACCGTAGCTCTATTCTTAATCCCAAATCTACAGGGACTATAGAATGATACAAGCCTACGAATAACTAATATGCTGACCCTTGACTGGAAGTCATGTCATACAGCATAAAGTGATTAGTGGAAACTACTCACTTTATGACTACCCGAAGACCGGGCTCGTAGCGCGCTTTGGGAGAGGCCTATGTCCAGCAGTGGACTAATAACAATAACTAATATAATAAGGATTAATAAGCAGTGGAAGAGAGGGAGAGATATGTGAACTGACTAACAATTTCAGACCCTGCTGTAATGGTTCGAATGATACACTGCTATTTGAAGGGTCATTGGTTCGATTTTAATGAAGTTAAACCTTGTGGCAGAATTGTGGCCTTTCTGCGTATATCCATGGCACCCACGACACAGGTATGACACCTTTGTCGTCTATAGTTTTTTTTTTCGTTACACACTCATAGCCCCTCAGTAAGGTAATTAATAGCCTGTGTCATGGGTACCATGGACACATACAAAGACATGAACACGAACACCCAGACCGAGAACAGAAATTTAAACTCATCAGTCAAATTTTTTCCAGGAATCGAACCCGGTACCCCTCGATTGGCAGTCCGGCATGGTAACCATTGCGCCACGTAGTAGCATTTAGTTAAGTATATTTTAAAAACAATTATTTTATTGTTAGGTTATGCACCACTTAAAGGTTTATCTAAGATTACTTTAAAAAGAGTTATAACTAAAAGTTTATGTATACTTTCCTTTCTATTTATGTGTGTTTTTTGAGCAGACATGCAATGTAAATCAATGATAATCTCTGCATTAAAAATCTTTAAGTATTTTCGGTTACTTCAGTATTAATTGTAATTGTGTGTATAAAATTAAAAATAAATAAATATATAAAATAAAATTCACTCTCAGTGACACTAGGATTCCCTGCTAGTGTCACTGAGAGTGAAGCGGTAATTTTCAATGGTGTTTTTTTCTGCCTAGTTACTAAGTTTTTTCCCAAAATTGTACACACAACTACACTGCTTTAAAGCAATATTGTTAGTACAATTTAGTGGTCAGCCCTGTGATCGAATGCTTTCAATCTCCTTATAAGGTTTCCTATAAGGTTTAACGACTGGTAATAACAAAAATGATAAACGGGATCTACAGTTTAACGAGACCTCCGAAAAAAGTACATGAATTTGCTGCTAGCAGTAATCTATCTTGTTCCGGATCGCATCCGTTTTGGCATATCCTTTTAGATTTCTTGTGTATAATGATACAAACTGTCAAATACAATTATTAATAACTACCAGTATAATTGGGGACATCGTCTAAGTAGTTATTGAATAAACTTTTCTCAGTTGCATCAACCCTATTAACAGACTCACATGACCCATTTCGTAGCGAATGGAATTTCTAAAATTCAAAATGCAACCGTCGACCGGAAATGAATCCGCTCGCGGCGTCTCTGTCGCGATACGGATCTGATGGAGCCCGCGTCCGACTTCCGGTCGGTTCGCGCCTTTATGGCTTCCAATTTCAAATCCGCGTTCGGTAGGATTCGTTCGCCATTTTTGAAACGACATCGCGAAATACTTTTCGAACATTTGTGACCACAGAGTTGCTGTAATGTAGAAAGAGGATGTTATTAAATTCGTTTTCATTAGTTCTAGGGATCTCCACTAAAATAAAAAGCGGAAATCGCTCGGTGTTTCTATTAAAGTCTCTTTAGAGATAGACTAGATCATGACTAGACATATTTTATTTGTAAACTAATCTCTTTCTTATCTCTATATATAATTATATATTAAAAAATATACCTATAAAATTCTCGTGCCGCAGTGTTTGTTGCCAAAGTCCTCCGAAACGGTTCGACCGATTGTAATGAAATTTTGTATGCATATCGGATAGGTATGAGAATCTATGAACATTTATTTCCCATACATTTAGGGGTAAACAAAAGACATGGCTATTATTTTTCTAAACTAACTAAAAACTGAAGAATCAGCGCACGCAGCGGATTTACTGAAAGAAATTGTCACCGTTGCGAGAGTTTTTGCTGTAGAAGTGTAAAGTACCTATAATTCTATTAAGTTTCGGGGGAGATGTGTGGATGCCGGCTAGACTTACAGTCTACAAAGAGTACTATTAGCCTACAAAATTAATGTTTAAGTTAAGGTTATCATGCCGGATCGCCGATCGGAGAGTCCCGGGTTCGATTCCCACCGAAGCAGAAATTTGAATGATGAGTTTATATTTCTGTTCGCGGTCTGGGTGTTTGTGTTTCTGTCTTTGTATGTGTCCTTGGTACCCACGACACAGGGTATATCTACCTTACTGTGGGGCTATGAGTGTGAAACGTAAAAGTAGCAGCGTTATTACCTCAAGCAAGAGCCAGAATTTTTTGAGGTTGTGTGAAGTCCTTGAGATACAGCGAGCATTTCGCGATCATTTAACGCCACGTGGCCTGCATGCGTCTGCAACTCCATTTATACTAAATTGTAAATTTTAATATATATAAATTACGTGTCACGTTGTTTGTCCGCGGTGGACTCCTAAACTACTTAACCGATTTTAATAAAATTTGCACACCGTGTGCAGTTTGATCCAACTTGAAAGATAAGATAGCTAGATCAATTTATTGTTATTTCTGATACTTCAATGCAGGACGCGCGGACGTCTGCCAGGTTCGCTAGTATATATATATATAGATAAAATTGGTTCTCTGTAAAGTCGGTTTACGTACGATAGTTTAGCGTGACAACATCTTACAGATACTTCAACTCAGTTGTGCGCGCGGCGCTATGTGTGCGTAGGCTAGTAATTATGCAGCTTTAATTTGTGTGACAGTGACGCGGCCATCGTCGTCCGAGCAACTTCACTGTACCTCTTGTCACGCACACAAAGTTACTGTGTATATACAGGTTTACCCACACATAGCGCCGCGCGCACAACTGAGTTGAAGTATCTGTAACAAAACAATGGAAACCACATTAACTTTTCACTTCACCTTATAAACAGTCAACGAACGGCGCAAGCAAGACGCTCAAGCCTCAACGTAACGCTACAAGCGCCGATCGTGACGTACAATGAGCGTAACGTACAAATGATTCATCCTTTTTCGTGCGTGCAGCCAGTGTTCATCGATTTACCAGACATCACGTCAAAATCGGATATTAATTGACCTTAAAATGACACTTAGTATGCACTGATTTGTTTTATAGACATTTCTGCTTTTTATTTGGTTTGTAATTAGTTTAATTACAATAAATGTGGTCATGTATGAGCAGTGTAGCAATACACAGAAATATACATGTACAAGAGGTTTGCAAAAAGTACAAAAGGCTTAGAAACTTTTTTGTTTAAATGAACCGAGCAAAAAGGCAGACGGGCCGCCGTCGTCTATGGTCACGGGCAACCCCAGGGAAGCCACCCGAGCATTGCCAGCTTTGTAGGAGAGCTTTTTTAGCTTTCTTGAAGAACCCCATGTCGTAGTCCACTGGAAATGCCTCAGCTGGAAGGTAGTCCCATAACTTACACGTTCGTGGTAAAAATAGGCGTGCAAAGCGGACTGTGGAGGACCGCCACGAGTCCAGATGCTATCGGTGGAACTTTAACCTTCGTCTGGTGATGTAATCATGAAACGGTGACTTGGGAACATTTTGAAAAGTTCCTCGGAGCACTCACCATAGTAAAGTCGTTAGAACACGCAGAGCGAGAGAATTTAATTTTTTTTTATAAAAAACATTACTTTAAAAAATGCATTAAGTAACCAAAACCTAAGACATTTCGTAAAATTAAATATTTAAAGCAACCTCTCAAACTAAAACTTACACGGCCAATAGCTTTTAAGCTTCTCTCTAAATATGACCCGTAAAGCAAAAAGTGTTTCCGCGCGGAATTCCCTTCGCCACACTTCAAGGGTCATAAACGTCCAATGTACTCGATAGGATTGTTCCACTTTGAACTATCGTCTGTATAAATAAGAAAGAACAAAGTTGTATAATTAACTGAATAAGGTATTACTTTACTTAACGATCTATGCAACTAAGCCAAACGGGCGCGGTCGGGTGTGAGATGTGTGACCGCTAGTGGCAAAAAAAAACATGCGCGTTTCCGTGCTTCGGAGGGCACGCTAAGCCGTCGGTCCCGGTTGTTCTCGATAGATAACAGTCGTTAAACCTTGTCGGAGGCCGTTTTGGCGGTTCAAAAAAATCCGACAGCGGGTTGGCCACTAACCCGCAACTCCACCAACCAGCATTGGAGCAGCGTGATAGAGTGAGGTCCAGGCCTTCCCAATAAGGGGCAGAGACCCGTGCCCAGCAGTGGAACGCAAAAAGCGACCAAGTCTCAGCAAAAGGACTACAAGCCGCCCTCCAACCAGGTGGACTGATGATCTAAAGAAGACAGCGGAAAGTCGCTGGATTCAGAAACGCAAGGCGTGACGTACGTTAGGGGAGGCCTACGTCCAGCAGTGGACCGTAAAAAGGCTGAAATGATGATGATGAGAATGGTGTAGTGGCGGCTATTAGTCTCCGGAGTAGCAGCGCAACTGCGTACGACCTCAGAAAAGACTTACCAATGCTTGCTTGAGGTTGTGTATTTACCACTTAACACCACGTGTACTGCATGCTCGTTCAAGTTCCAATTTTTTGCTTCTCTGGGAATCGAAGCCAGGAATCTTCAAACGTCAGTCTGGTTGGGTAAGCGTTGCGCCGTGTGGATTATTATTAAATCTAATACCTTTAAACGAGCAATTCTTGTATATACCTAAATATATTTTTTGAATCTCGGAAACGGCTCCAACTGCGGTACTCTAGCCCGGGTGCAAACCCCAATCAAAACTATATTTTTGTGTTTTTTTTTATTGGGAGCTATTTCAGATGGCGTTATCAAGTAACACTAAGAAAATGAGTGTTTCGTTTGAAATTAAACCTAGAAAATTAATTATTTTTATCCGAGCAACGCTCGGTCGTCCAGGTACTAAATATCTATATCCCCTATGTTACTTCTTATTATTTACTTTTTATCTCACTTACTACAACTTACGATTATTTAATTTGCTAACATAAAACATAATTCACGAAACTGCAGCTGGAAATTGAAAGCAGATCCCAGAGATACAAGCCGTCATGTTAACAACCCGGACACGACAGTTTTGAGCGTCTTGGAATAGTCGCCATATTTCGCTAAATGGACGCCGGAATTATGTGAACTGCACTCGAGATTGCTGGCGAAGTGAAATGATGTTGAAATTTAAATGAAATATATATATTCTTTATTTATTCACTGTACGGTTCCTTTACAAACTCTTAGTGAACGTTATTTTTTTGTCCTGTCTGCTCTGGGTGCGCTTAGGCAATGCTGAGCTGAAGAAAAGAGCAGACGGAGAAAAACTTCAGCCCTGTTTTAAAATATGGGGTATACAATAGCTAGCTTTCTTACAGAGTAGCTATGGGCCGATAAGGAACATACGTGACAGCTACCGCATGTGTCAATAATTTTGTTTTAAGGTAACACTAGGAGAAAATTATATTATACTGTTTGAATGAAAAATTTGAACATTCCACTCATAGCCCTAACCTGTGTCGTGGATACCATGGACACATACAAAGACAGGAACACAAACACCCAGACCGAGAACATAAATTTAAATTCATCATTCAAATTTCTGTTTCGCCAGGAATCGAACCCGGGTCCCCTCGATTGGCAGTCCGGCATGGTAACCATTGCGCCACGCGGGTCGTCATGAAAAAATTATTCTGATTATTACTACCTACTATAGTTTTAAAGATGGATCTTTGGTATGGATAAAAAGTTTTTTTTAAATATTATTGTTTGTTCCTTTAATTTGCGGAAAGTCAATAAAATATACTCCAACGGATTACTATTTATTACAATTTATCAAATATTTTTTTGGTATTTAGGTAGCTATATCGCAACGGTCTAATTTCTTTTTTCTTATATTTTAAAACAATAAAGTGCAAGTTCAAAAATTTTGTACCCGACAGCGTCTGAATCTGAACAAAATCAAATTAATAATGTACTTTGATACCTTATCAACTGGCACAGAAAGATCTAAGTACCAATACCACGTTTCTCACCGAAAGCGGTCCCATAATGTATATTTTTTCAGCCCTTTTTATGTCTCACTGCTGGGCACAGGTCTCCTCTCACAAGTGGGATTTAGGCCATAGTCCGCCACGCTGGCCAAGCGCAGATTTGTGGATCATAAAATCAGAAATTATGAATTTCTCTCAGGCGTGCACGGCAATGAAGAACATCGTAATCGATTAAACTACTATTACCCGTTTTCACGTAGGAATGAAGCATTTTCCCGCGGTAAAGCCTATGTTACTCAGGGTAAATGTAGCTTTCTAATGGTGAAGCAATTTTTGAAATCGGAACAGTAGTTTTTGAATTTATTCATTACAAACATACAAAAATACAAATCTTTTCTCTTTATAATATTAGTATAGAAAACAATGCGTGGCATATTTTACATAGGTAACTTGAGTACTTAATTGTTCGAATTTTATATCAGTAGGTTTTGTGATTTTTTTCCTTTTTTTTTGTTCATAATTTTTTCAGTATTTTAGTCTTGTTTCGAGACGCTCTACGTTATGTTCCTGACGCCAGACATTGTATGTGAATTATAAATTAGTTGGACTGAGGACTTGGCAAAGTCACGTTCTAAAATTAAGCGGTTTTCCTCTTCAAATACTCTTTTGTGAAGCTATAAGATTAGCTTTCTTTGTGGTAGAAATAGGACTAGATTCTTTGAAAGATTGTGAATTGTATTTCACGAGTAAGTATATTATTATGAGCGCAAATCTGCTTTCTTGAAGGCGTTCTACCAATTGTATGAAACTATCAAAATTAATTGCAATCTCAATTCTGCAATAACAACTAAAAATATATATTTTTTTCATCATTCATCATTTCATTTTTTCATGACAGCCTCCGTGGCGTAGTGGGTGATGAGCCGACTGCGAAACGTGAACGTTTCACGTCTCACGTTTCGGGGTTCGATTCCCACCCAGGACAAATATTTGTGTAATGAACATGACTATTTGTTCTGTGTCTGGGTGTTAATTTATCTATTAAAGTATGTATTTAGATTTATATAAGTATGTTTAACAGCTTTCTGATTACCATAGCACAAGCTCTGCTTAGTTTGGAATCAGATGGTGTTGTGTGAATTGTTCAACAATATTTATTATTTATTTATTTATTTTATTTATCATTTCAATACAGTTGTAGTGTTTGAAAATCACTTACTGTTTGGCATTGTTACTTACCATTTAAAAGTAACTTGGCAGTGTAAGCTTCAGGCATATAATAAACAGGTCTTCAGGCGTGTCCAGTTATGGGGAGGGACGGTGCCTAGCAAAAAGTAGATCGCTTCCGCTCTACACTTGCCACAGGGCCGTGAGCACACGTTTATGTAGGCAAAATCATTTATTTATTTATTATTTATGCACACACAGAATATGTACAGGAAAACTTAAGATTAAGGAAAAAGTCAGTACCAAGTTACTGCTTATTTCTAAAGAAATCTCTTCCAGCAGACCTGTGACTGGAGAAGAGCGACGAATGGTAGAACCACAGTGTACATACCATAACCATAGTATTGTGTACACTTTTTAATTTCTTATCATTGTTCGTTCAGTTCTTATTTTTTATATTTAAAACAGAGCCAAGCGGAACAATCCAATAGGCCTGATTTCGGTTTACGTGACGTTTACGTTAAGTTTACGGGCGGAGGTAGCATCCGCAATATTTACGCAGAGTATCGCCAGCCTAATATTAGGGAGCTGATACATGGTTTTGCTGTGATGACTTGGAATGCGATTCTGTTATTTTTTATTCAATTCGTTTTAGTCTTCCATAATAAAGTTGATTCTAAAGTTGATTACGTAACTACTGTCTAGAATAAACGTTGATACTTCTAAAATAGCCTTTTAATTTGCAAGCAAGCTTTAATTGATAAAATTTCTTACTATTAAAGCCCATATCGATATCTTAACGGTATTCACATTTGTTTGTGTATAGTCAAAAAGAGAACTGTGCCCAGCGCTGGGACGAAATAATGCTTACTACTGTAATCCTATTAAAAATATTTATTTTATTATTATACTAGCGGCCGCCCGCGACTTCTTCTGTGTGGACTTTAGTATTAGTAATAGCATGACGAGCTTCCTCGATAAATGGACTATCCAACACAAAAATAATTTTACTGTTTAAACCAGTAGTTCCTGAGATAAGCGTATTTAAACAAACAAATTCTTTAGCTATATATATATTAGTACAGATTTAATACGTAACTGAAATTTTAAAAAATGAGATAGAGAAAGTCGCTTCCATACTAACCAACAGCGTTTAGATCTCATATCAAATCATATTTACTGACGTTATGATCTGACCGTAACGTCCGCAGAGGAAACAATACGCGTTAAATGTAATCCCGAACTCAATAACGTTGCATACTTTACGACGGTTCCGTTATGGCCTATTTGGGCGTTATAGCGTTATTATTTCGATGTAATTTATTGTGTGCCTTAAGATTGGGCTATGCCTACGTTAAGACGGTGAAAATTATGCTATTACCTTGCTGACAGTAAATATTGTGTTGTTTAATTAATTTGTGGTAGTATTCGCGTTTATAAAGATACTAGCGGCCGCCCGCGACTTCGTCCTCGTGGCCTTAGCTTAAAGATGTTTTCTAGAATAAAAGTAGCCCAAGTTCTTTTTGGTTACATCAGCTATCTGCCAGTGAAAGTCCCGTCAAAATCAGACCAGCCATTTCAGAGATAAGCTGGAACAAACAGAAAGACAGACAGACAAAAAATGTAGAAAATGCTATTTTGATGTATGTACCGTATTGTTAAAAGCGGTTATTATAATTTTAAAAACAGACACTTCAATTTTATTTATTTGTATAGATATTATGAGCGCCATTGCATTGTAGTTTTCGGTTTGTTTATTATTCTTTCACGCCATTATTCATTTATTTTATTTATTTATTGATTTCATTATATACTCACAAACTATAAAACATTACAGAATTGCTTAATTCTAATACGTCCTGTAGCTGTTCGAGGTATTTTCCTGCCGCCCTGCAAACTTCAGCCATCGGAGAATGGAAAATATCTAGCCTTATATCGTTTGTATATTGGCGACTCCTTCATGAGAATAAGCCTGCATTATAGATTGATCAAAGGAATATTTTGAGATACCTAGTAGGCTAGAGAGTGACATAAAATAAACTTTAACGCGGTAAAACATCTCATTCCCATGATAATACTCGTAGATCCTCTATTTCGAGCCTTTCTGACGCAGAATAAACCTTAGGACGTAGAGTTTAAGTGTGCGACGGAATAATTTTGAATCAGTTTGCGCGAACATTTTTTTTTAATTTTATTTGGCTGCAACCCTTCTTGCGTCCGGTCATGACTTACGTGGTATGATTACGCGTTGTCGGCTATGACCGTCTTTGGCGTTACAACGCCATATTTTGCATCACGTATATTGACATAACATAATCTTAATATATTATTATATAAATTACGTGTGACGTTGTTTGGCCGCGATGAACTCCTAAACTACTTAACCGATTTTAATAAAATTTGCACACGGTGTGCAGTTTGATCCAACTTAAAAGATAGGACAGCTTATATCTTAATTTATAGTCGCAATAGGTCTAAAGCAGAACGTCTGCCGGATTCGCTTGTTAATATATTTTTTTCATATTGCAAACTTCTTCTTTTTCTCTCTTCTCTTCTTGATCATAATTGTACATAGCAAATATTTGAAGTCCCTGTCTGCCACTGTAGTTTACATTGTGTTGCAGCAGACAGTGTCTTCCCCATGATTTTTGAACAAAATTACAAAATTTATAAAATATATTACAATATTATGTTTTTTACTATGTACGAGTATATGGATATAAAGACGATACTTAAAATAATACTTTTTATTAATTCATGCAATAAAGGGTTAACTTTTTTTATTTGAATGGAGTAGCAGACGAGCATGCAGGCCGCATGGTGTTAAGTGATCGCTGCAGCCCATGGACATCTACATACAACCTCAAGCAAGCATAGGTAAGTCTTGTCTGAGGTCGTATACAGTTACGCCGCTACTCCGGAGGCTGGTGGTCGCTAGTTAATTTTTTTTTCATATTGCAAACTTCTTCATTATTTACGAAATAATGGGTTAAATATAAAACAAACTCAAATTGGCTATGACTTATTGCTACCTAAGATGAGTATAGACAGACCACCAGTAGAATAATAAGTGTTCAATTTGAAAACTCATTTTGGGGGAAAACGGACGAAGCTCATTGTCTGCACACAATGATTGGACCTCCGCATTGTCATGTCAATACCATTGTTAAGAATTTCCCATGAAAATATGATTTAAAGGATGCTTTCAGAGATTTATGAGACTGCATTTATTTGGACAGATCGAACGTAATGACGATTTGGCTGAAAATGCTTTGTTCCGTGATGTATTTATTATTTTTACTTATAATATACTTAACGATTATTTTTTTCTGAATTTTTGATCCTTATGGATGAATAAAGGCGTCAGTTACGTCATGTTGCGTGTAAGCTACTAAAACTAACGTCGATATTACTGTTGGAATCAAAACTATAAATTTTTCATGAGAAACTGAATATTATTTACGCTATTGGATTATGTTCTTTACTATGTACTATATACTTTATTAATTCATGCAACAAAGGGTTAACTGACCAAAAAACAAAACCCAAATTGACTCTCATTAAAAATGCCACCTAGATAAGAATAGTCATCAAAGTAAAATAATAATTGCCCAAATCGAAAACTCAGTTTAGAAGGAAACGAAATCTACTACGACCCAATTTCTTCAGTCACTACAAAAATGGTAATGCAGAAATGGGTGCAGCGGTGGTACTTCCCCGGGCGAACCATAATAGTTCTACCACCTACAAAAATTACCTACACTTACAATGTTATGTTAGTTACACCATTTATAACACAAGAACGACTGAAGCAGTTTTTTGTGAGTTATGAACTGGTTCGTGATTTTCTTAGTATGTTTTAGTTATATTTATATTTAAAAGTACGTGAAATTGCGAACATACCTACTTGTTCATTTCTGATACTTCAAAGGACAACGCCTGCACGGTCTGCTACCAAAAATAACTAATTCACTTATGTATATCCATTGTTCAGCACCTGTATTAAAAACGAAAGACAATACAGTGTATTTGGGCATACAACAAGAGTAAAAACACTGACCAGAGCAGAAGATAAGATCCGCGAAAAAGAACAACGTATGTATACCTTTACAGTTGCACTGAGAATAAACAATATGGCGGCGTGATTTACGCGCGAGTATATTGTTGAAATTCACTCGATAGCGCTTTTGTTGCAAAGCGAGAATAGGGTGACCGTCAGTTCATAGAAATTGTTTGGATTTTATTTATCTATAGTCCAGTGATTCTAGCCTAAAATTATATAGTGACTGTGTAACAACTATAGTTACGTTATAGACAAGTAAAGAGCACCCAACATTTTGGCATACCTACACTTTAAGGTGATCACCCCACTATGGAGACATGCAAATGTTGGCGGCCACTGATGGTACTTGCGGCAATCGACAAAGAAAAATATTACAAAATGAAAGTGTTATGTGATGAAATGTCGAAAGTGATATACTTTCGGAGATATAGAGCTTTGAAATGAAAAAAATGAAAAAATTTATATCAGTTTCAGAAATCTCATTAGGTACTCAGAGATAAATTTAGTCTTTAGAAAGAAAAAAATATTAAATTTAAAGTATTTTTAAAAGATATTGTTAATAGGGAATACTATTTATTTCAACATTTTTTGACACCATATAAATAAAATGAAATGTTTTAATCACTTTGCATTCTAAAGTCAACTCTGTAAAGCTTCCTGAAGTCCACGTTTGACTAAATCCCTGGTCATAACAGTTCTTCTTATCGGCCGTTAGGGACATTCGATGTTGTGCGATGTTTATTTATGACGCGCGATATCTTTTGGAAATAAGTACTATTGTTTCCAAGTCCTGTTTTGTACACTGTTAGACGCAAGTATTTATAGCGTCGTTAATTTATTTATTTATTTATTTATTTATTAATAGAATACTTACGTCTAACATTACAGGTATACCTAATGCGTTAGAGTAATTAGTCATACATTACATAATGAGTTTATAATGGAATAAAATTGCGTAGTAATTAAGTCCTGTCAAATTAATAAAATTCAAATAGATGTACATGTCAAATTATTAATTAATTATTTATACAATTATTAAAATAAAATTATTAAAATAAAGTGTCAAATCAATGTCAATTTGTTAACTTATAACTGAAACGTATAACTTAAAACTGAAATTCGGTATTCGACTGACTGGTTATGTGTATGTTAGGTTTGTGTATCTCTAAAGGCTTTTTTATTATGTTTCAGGTTGTAAACGGTAATCGTGAATGTAAGTGTCCTGGGACTTAAGTGAGAGAGGACTGTATTACAATAGACTGGTTTATTCGCCATTTAATTAACAAAGATACACCCGGTCAAACAGAGTACTAATTAATGTAAATCGTACGTGGTCGGTGGTGGTCACGGTGGTAAGTGGTGCCGCGGCCTGCCGCCTCTGACGTAGCGCGCCTCCTCCGCCCGCGCGTCTTCCCGTGCGTATTGGGAAGAATCCCAACAGTGGTAAATGTAGGTGTTAGAACTATTATGGTTCGCCCGGGAAAGTACCACCGCTGCACCCACTACTGCCGTGAAGCAATTCTATTGTTTTTCGGTGGAAAGGTGCAGTTGCCAGCCACACTTACATGAGGCGACCACCAGCCTCCGGAGTAGCAGCGCAAATGTATACGACCTCAGACAAGACTTACCTATGCTTGCTTGAGGTTGTATGTAGATGTCCATGGGCTGCAGCGACCAGTTAACACCACGTGGCCTTTATGCTCGTCTGCTACTCCATTAAAAAAAATGTAAATCGTCCGTGGTCAGTGGGGGTCGCGATGGTAAGTGGTGCCGCGGCCTGCCGCCTCTGACGTAGCGCGCCTCCTCCGCCCGCGCGTCTTCCCGTGCGTATTGTGAAGAATCCCAACAGTGAGCATTAATGTTTTAATATTATTTTCTACTTTAAATGTGATTTGGACCTTCAACCAAATAGGCCAAGTATGTTTTTTGTAGCATTCTCATTCTCAATTAATTTTGTAGCATTTTCAGTTAATAATGTTTATCTTAGATTTTTTTATAATATGAAACACCTTATTGGTACTTTATATTGATTACAATCTAGTCTTTATAAATGATTAATAAGTAATTTTACTCCAACTTAAATTGCTATTTAGAGATAAAATTTTTACCAATAGTTCTAACACATAAAGGTTCAGACACACAGTTCTTGTTTTCTTTAAGTCACTGTTTTTCTATCACTGCATTATACTATATCACTAATTTAAACGGTTTTTTGATTTGGTTATAAATTATTCTTTCAGGCATGCACGGTGATGGAACACATTGTGATTAATAAAACATAGATAAACAAATTTTCGCTCACTGTGGAACAGCGATACGCACTTGATATATAATATACGCACTTAGTATGCAAATTGCTTTATCATAAGTGCTCTCCTTACTCATAAGTTGAATTATTTAGGCTAGATCGTAATGAATTATAAAGTATTGTTTTGTACTTTATACAAAAAATAATAATAAGTGCTCGCTGGGGGTTTGAATTTGGAGTGTCTATGTCTTTACCGCTAGGCCATCGCTGCTTGCAATTAAAGTACAATAGCTCTTGTTGAATACAACCACTATGCTTGTACCTCCTCTATATATACATACCTCCTTAATACCCTTTCCCGAAAGCCGGAATATTTTCAGATAATATTTAGGATAATGTGCCCATAAAAGGACCTTCAGTATCGATAAAAATGTTAAGAGCACCACTAAAAGGACAGTAGCCATCTTGTAAAGGTAGATTTATAGGTTTTTACTTTAATCTGGGCCCATTTATAATGTGGTTATGGTGACGTCATAATCTTGTATCTACAAAAAGATTATAGGCCTTTTGCGTGTTTGTGAGGGGAAATATTGAACGCTATTTTTTCGAATTGTCGACTTCAGATTATATTACATGTTTAAACAGAATACATTTTTATAAATTACATACAGATAGACGAGCAGGTTGGTGTTAAGTGGTCGTTGCAAGCTATGAACATCTATCTTAGAGCATCAAAGTTACTGACTCACCCTTCAGTAGAGACGGCATAGCGCCTCGCTTCGATACATTATTTTCGTGCCAAATCTGGTGCGGGAGAAGAACGCATACAACTTAATTTTGTCACACATTCACTAATATATATTATAATATATTTATTATATAGTTATTATTATAATAAATATTCTTTCTTCACTACAGACGCATACATTTCTAAATATGTCAATTTCAATTAACAACGTCATTTTCTATGCACCGTGAACATTGACACCGACACACACAGACACACTAGTTGTATAACTAGAAGGCACATTGTGCATGGACGTTGGGACGAGGGGTTCGACCGTAAAGGCCACTCCTCTGACGGGCGTCATACTTGTCATTCCTTGATGCTCTAAGACATCTACATACAAAGTTTTTTGTTGATTTTGAGTATTTCCTAAGGAAAGATTCAAGTCTGTCAAATGGAATAGTGCGTTTCTTAGTCACACTCTATTTTAATCTATGGTCAGACGCATATGAGGCGACCATCAAGCGCGGTTGTAGTAGCAGCGCAAATGCAACTTCAAAAAAAATAGGGACATATTGTTATATTTTGTTTAGTAAACAACATAGGGATTTTTCTTAACGTGACACGGGCAGTTTTAAAACAAAGAGCATTTTTATGCAAACGTCTCATACAAATCCTACTAATATTATAAATGCGAAAGTAAGTTTGTTTGTTAACTCTTTCACGCGAAAACTACTCAATTGATCATCATGAAACTTTGCACATATATTCTTGGAGTTATCAGAAGTAAAATAGGATACTTTAAAACAAATTAACGCGAGTGAAACCGCGGAGCACAGCTAGTATCATATAAAACGCATTGTAGTGTACCTATTTATGTAAATTTATAAATACATTTATATATGTGTAATGTATTTTTTTTGCGCCATGTTTTCTACTCCTCCGTCAGCGCAATTTTCGTAAAAAGGAATATTTACGTCAATATTTTGCTTCACGTATTGTTATAATGAAACTGAATTTAACCACACTGTTTTCCAGACGTCCTCAACACAAACACAAAGGCATTCATCATAAAGAAACATCACATCCCATTGAAACTGATTAAATCAACAATACGCGAAACTAAAGTGTAATCTACAATGAAATCAGCTTTTATGTCCGTCGCCATCTTTATTCGTTTTCAATAATGGAATCTGTCTGCCGAAAACCATGAAAACTTCGATAATTGAATGACCGAAACAATGGTCGTGTGTTTTTATCTGGATTCCACTTATTTAATGTAACACTTGCTCTATCTGATGTTTTTCTTGAAAACACTTATTTTTCTGAGAAGAACGGGCGCGGTCGGGCCTGTGGTGTGTGACCGCTAGTAACAAAAATTTTCATGCTTCGGAGAATACTTTAAGCCGTCGGTCCCGGTTGTGATCAATAGTCGTTAAGCTTAGTAGGATGCCTTAAGGGCGGTTTGAAAACATCCGTTAGCTGGTTAACCCGCATTTGAATACCGTGGTTGAGTGAGCTGCAGGCCTTTCCAATAATGGAGAGAGACCCGTGCCCAACAGTGGAACTAATGGGGTTGCAGCATTACGCAGCAGCATCTCAGAAATTTGTCATTATAATAAGAGTCGTGATGTTATAAAGTACAATACTTTATTATATTGCGAACCTTAATCATCTTTTCGTTTGGTATCGGGGGAAACCTACAAAAGGTACCCGGTACCTAGGGAGAGGATACCGGGTTAGGTGGGATTTGACCGCACTAAACCCCCTCGGTGGCCTGCCTCTGCGCTTGGGGCGGACTCTGGGATCTCCTGTGTAACGCACCGGTGTCCTCCACGCGCGGCACTTAGGAAACGGCCCATGTTTGGTAGAGCAGATGTGCTCTCCTGCCCCTTACGATGTTTACGGCGACATGCGGCCACGCACACACCGCCGGGGCTGGTGGCTGGACGGATCGAGCTCCCACTCTCACCGCCAACAACCCCGGTAACCCTCTATTAGTCGCGCTTACGATCAGGCAGAGGTTACCGTTGCTCTGTTCTTAATCTCGAAGCTACAGGGACTGAACCTTAATCACCTAGCTTACAAAACAGAAGTACTCCATCAACTTCAATAAAACCAAAATTTCATATAATTTTAGCCATAGCCTAAAAGGATTTTACACAAATGGCCTCCAAAACGAGAAATTTATACAAATTCAAGTCTTAATTTCGTGAAAACGCTCCAATGTGATCTTTCCAGAGATGAGAAATGATTTATTAAAATTTTTCGCCAAATAACCTAAGAATGCTGAAAAGAAAACCATTATGGTAAAAATTACGTCATAAAACCAGATGACCCAGTCATTTTGTTATGACATTTAAATTTCCATTAAGTTTATTTATTAGTTACTAGCTGTGCCCCGCGGTTTTACCCGCGTTAGAGAGGATCATTAGCATAAAGTGAAGTCCCTTCTGAAGTGCCGCTGGACCGGCTTTTTGTAGGATTATTTAAGATAAACATTTCCATCATACATTACATATGTGTAACTCTAGCGGTTTGGGCAGCGCACGCCAGAACAGCTCGCAGATGGTAGATTTTTTCCTACTTACTTGATACTTTTCGTCATATTTTGGACAATTCACACAATATCTTTATAAATTGTAGCCTATGTGTTATTCTGATGTATAAGATTATACATATTTTTGTAAAGTTTCATCAAAGAGTAACAAACATAATCTTACAAACTTTCGCGTTTATAATATTAGTAGGATTTTAGCTCATTGGAGCTTAGCTTTGATGAAAGTACAAATTATACTACAGTTGCATTAAAATTAAAAGCTACTTAGCTGTATATGTAGTATCTATTTTATATCTATGAAATGAAATGAAATATTATTTATTCACTGTAAAGCCTTTACAAACTCTTAGTGAACGTCATTTTTTTTATCTGTCTGCTCTGGGTGCGCTTAGGCAATGCTGAACTGAAAAAAAAAGCAGACGGAGAAAACTTCAGCCCTGTTTTAAAATATGGGGTATACAATAATTAGCTTTCTTACAGAGTAGCTATGGGCCGATAAGGGACATACGTGACAGCTACCGCATGTGTCAATGTCGTCCAATGAGTATCTGTACTCATGTGTAGCACGAATATTACCTGTGGTCAAGATCGCAGGCTTACGCAGTATAAGAATTAATGTAACAAAAAGCCAAATCTTCTGGAAAACTTAAGTGTAATGAAGTCTGAATATAATAATGTTTTAATATTATGTGTTAATGGAATGTCCTCTAAACTGAGTTAAAGAAAATAGTTTGTACAATAGTTATTCTCATAAACTTGGCTGTAACCCTGTTTTGCGTTCCGACAAGGTTTAACGACTGTTATGTATCGATAACAACCGGGATCGACGGTTTAACGTGCCATGCGCGTTTCCGAGCTTCGGAAGCTCGGAAACGCGCATGAAAGTTTTACACGAGCGGTCACCCAAGTCACACCTTACCGCGCCTGTTTGCCTTCGGAACTAAGAATAGAACTACGATATACCAGGCCTGATCGTAAAAGGCGGCTAAAAGGGGGCTTCCGAGGTTGCGGGCTGTGAGAATGGGAGCTCGATCCGTAAAGCCAGCAGCCCCGGGAAGGACTGCGGTGTGTGCGTGGACGCATGCCGCTGTAAGCATCGAAATTCTCTGATCTCTTCTCTGAAGCTTCTGGCCTGTCCAATAATAGAAAAAAAAACCAGTTGGGTATTTTTGTGCAGCTTACTGCACAAAAATATTGTTTCTAGTCGCTACCTACAAGAAAATCCTTACCTTACTAAAATAAGCTCGGTTCCCTTTCAGGTAGCCAGCCCACGTAACTTTACATTTATACAAATTCTAGTCATAATTCCATAAAAACGCCCCAAATGTGCCATTCAAGAGATAAATGATTCGTTTTTGCACTCTTTAAATTTTCCGCAGTATCGCAGAACGGTAATGATGCTTAGCCAACAAAGACTTTATACCACTGAACCCAGGCAGAGGTACACTACGCTTCTTTGATTTAATAAACGATTTTTAATGAACTTTCTTTGCAGTTTAAAGTCATTATTAAATTTAATTTTCAAAACGCACCAAAATGTTTTGATAACATCAATGCAGTAGCTCAAAATTATACAAGAATATCCTGCAACATATAGACATCTACATTTAAAGTCAATCAAACATGAGTTTAATCTGAGGTTGTAAGCAATTGCGTTGATACTAGAGAAACTGATGGGTGCCAAATACAATAGATTTTTTATCCATTTTTCTTTATTGATAAGTATGTAGTATTTATTCACAATAAATACGTTATTCACATATTATACACTCTGTCACACACACCCACACACACACAGGCACGAACGCATGTGCACACACACACACACACTCACACACACACACTTTAACTTGCTTTAGCTTTATTTAATTTAATTTTATATTTACTTAACATTAAGAAGAACAGAACTAACATTAGTGTAAAGTCTTACCAATTATTTGTATATCACCTACCTTATTTGTTATGTAGAACATATTTACTGAGTGTTTTTGGGAGGGCGTAATCTGCTGCGACACAGTTTTTACTTTTGTAGTGGATTACGATCAATAAGTTGTGTATATCTTAATTACCTATTGTTCAATAAATCTTTGAAATCTTTGAAATCTATTACATATAAAAAACTTAACATTAATCTTGCCTATAATAAATATACAAAACTAAAAATAAAATAGAGAATTAGAATAGAATTCCTTTATTATAGAAATAGTGCATCGATTACTTTACTGCCACGAAGAAGAGCTGTGATATTCAAAGTTTCGGTATTACCGCGGTCGTTCCATGAAAGTTCTGCTACGTGCAATAGGGTCTTGGACATTATTTACAAAAAAATATCAATACATACCTTTAAAAGGTTACACAAAACTACGGTTGGAAAGTAGGATAATTGTTAATTCATTTACATACATGATTTTTACCGTCGCATAATTCAATTAAAATTTAGTCAGTTGACTTAAATGACTTGTGACGTCACAAACCATTTTCTAATACAAGATGTATGAAGACGTCACGTTTCGACAGTTCATCAAAAGTATCTCAATTGACTAGGGAGTCCAAAACCGGATAAGACACGCTATTGGACCAACTTTATTTGAATCAGCATTGCATCAGTATTCTATGCTTACTAAGTATAGAAATCGAAAATGGAGGTAGTAAGTTTTCCAGTCACAGTGAGCGACCCATCGCTCTCAAAAACGCCCCACTGCTGCGATGTACAGCAGAATAAGTACTATGATAGAAAAAAGGCCTTAAATATACCTACCGGCTTTGGTTGGTGAACAGAAATTTTAATAAGGGATTATTAAATCTTATTAAACACCCTCTGAATATTCAGAGTATTTTAAGGAGCGCTCAACATTTATGCTGCTGTTTGTTTTTACAACCCCCTTATTTCGGTGTGAAGGATATTTTTGTTAAGTCCCTGAAAATATAGAAATGACGACTTTAGTGCCTTGATAATGGTTAAGACTCTGTTAAGACTACTGATTAACGGAGAAGGAAAATATTTCGAATTATCACACAATATTTCGAGTGACATTGTTTATCAAAAATAAATCCCAGTGATTATTTTTATTTTTATTTTCTACCGGTAAGAAAGTAATACCTATGAAACCATGTTTTATAGATTTTATCTAAAACTTAAATAAAGTTTGAATAAAATAATAAATTTTAAAGCAACTATGTTCGAGCGAAGGTCGTTTAAACTCAGGCGACAACTTCTGAATGATAAAATTTTATGTGTATTATGTCGCAGCTCCAAGTTAATTTATGGAATTGTTACGATCTTGATATCAAAAAGATTATTGATTATTTAGTGCTTATTTTAAGTGCTTTAGAGGTCACGTTAAATAGTAATTAATTATTGTCACACAACTTATGGGTGACTTTAAATCTGTTCGCAGATTAATTTTTGACTCTGCTTGTCCTCTCAATTTTGGAGTGGCACAGCATAGTAAACCAGGTCTTATCAGTTACCGAGAGAGACTCATGCCCAGCAGTGGGTCGCAAAAGCTGCAAATCACTAAAAAGAACAGAAAATTTAATAAGGAATTGCCTTATAACAATAATAAACAATAATATAAAAGAATCAGTCGTTACTTTGCGGAACTCCATTTTTATAAATGTATGATAAACGTATGATGGTGTATACTTTTGTCATGCAATAGCACCTCCCTCCCACATACGACACATGCACATGCAACAATAAAAAATAAACACCAACAAACTCGCAAAGTCTGCGACTCGAGTACCAGTCGTAGAGTCAATAACCCTGATGAGGCTCTGTTTTGGGGCGAAACACGTGTTGATGGTGGTACGTATGTTGGTGTATATTTTTTTATTGTTGCATGTGCATGTGTCCTATGGTGGTGGGAGGGAGGTGCAGATTAAAAAATAAAACACCATCATGCGTTCTGATTGCGGATTGTTGCGAAGTAGTTTTTAACTAACTTTATAAGGAATCGCCTTATTTAACACCCTCTGAATATCCAGAGTTAGGAGCGCTAACTTTATGCTGCTATTTGGTTTTAGAACCCACGTATTTCCATGTGAAGAGTATTTTAAGTCCCTGAAAATATGCTAATGACGACTCTGGTGCTTTGACAATGGTTATTATGCTTCTACTGAATGAAGAATAATTCGAATTAAAATGTAACATTGTATCAAAAGTAAACTCCGAAGAGATGATATTTTTCTTTTTATCTTCAACAAGTAACACTTATAAAATCATTTTTAGAATGGAGGGGTGGTTTGTGTTTATACTGTTCTAATGACTCATGTGGCCCAATGGTTACCATGCCAAACTGCCAATCGAGGGGTCCCGGGTTCGATTCCCGGCGAAATAGAAATTTGAATGATGAGTTTAAATTTCTGTTCTCGGTCTGGGTGTTTGTGTTCCTGTCTTTGTATGTGTCCATGGTACCCACGACACAGGGTATCGTTTCCCTACTGTGGGGCTATGAGTGTGTAACGTTTATTTATTATTTATTTATTTATTATTAAAAAAATGAAAATAAATGGCTGCAAGCCTTTTTGCAGCAGTGAGGCTGGGCATGGGCGTCTCCCCTAGATTGGGATGGGCTGGAGCTTGTTCAACCACGCTGCTCCATTGCGGGTTGGTGGAGATAAGGGTTAATGACCAACCCGCTGTTGGTGACGAAACAGCCCATAAGACCTCCGACAACGTTTAACGATTGCTAATATCGATAAAAGATGAGATAGATGGCATCTATTGCTCCCCGAAGCACTAAAGAACGCATGAAGTTTTGCTACTAGCGGTTACCCATCTCACACGCAACCGTACCTTCTTAGTTACCGAAAGAGACTAGGGCTCTTGAGGCCCAGCTGTGGACTCAAAAGGTTGGAAGTCAAAAATAGAAAAAAATACTAAAGCCTTGAATACTTCAACCAGTTTTGTTTAGCGAACAGAAATTTTAATAACGAATTGGCTTATTAAACACCCTCTGAATATCCAGAGTTAGGAGCGCTCAACATTTATGCTGCTATTTGGTTTTACAACCCCCATATTTCGGTGTGAAGGGTATTTTTGTTAAGTCTCTGAAAATATGGAAATGACGACTCTAGTGCCTTGATAATGGTTAAGACTACGCTTCCACTGAAAAGAGAATATTTCGAATTATGAAGTGAAATTATTATTTGGTGATGGAAAATATCGTGATATTTAATTGATTACGATGTTCTCCATCGCCGTGCATGCCTGAGAGAAATTCATAATTTCTCGATAGTATGTCGTCCACCAATCCGCACTTGGCCAGCGTGGTGGACTATGGCCTAAATCCCTGTCAATTGTGAGAAGGAGACCTGTGCCCAGCAGTGGGACAAAAAAAAAGGTTGAAAAAAAACATGTCTGCGATTAATGCAATGGCGCAATGGTTACCATGCCGGACTGCCAATCGAAGGGTCCCGGGTGGGTTCCGAATTTGAATGATGAGTTTAAATTTCTGTTCTCGGTCTGGGTGTTTGTGTTCCTGTCTTTGTATGTATCCATGGTACACACGACACAGCGTATATCTACCCTACTGTGGGACTATGAGTGTGTAACGTTTATTTATTAATATAAAATTGATTTGTTATGTTACCACGGATTAGAAAAACAGACATAATTAGATTTTTTTCATGAAATTAGTATATTTCATTTTAAACAATGTACATAATACAATATCATGCGGCTTAGTCACGCCTCTTGTTCAACTACTGTTTAAGAGAGGATTTAGCATTTTCCGGAAAAATCATAAAATTAAGAAAATATTTCTCAAAAGTTTTATTTACGAAAAGAAAGAAAGAAAAGAAAGATAAAAATATTTATTTTATATTAATTAATGAATGTCATTTTTTCCCGGTCATCGCCTACGTTCCGTTTATTAAATGTATGGCATACTTCAAAGCACCATTTTCCAAAGGCTTTTATGCACGGGCTATTCATATGTCAAATTAGGTCATTCATACAATGTCAGTAAGCAGACCGCAGCCACATAATGCGTGCTGTAAAATGGACATTACATTGCTCGGTTACACTCGCCGAATAGAATGAGTTATTCATGAATTAGATATTTTTGGAATTTGATGTATATTATTTTTATGTCCCACGCCTAGCTGGGCACAGGCCTCCTCTCGAAATTGAGAGCTTACATAAATGGGCCATACTCCACCACGCTGGATAAGTGCGAATTCGTGGACTTCATGCCTTCAAGAAATTATGAGTAACTCTCAGCATGAGACATTGTGATGATTAATGATGTTTACCATCATAAAAAGAAAACGACAATGTTTTTCCTCACCGTGGAGTAGCGCACTGTAATACAGGCGCGGTCCCAGGGGGGGATCACAGGGGACATGACTCCCTCCCCCCCAAATCCATCAGTCATGCGTAGATGGAAGGCAAAACAAGCCAATTTGGGATACCTTTTCCCCCAGATTTCTTGGTGACCCCCAATATAATAACAATAGCCTTCCGCCAGCATCTTCGCCCGCGTGGACCCGTTTTCCCATAGGAAAAAACTTTATCTGTGTTCTAATTTCATTAAAATTAGTTCAGTACTTTAAGCGGGAAAGCGTAACAGACAGACAGACAGAGTTACTTTCGAATTTATAATATTAAGTATGGATTAGTGGATAATCATTTCATTGACCTTTTGGTAGGTGGTAGAACTATTATGGTTCGCCCGGGGAAGTACCACCGCTGCACCCACTTCTGCCGTGAACCAATTATATTGTGTTTAGTATGCTTGCTTGAGGTTGTGTGCAGATGTCCATGGGCTGCAGCGACCACTTAACACAACGTGGCCTGCATGCTCGTCTGCTACTCCATTCAATTCGGTTTTACGAGGGGTCGATCAACCACAGATGCCGGTGTAGAGCTTTTTAAGACCATAGTGGATGCTTGGGAGACGTCACGGGATGCTTTAGGTATCTTTTGTGACTTATCTAAGGCATTTGACTGTGTACACCATGAACCATTGATCAGGAAACTCAATCACTATGGCATCAAAGAAACCGCGCTCAGGCTTCTGGAGTCTTATCTGAGTGATAGATAAATAAAATTTGAGCCGCAATACTTACATATGAATTATTGTCTACATACATACATACATATATACATACATTTATCGATACATCCCTACTTCCCTATATATTTAATATTATAAATTCGAAAGTAACTCTGTCTGTCTGTCTGCTACGCTTTCCCGCTTAAACTACTGAACCAATTTTAATGAAATTTGGAACACAGATAGAGTGGACCTTGTGAAAAGACATAGGATGGTTTTTATCCTGCGGGAACCTATAAAACTGGTTAACGCGGGCAAAGCCGCTGGCGGATGGCTAGTAGGTAAATAAATGAAAAATACATTATTATTTAATAACGAATAACCTTATTGTTAATTAACTTAAAACGATGCTCTAATTCTATTCTGTCCGCATCTGCTCGTAATCATTATCAAGATTACACATTTTCGGGCCTATTTTGGCCATTTCAAACCTTTCTCTAAAATGTGAATGTCTAAGGTAATTGATTGGCTGCAACCCTTTTTGCATCCCACTGCTGGGCACGGGTCTCTCCCACTTAGTGTAGAGGCCTGGAGCTTACTCCACCACGCTGCTCAAATGCGGGTTGGTAGAGATGCGGGTTGGTGGCGAACCCGCTGTCGGATGTTCTCAAACCGCCCATAAGACCTCCGACAAGGCTTAACGACTGTTATCTATCGACAACAACCGGAACCGAAACTTAACCCTTAACGTTCCTTCCGAAGCACGGAAACGCGTATGAATTTTTTTGCCACTAGCGGTCGCCCATGTTACACCTGACCGCGCCCGTTTGGCTTAGCTGCGGCCTACGCTACGCTAGCCGCCGAGCCATACGCGCTTCCAATGTCTTAGATAATTTGATTAAATTAAAATAATTCTTAGAGGAAAACAAAATATTAAAAGTTCGAATAAATATATGTTATTTTACTATAATAGTATCATTTTCCAAAGTTAATAGATCTTACGTAAGAGATTTATGAAAATACAAATGCTTTACATGAAGATTATAGATTAGGTTCAAAATTAATGCATATTTAGTGCGCATTCTATAGATATTACTAATTACGCGATAAATGTGATTAGATAGTAAACGAAGGCGATAAACACAATAAACCAAGAAATGTTTTTGAATTTACTACTGAATTTATACGCATACCAATAGATTGTATGCTTAAAATAAACATTAAAATGAATCTTATAAACATTTTAATTCTATTAGTTGTTTTAGTAGCTGTGAGTGCTGAAAGAAAAACGTTTGATGGTTACAAAGTTTATAAAGTGGTTCCGAAAACAAATGAGGAAAAAGAACTCTTAGCAAATCTTCAGAGGGATAGAGTACTAGAACTATGGGATGACCTTTATGTAGTGAACCAAGATGTTAGATTAATGGTGCCACCGGAAAATATTGCAATCTATCTTCAGAGTGTAGGAAAAGCTGGAGTTGAATTTAAAGAAGTCATTAGTGATATGCAAGCGTAAGTTGAAAAATATAGTTTATTAAGACTAAAATATCTTTTACGACTTTTGACGACCCGTGTGGCGAAATGGTTACCATGCCGGACTGTCAATCGAAGGGTCCCGGGTTCGATTCCCGGTGAAGCAAAAATTTGAATGATGAGTTTAAATTTCTGTTCTCGGTCAGGGTGTTTGTGTTTCTGTCTCAGTGTGTGTCCATGGTACCCACGACACAGGGTATATCTACCCTACTGTGGGGCTGTGAGTGTGAAAAAAAAAGTTATTTCTGGACCTTTTATTTCAAAATATTTTTCCCTTTAATTTATTGATCCTAATATTTATAAATTCATAATATTTATTAATAAGCTAATTTTACAGTATGTATACTATGAAAAAATTATTGACATAAATTAACTACTGATTCTAATCAATTATTTACAGTATTTACATACAATTATTTTTAAATGCAATGATGTGTTGAGATAAAGTTGCACAATATAAAATTCAAAGACAAAAGCGGCTATTCAATATAGAAAAAAATACAAATAGTTTACTCTAAAGTTACATAGAAACTTACATCATACTATATAATCTTTTTTTAACGGCTTTCATCATAGCAAAAAACCTAGATTCCATATAATTTTATGTAGTTCTATTCATTATGATTGAAAATTTATATAGTGAAAAATCTTAAATACCTACTAATAAAAATTTATTGAGTGTAAAGATAACGTAAGTTATTAGGTTACTGATACTGTAAGCTAGGTTTAAGTTTAATGTAAGTTCTTGTCTTGGGAAATAAATAATTTTCCTACGTAATTTTAATTTGTTTTTGACAAGAAAATGAATCGTTGTAAAATATTTTTAGAGCAATAAATAAGCAACTTGAACCAGCTGAAAATATTGCAAGAAGCGATACCTCATTCCTTAACTATTCTTGGGAAAGATATCATACTCTGGATCAAATATATCAATGGCTGGGAGAAGTTGAGGCGAACTTCCCAAATATTGTATCGAATTTCACTATTGGCACATCTGTGGAAGGAAGAGAAATCAGAGGAATCAAAATCGATTACAATCCTAATCGCAGAAGAAAACAGATTGGCATTTTTGAAGGCACCCTGCATGCTAGAGAATGGATATCTCCAGCAATGGTAACGTGGGTGATCAAAGAGTTTTTAACCAGCAGAGATCCAGAAGTTAGGCTTATGGCTGAGAATTTCGAATGGCATATGATTCCAGTTGTTAACCCAGATGGATATGTTTATACATTCACAACTGTAAGTATCTATTTTTCACGCGGTTTCTTTTTTCTAACATTTTTTCTGTCTCTTTTTTGGGCAAAGGTCTCCTCACAGAAATAATGAGGGACAGAGCTTACCCTTATTCCAGCATGGCGAGGTAATGGACATCATGCCTTTAAGAAATTAGGTATTGAAATTTTGTTTCAGCCATTATCGCCTTATAGAAAACATCGTTATTGAATATTACAATGTTTTGTTTTCACTAAACAGTAGAGATAAATACCCACGACGTGCACGACACAATTTTAACCCGAGTTTCCTGTGTTGGAGACCAGTGTCTTTATCACATCTTCATCTAACGCTACTCACATGGGTACTTCGAATGGCTAGCTGACTGCAACCCTTATTCCGTCCCACTGCTGGGCACGGGTCTCTCTCCATTTAAGGTTTAAAGACGGTTATCGACAACAACCGAGACCGATGGCTTAACGTGCCCTCCGAAGCACGGAAACGCGCATGAATTTTTTTGCCACTAGCTGGTCACCCATCTCACTCCCGACCGCGCCCGTTTGGCTTAGTTCCACAGATCGTTTGCATTCTATGCTAAACGCCGGGCCATGCGCGCTTCGTACTTCGAATAAATTTGCCAAACCGGTCAAAATGTAAATAAGCATAAACGAATACTTTGTTTATGCTGTATTTTATAATTGAATTAAGCGTAATAGACTTGTAAAATTTCCACTTAATTATTTATAATATTATTATCTGTGTAGCATAGAATGTGGAGAAAGAACCGTAGCAGAAACAGCACCACTTCATGTGCAGAATTTGGATTAGATGACGATATGAGCAATGGTGTTGATTTGAATAGAAACTTTGATTTCGTATGGATGTGTGAGTAAATAATGTAACAATACAAACTTTAAGATTTAATCATAATGCTTATTATTAGTTTAGATATAATGAAAAGCCGTAAATCAAATCAACAAGATCAGAAAAATCAACTACATACCATAGTTAAATTGATATAGAATTACCAATTAAACCCACTTAACTCACGTACTGTTTTCGAAAAAACGTGACAAATTTTGGACTTACTGCGACTATTTCTAAGAGCCAACAAATTCAGTGACTTATAAACCATGTTGTAGCTTTATTGTAATGAAATAAAATATAACATTTCATCTTATTTAAATCATGAATATCATCAACTAGTTACACCTATTTATTAAATTTAGGATACAAAGTAATCTTTCTTTCACAGCTGTTGGTGCATCAAACAACCCATGCTTAAACACCTATGCTGGTCCCAGGCCTTCCTCTGAACCAGAAACTCTAGCCCTCAGCAACTACGTCAGAAGGTTACGGAGTACAGGGGAGATCATGTACTACTTTTCAGTACACTCCTTCACTCAGCTCTTCATCATACCGTACAGCCATGTCAATGGTACGGATGTGCTACAGGCCAGAAATTTCGCCGATATGGTTAGTTTTTTAATGTTTATACTCAATCATTCCAAGAAATGACAGACTGGAATTAAATCCCAATGGTCACTTCTAGGCTGTCTGCAACCCTTTTTGCGTCCCACTGCTGGGCACGGGTCTCTCCCAATTATTGGGGAGGCCTGGAGCTTACTCCACCACGCTGCTCCAATGCGGGTTGGTGGAGATGCGGGTTAGTGGCCAACCCGCTGTCGGATGTTGTCAAACCGCCCATAAGGCCTCCATAATGTGCATGATGCTTAGAGCATCAAAGTAACTGACTCACCCTTCATTAGAGACGGCACAGCGCCTCGCTTCGATACGAAATTTTTGTGCCAAATCTGGTGCGGGGGAAGAACGCACACATTTTAATTTTGTCACACTTTCACAAAATATTCTTTCATCGCTACAGACGCATACATTTCTTAATATGTCAATTTCAATTAACAACGTCATTTTCTATGCATCGTCAACACTGACACCGACTCACACAGACACACTAGTTGTATAACTAGAAGGCACATTGAGCATGGACGTTGGGACGAGGGGTTCGCCCGTAAAGGCCACTCCTCTCTGACGGGTATCATACCTGTCATACCTTGATGCTCTAAGGCATTATGGTAAGGTTATAGATTTTATATCTATAGTTCGTCCTTTGTTTTAAGCTCTGATTTTATATATTTTTATTAGTTCCTTATTGTTATTCCTGTTTCTAATCTGACTCCAGCTTTCCTGAATTAATTTCTCAGTAGCATCATACAATTATTAGGGCATATGTACCCACACACAAAACATAAAATATACATTGCCGAATATCAAAAGGCTGGACCACAGAACTTTCCGCTCAACAACAAGAACATTTCATTTCGTAATGTTTAGTGTATGGATTAAAACTTTATTAATATTGTGTTTCAGTACGAACTCGCAATTAGGAGTGCTGAGAGATTGGAGAGACGGTTCGGAACCCACTACAGAGTTGGCGTGTCTGCCGATGTTTTGTGTAAGTTTGTTTGTTGTTTCTAAACATTTGTTTCCATTACTGCGTATAGTAATAATAGTTTTATTCAGCTGGTATTAGAAAACAACAGACAAAACTAGATAAATATACACTGTACGTACACTCAACGCCACACTTTAGGATTCTCTCGTGGGTATATCATGGATGCACACAATGACATAAAAACTTAAAGCATCAAAGGTACTGACCCTCCCGTCAGTAGAGAGGATATTGCGCCTCGCTTCAATACATATTTTTTGTGCCAAATCTGGTGCGGGGGGAATAACGCACACATTTTAATTTTGTCACATATTCACAAATATTCTTTCATCACTACAGACGCATACATTTCTAAATATGTTAATTTCAATTAACAACGTCATTTTCTATGCACCGACAACACTGACACCGACACATACACACACTAGTTGTATATAACTAGAAGGCACATTGTCAGATATTGTGCATGCACGTTGGGATGAGGGGTTCTCCGTAAAGGCTTCTCTTCTGACGGGTGTCATACCTTTCAGTACCTGTGATGCTCTAAGCATAAAAAAAACGCGTAAACCTAGAAGAGAAATTAAAACTCTCTTGATTGGCAGTCCGGCTTGGTAACAATTGCGCCTAACAGATTTGTAAAAATGGTAAGGTTTATCGTAATATAAATAAAGAAGTAGTAATATAAGTACAAGTAGTTTATCGCGAGAAAATGTATTGCACAAATACAAGTATGCCGTGTTATAGTATTCTTCGAAGTCGTGTTGATAAACGTCAATATGTAATACCTTTTAACGAGCAATTCTTGTATATACCTAAATATATCTTTTGAATTTCGGAAACGGCTGCAACGATTTTAATTAAATTTTGTACCCTGGTTTCGAGGGTGATAAATCGATCCACGTAGTTTTATTTTTAGAAATTTTAAATTATATATATAAACTGAGGAATACGACTCTTCCTGACATCTATTGGAGAGTATTATTAATAATATTGTGGCGTAGAACGCATCAAACGCCACCCGCCAAACCGACGTTCAAAGAAATGTAATGTCGATTTGAAAGAGCTCTATAAAAATTTCGTTCATGGAATTAAAGGTTCCTTGGCCGAATGGTTACATGCGCTAACTGCGGAACTAGAGATTTAGGTTGAAATCTTAATCAGAACTATATTGCGTTAATTTTTATTCTTTTGTGAATTTTTATATTGGGAGCTATTTTAAATGGCGTTGTTAAGTAACACTAAGCAAATGAGTATTTCGTTTGAAATTAAACCAAGAAAATAAATTTTTTTTACGAGCCACGCTCGGTCTTCCAGGTACTTAGTATAATGTATGTATATTTGCATAGCATCGCGTTGCTTTGCTGTATTTGTCGCTCACGTACCTATGCCATACGTTCATCTAAAGGAACAAAGACAAGACATTATTACTTTACGCCTCAAACGAGAAAAAGCTTAAATGTGTCAGTTGCATTTTTAAATTAGAGCTCAAACGGTTTATCTCTATGCTATTTCAGGTAGGTACTTTTTAATTTACAGTTTGGTCCACCTGACGAATGTTGTATTAGGTACACTTGGGTTGTGGGAAAAAATATGTCGAATGTTGCATTAGGTACACTTGGGTTGTGGGAAAAAATATGTATATATCCAGTGAATTAAAAAAAGGCTATAAGTTTTCAACAAGTTGAACTTGCACCGTCGTTTCATAAAACTCTTAGAGCATCAAAGTTACTGACTCACCCTTCAGTAGAGACGGCATAGCGCCTCGCTTCGAAAAATAATTTTTGTGCCAAATCTGGTGCGGTGATAGAACGCACACATTTTAATTTTGTCACACATTCACAAATATTCTTGCATCGCTACAGACGCATACATTTCTAAATATGTCAATTTCAATTAACAACGTCATTTTCAATTCACCGTCAACACTGACACCGACACACAGACACACTAGTTGTATAACTAGAACGCACATTGTGCATGGACGTTGGGACAAGGGGTTCGCCCGTAATGGTCACTCCTCTCTGACGGGTGTCATACCTGTCATACCTGACGGGTGTCATACCTGTCATACCTTACAGGTGTCATACCTGTCATACCTTGATGTTTTAAGATAAAACCACACATTTTTTACACATAGTTCAAAAATTGTTAGCGCCTTCAATTTTCATATCAAAAATATATTTTTACAGACAAAATGAGTGGCGCTAGTTTCGACTGGGTAAAATATGCGACGGATGCACATTTTTCTTACTTGATCGAACTTCGGGACCTTGGAGAGTACGGCTTCTTGCTCCCACCTGAACAGATAATACCCAACAACTTGGAGATCATGGATGGTTTAGTTGAGATGAACAAGAATGCGAGACTTCTGGGATATTTCAACACCAGTTCCGGATCATCATTAGTATACCCCAGCTTTATAATTTCAGTAGGTGTTCTCGTTGCCATGTTACGTTGAAATATTTGAATTTATAGACTAAATAATAATATGATATTAATATATTTCGTCCTCCAAGTGACAATCAGGAATTAATAAAAATATTTTTATTTATTTTGTAATAAATTGTTTTATTTTCATAAAACTAAATTCCACCACTTTTTGGACGTCATGCTTTCGAGAAATTATGAATTTCTCTCAGCCAAGCACGGCGATCGTAATCAATTAAAGATAATTTCCATCACCGTGGAGTAACGATAAATGTGCACGTAACAAATTAATTTCTTTGTCAGAGGTATTAAATCCATAGGATTTAATCCCGGGATCGGTCGCGTCGAAGACCGCGGCTTTTCACCACTCGGCCATCGCTACTCAATCATCTGGATTAATAGTTATATTATGGTCCTTACACATGAATTTGCCGATACACAATACTGGCAATCTTGCGTTAGATTAGGAATTCCAAATTCAAATTTACTTGGGAATAAAGCTAGAAAAATATTGTTTTAAAATGCGCATTCTTCGATTGATTAATTAGTAATTTCATTAAAAAAACTGTTTCATTTTTTTGATTCTGAACGGCAATTTCATATTATGTAAGGACCGAATATAATAAACTTTGACAAAATATCTTATCTGGGTTTTTTATTAGGTATACAAATTAATACATAAGGAACCGTAGACATAAAGTCAATAGGATTACTTAGATATGGTATCATGACATTATTTACGGCTTTTTTACTCTTAGTGTACAAAAACCTTGCAATATGGGTGCCCAAAGCCGACGAACGGATCCGATCCGAAAAAAAATATTAATCAATAAAAAGATTCAATATGCGTACAAATAATAATAATAATAATATAAGTGTGATATAATAAAGAAATCTGTTTCAATGTACATTTTAATATTAGTAATTAGTTAAGTTTTATAATTGTAATATTTGCATACCTCATGAAGGTAAATATGGCGAACCAAATGTATAATAACACCTTTTGTAAACACGAATATTAACGACACATTTTATTTATATAAAACATAAAAGTTGGAAAAACCATGCAATGTTATTACTAAATACGTAAATTAAATTAAATTAACTAAGTCATACATAGTTTTAGTAATTACTCGCACCTGTTAGCAGGTGGAAGTGGGTTTATAGTGTCTAATACGATGAGCTGTCACTTATATATTATCTCAATTATATAATATGTACTTTAAAAAAAATAGTGTTGCTGGGACTTTTTTTTTCGCCGCCTCTTTTCTCTCAGCTCAACATCTAGCCCAAACGGGCACCTAAAGGCGATGACTGGGAAAAAATGACATTCATTAAGCGTCATATTTTGTATTCCTAATATGAATATTTTTGATTTTGATTTTTTTACTTTTGGTAAATAATAAATCTGCAAGGACTTGTAAATATTCCGGTGACCTAGCCTTTAATGTACTTACTAAAGTTTATCAAATTAAATGTAGATAATAAAATGTCCGTAACGATTATACTGGTTTTAATCTTTTGGATAAAGATAAGTAACACTAATATCTAAAATCCACTGATAATTTTAGATAGCCAATTAGATTTTCATTTCAAAATATCTAGTCTAAATATTAACAAGTTTTCAGCATTATGAATTTAAAAATACTTGTAATTGGAGTTTTATTTACAGCAATTAGTGTAAGTGCAGATTATGTTAGTTACAAAAACCATGCAGTGTATAAAATTGTGCCCACAACAGATAAACAAGTAGATGACCTTAAAGAATTGCAAAATCAAAATGAGTATGACTTTTGGTTGGACAATGTTAATATAGGAACTAATATCAGGATAATGGTAGCTCAAGAGAAGGTTGCCAAATTTGAAGAATACTTGAGAAGTCGAGGAATTGAGGCTAAGCTTGTCACTGACGATGTTCAAAAGTAAGTGATACTATTAAGATTGATAATAACAATTATTTAAGTGCAGTAAATAAACAAACACACTTTGATATTTATAATCACAATAGTATGAAGTGTATGAACTACCTATGCTAAAATAAACCGTATATTAAAAAAAACGTTTGACACTCATAGCTGCATAGTAGGGTATCCTGTGTTGTGGGTACCATGGATACACACAGAGACAGAAATACAAATACCCAGACCTGGAACAGAAATTTAAATTTATCATTCAAATTTCTGCTTCGCCGGGAATCTAACCCGGGACCCTCCGATCGGCAGTCCGGCATGGTAACCATTGCGTGGCACAGGTCGTCTTATAATAATTATAAACGTACAGTAATACGAATAATATAAATTCTTGTATCGTTGAATTTGTTTTGAAGAAGAAACGGTATGAGACTTGGTGCTATTGTTTCACATAGATTCGTCTTTTGTATTTATTACCTTTGGTGATTTGTAATAAATAGTGTACAAAAGGGCCTATTCTTTAAGAAAATGTGCAATTTCTTACAGAATAGAACTCAATTCATCTTATATAGAAAGGGTAAATAGTTTATTATTATAAATACGTCGAGTTTTATGACAAGTAATATGACGATTGTAACTTATTTAATTGGAAGATTTATCATATCGTTTTCTATTAAAAGAGTAACAAACAAAGTTATAAAATGATTTATAAACTTCATCAATATAACTGTAATACCCATACATACACAATGTCTGTGGTAACAACCCCTTGTCCATATTTATGAATAATTAATAAGTAATAAGCATAATGAAGCGCGCATAAGAATGAAGCCCGCATGGTTCGGCGGCTAGCGTAGAACGCAAGCGGTCTATGCAACTCCAAACGGGCGCGGTCGGGTGTGAGATGGATGACCGCTAGTGACAAAAATTTCATGCGCGTTTCCGTGCTTCGGAGGGCACGTTAAGCCGTCGGTCCTGGTTGTTGTTGATAGATAACAGTCGTTAAACCTAGTCGGAGGCCTTATGGGCGGTTTGAAAACATCCGACAGCGGGTTGGCCACTAATCCGCATCTCCACCAACCCGCATTGGAGCAGCGTGGTGGAGTAAGCTCCAGGCCTCCCCAATAATGGGGAGAGACCCGTGCCCAGCAGTGGGACGCAAAAAAGGTTGCAGCCAGCCAATAAGAATAATGGAGTAAAAACTTAAATTTGATAAGACAATCTAAAGTTGATATAAAAACCCTTCCAGGCTTATTGATGATCAGATCAAGAGACCACTACAAACAAGTCGTAATGTGCTGGATTACGCTTGGAATTACTATCCAAGCTTGGGGGAAATAGAGGAATGGATGAATAAGACCGTTGAAGCTCATCCAGATGTTGCAACTTTAGTTACTGCGGGCATAAGTGTTGAAGGAAGATACATAAGAGGTATCAAAATAGATTTCAAAAAGCGACCTAATCCTGTCATTGCTATGGTAGAAGGAACTCTTCATGCAAGGGAATGGATATCACCTGTTGTTTCAACTTGGCTAATAAACGAGTTTTTGACTAGTTCTGATGAAGACATACGAGCTTTAGCAGAAAATGTTGTATGGCATATTTTCCCTGTCGTCAATCCTGACGGTTTTGTTTATTCGTTTACAGATGTAAGTATTTATCCCTATTAATTATGTCGATAAATACATAGTATAGTTAGTGCAGTAGAATTATAGGTATGTTGATCAGAGAATGCGACTTCCTGACTTCTCTTATGATAGTAATAAATAATGTAGTTTAAAAAAGTAAAAAAACTAACAAACGCGTGGGGTGCCAATAGTATCTCAAAAAAGCACCCCACGCTTTATTTTATAGTAAAATACATTTTCTTCTTATTTTTTACTTTAGTCTAGGCCCGGCGGTTAGCGTAGAACGCAAACGATCTATGCAATTAAGCCAAACGGGCGCGGTCGGGTGTGAATGGGCGACCGCTAGTGGTAAAAAATTTCATGCGAGTTTCTGTGCTTCGGAGGGCACGTTAAGCCGTCGGTCCCGGTTGTTGTCAATAGATAACAGCCGTCAAACCTTGAGTCGTTAAACTGGCCCTAAGGGCGGTTTGAAAACATCCGACAGCGGGTTGGCCTTTACCCGCATCTCCGACAACCCGCATTGTTGCAGCGTGGTGGTGGCAGCTCCAGGCCTCCCCAATAATGGGGAAAGACCCATGCCCAGCAGTGGGACGCAAAAAGGGTTGCAGCCAGCCATTAACAAAACATTTTTTTAGAACCGAATGTGGAGAAAGAACCGAAGCAGGGCTAGCTTTACATCCTGTGCTGAATGGAACCAGTCCGATGATTTGAGCAACGGCGTGGACCTCAATAGAAACTTTGGTTTCAAGTGGATGGGTACGTCTTTTTAGTTTCCGTAGCCAAATGGCAAAAAACGGAACCCTTATGTATTCGTCATGTCTGTCTATCCGTCCGTATGTCACAGCCACTTTTTTTTCGAAACTATGAGAACTATACTGTTGAAACTTGGTAAGTAGATGTATTATGTGAACCGCATTAAGATTTTCACACAAAAATAGAAATAAAAATATTTGTGGGTACTTAGAACTGAAACTCAAATTTTCTTTCTTTCATCAAACCTATATCTATGGATAGGTCTTCAAAATGATATTGAGGTTTCTAATATTATTTTTTTCTAATCTGAATAGTTTGCGCGAGAGACACTTCCAAACTGGTAAAATGAGTGTCCCTCTAAATGGGAGGACCCTTCAACTTCTAAAATAGGAGAATGGTAAAACTAAAAAAAATATATGATGTACATTACCATGCAAACTTCCACCGAAAATTGGTTTTAACGAGACTAGATCTAAGTAGTTTTTTTAATACGTCATAAATCGTAAAACGCAATTTACGTTTTGTTCAATCTTAATGCAATGATGGCTATGGATAATCAAAGGCAATGATGCATTTCTGTTGCCGCTATAACAACAACTACTAAAAATAGAATAAAATGAATATTTAATGGGGCTCCCCTACAATAAACGTAATTTTTATAGATAATGGTTACGGAACCCTTCGTGCGTGAGTGCGACTCGCACTTGGCCGGTTTTTTGTTATAGTCTTTTAATTGATAAAAAATAAACATGCAAAGATTAAGGTTTGTAAATAGGTTGTTAAACGTTACTTTGAAGATACCTTTGCACATTTTTGACGGGATAACGCTAAAACCAATGTACCAATGTTGGTTCAGTGGTTTAGGCGGGAGAGCGTAACAGACAGATACACAGACAGAATTAAAAAATATAGTTAATATAGTATATATAGTGTGGATTACTTATTAAAGACTTTAATATGTTTTAGTTGTTGGTGGTTCTCAAAACCCTTGCATGCAGACGTATGCTGGTCCCACAGCGTTCTCGGAACCAGAATCAAGAGCTATAGCAAACTACGTGCGTCGTCTCCAAGGAGAAGGGAATTTACTCTACTACTTCAGCTTTCATTCGTTTTCCAATATGATCTTGGTTCCATACAGCCATCTTGGTGGCGAGGACGTTTTGGAAGCACCGAATTATGCTGACATGGTAAGGAAGAAAATTGGGCAAATTCTGTGTGCATTGGACTCTTTAGCCGTGCAGTCACAGCAGCCATAACTGCACCACTTATTCGGCTTCACTGCTGGGCACATCTACCCCCTTAGAATAATTACATTATAGAAACGAAGTTCGCGCGCCCAAATTGAAGCATTTTAATTGGTGCCATTAATGGCAGCAAACGCCGGGCCGGCCAGCCGCTTCGTAGTATTCAAGGTTAAAGCACGCCGAACGTATCTACTGGAAAAAAATGAGTTTGTGGTGTTAAAATGTATCACAACACTTTTGAAAAACAAAAGAAATCTAGTAACATAACTTTTCACAGTGATGTTTTGAATATTTTGTAGTATTTTATAGTTAATTTGGTGAAAGTAAAAATATTTTGTTAGTCAGATGTGACGTCTGTGTAAATAGATTATTTAGTGCTTCAATTATGACAGTGCGCTTGTATGAAGGCACTCATTCTATATTATTCTAAGTCTACCCCATTATTTGGGAGCCCTGGAACATATTCCGCCATGTTACTCCAGTGCCTATTAGTGCAAATGAGGGACAGTGGCCAACCCTTTGTCGGTTTTTTTATTATTTGAATGGAGTAGCAGACGAGCATGCAGGCCACGTGGTGTTAAGTGGTCGCTGCAGCCCATGGATATCTACATACAACCTCAAGCAAGCATAGGCAAGTCTTGTCTGAGGTCGTGCAGTTGCGCTGCTACTCCGGAGGCTGGTGGTCGCCTCATGTGTAAGGGTAGGCGGCAAGATGCTTTAAACCGCCCATAAGGCTTCCAACAAGGTTGAACGACTGTTATCTACTTGTTATTGTTACTGTTTTTTTTTTTTTTATTAATAAATATTTTTGGACAATTCACACAACACCATCTGATTCCAAACTAAGCAGAGCTTGTACTATGGTAATCAGAAAGCTGATAAACATACTTATATAATTCGAAATACATACTTAAATAGATAAATTAACACCCAGACACAGAACAAATAGTCATGTTCATCACACAAATATTTGTCCTGGGTGGGAAGCGAACCCACGACCTCACGTTTCGCAGTCGGCTCATCACCCACTACGCCACGGAGGCTGTCTCTGACGGCGGCCACTACTGTTATAAACTTGCTAGTGGTCACTAAGCTCACACGCGCCCGTTTTGCTTTTTTTAAACCATTTTTATGTCCCACTACTGGCCACAGGTCTCCTCTCATAAGTGAGATGGATTTAGGCCATAGTCCACCACGCTGGCCAAGTGCGGATTGGTGGACGTCATGCTTTCGAGAAATTATGAATTTCTCTCAGGCATACACGGCGATGGAGAACATTGTAATTAATTACATATCACGATATTTTCCATCACCGTGGAGCAGCGATAAATGCGCACATTGTCAGAGGTGCGCGCCGAGTTTCTTACCACTCGGCCATCGCTGCTCATTTTGCTAAGTGTTGAAACTTTTTGGAACAACATCTTCGATGTTTGTAAATTATGACTTGTGTCATTTTTTAATAACATTAAAAATTTTCTCTGTACAAACAACAACGCTTTTACTTTCTTTATTCTAGTTATCTAGTTTATATCATCAAAAGGTTATGGGCCCAGTCCACTAAATTCGCAATCAAGAACCTCAGTGGCCTAGATGACTACTATACGTGGAAATTCGCAATTAAAATGATTCTCATACGAGAAAAGTTGTTCACGTATACGTTAAAGTACCCGGATTCCAACGACTCTACCGCCATCGAGAAAGATCAAGAGGCACTGGCTTTGATTTGTCTGCATCTGGAACCTACACTCTATGCGTACGTACAAAATTCAAATTATGCCAAAGATGCTTGGGATAGCTTAGCGAAAGCATTTGAGGACAAAGGCGTAAATCGCAGAATTACCCTCATGAACGCGTTGCTTGATGAAAAGCTGGAGAGACACTCGTCGATGCACGAATATGTTTCTGCGGTTATGTCTCTTTCTCAAAAGTTGAAGGATATTGCCACCGGATTTGACGATGATCTTGTAGCTGTCGTGTTATTGAGAGGACTACCTGAAGAGTACAGACCAATGAGAATGGCACTGGAACACTCTGGGATGAAGTTGACTTCAGAGAATGTACGACAGAAGTTACTACAGGAGGATTCACGTCAAGGTTGCAGTACATCGTCTTCAGGAGACTCGGCATTGGCTGTGAATAAGAGTAAGAAATGGAATGGGAACAATGACAAGAATATTACCAAAATTAAATGCTTTAAATGTGGAAAATACGGACATAAGAAGCCAAACTGTCCTGAAAGAAAGAATTTAGATTCTACTTTCAAACCGAAGGACGTCGTGAGCTTATCTTCATTTAACGCCGGAGACTTCTTCAATCCAACGGAGTGGTACATTGACAGCGGGGCATCTTCACATATGTCTTTCCAAAAACACTGGTTTAAAGATTTAATTATGAATGTTGGTATAAGTGACGTGAAATGTGCGAATAATGATAAGATGGAATGCATGGGTAAGGGTGACATCATGGTGAGTATGAATGGACGAATGCTTGCTGTGAGGGATGTCATGTATATACCTAGTTTGCGCATTAATTTGTTATCTGTTTCTAAATTAATAGAGAAAGGATGGAAAGTGATTTTTGACAGGGATGGGTGCAAGCTAATTCACCATTTGATTCCAGGTCATTTCAAGGGAAAGCTTTTGGCTACCGCAAGTGAAGCTTCAGGTATTTACAAGCTTGAAGGTTGTCAAGTGATTGTAAATGGGGCTGCAATGGCGTCAGTGAAAGCAGATAATCCTTTGATGCTATGGCACCGGCGGCTTGGACACGTAAATGAGCGTGATTTACGTAAGCTTCCAGGAATGGATTTTGGAAAAAGCGTAATGGAACCCTGTGTCGCCTGTATTAAGGGGAAGGCACATCGTTTACCTTTTCCAGTTGGTGAAACTCAAAGGGCAATCGAGAAACTGCAACTAATTCATGCAGATATCTGTGGTCCAATGTCTGAACCCTCATATGGTGGATCTCGGTATATGCTACTTATTTTAGATGATTTTACACGTAAATCTTTTGTATTTTTCCTTAAATCAAAAGATCAAGTTTTAGATCATTTTAAAAATTTTATAGCATCTGTAGAGGTTGAGACCGGATTGAAGGTGAGGTGCATACGCACTGACAATGGAACAGAATTTGTGAACAAGAAGTTTGATGAGTTTCTTCGACAAAAGGGGATTAAACATCAACTGACTGTTCCCTACACTCCAGAGCAGAACGGCATCGTGGAGCGAGCAAATCGTACTATCGTGGAGATGGCTCGTACTATGTTAGCGGAAAAGGACTTGACTGTGAGACTGTGGGCAGAAGCATGTAATACTGCTGTTTATACGAAAAACAGGCTACCTCATAGTGGTAACAACGGCAAGATTCCTGAGGAGTTGTGGACAGGGAAGACACAATCATTAACTAATTTTAGAGTTTTTGGGTCGAAAGCGTTTGTGCACGTACCCAAGGAAACTCGGAAGAAATGGAGCACTAAAGCAGTAGAACATATCTTTGTTGGTTATTGTGAAGAAACCAAAGGATATCGTTTCATAAATTCCAGTAATCCACGCTTGATTGTTAGAGCAAGAGATGTAGTTTTCTTAGAGGACTGTACAGCTATTTCAGGGGATCCTAGTCAGCTCGTAGGCAGCAGGGACAAAGGTGCTGAAGCAATTTGGGAAATTGGAAAAGTAGAAGTTCAATCAGGTTCGTCACCTAATAATGTAAAAGCTTCTACAGGTTTAAGTTTTACAGATGAAGCTGAAGTTTATGAAGACGCGGAAGTGGAAATAATTAAAACAGGTGAAAACATCACGGTGGAAAACATTGAACATCAGACTGTTGATAGAGAAGATTCAAACGAGGTTGAATGTCGTTACCCTCTACGTAACAGAATCCGTCAAGGAAATATTCATGGACTCGCATGCTGTTCAAATGAACGGGAGCCTTTGACAGTTAAGGAAGCCTTGAGTCGGGAAGACAAGGATAACTGGAAGGAAGCCATGAAGAAAGAAATAGATTCTATGTACGAGAACAAAGTCTGGACGCTGGTGGATAAACCACTTGAAGCTAAAATTGTGGGAAACAAGTGGATCTTTAAGTTCAAGTATGATACTGATAATAACAAGACCTACAAAGCACGACTTGTAGCGAAAGGTTTCACTCAGTCCTATGGTGTGGACTACTTTGAAACTTATTCACCTGTCGTCAAAAGATCAACAATAAGACTGCTGCTAGCATTGGCTGTTGAAAAGGACATGTTCATCAGTCACTTCGATGTAAACACCGCCTTTCTAAACGGTGATTTACAGGAAAGAGTTTATATGCGACAGCCGGAGGGTTGCATAGAAGAAAACTCAAAAGAAAAAGTTTGCTTACTAAAAAAGGCAATATATGGCCTCAAACAAGCTTCTCGATCATGGAATGAAAAAGTAAATGAAGTGTTATTATCTTTAAACTTCAAACGCTGTGACTTTGATAGCTGTCTTTACAAAAATAATAATTTTTATATTGCTTTATATGTTGACGATTTTTTATTATTTTATAAGGACAAACAGCAGAAGGAAGTGTTATTAAACAATCTTCGTAAGCATTTCAAGATAAAGGATTTAGGGGAAGCAAGACAAATATTAGGTATACTTTTGTCTAGGACGGATACCGGTATATATTTGAGTCAAGAGAGATTTATTTCGAAGATCTTGGATGAATATGGTATGTCCGACTGCAAACCAGTGAAAACTCCGATGGAGATTGATTTTCATAGAGCCTTGGCGGAAGGGGAAGGAAGTAAGTTCTTGTCCAACCAAGACTCTCGTAGTTATCAGGCGCTCATGGGGTCATTAAACTATTTGGCCTGTAACACACGCCCGGATATAGCAGCTGCAGTAAATTTCTTGGCGCAGTATAACTCCTGTTGTGAGGAACGCCATTGGAAAACCGCTAAACATATCTTAAGGTATCTTAAAGGTACAAAGGACTTCTGTTTGATATTTCCCAAGTCACCGGTACAGGACATCATGGGGTTCGTAGATGCTGACTGGGGAGGGAATATTAAAGACAGAAAATCTTATTCTGGATTTATTTTTAGATGCGGAAACTCATTGATTAATTGGGAATGCCGGAAACAAGCTTGTGTAGCACTATCTTCAACGGAGGCCGAGTATATTGCACTTTCAGAGGCAACCAAGGAGGCAGTACACTTGCGGCAGCTGAATGCATTTATAAGAGGTGAATCTCTTAGGTCTATTTGCATTTTTGTAGACAATCAGAGTGCTATTAAACTTGCATACAATCCTGTAATGCATAGGCGGACGAAACATATAGATATTAGGGCACATTATGTCAGAGATTGCATTGCAAATAATGTTGTACGACTGGACTATGTGTGTACTAACGATAACCCAGCAGACGTGCTGACAAAACCATTAGGTCGTGTGGCATTTAATAAATGTGTGCATGATCTGAATTTGGGTGTGTGTGGAGTTGTGTGATGTGAGGATATCTGGTGATGGATGTTGTTTGAGGGGAAGTGTTGAAACTTTTTGGAACAACATCTTCGATGTTTGTAAATTATGACTTGTGTCATTTTTTAATAACATTAAAAATTTTCTCTGTACAAACAACAACGCTTTTACTTTCTTTATTCTAGTTATCTAGTTTATATCATCAAAACTAAGTTTTGTAGATCGCTAGCGTTCTACTCACGCCGCCGGGCTATGCACATGTCTAGCCTAGATTTTTTTCCTAGCTGGTTTTCTAAACTTTCTGCAGATTTAATATAGGTATTTTATCAATTTCAGTTCGAAATTGCTATCAAAGGAGCAGATGCACTGGAGGCGAGACATGGTACCAAATACATGGTCGGAACTTCAAAAGACATTCTTTGTAAGTAAATATCATGGGTTTAGTTGTAGCTGCCACTGGGATTTTTTACCGGTATAGCTCTCAAAATATGCAAGCTGAAGTGACAATGGGTAGGCCATATAGTTAGGAAGACTGACAACCAATGGAGAAGAAAGGTCCTTGAATGGCGACCACGTCTCGGCAAAAGGAGTACAGGTCACCCTCCAACCAGATGGACTGATGACCTGAAGAAGACAGCGGGTAGTCGCTGGATTCAGAAGGCCCAGGACGTGGCGGAGGAGGAGGAGTCGCAAACGTTAGGGGAGGCCTATGTCCAGAAGTGGACTATTAAAGACTGAAGGAGGATGGATGGATGGAAATATCATGGAAAACTCTTCACAATGTTGTAGAAAATGAAATTAAAATTTTAGTAATTATGTAAAAATGTGCTAGGTATGTCGGTAATGTTAACAAATGCTCTGTTTGGACTTCACGGTCTTTTTTCATAGCTTTACGATGTCGATAATATCATAATGGCTGTATCTGTTCCGCCTAAAAAAATACTGATATAAATGTATATTTTGTTGTTTTAAGAACTAATACTAACATTTTCCGACACACCCGGAATTTCCTGCTAATTGCCTCAGCTATTTCTTTTTCTCAGCAATTTTTTTGTTATTATTTCATATTTTTATATATTATGTAGAAAATACTCTATTCCGTTACAGATGAAGTGGGCGGAGCTGGCTTCGATTGGGTGAAAGGAGGTGCTAATGTTACCTTAGTGTTTCTCTTCGAGTTCCGTGACAATGGTGATTATGGGTTTCTTCTTCCAGCTGAACAAATAATACCGAATAGCGAAGAGGTTCTGGATGCCCTTATTGAAATGGACAAAGTGACCAGGTCGTTAGGTTACTATCGTGCTTCAGCGGGTACTATTAGATCAAGCGGTCTTTTAATTGTTCTTGCAGTATTTGCGTTTATAAGATTTTAATCTTAATTAAAGTATTATAGTTAGTAGTTGAATTTTATTAAAATTTTACCTTTAATTAATTGGTTTTGCTCCTTTGTCATAAATCAGGGAAAAAACAGAGGAGACTTCTTGTATAGAGAAAAGGCCACCCATATTACACTTCAAGGGCAGAACATCAAAATTATTTGAGGGTATTCTTATTAAGATAATTTTCACGCACCTAAATTATAATGTTAAACATCAATAGTAAATGAAATACTATAACTTATCTTAGGAACTTTAACAACCACCAAAAGCATTGCAAAATTGATTCGCGCGATGCTACACGAGCTGGTATATGCAATGTGTTAAGATAATATTATTATAAAGTACGATATGAAGAAATCGGAAACTAAAATAGACAGAGCAAGCTGAAGTGACAATGGGCAGGCCATAAAGTTAGGAGGACTGACAACCAGTGGGGAAGAAAGGTCCTCAAATGGCGACCACGTCTCGGCAAAAGGAGCACAGGCCGCCCTACAACCAGGTGGACTGACGACCTGAAGAAGATAGCAGGCAACCGCTGGATTCAGAGGGCGCAGGATCGGACGGAGGCTGATGGATGGAGGGATGGATGGATGGATGGAAAATAGACAGATAGAAATTGTCGTAGCTAGGCACGGATGGGTTATCGCAGGTGAAGAAAACACTGACTTGCGTATTTCACTCGTAAAATGTAATCACCACTTGTGATTATACCATCACGACAGTTACAATAGTATTATATTACCTACTATCACTTTACCTAAAGGCGAGGTATCTAAATACCAACAGTTAAGAGACAGTGTCGTCGAACAGTGAGAAACAGTCGTTGTTATAAACGGCGCGAAAAGTTCCACTCACTTGACAGTCATGACAGAATTGTCAGATGGCAGCGTTCGGAAACATTGAACGTTGCCACAAAATTATTGGATGGGCGGGCGCGTAATTATGACCCAAGCCCACTGTTGGGAAAGTACAACACAATCAATTACTACTGTAACCAACATAATATATATTCCAATCGTACTTACGGAATTCTTGAATCGAAGCCACCTCTCCTATATCCAATCACAGGATCCTGGACGTTCTTCAAGACTGCAGTCTGCCGTTTCAAGGTTCCACTTGTAGTTTTTGATGGGTTTTAGATTAGTACTTAAGAATATTCTCGAACATAGCCAAAGAACGCTAGTCGACGAAGTACCGTTCGTATGCAACCGCCGCCATACTGGCAGGCGCAGATAATATTCTATTTTTATTTTTTACTAATCATAGACAAAGATTATGACCTATGATACTGTTCTCCTTCATCCAATATGAAAGGAGTTCGGTAAACTGCGAATCAGAAACCGATAAGCACTCCTGAAAACATTATGCTGGCAAGCTAGCAATAATTGAGAGTGTTTTATATAGATATTAAACCTATGAAAAATGAAAGTAGCATTATAATAACAAATCGCCCAACCAATTATCTAAACAGAAATTTCGGACAGTGTTAGAATAATCTATAAAAAGTTGGAAAAAAATTCTTTAAAGGTAATCTAACTTGCTTTATACGTTAAAATATCAAGAGATGATTTTGTAATAGATATTTCTTTAGTTCTCTGAATAATAATACAAAAAGACCTAAAATCAGGGCCGCCGTAAGCGGGCGTGCAAAGCGTGCATCGCACGCGGGCGGCACGCCCAGGGGGGCGGCAAATTGAGCGACGAGAAGTCGCTCAATTTGCCGCACCCCTGGGACATACGTGCTTACCTTAATCAAGATATGCCAAGTTTTTTTACTGCAGACCATGCTTCAACAAAGTTCACAGTAAATAAAAAAGCACGTAGAGTAGTATAAGCATGAATAAATAAATAAAAAGGCTGATTATTATCAAAGTAAAAAGGCTGATTATTATCACAAAATAAATAAAAACGTGAAAAAAATGGGGAATGTAGTGTGTATCATTTCATATACACTTGGCCCCTGAGACCGAATTTCCCAGAAGTCAGTCGCAGGGGCCAGTGTATGTTATATGATACACTTTAAAAAAACGGTTAGGACAAAGCGTAAATAAAAAAAATCAAATTCGCATAGCATTTTAGGACTAGGAGGTGCCATTTATGCAAAAAAAAAAATTGCGATTCCCACAACATTTGCTTCAGAGGTGCAGACGTGCGGTGGCGCTGAACGTGTTAAGCAAAAAATGTAAGAACATTCACAAATAATTTTAGGAACCGCCGAAAAGGAAAAAACTTTCGGGAGCGCAATTCCGACATCAAAAACGAGAAAAAGAAGTACACAAAGAAAAAATGGCGGGTTCTTTACTAAAATTTTTTGGCAAGCCAGATAATAAGGAAACGGAATGCCACGAAGATATCGAGGAAGCTTGCAGTAGCACAACCTTAAATTAAAGACCTGTGGACGTAACTGAAGAGAAAGATATATGTTCATCGGAAGAAGCGTCAAGTAAAACAAGAGAAGGTACAACTGAAGAACCTGTTAGCAGTTTATCTTGTTCAGTATCATGCAGCACTTTAGATTGTGGTGATGATCCCGGTTTGTGGCCTGCAAGTATGAGTATCTTGTTCATATTTTGGTTAATCGTGGTCCCGTACAGGTGACCAACTGCAACTTTCCTATAAATGAACACGGAAGAAAATTTACAGAGAGTTATTATTATAGAAATCTTCCCAATGGCGAAAAAATTAACAGAGAATGGCTTGTTTACTCTATTTCGAAAGATTCAGTTTATTGTTTTTGTTGTAAAATATTTGGTAAATCTGCTAGTAATTTGTCTGCTTTGAACGGTTTTTCTGATTGGCAACATTTGTCATTAACATTGAAAAGTCATGAAACAAGTTTAGTGTTTCCCATAACGAAAATGTGAAAACGTGGGTACAACTAAATAATATGTTGAAAAATAAAACCACTGTAAATCAGATGCAACTGAGACTATTAGAATCGGAAAAAAAACAATGGTGTGATGTATTAGAAAGAATAATAAGTGTAATAAAGTATTTATCTCATCAATGTCTGGCATTCAGGGGGTCGTCAAAAACATTATATGATCATGATAATGGTAATTTTTTAAAAGCAATCGAAATGATAGCATCCTTTGATTCAGTCATGCGGGAACATATTCACAGAATTAAATCTTCGAAATCAGATTCAAGTCGTATGACTCACTATTTAGGAGATCAAATTCAGAATGAAATAATTGAGTTGCTCGGCAAGACCATAAAAACAAATATACTGGACAAAGTTAGAACATCAAAATATTTTTCCATTATTTTGGATTGCACACCAGATGTTAGTCACACAGATCAAATTACAGTTGTACTTAGGCATGTAATTTTAAATAACGAAACAAAAAATGTTGAGATTCGTGAAAATTTCATTGGTTTCTGTCCTATCTCCAGCACCACAGGTGAAGGTTTATTAAATTTCTATTTATCTACAAAAAAGTACTATTTCTATAAAAAATGTTAGATTAATTTTTTTACATCAGTAAACAAAAAATAACTAGTTAATTTAATTGTTTTTTTTTAAATAAATGGTTTCGCAAATTTAAAGGCAAGAAGAGTACTTTTTTGTAGATAAATTTCTATTTAACTACACAAAATTTACTATTTCTATTAAAAAATTAAGATTCAAATTTTTCGCATCAGTAAACAAAAATTACAAGTTAAATTAATTAATTATTTGAAATAAATGTTTTATCTTCTTTCAGTGGCTTTTATTTTCCCCGCCATAATAAAAAAAATATATAAGAAAGAATTACTATCCTTTTTTTGACACAACTCTTACAGTAGGGCGGCATAATCGGTATTGCACGCAGGCGACGAAACAGCTAGCGGCGGGCCTGCCTAAAATCTTAAATAATGTAAATTCTACGATATAATGTTTATGAGAGACAATAGGTATAACAATTGAATTTTATTATTTTACTACGTAAATCTATGCTTTATCATTATAACATGTATACCTACGAATACCACTTATGGATAGCACTTCAATACAACGCCATATAACTATTTGGTTGCAAAATAATTGTGATAATCTTTACTGCAGTTATCAAACGCGTTTAACGACTTAATACCCAATTCGTGCTAAGAAGTTGATGAATTCAGACGATACAAAAATGATTTTCAAATTGCTTGTTCTACTGAGTTTTTCCGTAGTAAATGCTTATGTAAATTATGATAGTTATAAAGTGTATAGTGTAATACCAAAAACAAGTGAACAAGTTCAAATTTTGAAAGATTTACGGAACAATGGTTACGACTTTTGGACCGATGTATTTTCTGTTGGTACTGATGTTCGAATCATGGTATCTCCGATTCAAAATGAAGAATTTTTAGTATACAACAGCAGTGTCGGACTGAACGCCGCTTTGAAAATTTCGAATGTACAAGAGTAAGTATATAACATTTATTCTAATAAAATTTTATTTCAATGTTCGTCTAGATGTTTTATCATATTCCTTACTTATAATTTAGTGGTTACAAAATTTGGGAAGCATTATTTCCGTAGCTTCATAACCACTCGTGGTTTTTATAAACACAAATAAATTATATTGACGACCGGACAACAGACGAGAACATAAAATCGAAAGAGAGTACACGTACCCAACCCGATCAATTAAAAACCCAAAGCTCGTTGTCCCTAAGGTAAAAAACTATTTTGGTAAGAGAGAAAGACGTTGGCTAACACCGGTACTAACAAACGAGCTACCTCGTGATCTATTTACAGATATAAAAACCTTAAGACAATTTAAAAGATTATTAATAAAACACTATTTGTCTCTCTGTCCGTAGCTTGCAGTGTATTAAGTTAAGATCTACATATTCTAAAAGATCAAAGACAAAGAATCGTTTACAAATTCTCAACCACTATAAGGTACTAGCTGACCCCGCGAACTCCGTATCGCGTTTAAATATTAAATAATAATAATAATGAATAGCATATAAACCTTCTCCGTGAAAAAAAGACATATACATACCAATTTTCATAATAATCGGTCGAATAGTTTCTGAGTTTTGCGATGTCATATATACAAACATCCTCTTTTATATGTATATATATAAGGTATAACCAATGGATTAATTAACTTAGTAATAACTTAGATTATAATTAGTAAGTAAGTACAGTAATTGTCCGTGTCCACGGGAACGCTGCCGACAAACTGTCTCCACAGTTTGGCAGAATACTAAAATAGTATATATTGTACTTTTTTGAAATAAATAAATAAATAAATAAATAATAAAAATATCAACACACATATTGACACAATAGATAAATTGAATATGAGCAGAATAGTAGTACATATTTTATTACCTATGTAAAAATCATCCCAGATTATTACTAATAAAAATTGTTTATATTTTCAAGAAAAAAAAAGTTTATATTTTCAACAAAAAATATTTAATTTCTCTGTGTATTTATTTGAATCTTATCGTATCTTTAATTTTCAGCTTAATAGACGCTCAGATGAAACCGAGTAACACGACTCGATATACAAAAACCAATCTTCTGTTTTTACACTGGGACAGATATCATAACTTTGCTGCAATCGACAGCTGGATTCATGAACTATCTATGACTTATCCTGGAATTGTTAAAAATGTCACCCTTGGATATTCTTTAGAAGGACGACCAATCAGTGGTGCGATTATAGACTTTCAGAAGGGAGCTAGAAAGAATCCTTTGATTGGGATGATTGAAGGCGGCATCCACGCCAGAGAATGGATTGCACCAGCCACTGTGACGTGGATTATAAAGGAGTTCTTGACCAGTACTGATCCAGATGTAAGATTTTTAGCAGAAGCTTTTGTTTGGCACATCATACCAGTTTTGAATCCTGATGGTTACGATTATACATTTACAACAGTAAGTCTTAAAAAGTATTTTATGCTAAACATCTAAAAGTACTTCTGTGAATTTGCAATAGTACCAACTTCCAAGTCACAATAATTTGTGCCATTAATGCCATTTGTGATTCAGATTAACAATATTTGTTGCTCGCTTTTTATATTAATTTTTTAGAACCTTTGTCAGTTGTAGGTACCTACTCTTTTAGATTTTTTCGCCTATTTTTGGAACAGAAGTGTAGGCGCGTATCGGTTATGTAACTCATGGCACCCGAATATGTCAGCCCGCGCGGCGTTCGCACGTAGAACGTGCGAGTCGAGAGTCTTGATCACTCCCTGCGTTTCACGCGCGAGTGAGGAATCGCGCGGCATCATCTGGACGGAATATGTATAGCTCTAGTATCTTAGGTATGAGCGAATGTAGGCACTTACGAGTATTGACGCGGTAAGCTCGTAAAATTCAGCTGTGACATATGCCACTCAAACATCGATTAGAGTGCGAAAATTTTTGAATAAGTTCGTGAAGTAAATAAATAAATAAATAACATTTCACACTCATAGCCCCACAGTAGGGTAGATATACCCTGTGTCGTGGGTACCATGGACACACACAAAGACAGAAACACAAACACCCAGATCGAGAACAGAAATTTAAACTCATCATTCAAATTTCTGCTTCGCCGGGAACCGAACCCGGGACCCTCCGATTGGCAGTTAACCATTACGCCACACGGGTCTTATACAAAAAGTAATGCAGTAAACTAAGCTGGTTTAAAACCGCGTAATATTCAGAATTCCAATATTACTTGTACTTCCAGAACCGCATGTGGAGGAAGAATAGAAACCCGGCTAACTTCGTCAATTGCCAGCCACGCGATGACATGGGCAACGGGATTGACCTGAACAGGAACTTTAATTTCCGATGGATGAGTGAGTTTAACTTACCTAATCGTTGGTCGATTATCGACTTTGGCCAGTTTTTTATCCGTATTTAACTCGAAATTTGAATCCGAGCAAAACGGACGTCGTACTAGTCAAAATCAGTGCCCTCGTCAGTAAAAAGTCATTCAAGTCAGATATACAAGTAAAGCGATGACCTACTTTATCAGAGTGTGTTCGATAGAGATTGAAATTTTGAGGCAACCCTAAAAGCCATGTTATCGCACTATTGTTTCATTCCACACACTCGGTTTTAATCTATCTATAATAAAATGACGTGAATTTTATTTGATATACATAACTATAAAATAAAATACACCAGATAAATTTAAATAGAATAAATCTATGATAATATTGATAATGCCTCAATATATCAAAGTTTCCAAAACTTCTATCTGTAGTCGTTCAAAAAGTTGACTAATACTGCTTAGATGTTGAGCTTAGTTACTATACATTATCAAAAACTGATATATAAGAACAGTATAATAAAATAAATTAAGTTTTTAACAAAAAAATAGAACCGACTTCAAACGGTAAAAAATAAAATTGTTCAGTCCTTACTTCTTCTTGCTTATGGTAATGACTCTTAAAACTATTTTTGGAGTCGGGTCCTTACTAAAATGTCGTACTATTCGTTCTAAATGGGCACCGACAGTACAGACAGTGAGACATTACCTACTTCTTCTTGCTTATGATAATAACTGTTAAAACTATATTGGAGTCGGAGCCCATTCAGAACCAAGTACACTATATTTACTAAGACAGGACGTTTTTGATTTTACTAAGGGCCCGACTCCAAAAATAGTTTTAAGAGTCATTACCGTACACTAAAATGTACTTAACCGAAAATCGTGGTTTTGGTATCTATTTGGCTGCATATTTTTTATATATTTATTTTTATTGAATTTTTAAAAACTACCATGCTAGTTTGATATACCTATATTCAAACTATGAATATTTTCAGCGGAAGGAGCATCGTCGAATCCTTGCGATGAGACCTACGCTGGACCTTTCGCATCATCAGAACTTGAAGCGCAGGCAATAACGAATTACGTCATGAAGCTAAAGAGTTCAGGAAATTTCATCTACTACTTCGCCTTCCACTCCTTCTCCCAGATGATCCTGGTCCCTTACAGCCATGCTTCGGGCTTCGATAAGCTGCAAGCAAAGAATTATGCCGACATGGTAAATGGTATTGTATATGTATATAAAAAAATGATACATGGTATAAGTATGAAATTTCTATATGAAAAAGAAACAGGTATAGAGCAAGTTTGCACTGTCCATATATTTAAAGGGGAAATTTTAGAAGCGGCTGCAGCTTAAATCTTTCCAAACCTGAAAGAAGACCCAACTGTAAAACTATAAAAAAAAAGTTGATAAATAGACAACTCTGAGTGCGTCTGCTCTGAGCGTCAATGAATTGTCCCAGAACTTATTTACTTTAGTTGTTAAGGTAAATAAATGGCTTGAAATAGTCCAAATGTTGACATCGATTATTCTTTTTTAGTTTGTATGAAAACCGTATATCAATCAAGATTGTATCTATTGACAAATAAATCACAGGGATTTATTTTGTTTTACAGTATGAAATAGCAATTAGAGGAGCAGAGAAATTGGAAAATACGCATGGTACAAAATATACCGTCGGTACATCAGCTGAGATACTATGTAAGTAAGGACTAGTTAACGCGACAGTAGTGAATTTGTTGTGTTAACTAAAAATTAGCTGCAACTTGAGGTTTTTTATTCATGCAGTATGAATAATCAAAAATTCTAGCTGTGAGAAATAAAAGAAAGTAAAAATAGAAAGAAATTGGAACCTGTCAAATATCTTATAGCTCTTGAAATTGCAGTAGTCGTACTAGCAGAATTGCAGTAGTAGTTCACAAATCTTTAATATTTGGCATCCGGTTTATATTTATTTATGATTCTCATTGGGTGTCTTTCGATTTTACCAGTTTATATAGTATCTATGGCTATAGCGCAATTTACATTATTTTCATTAAATTGTATATCTATTTCAGACTCAGTAACCGGTGCCAGCTTTGATTGGGTCAAAGGAGTAGCAGATATACCAATAGTCTTTCTCTTTGAACTGCGAGACGTCGGTAACTATGGGTTCCTCCTACCACCGGAACAGATCATCCCTAATAATGAAGAAATCATGGCATGTCTTATAGAAATGGACAAAACTGCTAGAACTTTGGGATATTATCAAGATTCAGGAGCTAGCAGTGTAAAAGCAATTTTGTCTTTGGCAATTGGTGTTGCGATTTTGGTAGTTATTCAATAAAAATATAAACAACGGATGTGTTTTATTTTGATATCCAATCAAACCCACGTTTTGTTTGAAATCTATACAAATAAATAATTCCAATATTATTTATTTGTATTGCAAAATTAGTTGTTTGTCTGTTTTTAATGTTAAAATAACCAAATTTTTGTACACCATATGAATGTATCAGTACATATTATTATATCAAAATAGCATTTTTTACAATTTTTGTCTGTATGTCTGTCTGTCTGTCTATCTATCTGTCTGTCTGTCAGTTCCGGCTAATCTCTGAAACAAATGGACCAATCTTTACGGGACTTTCACTGGCAAGTATCTGATTTAATAAGAAGTAACTTTGGCTACTTTTATTACTTATAGAAAATTTAAAAATTAAATTTTAAATTAATTTCTAAATTTTCCATACATGAGATCTGTGGAGTATATTTACCTCATGCTAATAATCCTTTCTAACGCGGGTGAAACCGCGGGGCACAGCTAGTTTAAAATAAATTGTTACTTCAGATTGAGCTACTATTGTGTCATACATTTTAAAGGTTCGATTTTTCCATTCATTTTCTTTTCGATCGTCGAATAAATGTTAGCGCTGCCAAGGCATATTATATCATACAAAAACGATAAGAATAATTATTAACTTACTAATTACTTTATATGTGAATAGAAACATTATAGAGGTAAATTAATTATTGTTTACATTTTTATAAACAGTAGCTGTGGTTACACTGGATATTTTTAATATTATTTGTCTTTAATTCCAAAGCATTTCCTGCATGAGAAATAAACTATAAGATTGTTACTTACTGTATATCTATAGTATGATTTAAAATTTGATTCTTTAACGGAAAAAAATACAAATAACAACTCAGTAGACGAATAGTTTATAAAAGCTTACAAAACAAAATTCTCAATTAAGGATAATTAAAAGCGCTAATGTTGTAATATTTTACGGCAGAAACAGAAACATCGAAAAAGAGCCATCAATATTGAAATAGAACACGAAAATAAAAACGATAAATCAGGGGTGACAACAAGTTTGCTTGGAGAGGATGTCGCAGTAATTAACGAAGGTGATTTAGAAGGAACGCGCGAGGCCAGTGATTTCCAATCTTGTAGAATTTGCTAATTTGTAATTTGCTGCTGAGAGTTTTTCTCTTTCTCTCAGCTGGACTCATCGCCTATAAGAGCAACTAGATGTGAAGATCGCGAAAAGATTGACGTTCGATTTTGAAAAAAATATATTTTATAAGGTTGGTCGGGTAAGTAGCCAATCTGCTGTCAGATGTTTTGAAATCGTCTATACTACTCCCGAAAAGGTTTAACGACTACTTTCTATCAATTACAACACTAGGACCGACGACTTAACTTGAAGACTCGCGTGGTGTAATGGTTACCATGCAGGGTCCCGGGTTCGATCACCGGCGAGGTAGAAATTTGAATGGTGAGTTAACATTTCTGTTTTCGGTCTGGGTGTTTGTGTTTCTGTCTTTGTACGTGTTCATGATACCCACGACACAGGGTATATTTACCCTACTGTGGGGCTATGAGTCTGAAACGTTATTAACGTTCCTTCCAAAGCACGAAAACTAGCGGCAATTAAATGTCACCTAATTTACCAACCAACAACCCGTTTCTTTTAGTTGCATACACCGCTACCCGTTCTCACCATCGCCCAGGGATGACCGGCAGAGAATGCCATTAGACCTTAGAGCATCACAGGTGTAGCGACCTTCCACTACTCATCAAGAGATGGCACCACGGTATTCCTGAATCACGCTATCGAAGTTTTCAGAATATCCTACCATATATACAAGCTCCGAATTGAGTCAGTCGGAGCACGGCCGCTCCCCGGGCATGACCACCTCGCCCGGCGGGAGATCTCCCTTTGCCAAACTGGTGACCCTGGACAAGAATACGTCCCTTCTGACCTTCATCAGTCGCACCTTCACTCCCTGGATGGACTGCAGCATCACTTCACCAGCTCGTCAGGGTCATCGCAGCGCATCGTGATAACGCTTCCTGATCCTGATCCAGCTACCTCCTGCGACATCGTGGACGGCTCGAGTACCCACTCTACTCGCCTCCACATTCCAACCTACCCTCACATCTCGACTCACCGAAGATAGAGGGCATCTTCACACTTCGCTACACCCTCACATCCCGACTCACCGTGGACAGAGGGCGACACAAGGTCTGCACCCTCACATCTCGACTCACCGCAGATAGAGGGCATTCAAGGCGCTTGTAAGCGAAGATTACTCAAGCATGGATAGAAGTTATCGACCTCCGGTCTGAGCAGGGGGTGATGTAGCGACCTTCCGCTACTCATCAAGAGATGGCACCACGGTATTCCTGAATCACGCTATCGAAGTTTTCGGAATATCCTACCATATATACAAGCTCCGAATTGAGTCAGTCGGAGCACGGCCGCTCCCCGGGCATGACCACCTCGCCCGGCGGGAGATCTCCCTTTGCCAAACAGGTATGACACCCCAGTGAGTCAGTACCGTTGATGCTTTAAGCATTAGACATAAGTGCGGCATCACAACAGCGTGTTTTACGCGCGTATATCCTCCTGAGACCCCTGGTATCACCTATGATACTTACGAAAATAAATTTATTTTTGCGTCATCTAGCGCAATACGTTCGAACCTACTGTAGAGATACAAACTATTTAGTACGGGTCGTAATTCACAGAGGGCTATGGGGTAATTGAATAGCTTGATTCACTGTTTATATTCATTTGAATGTTATTGTTTTTGCGTGCACCGACATGGCGACAAATCAGCAAGGTAAATATTAGATTAATTGTATTTTTCATGTATTTTTTCATTGTTTTCTATAGTTTGGATATAAATGGTTCAAAGAAAATAAAAATGGTGATAAAAGTTGTATGTTTAGTAAGTAATTTTACAAGTTTTTTTATGGTATCACCCATGATACTTTGGGCACTGAAATTTAAATTACTGTCTTTTTTCAGGTTTGAGAGACAACCAAATTTCAGACATATTAGTGAACCTTGATGTGTCTGATTGTGAGGATATAGACGAGGATGAACTGGATGAAGATCTTCAAGTAGGTTTTGAAGGTATTGTGGAAGATGCAGTACCCCGTGAACCCGAAAGTGAGTGGGAGGAGTCTGATGAAGAGCCCCTTTCAAGTTTTGTCAGTTCTTCTAGTCGCCCTGCTTCTAGACGAACTTTTAATAGGCCTTTGTTATGGACACGGTTAGAAAACTTTGATAACACCCTAGATTCAGATCCTCCATTAGAAGAACCACCTTCAACCAAAACTTCTTATGAGTACTTCTCCAGATACATTCATCCGCAATTTTTCGAAACGATATCAAGTTGTACTAATTTATCTAGCGTAAACCGGACCGGCAAGTCTCTAAATACGACACCTGAAGAGGTACGATCTTTCATTGGCTGCTCGATGGCAATAGGTATTCTGGGTCTTCCGAGGATTAGAATGTTTTGGGCAGAAGAAACGAGAGTGAAGCTCGTAGCCGAAACCATAACCCGTAATAGATATTTCAATATCAGATCGAACATCAAAGTCGTAGATGATCATCACATCTCTGCAGCTATGAGAGAGGTAGATAGGTTTTGGAAGATTCGCCCAATAGTTTCCCAAATCGAGAATGCTTGTAGGCAAAACAAAAGGGAAAACTGTGTTGCCATTGACGAGCAGATCGTTCCTTTTACCGGCAAATGCAAACTAAAGCAAGTTGTTAAGGGAAAACCGAATCCCGAAGGAATAAAAGTATTTTTGATGGCGAATCCCAACGGTCTCCCACTTGATTTATATCTTTACCAGGGAAAAGGTACATTAGTTGATTCAGCCTTACATCCGATGCCTGAGAAGATAGATTTAGGAGGCCGCGTAGTCCTTAAACTCGTCGACACTTTGCCATCGAAGACGTCAATTTACATAGATCGGTATTTTACTTCTGTTCCTCTTTTGGACAATTTAGTTGAGAGAGGTATGCATGGGACTGGAACTTTAATGAAGTGCCGTGTTCCTGAATATACACGACCATCGAAGACGTCAAAAAAAAAAGACTAAGCCTTTGCTTAAAACGGACAGGATGCTACAAAATAGCGGCAGAGGTAGCTATGATTGCATAGTGAGGCAAGACAAAAAAATTGCTGTCGTTAAGTGGCTCGACAGCAAGCCAATTCATGTAGCATCTACAGAGAGCGCAGTGCAGCCACTTGGAACTTGCCGTCGCTGGAGTAAGAAGGATCAGCGTTTTCTTGATGTACCGCAGCCAGTTGCTATCAAGAAATACAACTCCTACATGGGAGGAATAGACCTCTTAGACAGGATTATTGGAAAATATCCTATGCGTGGCAGAACTGGTAAATGGACAGTGAGAGCCATATTTCATTTTTTTGATTTTGCTGCTGCGTCGGCATGGATAGAATACCGACAAGATGCTGTAAAACTTGGTCGCCCCCGGAAGCTAATCATGCAATACCTGGATTTTAAAATGGACTTAGCTAAGTACCTCATTTATGGCCAAACTATGAGAACTGCTATCTTGCAGTGTCAAAGTCCTGTATTAGACCGCATTACGCGTAACAGTCCACGTCAAAGTCCACGTGAAAGTCCATTGCCGTTACAGGTGGCAGAACAAGATGAAGCTTTGCCTGAGACCTCTTCCAGAAAGCGCAGACTTGTTGAACCAGTTCCTCATGTTGCAAAAAGGATGAAAGAAGCACTTCACTTACCTGTTTGTGTCAAAGGCAATCAAAATAATCGATCCAAGTGTCGAGTGAAGAGTTGCAAGCAGTTAACTTTTGTAAAATGTTCGACTTGTAAATTTTTTTTATGTTTTAATGTAAACAGAAATTGTTTTTATGAGTTCCACACGACATCAGATAATAATGTAGAATAAATGATTGAATGTCACATTTTGGTATCATTCAAACCCGTAGTATCACCAGTGATACCCCCTATTTGAGGATCCTAGGGGGGGAGGGATTTTTAAAAATATTTTTCTCGTAATTGTCATTCTTAAAATAACACCCATACCAAAAATCAACTCAATCCGATAAATTTTGGTACCCTGGGTCTCAGGAGGATATGACAGCCGCGACAGATGTCACCCATACAATACTTGCACCAATGTATGGACAACATCTGTCAAGGCTAACTTTTAAACACGTAAAATGCGCTTGTTTGTAATCGCTTTAAGTTTGACTCCGTAGCACTCAGATTAAGGAGGTAAATATGCCAAATTAATAAAAAATAAAATCGTTTACGGCCTGCGCTAGCTAAGCCATGCGTGCTGCGTCGTCATTCTTCGAACTTGTTGAAGAAGAAAACAACGGTTGCGCCGATACATATATCTAAATTAAGTGCTTGACTTAGTACAGGATTTCAAAAAATACCAAATTTTGGGAGCGCAATCTTAATAATAATAATAATCTTTTATTGCAGACGTTCATGCATAGATTTGTTAGTAAATACAAGATGCACTTATAAACTAATGTTAGTAAATGGAAATTATAAGATATAAAATTAAATAAGAGGGGTTAATTGACGGCAAGGTGAGACGGCCTCACATGTAAGGCGGTCTAGTATTTAAATATGGGGCCATCCCACCTGTTCGCCACAGTACCTAGATAGGTGTTGGAGCTCCCACGCACTCGCGTCCACAGGGATGACACTCTTTTGCGTATTATCGCATAGAAATCATCTATTCGCTCTTTAGCGAACATCCCTGAGGCACTGCAGTACCTAGGCAGCCCCATCAATGCTATATAATGAATGCCCAATAATAAAATGAATCTTTCCACAAATGTATCTCCCTATTATTTATCAGAGTAAAACGCTAGTTATCCCTAACACTCCCTCGGGAAAGAGGTTGAGAAGCGCTGTGTAAAACGAAATGCTAACAGCTCTTAGGGGAACGAAAATCGTTGAAAGAATTTTGGGATAAACAACAATTCTGTTACTCCCGATTAAAGAACTCTCACTCGCTTAATGACAATGGGCGTTTTCTCGTCTTTTTAAGGGCTTTCAGGTTTGCAATTTTTTAGCATCTTTTTGTCACCAATGTTGCCAAGAGTTTGTTCAATGTTACGTTTCTTGTGGCCTTTTTCATTTTCCTTATTGTATTGCAAAAAATGAAACTTTTATGTATGCAAGTATTCCAACCAAAAGAAGAAAATTATTGAAAAATGTTGCTGATATAAAAGTACACTATTACTTATTACTTACTAGTGGACCCCGCAGACGTTGTCCTGCCTCAAAAGTTTTGTAAGAGGATTAGATTCTTTATCATCTCAAATAGTTTTTATGTTACTGTCAAATAAAAAATCAAAAACGAATAGTGACAGATGAACTGTTATTCAGACTATGTCAAACTATTGGACGATGGCGCGAAGAATCAATGTTTGACAATTGCTGTTACTAAGAGTTTATATAGGAAAATAAAATAAGTTATTTTACTATCAATTTCGCAATGCTCCCAAAAATTTCTCAGCGTTTAAACCTTCCCTGGACTTCTGCTAATATTTTAAGATCAAAATTAGCCACATCGGTCCAGCCGTTCTTGACTTTTAGCCAGACTAACGAACTGCAATATTTATTATTTATAAAATAACAATTTATAATAATTATAATACAAAAAACATGAATAAGCCAAAGACAATACTATACTATATTTTATTAATCTATGAAATGAAATAAGAAACATATATTTTTTCTTTTTTTTATTGAATGGCTCAAAGGATTTTTATACAATGCCGTAAAACGAATAAAAAAAATAAGAAACATAAAAGACAGACATGACAATTTTGATAGCTGCGTCCAAATGTATTGTTGTAAAGTAAATACAATTATTTACTTTCTGTGTTTATTACTTACAATTAAAGAAATAATAAGGAAAAGCAAAGTATAAGAATAAAACCAAAGAGTATAAGTTATAAAATATGATAATGGACGTGAATGAAGTAAGTAATAATATGTAGTGTATTTATAACACTACACTATTATTTGCTTCCCGTGGGAATGAGACATTTTCCCGCGGCAAAAAGTAGCCTATGTTCTTTCTGAACGTCCTTTCTATGTTTATGCCAAATTTCATCAAAATTGGTTCAGTGGTTTAAGCGTGAAAGAGTAGCAGACAGACAGACAGACAGAGTTACTTTCGAATTTATAATATTAGTATGGATTGTAAACAATCGTATAGAAAAACCGACACACACGCCATACATTTTGGCTAAGGTACAGTTTGTGAAATTTGGCCTTGTAGAGTTAGGGCGTGTAGAGTTAGAAGCTTGGCTCCACGTGAGATCTGATAACTTTTTGACAGTGCGAGTCATATGGTCTCGTCTTGATAACATTTTAAATTCAAATATTTTTGGTGAGATTCCTTTTACTGATTACGTAGCTAAAATTATCCTTGTAAATAATACTCTCCAGATTACTTAATATATTTGCGAGTCTTTTCTTATAAATTGTTCATATAAGAGCAACAAATGAGTCTTTTTCAAAAAATTAAATTTCATATAACTTCATAGCGTGCTTCAATATTAAAATTTACTTATTGAAGTACGAAAGATACTCTCCTCGTTATTCTCTCTTAAGAGGCCGTGTACGAAATTTAACCGATTTCGCTGATTTACCTGATTTAACATAATGACATAAGATTTTGCAGTTAAATTACAGTATTTGACAGCCTCCGTGGCGTAGTGGGTGATGAGCCGACTGCGAAGCGTGAGGTCGTGGGTTCGATTCCCACCCAGGAAAAATATTAGTGTGATGAACATGACTATTTGTTCTGTGTCTGGGTGTTAATTTATCTATTTAAGTATGTATTTAGAATTATATAAGTATGTTTAACAGCTTTTTGATTACCATAGTACAAGCTCTGCTTAATTTGGAACCAGATGGCGTTGTGTGAATGGGCATGATGACAGATTTTCAAATACTTTTCCTTATTGTAGGTACACGTCTCCTAGTTTCGAAAAAAAGTTTATTTCAGCAATAAACTCAACTTTTAACGTAAATTAATATATTTTCTGCTATGTAATTTGAATTAAGCGCGAAAACGCTCGTAGGTGTCATGGCGTCGGCTTGCTCGTCAAACTTCAAGCAACACGATGACATTAACTGAGGCGTGACGTCATTCCTTTTGATTGACGTTTCAGATAACATGGCCGATTGCTGTATTTAATACTTTTATTTTATTGAAAATCTTATTAATCTTAATGTTTATATTAAAACGGGATCATATTTTAGAACTTTTTTAGCATATATTTTTATGTAAAAGCGTTTATTCTCTGATTCTTTAATAGTGTCATCATGCCTATTGTCCAAATATATTTATATTTATTTATTCCATACATCAGTTATTCATTAATAACCTAATACATTAGCCATTATAATGCGACATTTAGGTTACTTTAAAAGATTTTGAATGCTAAATTTTCATTATTAATTTGATGTATTTCAGAAAACGCATTGATTATGAACTAAGTGTATTTATGTCAAATATATTTTATGAAAGATTATTCCAATTTTTCGAAATCCATTGCAATTTCTGGTCCATTTTTCTCAAAATTTACTAAGTTCAATGTTTTTTACGAATATTTTTTGTATGAGAGTGGCAAAAAGTGACTCATTTACTATGTATGCGATTTTTACAGATCGGACTGTTTGGCTTTTAAAATTATCCGGAAATGTGACTATAATATTCTATACCTATTACAGTAAAATTCACAAAACTATCACCGTCTTCGGGTCTTTTAAGCAAAACAACGTAATAAAATTGAAAAAGTGACTATAATAGTTTATTATTGAAATGATGAGTCATATTGTGCTACAAAATTTATGGAAATACCGTATTTTAACTGCAAAATCTCCTATGTAAAAACAGGTAAATCAGCGAAATCGGCAAAATTTCGTATACATCTCCTTAATACTATTATTAAAAAAAATACAAAAGCGCAAATAAATGAAGTCGAAAAAAGAGATAACAATAATTCGAAAAATCTTTCACAAAGCACAATACCGAAACTTTAGAAAACCGTGAGAAATATAAGTGTAAAAGAATTCATTCTCCCGTAAAAATAAATCATACGGGACGATTCTCAGAACATCATTAGGTGTATACTAACAAAAGTTTAAACTTTCACGGTCCGTTGAAAACACTTTCTTGAAAGCAGCCGATCGTCATCATTATCCATCACACTGGAGTCGTTAATGAGCCTAAACTAAACATTATTCTTGAGGATGCATTTGAATCACCAGAATATCCTGATCTCTAAGAGAGAACTATCATAAGTGATAACGAGACCAGCATTAAAATAGATGGCTAAATAAATAAGAAACGTGACGCAGTTACAACTGGACTGCTTAACAGGTCTACAATTTTGGTGATATCTATTTTTACATTGTTCAATGTTTACGTCAAAATCTATTATAAAATCCATAAAGAAGTGGCGTTGTCGTTTATTGAAGCTTTAAAATTTTATACTGGCATAGTTGAGGCTATTTTAGTTGAAACGGATGCCGATTTGTATTAATTAGTGGGACCATCAAAGGGTTATTTTTTCACCGGATTTAAGTGTCCCGTTTGATGGGTTTTTGATGTGATTGGGATAATTAACTTTCCGCTTGGTTTAGTTACTTACTTGAGAATATTTATTGGAGTCTAAAGCATTTACGGGTTCACATTTTATTGTCACATGCCTATATAAAATTCAAATGTATTAAATTTCAGTTTAAGTACATTTTTATGATTCAACGCATTTACGTGCCAATAACAAGAATTACACTAAATGAACACAGCACACAGCCAAATTTTCCTGATTCAGTAAAAATGATGCATTACTTTGAATGTGTATTATTATACTTACTAAAATTTCCTTTTCTAGGTTTATTACCATAAAGGTACTATTACTACAAACTTATTCTTGGATGATATTTAATACATTTTAAAAGTCCTTTATTTATCCCTGAATTGATATACCTAAAACCTTAACCATTTAAATAGAAAAAAATGAGAAAAAGCACCACTACAATTTTAATTAAACAAAAGAAACACCTCATTTTACTTCATAAAATAAAGATAAAGGTGTTTATCGAACACAATTTATCAAGCGACAACGTGTTGAGTGAACGTCCCACTTTTTTTCAAATGATGGTATCATTCCCACACATTGCACATTTTACACTGTCAACATTAGGGAATTCGGGTGCTTACACAAAGTGTAAGCTGTAGCGAAAAGCGAAAAACGGGAGACATTGTTCTGTTACATTAAGATTATCTTAAAATTTATCATTGCCTATTGACGGTGTTACGTCAAAATCACCGAGTATATCGAAGAAGGTTTTGCAATGGATAAGCGCTCTAAGTAAATATTTAAAAAATAATAGTTTAAAAAAACTAAAAAACACGCTTTTTATAGAAAACCGAACTAAAAAATAGAAAATAAATTTTAATGAATTTAAATAAAGAAAATAGTGTTAAAAATTTCAATGAATATAAGTTAATAATAGTGTGAATAAAAAAAAATATTTTATTTAAAAAAAAGCGTGGGGTGCATGGTGTCAATAGTTATAAATATTTTATTGACAGATATGAGTAGAGTGATTATCATTTCGATAATATTTTAAAAAGCACCCCACGCTTTTTTTTAAATAAAATATTTTTTTTAATTCACACTATTATTAACTTATATTCATTGAAATTTTTAACACTATTTTCTTAATTTAAATTCATTAAAATTTATTTTCTATTTTTTAGTTCGGTTTTCTATAAAAAGCGTGTTTTTTAGTTTTTTTAAACTATTATTTATTTTCTACTTTTTAGTTTGGATTATTTATTCTTTCCATGATGTTTCCACGAGCAATGGACTGGTTACTGAGAACCTTCTTCTTTCTTTCAAAAATATCTTTATCTATCATTAGGCTTGTTACATAACAAGGTTACATATTTTTTTAATTTTTACGTTTTCATAAAATTTCACCTGTCTTACGACTTAACAAATTATTTATATTCTTTATATATCTCATACACGTTTTCGGTTACTGAGCACCAATAGTCTACTCCCCTACATAAATATGAGCAACCCAAGCAGCAAAATAGTCGAATAGTAATTAGATTACTCAGCCTTTAATCGTATAAGAGCCGAGTAACCGTTCTTAAAACACCCATTTATCGTGTAATAGCGGTTATCTCGACTATTTGGCAATATTTGCTAATGTGTGCTTTAAGGACGTCGAATAAACGTTTACAGCACTATGTTTTAGCACTTTTACTCCACCTTTTAGCAGATGCTGAATTAAAGTGGCTAAAATACTCGTTATTAGATCGTTTGATCTATAACAGTCGTATAATAGCTGTAGCTCTATAAACGCAATCGAACAAAAATCATATTTTGCAAATTGAAAAATGGAATAATTTTATCAAATTAGTGTATTGTCATCGGTCCTCAATAAATCTACAAAGTTTGAACGAAATCTGGCCGTTTAAAGTGGGTCAAAATCGCGCCCAAAGAAGTCGGTTACAAACATACAAACATACAGGTGAAGCTAATAAAAAGCGTGTAAAAAGGCAAATCTGACAGCCTCCGTGGCGTAGTGGGTGATGAGCCGACAGCTAAGCGTGAGGTCGTGGGTTCGATTCCTACCCAGGAAAAATATTTGTGTGATGAACATGACTATTAATTATTCTGTGTCTGGGTGGTAATTTATCTATTTAAGTATGTATTTAGAATTATATAAGTATGTTTATCGGCTTTCTGATTACCATAGTACAAGCCCTGCTTAGTTTGGAATCAGATGGTGTTGTGTGAATTGTCCACAGATATTTATATGTATTTATAAATATTAAAATAAATAAAAAAATAATAATAATTCAGATACAAAGAAAATAATGAAAGCGTCAAAATAACATTATCCTTTTAAACTTTAGAAGTATAATATATCGCTTACGCTTATCAACATAATATCCACTTTCTATCATCAGTGTAAATCTGATCTCCATTTTTTTCCTTTTCGTCACATTCCCCAAACTCCTCGGGACCACTAAACGTTGGCAGTAATTATGTGAAAGTTTGTGACTTCCTCTCAAGTAAGTCCCGAAAGTTTTTTCAAACTAAATTTCGCTGGTTCACGTTTGCGTTAATTAGTTTACTTAGATTAGTGCGGATCGTTAGTGTAGTACGAGCGTTAGTTTTTCGAGGCATTCTTGTTTATATTTAGGTGATTCTAAATAGACAATCTGTGTTGTGCATCACCTTTATAATAATAGTAGCAATACATGTATAATATTATTGTAGATTGTTTTTTTGCTCTTTAATATTTTTATACTAACTTTAAATGTATACATTTTTGTTAAAATTATATTCTTAATTTATTTTTTAATACAGTTGCTCAAAAAGTGGCGTATTGCAGGGACGTATAGCGTTCGGGAAGTGGGTTATAGGACACTCGTGCTTTTTCTTTACCTTTTCCGAACTCGTGCGTTCTCTTAAACCAACTGTCAAAATAATATCTATTAAAAAAACCAACCACGAAGTTTTAAAAGTTTTTATGATTCATGCAAATATTTCTAAAAAGAAGCAACTAATTTGTTTCAATATCAGATTTAATGATTTGATTCAATGAGTTATGTTAGGTTTCATTTCATTTCATCTCATTAACATTTTTATTTCATATCAATAAAAAAAATCTACTGAAGACTTGGCTGTATGGGCATAGTTCCCATTGCCTACCCATAATGGGTGAAGAAAACAAAAAAATCTCTGCATATAGGTATTATTTTACGGTTGGCGCCATTTTTCAAAGATGTTCTTTGCGAGTTTTTATTATTTTATTAAATGGCTTCATTTTTTCGCAACCGTATTAAAAATAGTTGTTCAGTACACGTGCGGAACCGTCATTGGAAGGAGTTCCGACTGTCAACCAGACATTTGTCGGAACTCCTTGCAATGACAGCCTTTCCGCACTTATAATAAAATATACAATGTTTATATTCCGGTGATTCATATTTAATATTGCCTGTTTAATCTATTTTTGCAAAGCGCTTTGTACAAATTTTATTAATTGTTTTTGTCTAAAATAATTATGTTTATTCTTGCTAAGCGATCTATTATGACCACTAATACACTGATACACAGTAATATGGATGACCTAATACCTCAATATAAAAGCTAAATCCTACGTATCGATTTTGATAGGCTGTTATCGAGTGAATAAATAAATAGGTATATGGACTTTGTACGTCGCCATTTTCTACTTGTTATCTAAGGAAAACAAATTGCAAACTAAAAGTTATACTAACAAACAGATAAACTTATAATATGTTAGTGTTGACCACATTAAGCCCGCCCTGTCTGCACACAAAGGCTCCTTAACTAATATCCTCACAATCAGACTGCGAGTTCGCCCACTGCTGCCATTAGATCCGGAACTGCCTGAAATGCGACCAGTGCCGAATATCTTCTGCTATTAGTAACAAACTTTGTTAGCAGACGGGCTTTGTCTAATTAAATATAGGGGGAGAAGGGGTACATTGATACATGGGGCACATAGATACAGTCAATATTCATCGAAAACAAAACGCATTAGACGATCCATCCGACACAGATAAGAAGGTAATAATACACCCTACACGCACACTAGCGCGGAGCAACGTACTCTCGAAGACTAGCGGCTGGCACTTATAAACCTGTTTCTGATGCTCGCAACTAAATTTTCGTAGTTTTCTTTTGGATGTAATTCTTCTAATTTATTTAGTGTTACCTGTGTTATATTAAGACATTTGGTAAGTACATATCTGTCATTACATTACATAAACTTAAATTTTTTGATTTTTAATTGCTTTAATTTTTATAAAATATTTATTTTGATTGTAGTAGGCAGGGGCACATTGATGCAAGTGCTCTCGGGGCGCATTGATACGTATCAATGTACCCCGATGTTTTGTTAAATGTATGTATGAGTATGTAAGACATAATATATTTTTATTTTCTTTATAGAAAAATGGTTCCAACATTTAAACGCAAAACGAAGAGAACTTCCATCGATGAAATTTCTGTGGCTTCTGCGATATCTGACTATGTTATAACAAAGGTAATTAACGCAGGAAAGAAGCAACCTTATAAGCATTTTGTGGAAAAATAGTGTCAAGCAAGATACCCCGATAGCCTTAGCGACTTTCTGGTCTCCTTTTTAAAGCTCAACCGACTTTAACTTATGTGTTTCCTAATATAAAAGACGAAGCTTCGGTTAATATTTCTGATATTGTGATGAAATTGCCAGATCCTATAGTAAAAAGGAACTAGTAGAACAGGTTCTCTACTCAATTTTAAGATTAATTAGTCGCCTATTAACATTTCAATGTAAGGTAGTTTACTTCATAAAAACTAGTAATGACTTATTAGGCCAAATAAAGAATGATTATGTCTTTTTGTTTAAATATTTTTCATGGCGTATTTTATAGTTCAGATATACTTCTTGTTCTATTTTTATATAAAGACTCCAAAAAGTATTTTATTTCAATTAGTACTTAAGTGCACATAATTTACCAAAAAGTAAAAAAATAAGCAATTAATAAATAAATGTCATAAAAATCAATAAAACTTGTTTAATTTGTAGAAACATTTCTATGAATCAAAGTGCCCCAGTATATGCATCAATGTACCCCGCGTGTGGGGTACATTGATACAAATTTCATTTTTTAGTAAATAGGCTCTCATACTTTTTGTCATTAAATTTAACGGTTAATTTGAATTTAACAAGTTAGTAGAATATATATTGAATATATTATAATTATTAAATTGGATGTTACTGTCAATAGATCGTCTATTATTGGGTCTAAGTAAAAATCGTATCAAGGTGCCCCACTTCCCCAGTGTGAAAAATTATTTGCCTATAACGGAAGGAATAATTTTATATGTATGGTTTCTGATTGGTAATATTACTTGGTATTATTACTTTATTTATACCTATATGTATATAATATTTATATGTATAAGTTTTTTTAATTTATTAATTATTGATACGCACTAAGTTCGCTTTACCAGATCTATTATCCTGGGATGGGCCTTCTGGAAGATATTTCAGTGTGGAATAAGTAGTGCCCTTGTAGAAACTTTATTTGTTAATTCTGCTTGTGACCATTTGTGTGTACATAAGTTTAAAAAAAAGGATTTAATAAATATTTTATTTTTATGCTTAACACTCAAGCCCTTAGGATTTCCTTTGTCGTGGTACCATGGACACACACAAAGATAGACATAAGAACACCCAGACCCAGAATAGAAATTAAAACTCTATTCAAATTTTCGCCTCGCCGGGAATTGAACTGGGCAATCTGGTAAAGTACCTATTGCGCCCCATGGGTCGGCAAAAGGTTTAATGTGCCTTTTAAAATACAAGTAACATAGTAATTATACCAGATGCTCTATAAACTATGTAACCTGTGGAAACTTTAGTTTCGATTTTTGGTTATCACAATTACATTATTTTATATTAAGTTTTATTCGTAAAATGTAATATTAACAGATAAATATAGGATATGGCAGATGAGAGACCCCTTCATGCGACCCACTGCTGGACATGAATCTCTTCCTATTATTATTATTATTATTATGCGGATTGGTGGAGGCGGGATGTTTTCAAACCGCCCATGAGGCCTCCGGCAGGGCTTCACTACTGTTACCTGTCGATAACAACCAGGACAGACGGCTTAACGTGCCCTCTTTAGCACAGAAACGAGTATGAAATTTTTGCCACTAGCAGTCACCCATCTCGAAACGGACGCACCCGTTTGGCTTAGCTGCGTAGATAGCTTGTGTTCTACGTCAGTCGCCGGACCATGCGCGCTTCAGCAGGATATGTAGGCAAAAAATACGTCGCTTATAGACGTCTAATTACTAAAAATTAGAATCACTAAAATTAAAAAAGACACTCAAAAATTTGACCTGTGTGCCGTTTAATTATGAAGTAAAGAAAAGAAAATACCTTTATTGTTGATTGTATAAATACATACAGTTAGATGTTTTAAATTATTATAAGAGTTTAAATAATCTACCATGTTCTGGCATACAATATTATATTACTTCTTAAAATCAAAGTAACTAAAATAGTTTTATAGTTTTATTTTAAGATCCGCTAAGAATATTCTTAACGGTTCGTTGGCTATTGATGCCTACCCACCACTGGGTCAATGAGAGAGAAAAAGCCGGCGGAAAAAAACTCTCAGGCACTGTTAAGAGTAAGCATTTTACGCGGAAGCTCCCTAAACCATTTTAATACACGATTTAAAAAGTTTTATCGTCAAAAAATTCGTTTACACTGTTGTATACTTTTTTTTATAATCCATTGCTTTAGTTCTCTTTTAAATTTATTTCCTGATAATTGTATGAAATGTATGGGTAATTTATTAAAGTACATAATTACATCCACAAAAAATCAAATCACGCGGTCCAGACGCATGCGGGCTATCGAATAGTGTACCAATTTGGTTAAAAAACAAACACTAAAAAACCCGATCAACCCCAGATGTAGATTAACGCCACGACTATTCTGGAAGCGGAAACCCTCGACTTCCTCACGTAACGTAACCGCCAACAAAACAAACGTATGAATAATTGATGGGGACACGACGTCCCGTTTCGTCAGCTGTCGTACCGTGATGATGTCTTAGATGACGGTGGCGTTTTAGGGATGACGGCACGATATGTCGGAACCGAGTCGTTGTAACGTCGATTACGTATCTTAATACAACTAATATATAAAATTCTCGTGTCACGGTGTTTGTAATTAAACTCCATCGAAATGACTCGACGGATTTTTGTAAAATTTTGTAAATTAAAAGTAAATTTTGTGTGTATATCGGTTAGGTCTGTGAATCGAACAACATACATTTTTCATCCCCCTAAGTGATAAGGGTGGCCTACTCCAAACATTTAAATGCGGTACGCAGTTCGCGGGGTCAGCTAGTATGTATATTATAGGTAATATAAGGTAGGATAACGTCTGCACACGGCAGAGTTCGGCCGGACCACTAGTTTATGTATAAAAATCGGTGGTTACCCCCGATTTCATAATCGTTGTAGGTGGTAGAACTCTTATGGTTCTCCCGAGAAAGTACCAAACTTCTGCCGTGAATAGATTCTATTGTGTTTTGGTGAAAAAGTGTAGTTGCCGACCAGACTTACATTAGACGATGGAGTAGCAGCTCAACTGCTTATGGAATCAGACAAGACTTTTGCTAGCTTGAGGTTGTGTCTAGATGTCCAGGGGCTACAGCGACTATATCACGTATTCTGCTATAGTATAAAATTATTATTATTATAGTCGGTAAACGTACATAATATAGTTAGGACATTTGTCTTATTTTTATTTATTGCAAGAATAATATTGAATTCACTAGAAATGTGATACCTACATAAATTCTTCTGTCACAGTGATTTTAATAAAACTACTTGGAAACGGCTTCACCAATACATCATCGATAATTTATTATGTGAGTATATTAAGTAGGTTTGAGAATAGGACGTCTCAGATAAAATAAAAAAAAGTCATTTTATCTGATTAGGATGTTAGTTTTTAAGCACACCCCTGGGGTGATATTTACAAAAAATTGAATTTCTAAGGAAGCGCGCATGGCGCGGCGGTCGAAGCGTGCACTGCCCGGCGATTAGCGTAGAACGCAAGCGATTTATGCAACTAGGCCAAACGGACGCGGTCGGGTGTGTGATGGGTAACCGCTAGTGACAAAAAAAAACATGCGCGTTTCCGTGCTTCGGAGGGCACGTTAAGCCGTCGTCCCGGTTGTTGTCGGTAGATAAAAGTCTTTATTCCTTGTTGGAGGCCTTATGGGTGGTTTGAAAACATCCGACAGCGGGTTGGCCACTAACCCGCATTTCCACCAACCCGCATTGGAGCAGCGTGGTGGAGTAAGCTCCAGGCCTCCCCAGTAATGAGGAGAGACCCGTGACCAGCAGTGGGACGTAAAAAGGGTTGCAGCCAAGGAAAAGCGGTGGTGGGCTGTTAGCTATTTTTAGGGTTCCGTAGCCAAATGGCAAAAAACGGAACCCTTATTGTTTCGTGATGTCTGTCTGTCTGTCTGTCCGTCCGTATGTCACAGCCACTTTTTTCCGAAACTGTAAGAACTATACTGTTGAAACTCGGTACGTAGATGTATTCTGTGAACCCCATTAATATTTTCTCACAAAAATTGAAAAAAACAATAAATTTTGAGGGTTCCCCATACATAGAACTGAAATTAATTTTTTTTTCATCAAACCCATACGTGTAGGGTTGGGTTATGGATAGGTCTTCAAAAATAATATAGAGGTTTCAACTATCATTTTTTTCTAAACTGAATAGTTTGCGGGAGAGACACTTCCAAAGTGGTAAAATGTGTGCCCCCCCCACCCCTAACTTCTAAAATAAGATAATGATAAAACTAAAATATATATATATGATGTACATTAAGATGCAAACTTCCACCGAAAATTGGTTTGAACGAGATCAAGTAAGTAGTTTTATTTAATACGTCATAAATCGTAAACCACAATTTACCTTTCATTCAATCTTAATGCAATGATTTCTATGGATAATAAAAGGCAATGATGTATTTCTGTTGCCGCTATTGTTATACAAATACTAAAAATAGAATAAAATAAATATTTAAGGGGGCTCCCATACAATAAACGTGATTTTTTATAGATAATGGTACGGAACCCTTCGTGCGTAAGTCGGACTCGCACTTGATCGGGTTTTTATAAAATTATGGAGTATTTTTTTTTCATTTTAACCCTTTAAAGTCGTAGCCTATAAAAGGTAGTGTTATAAAACGTATGACAGTTGGTATCTTGTTCTCTGTAGAGGAAGCTTTTAACATCTCGCATTAATACCTCAAATTCGGTACTAATGTTTATCCTTTTTTAATGGAGACATTTTTTATTTCGAGCTGAGTGTGTATTTTAATAATGGTTATAAGTAAGTCAGTTTGTTGATTCAGATTTAATATGGTAAGAAGATGATAATTTTTGAAATTGTATTCATCTTTAAAATAATAGTAAGTAATTTTTATGAAGACTAGGTATAGGTCAATCAAACATATATGAATAGCTTTAAAATTGAAGTATCAACATTATATTATGTCTTTCGCTTAAAACGCCTAAAATTCTAGTAAGAGGACGTCAAAAACTAGTCCAGGACCCGTAGCCAAAGTACTCGTATTATTTGGGAAACGTAAACCAAGTTAGATAGGAATAAAATGTATGGGATTGACATAAGTCACGTTAATTCACGTGGTCAAGCGTCATCATTATCCCAAGTTGGTAGCCAATGTTAAAATTTGTAACGAAACCATGAACTATCGAATTGTCATCGACCACTATCCCGTACAAACCTACGCATTTGTAATAAGCAACACTTTTAGTTGTTGCGTTGTTGTTCGCGATCTTAAAAAAAATAATGAAACGAACAACGATGACGAATTTAGATATCGTTTCGCTACGAAGCGATGTTACTTAGGCTAAGCCCCCAGCTCCATCTGTATATATAAAAATGAATCCCATTTTCCCTTGGTCACGACATCACGCGTGAACGGCTGGACCGATTTCGCTAATTCTTCTTTTGTTGTGTTTGTAATTGGCAGAAGAAGGTACTTATGTAATAAAACATTAAGGAAATATCACGAAAACTTAGAAAATTTAAAAACTATTTTCCAATTCGAATGCAACATTAACATTTAAGACAAGACAGCGTCCTTCAAAAATGTGACTCACATGAAATATTCAGAGTATTTCAGAGAGCTAAGCAATGAAAACTTGCAACCATTTTCTAATATTTTGTTTTAATTACGTCACATCAGCTAAATTTCTTAGTGTTTGAAATCCATGATGAACTGTTGCACGGTATTAAAAAATTAAGCGTTGATCATCAGTTATGGAAAAGATTTTGATTTTTTATATGAAAACTCTTGAACTTGCAAAATGTTAGTTACTATTTTTATCGACTTTCATACGTGATACACCGAGTTACAAGTTTTGCATGACTGAACACTGTGAAACTTATCAGTAATTGACTGCTTGCTTTTTCTTAATTTTTATGGTTTTAGAAAAGTTACTGCAGTGAATATTTATTTTTAAATTGAGGTAAGTACCTTCTACGCCAAACGTTAAGAAATCCTGCTGACTGACAAAAATATTTCTATGCTCCACCAATTTGACGGAATATAAAAAAATTGCTATTTGAAAAATTTTTGTCGCTTTCTCTCGAAATAGCTCTCGGAATCAAACGTTAAAACGAGATCTGTCATTATTTTATTTTCTTCCATGACAGTTTATTGGACAACCTAAAAACTTCATAGATAATATAATATGAATACTTAATATACAATACTCTTCATACATTTTTTGTAGGTTTCTGTACAATGTAGGTAGTTTCTTCAAGAAGCTAAACTGGCTAGCTCGGGATTGCTCTCCGTAGGTGGAAGTTATGAATATGAGCTACAATAAGACTAGATACAGTAAGAACAGATCAGCTACCTAATCGTAAGAGGCGAATAAATGTGAACTTCTGGAGTTGTGGGCGGCGATTTGGAGCACCGCGCATGGAGTCCTCTGAACGAGTGTTCAGCAGGCCACTGAGGAGGTTTTAGTGCTGTATAAATCCCACATAACCCGGTATCACTTTTCAATCTGACACGTACCTTGCGAAGATTCCATCCCGAAAACATAAAAGTTACCTCGGCATTAACAATATGAAATATGGTGTCCTCCACGTAATCATAAAAAGCGACTAAGTAGAGGCTTTCACGGCTATACTGGGAGTCGGACCAACAGCCACGGGTAAAACGACGGCGTATTCGGCCGCACGACTCTTGGCAAAGTTATCTACATTGCTCACCCAAGAGCCCATTTGTAACGCCGCACCACAGAGTACATCGCTGCGCATGGAAGACATTGGCAGGTTTCGCTGAAAATCCTATTCAGTGGGTTTTAGTGTGGTTGAAATGTTAAATAATTAACTCGCTGTCTCTCTCGGGCGTAGCCTCAGATACCGTAAGAAGGTAGATTTAAGTGAAAATAATTAATTGTTGAATAAAGTTATTAGGTAAATCAGGAGCTGGCTCTGCAACACGATACTAGATTTACTCAAAATATTTTTGAGCCTTTAAAAAGTAAACTAACTCCTACGAGAGTGAAATAGGAGAGTGAAGTTTACATGGATTTTTCTCATTTCTGGACCTACTCTATATATATATATACCTACTCTACTTATACTTCTAATAAGTAGAGTAGGTAATATACATACGAGTATGTGATTGATTACAATTTAAAATGATTTGTGCAGGTGAAATGGATAAACTTCCGCCTAAAAGGGTAAAAAGACGGGGGAAGGGTTAAGTAAAATGTATAGAAATTAATTATCATCTCATTTCTGAACTTAGCAGTATAAACATTGGTATATAGGGCCTGACTTTCTTATTTCTTAAAAATATAATTATGACAACCTTTATATTTCGTCGGACTAATTTAAAAAGGGGGCTGTTTTTCTCACGGTCAGGATTATGTGGCTTGCTAGCGGGTTAGTGCACCAAATAACCAAGTTATTTTAACACCAGCTTCAAAACGAAGTAGGTACTGTAGTAAGTTAGACCGATTTGGATAATTCTTTTTTGTTGTGTTTGTTATTATCAGGAGAAGGTTCTTATCAATGAAAAAAATAAAGAAAATTGATAATTAATATAATTTTTTTTACAAATTCGATTTTAATATCCATAGTTAAGACAGGAAAACGTCTGTCGGGTCAGCTAGTAGCAAATAGAAGTACCTTTTTTGGTATCGGGGGAAACCTTCAAAAGGTACCCGGCGCCTTGGAAGAAGATACCGGGTTATGTGGGATTTGTACCGCACCAAAACCCCCTCGGTGGCCTGCCTCTGCTCTTGAGGAGAACTCCGGGATCTCCCGTGGAACGCACCGGTGTCCTCCACGCGCGGCGCCCCAGTACGGGGCCATCCTCGGGAGAGCAGATCTGCTCTCCTGCACCTTCCGATACTTACGGCGGCATGCGGCCACGCGCACACCGCCTTGCTTCCCGGGGCTGCTGGCTGGATGGATTGAGCTCCCACTCTCACCGCCCGCAACCCCGGAAGCCCCCTTTTAGTCGCCTCTTACGATCAGGCATACCGTAGCTCTATTCTTAATCCCGAAACTACAGGGACTAAATAGAAGTACCTAAAGACAAAATAAATAGGCACAAATTAATTGATTTTTATTTGAGACTAGTTGTGCCCGCGACGTCGTCCGCGTAGATAAAGACTTGTACAAAAGGCTTGATTAGTCTTGGATTATTTGTTCCTCCTCCTCCTTAGTCGTTCACTCTTGTCAGAGTAGTCGTTGCTGATGAGGTTGCAATTTCGTTCGTGACCGCTTGCCCTCCACTATCCCTTGGATTATTGTTACCTTTTATGAAATTACTTATGATACAAAAGTTCATATTATTATGTTGAGTAGATACATTCTTCCTGAGTCCTTACAATTCTTACTGTACTCCTCTTATAATATCGACTTTTCAGTCGTTATCATCAGTTTCTCTTTACAAATTAAACGTATTATAATAGCCTGTTTTTAAAGTGTTTAGATAGTACTGCTGTGCCCGCGGAAAGGATCATTATAATTAAATAATTTGTGCTGCAAATAATGCATAGATTCATTATCATTATGTAACTTAAATATATTGCATAAAGGTGGTGAAATGTCTACGCTATGTCAGGCGTGGTTAGTAGTTGGGAGTCAAATTCTTGGTTGCTTACACGTTGGTTGCAATTGTCGTTAACATACTGTCGTTCATACTTAATGGAGGTATTTTGAGCGATTTAAAACTTGCGACAGCACTTAGGCCACTAACAATGAAGACGTCATCAACCTGAATTGGAACAGCGTGAGAGGATCAGGCCCTACGCGATTAAGAGTCAATTGGTCATATTAACAACCCTTCACACAGCATCAGAAATAAATATATCGATTACTAATATTATTCTGGGCGTGACCACCATGCCGTGCTGCTGCCGCGGTGACGCTTTAGCATATTAGTGTAACACCAGTGCCAGTACTGCGTATGTATGTAATAGTTCTTATTAAATTAACCACTGAAAACGTCTGCTCATTTCAATAACATTTTTTTAGACCCTCGGCAACTGCTTATTCGTTTATTCGAAATCACTTTTTTTTATAAATAAACCGAACAAAGAGGCAGAAAGGCCGCGTGGTTAAGCGATCACTGTCGCCTATGGAAACGGGCAACCCCAGCGGAGCCACCCGAGCACTGCCGGCTTTCAAGAAGAGCTTTCTTTACAGCTTTCTTCTTAATTCCACCTATGTCAAAGTCCACTGGAAATACCTCAGCTGGAAGGTTATCCCATAACTTACACATCCGTTCAAACATCAAAAGGAGCGTGCAAAGCGGCCTGTGGCACTTTAACCTTCGACTGGTGGTGTAATCATGATATGGTGACGTAGCTATCTATCATTTTGAAAAGATCACTCAGCATAGTAAAGTCGGTAGAACACTTTGATTTTTTTTTACGTTTCACACTGATAGCGCCAGAGTAGGGTAAATATACACTGTGTAATGGGTACCATGAGACACACAGAGACAGAAATACAAACAATTAAACCGAGAACAGAAAATTAAACTCATCATTCAAATTTCTGCTTCGCCGGGAATCAAACTCGAGACCCTTCGATTGGCAGTCCGGCATGGTAACCATTGCGCCACGCGAGTCCAGACGCGGTTGCAGCCTTCAATTTGGGGGGGGGGGTCGCCGAGAAATTTTGGTGGGGGGTCACTAAGAAATTTGGGGGAAGAGGTGTCTCAAATTGGCTTGATTCGCCTTCCATTTATCTACGCATGAGTGAGGGATTTTGGGGGGGTCATGTCCCCTGTGACCCTCCCCTGGGACCGCGCCTGCGCGAGTCGATAATTATTATTGTCTATTAAATAAGGTCGATACCAATAATATGTGGATGTAACCACCGCGCTGCGCCTCCATAATGCTCTACCACAATGAGTACAATATCAGCGCCAGTTCCAAAGCTCTCTAAGTTGTTAATTTTTTTATTAGATATTTTATTAAGTAAATATACTCGTAATTAATTATTTGAAATAATCTCCACCAATCCACTTTGTAATAGCGTTAATGGGTAACAACGTCATCTATCGTATAGCGTGTAAACTAAATTGTCGTTTACCGAATTTGCAACAGATCCCTAATTAGTTCTGAATATGAACATAGATGTCGGCAGTAGCCTCGTTTTGTTAAGGTTTTGTACATTTTGTATTGAGGATTTCTTTGAATATGTGGTGATATGTATGGTTTTTTTTAAATATTTAGAGATGAAATCTAGCATAAGTGATTGAAAACTTGCTATCAGAATATTAAGAGATGTTAGTAGTTATCGAAACTTGTGGTGTGACCGCTCGCATTAACTTTATTATAGCGTGCAGGCGTTCATCCATTTCATCATTCTTGAAATTGACGTAACTGTTTTGTTTGTGAACCGATTTAAATAAAACAAACCCTAAATGTTAATCCAAAAAAATACCAATACTTCAGTGAAAACCGCATCCTTCTACGTTAAGCCGTTCCAGAGGGCCCACTCTGTAAGCATCCGTCCGTAAGTTCTAACATTTTCGGAATCATTTTTGGCATACTCAGATCGTTTTTTTTTCACAAAATATTAAGATAAGCGTTTTCGTTGATGACATTAAGCTACTGAATGAATAATATTGCTAGAATGTCTTCAGTCTTATCCAAAAATGAGGTCCGAAAATTCACTTAGTTTCGGATACGGGCTTACAGAGTGGCCCCTCTGAGATTAGCGCGCACAAACGAACAGATAAACAGACAAACAGACAAACAGACAATAATTCTAAAAATCATTGTTTTGGGTTCTATTACGCTAATGAATAGCCCTATTGACAGTTTTTTTTTCAAATATCTTCAATGTACAGAAACGGACTTGTTACAGATTTATTATATGTAATAGATATAGATTACGACAAAGGTTGTAACTCTTTTTGCGTCCTACTCCTGGGCACGAGCCTCTCCCCATTCTTGGGGAGGACTGGACCTTATACATTACTACATTTCTTCAATAATAAAATTATTTAGACCTATTAACGGAAGCCTATTGTCAAACCTGGCACGGTCTTGTAATTGCTTCTCCTTTTATCTTTTGTAACTTTTTTAATGCTAACTAATCTGGGAATTGGCGAGGGCTTAGGCCATAATTCCCCTTACTATTAAAAAGCAATAATAGCGCATAACATATTATATTTCGTCACAAGTGCAAATTTGGAATTGAACCCAGAACTTAACCACTCAACTATCACTGCTCATTGATAACAATAACAATTTATCACCTACAATAAAAGCACACAAAACACAATTTCCTTATAAAACCTCAACACAAATAAAATAAAGCCTTGCACACATTGCCACCATATTACTATGATGGCTTCAGACAATAGAACGACATTACTCCATTAGCGAGTCACGTCAAGTCACTCCGGCTATTGACAGATGATGCCATTTCTGCCGGGAATCGAACCCAGCACCATTGGGGGAGCCTGCCTAACGATCCGTATGATTTATTACTGTCATTACTAGTAACGAAAAAATAACATCATATGTATTGGTTCCGACAATACGAAGTCAACCTTATCAGTTTGTTATAAGATTCAATTTCAATTATTCGGTGTTGTATTATCTTGGTCAGTCATAACGCGTATGAAAATGACCCTCCGTACGTTATAATTGCGTTTTTGAATTTCCCTGGTGGATAATGAACTATTTTTATGCGATTGTTTATTATGGGTTCCTAATAGCGCAATATTTCATACCTTTATTATTTTGGGCAAACAGTGAAATTTATTGGAAAGCAGTTTAACGCGCGAAAGCATTTGAGCGGTAGCCTTAGTATTAAAAAGTAAGTAAATTAACGACTCGCACTGTTTTTGACGTGATAACGTCTTTAAAATCGTTTTAGTCGGGTGACATGTTCAGAAACTTGTGTCACACCAAAACCTCACGAGCGCGATCGCAGGTATAACGAGAGAGAGACGGACCGATCTCCCGTCTCATCTCGAGCGCTGCCAGTCATTCCGTGAAACTTGTCACGCGGAATCCTCACGAGCGGAGGCTGGCATAGCGTTCGAGTGAGTGGACCGATCTTCCGTCTCTCTCACTCTAGCGGCATACAAACGAATGGAGATTTTCTCGTGCGGACGTTATCACGTAAACATCTCGATCGTAAACCTACTTTACAAACAATTTGCCGTTTTTTTTTTACGAAATACACAAAAACACTAAGTAATTATCTAAGTCCCTGTATTATCGCCTGCCCCGTAGGAGGCGACATATAGGGGGCTTCCCGGTTTGCGGGCGGTGAGAGTGGCAGCTCGAACCGTCCAGCCCGCAGCCCCGTGAAGGACGACGGTGTGTGCCTCAGCCGCCGTAGGCATCGGAAGGTGCAGGAGAACATATCTGTTCTCCCGAAGATGGGCCTATTTTGGGCGCCGCGCGTGGTGGGTTTCACTGGAGATGGAATGGGACAAATCCCACGCATCGCTCCCAATCTGTTAGGTAACTTTCGAAGTTTTCCTCCGATAGTAAAGAAAGGCAAATTGACCAGTAATTTGTGAAGCATAAAATCTTGGCTGGGATTAAGCCTTTGAGTGAGTTTCATTAAAGATAGTTTGCTACAGTCGGTGTTTATTTTTTGATTTTGTGTGCAAATGTTTTTGTAAATATATATTTCTGTAAACGTACATTATCCTATAGATAAGTTCTGCAAAACACGTTTCATAAGTTATGAAACGGTTTCCTTGTATGTATAGTGCAAAGTTTTGTACACGAGCGCTTTCTAAGTTTGTCTCTACAACAAATCTTTATTGAAACATAAAGGAACGTGAATAATCTGCGCTAGTAAAACTTACCCTTGTTCATGCAAATAAAGAATTTTCAGTTTGACTTCCTAAAAGTCAAGCGGTTGACGTAGATCAAGCAATATACGCCGTTAAGCGAAATAGCTGCAGTCAGGTGAGATGGGTGGTCGCTAGTAGCAAATTTTATGCGCGTTTTCGTTCTTCGGAGGGCGCATTATATAATAATAATAATAATTCATTTATTTCAAGAAATAATTCTTATATGAAATGGTTAGTAGTACTACGCCTATGTTAGTCATATTGAAATGTTAAATTAAATCAATTTAAATTAAATTACAAACATTAAATTAAAACAATTAGAATTTGTTAGTAAAGCTTAACCTACCTATGTTAGTAATACTAAAACCTTAGTAAACACTGCTAGCAATATGTAGACTGCGGCAGTGCCACAAAAATGGACAGTCCAGTCTGTCTGCAATCATCATCAGAACCTTGTTGGAGCTGTCCCGCACCCGCCTCACAAGGGGCGCTGCTCGCAGACGCATCGTGCCATCGGTTTTTATTAAGTAAGCGACCGGTTTATATCAAAAATGACAGTCTTTAAACCTCGCCACCAACCCGCATCAGAACAGCTTACTGTTAGCTCGAGGTCTCCCCAATAATGGGGAGAAATGCACAAAATGAAAATAGTCAAAACAACAACCTATAAAAATCAGATTATACTACCCATACTAATCCCTACTTTTTTTCAATTTTTTTTTATGTCCCACTGCTGGGCACAGGTCTCCTTCTCACACAATTGAGAGGGATTTAGGCCATAGTCCACCACGCTGGCCAAGTGCGGATTGGTGGACGTCATGCTATACGGCGATGGAGAACATCGTAATCAATGAAATATCACGATATTTTCCATCACCGTGGAGCAGCGATAAAATCGCACATTACAAATTTCTTTGTCAGAGGCGCCAGCCGAGGCTTTGAACCTGGAATCGGTCGCGTCGAAGACCGCGGTTTTTTACCACTCGGCCATCGCTGCTCACTTACTCGGCAATCCCTACTTTAAAATATTATAAATTCCAAAGTAACTCTTACTGTCTGTCTGCTACGCTTTCCCGCTTAAACAACTGAACCAATTTTAATGAAATTTGGAACACAGATAGAGTGGACTTTGGGAAAGGACATAGGATGGTTTTTATCCTACGGGAACCTATAAAACGGGTCCACGCGGGCGAAACCGCTGGCGCAAGGCTAGTATATTATAAATGTGAAGTATGTTTGTTTGTTTGTCCATGCCACGGATTGTCCAGATTTTTGTATGAAGATAGTAATGGATCTGCAGAAACACATAGGCTACTTTTTACCCGGAAAAAAATTTAAATATCTCATTCAATTTACTTTTTTTTTTATCTGAGCCTGAGTTTATTTGAAAATTGTTCTTGTTATCTGGAATAGAAGGAAGAGAAATTATTCTGGTTATTATAACCTTCGAATATAACAAAACCTTTTTTACAGACCTGTGATTAAAGTGTAAAAGTAATCTCGCTCTTATCAGTAACTTTGAAGTTGGTTTTAATGTTATTTAAATTAATTTTAATTATAATGTCGCGTTCAACTCTTAGAGGACACCTGTACTCAGAATTTTGACATAAAAAGGGTCACTTTTCTCTATATATATAAATATGAATCCATATTTTCCTTAGCCACGGCATCACGCGTGAACGGCTGTACCAATTTCGCTAATTCTTTTTATTGTGTTTATCCTTGTCAGGATAAGGTTCGTATGAAAAAAAGGTATTGCGCGGAAAATTAGAAATTTTAAGAAAACCTTAACACCATATATTATATTTCCTTATATAACGCGCTTTTGACAATATAAGCAATATAATTTTTAACGTTACCTATTTTCAATTATGGTATCGCAAACTCATATTGCCAGCGTCAAGTATAACTTGGCATCACTTTTTTGCCAGTTTTATTAAAACTGGACGAGTGATAATAGGTAAAGTCAGTAAGTCATCAGCAACCAGTCAGTCAGACATTCAAGTAAAGCGATGGCTACTTTACCAGAAGGTGTCCTGTGGAATTTTGGAGATAAGAATAAAATAGTATATTTCATTACAAGTGCGGAAAGGCTGTCATTGCAAGGAGTTTACGGCAGTAAAATGCTTCATTTCTATGCAAAAATGTGTAATAGGGTCCACGCGTTCGTAGCAAATGGCTAAACAGCAGTGATTTTAATAAAGCAATACTAGCTCATCCCGCAAACTCCGAACTGCGTTTAAATGTTTGGGGTGGGTCACCCTTATCACTTAAAAGGATGAAAAATAGATAACAACATATTCTCAGATCTAACAAGTGTAAATATAAAATTTCATCAAAATTGGTTCTGCCGTTTCGGAGGAGTATGGTAACAAACACTGTGACATTAAATAGATATCGTCTACACCGTTTTTCAAATGAATAGAATAAAGTTAGAGATATTATTTATAGCCTGGAATAGCACATAGGCTATTTTTTATCCTACGGGGACTCATAAAAAGAGTCCACGCGAGAGAAGCCGTTAGCGGAAGGCTAGTCTATCATTAGAAATGTAGCATTCAACTCAAGAAATTATGATATTGAAGCAAATTCTACAAAGGCCGAGAACAACTTTGTCTATAACAACAATAAAATTATTATTTATAATCTCGCGCGAAATTAATTACGAAACAAAAAGATACTTGAGGTTTTATCTCAAATGTCTTTGTCTAAATTGTTGACAGAGTTCCGAAGTTTCTTTAAAGTGCCAATTAATTATATTTTAGGAGTTGTTATATAAATTTTCGAAACAATGAAGTTATTCGGGAATTCCGCAACGTTGAAATTAAGGCCTTATGGCTTAAATATATTTTTGGTATCAGTTCATGATAACGCTAAGCACTCATAGCTCCACAGTAAGGTAGATATACCCTGTGTCGTGGGTACCATGGACACACACACAAAGACAAACACCCAGACGAACGGCCGACGGACGAATCAAAAATGGCCGCCGCTAAAAAATGGCGAATTAGTGTTATACAATTACCTCAATTTGAGTATTAAATGAAAAGGCTGATAAAATTTCAAATCTAAGGTGACAGGTTTGATGCCGCTAGTCCCTGTAGCTTCGGGATTAAGAATAGAGCTACGGTATCTCCTGCCTGAAAGTTGAGGTGTGAGTGGTAGCTTAATCCGACCAGCTAGCAGCCCCAGGAAGGACGTGGTGTGTGTGTGGCCGCATGCCGCCGCCGCCGCATGCAGCATCAGAAGGTGCAGGAGAGCATATTTGCTCTCCCGAAGATGGGCCCATTCTGGGCGCCGCGCGTGGAGGTCACCGGTGCGTTCCACTGGATATCCCGGAGTCCTCCCCAAACGCAGAGGCAGGCCACCGAGGGGGTTTTAGTGCGGTCAAATCCCACATAACCCGATATTCTCCCCCAAAGTGCCGGGTACCTTTTGAAGGTCCCCCCTCCCCGTACCAAAAAAAAAACAAAAAAAAGGTTTGATGCCGCTATCTCCATGTCGGATCCGCAGTCTTCACTCGGCCATCGCTGCTCAGCTTCTGCATAGTGTAATGCAATTTCGGTAGAATCTAGGTAGTTCTCAGTTCCGATCGCTTTATTTACGACCTAAACCAATTATGCAAACAAATTTGATTTACAGCTACCCTCAAATCCATTCCATTCCGAAACGAAAAACATATACCGTGGGGGTTAATAACATAAACATACGCAACGAAATACGTGAAACGCTTTGTAGGGTTCCGCACCCAACGGATAAATATAGTTAAAAAAAACTTGAAAAAACACGTTGCAACAATCCGCAATCAGAACGTATGATGGTGTATACTTTTTTCATGCAATAGCACCTCCCTCCCTCCCACATAGGATACATGCACATGCAACAATAAAAAATAATAATATACACCAACATACGTACCACCACCAACACATGTTTCGCCCCAAAACAGAGCATCATCAGGGTTATTGACTCTACGACGGTTACACACAAAGTCGACTTTAGTGTGTGTTTTGCTCGACATACGAAAAATACGGCACAGAGCGTCCCACGCTTTTTTTCACAATAATACTAGTATATTTTGTATCTGTGGCAATACAATAATTTCATGAGTTTATCTAATTCCAAGAACTAGAAAAAAAATTTTTAACAATAAATCGAACTAAAAAATAAAAATAAATATAGTTCAAAAAACTAAAAAACGCGCTTTTGAAGAACATCAAACTATAGCAGAAAATAATAATAAACAAAATATACTACATTCTTATAATATATAATAATATATAATATTTATTTCTTGATAAGTATCCAAAGTTTGAATTAAATTTGCCCGTTGAAAAGGGGTCAAAATCGAGTCAAAAGAGAGTTTCAAAGCTCACAAACTCACAGTTACAAACAAACATACAAGTGAAGCTAATATAGGCGTGTTAAAAACGGACTCCTCTGTCCGTCCGTCCATCCGTCATCTCTCACCAGACTGTATTTCATAAACCGTGATAGAAAAAGTTGAAATTTTCAATGATGATTGATTTCTGTTGCCGCTACAACAAGAGCTACTAAAATCAAAACTAAACAAAAAAAATTAAGGGGGGCGCCCACATCAACCTTAATTTTTTTTAAGTTCTAGATTTCTAGATCTTAATAACTACAATTGGTAGACGCTTCAAATAATAACAGAATAGTTATACACCTACTCACTTTGAAACTAAGAAATTTTTTATTATATTATTATTAATAAATATTTTTGTGGTGCTCCCATACCAAAAACGTGACTTATTGCCGTTTTTTATAGATAATGGTACGGAACCCTTCGTGCGCGAGTCCGGCTCACACTTAGCCAGTTTTTTAATTATACCTTTGTTTACCTTTTAATTGACTGGCCGCTAGCTTTTTCAGTTTCGTATTTTCGTTCCATACAATTTATTGTCGCGTCAGTATCAGATATTCCAACGTTGTTTGTTTAAAAAATGTCGACTGTCAACTTTTTTTGGTTTACGTTTTTCATTCGTCTTTATTTGTTCACAGATTCGATGATATACTGCGCGATATGGCATTGAAATGGGGGTATCAATAAAAAAAATATTTGCCGATTTACCTTTATTGCGGAGATAATTGGTAAAATGTGGATGAAAAATTGTCGCGGCTTTTTGAGGATTGTGGATAAAAATTGGATTATCCTCTTTGTTGCTTGGAGTAGTGTAATTGGGTCTTTATCGCGTGTACTTATACATTTTAGGTAAATTTTAATGATGTTCAGAGTTATTATTGAGATATTAAGATAGACAGAAATATTAACCAACTTTTATAATTCCCTTACAGAATTTATAGTACGCTTTAATGGAAAATCTGAATGTAAGTTACGCTTCTTTACGTACACGTATTATAATTATTATACAATTTCAAATATACATGGTATTGTATAGGTAATATTCATTTTGTTATTAATTACTTCAACCTAACATTTTACAGGTGTAGAAATTTGTATGGTTTGGTCGAAGGGACCTACTCATCTACTAAGTATGTTTATTCAACTTATGAGTTGAAGACCTAGCCTTGATATCATCAAAAAGGTTATTATAAACATACTTAGTCTTTTTGATTATTATTAACATACTTAGTAGATGAGTAGGTCCCTTCGACCAAACCATAAAGGTGCAGGTGCGTTCCACTGGAGATCCCGGAGGCGGAGTCCTCCCCAAGCACAGAGATAACCTGGCATCCTCTCCCAAGGTGCCGGGTACCTTTTGAAGGTTTTGGGATCTGATACCAAAAAAAAGGTCTTCTACTCATACACCCATCCATCCATCAACCTCTTAAAGTCCACTGCCGGACATGTCTCCCTAAATAAATGACCACTCCCTCCGGTGCTGCGCTCTCTGAATCCAGCGGTTTCCCGCTGTCTTCTTCAATTCGTTAGTTTACCTGGTTGGAGGACGGCCTGTGCTCTTTTTACCGAGACGTCATTCGAGGACCTTTCTTCCTCACCGATTGTCGGCCGCACAGTGTGTTATTTGACCTTAGTAGCGGCCATCCTCAGTTTATCGGTTTATTCGATAGATCTCATCAAAACAGACCTAAGAATAAAACTCTCATCACTCTTTGTTCTATAGTTTTTAAAATATGAAGAAAATTAAGAAAAATCCATAGAAACCAGAAAAACTAATTATATTTTCTCTACGTATATATTATTCATCAAAATGATTGTAGATTGAAAGGGTTATCGTAAAGGTACTGTATAAACAAAAAAAATTGTTAAAACACTTTCAAAATTTTGAGTAAAAATAAATTTCTACGGTTTTTAATATAATTTTTTTTCTAAAGCTAAAGCTTTTTTCTAAATTTGAATCCAGAAATAAATATTGGCGTTACGATCGAGAACACCATACGCGAAAATTTGAGAGGAAAATATTAGATTTATTTCATCGCGCACTAGAATCGTCCGATCCCTACTTATCATCTAGTACAATATCTAACCGCCAGAAACAAAAAAAAATCATTACCAATACCAAAAAAAGTTATCTCACTGTTAAAAGTTGCAACAGATAATGTTGTAACTGTTAACAGTGAAGAGAACAACCGAGGCGAAGACGACATCACACATAAAACCGACAAAATTACTGTACTATTATCGGATAGCGAAGATAACACATAAGATCCGATATAATAGTAAACCCATTCCGGACGTAAGTCATTAATTTGGAAAAAAATCTTTTTCTAGTGGATATCACATGCTGCTTCTTCCAAATCATTTCTTTTCTCTCATTAATATAATCAGATTATACCTACAATAACCTTTTTTTTAATTAATCCAAAATTTTTGAATATGTTTAAGTGACAACCCTATTTCCATAGAAATCAGAAAAAAACTTAGAAATGCAATATCTCAGAGGTCCTGCTAGAAAAAAATTTCGTTGTACCTTTAATATGTAGCTACATTTTGCACTTACATTAAAAAAGAGAAAAAAAATGCTAATACTGCATATTTATTTAAATATTTGATAATTTCCTATAATTAAAAAATATTTTTTTTCTTGCTTTTTCTAAGAGTCAGAAACTTGCAATTTTTTTTTAAAGTTTTGTTTTTGTCTAGCCATTAATTGGTACAATTTACGGGACGGAGAATTTATGTTTTTGGAAGATATAAGGAAATTTAGTTTTCATGAATGACCTTGAGAAATTAGAAAAAAAATTGTATTTTCAAAACTAAGTAAGATAACTACATGGGTGTTTTTTATAATGATTTATTAGAGTTTGAACCTTTATATTAAACAATAAAACAAGCATGGCCGCAACTAAGGTCAAATAACACACTGTGGGCCGTCGTAACTATATGGCTTACCCATTACCACTGCAGCTTGCAGATTTTTAAATCTATATCGGAAACCTTCATGCATCTACGGATTTCATCGTTACGGATTCAGTCGCGTCGAGAAATACCAAGCGTAGCTCTCTCTATCGCTCTTAGCGACCTTGAGCCGAATTGTAACATAAAATACTACTGTAACCATGTCTCAGCGCCGTAGGTCATCACTGGCAACACATTGCTCGTTTTGGCTTCAGGCACTGAGGTATATTGGCCAAAACACTTTCTAATTACCCGAACGCTGCCCAACTGATTTCGATTCTACGAGTTACCTCTCTCTCGAAGTTGGAATTACCCATAACCACCGTCGCTGGTCGTCGAGAACTTCGAGATATGTACCGTATATGATATATACCGGTAATTTTAATGGCGCTACCGGTGTAACTCGAAGTTTAACAATACTGTTATATCGTGGGTCGTCTGTATAGCGAATAGAAAATTTCAGATGACGACATGTCACACCGTAAACCTGATATAGACTATGGCTTAATAGGTATTAAGTTTTTATTATATTATTTGTTACATTTGTGGTGGTCGTGGGGAGTAAACAGTAAGTTTTTAATTATTTAGGTACTATGTAAATTCTCTTTTTTTTTTCAAAATAAAGTAACAGACTCACTGAAAATGTAACCTATCAATCAATTCTACCAATATGTTGCTATGTCATACGAGTTCTATTTTTCTATCAATCTATTGTTTTCGCGCGAACTACGTACCCATGTTTAGTTAGCAAAAATTTTTTAGTTTGAATATGCCGTGACAAAAACTACCAAAGGCTAACAAGGGAATATTTCAGTCATCGTAAAAACTATCACACGGCCCGTCAGAGTTATCTAACAAAATTGTATTAATACTATGACTCGGCTTAAAGTAAACTTGTAGTTTCGTTTCGGTCTTTTTTATTTCGTATTCAACGCACTTTTTCATGTGACAATCGTCAAATTTTAAATATCATAATAATAGCAGTTACGAAACAAAAAAATTTAATAAATTGAACTGTCGGCTAGACTGACATAAGGCGACCCATGTGGTGCAATGGTTACCATGCTGTACTGCCGATCAGAGGGTCCTTGGTTCAACACCCGGTGATTCAGAAATTGAAATGATGAGATTTAATTCCTTTATTTGGTCTGGGTGTTTGTGTTTCTGTCTTTATGTGGGTCCATGGTACCCACGATAGAGGTAATGTGGGGCTTGTGGGGCTATGAGTCTGTCGCGTTATTTATTTATTTTATTTTATTTAATATTAATTTTATTTTATTTAAATCGGGCTTCCGAGTAGTAGCGCAACAGTTACCTTCGGCAAGACTTAAGCCTGAAGTTGTGAAAGAAAAGAGATGCCCATGGCCTGCAGCGAACACTTTACTTTGTGCGCAGATTTATCCGGTAGGGGACAAAATCCGATTCTGTACATATCGATCGAGATCGAATCGAGAGACATCGGTTGATCAGCGATCGTCAGTATGGCTTTCGCCAGGGTCGGTCGGCCGGTGATCTCTTGGTGTACCTCACACACCGCTGGGCTGAAGCCATCGAGGGTAACGGGGAGGCTTTGGCAGTCAGCCTGGATATCGTAAAGGCTTTTGACCGGGTCTGGCACAAGGCCCTTCTCGCGAAGCTTCCATCTTACGGTCTTCCCTTGAGGCTATGCAACTGGGTGGCTAGCTTTTTATCTGAGCGGCAGATTAAGGTCGTTGTTGACGGATGCTGCTCAAATATGAAGCCCATTAACGCCGGTGTTCCCCAAGGCTCAGTGCTGTCCCCTACACTATTCATTCTGCATATCAATGACATGCTGCAACAATCACGCAGTATACATTGCTATGCAGATGATAGTACGGTGGACGCACTATACACCTGTCGAGCCAATGCCTCTAGGTCACAAGTGGAGGAAAGCAGAATAAAACTTGTGTCTGAAGTCGAGAACTCTCTGGAGCGGGTCTCGGAATGGGGTCAACTTAACCTTGTCGAGTTTAACCTCACGAAGACACAAGTTTGCGCGTTTACCGCTAAAAAAGCCCCATTTGTTATAGCGCCCCAGTTCAAGGGCACCGCGCTCACCATCGGTGAAAGTGTCGGTATCTTGGGAGTTGACATTACGAGTAAAGTGCAGTACCGGAGTCATTTGGAGTACAAAGCCAAATTGGCATCAAAAAAGCTTGGTGTCCTCAACAGAGCGAGGCAGTACTTCACTGCGGGGCAACTCCTGACGCTGTATAAGGCTCAGGTCAGACCCCACATGGAGTACTGCTCCCATCTCTGGGCAGGAGCACCGAAGTACCAGCTACACCCATTTGACTCCGTTGAAAAGCGCGCAGTCCGAATCGTCAACGACCCAAGATTGACTGACAGGCTAGAACCGCTTAGCTTGCGAAGAGACATAGGCTCGCTCTGCGTGTTCTACCGACTTTACTATGGTGAGTGCTCCGAGGAACTCTTCAAATTGATGCCTACATCACCATTCCATGATTATACCACCAGACGAAGGTTAAAGTTCCACCGGCACCATCTGGACTCGTGGCGGTCCTCCACAGTCCGCTTTGCACGCTCCTTTTTACCACGGACGTCTAGGTTATGGGACAACCTTCCAGCTGAGGCATTCCCAGTGGACTATAACATGGGGTTCTTCAAGAAAGCTGTAAAAAAAGCTCTCCTCCAAAGCCGGCAATGCTCGGGCGGCTCCCCTAGGGTTGCCCGTGTCCATAGGCGACGGTGATCGCTTAACATCACGCGGCCCGTCTGACTTATTGTTAGGTTTATTTATAAAAAAAAAAAAAATCTAAAATAATTTGTTAAAAATGTATTGATTTCAATGTCTATGTAATTATTAATTTTAAACTACTACTAACATATTAGATATAAGTTTTCTCTTTTTTTTTACTAACAAATAATGGATCTCTGTTATCTGACAAATGAATAAAATAAAAATAAATTTACACCACGGGCCTGTTAATGCTCGTCAGCTTCGCACTATTGAAACAAAAAAAAAACTCAAATGGAACCCTAGAAAATATACACAAATAACATTTTTTTTACTCAGAGGTGCATGCCGGGATTTGAAACCAGGATGCCCGTAACATGCAGTACCTAATAATAATTATTATAAACAGTAATTCTTAGAAATTTTAAGAATGGTTAAGTTAAGTGATGATAATAATAATATTTGTTTCAGCTATCAAACCATATGCAATTTTAGTCTTTTTCGTTATTTTTATTCAGGCTACAATAGTAAAAACTTTGTTATAACTAAAACAATAACAATGTAATTTTCATTCTTTTAACATGCACACAAAACTGCAATGAAATAACCTCTGCTAAACCCACTTGTAACTAAAGCTTAACGTTCACTGGGACATCATAGGATTTTATTTTTATGCGGTTTACAACCGACTAACAAAAAATATACCTACTCGTATTAAAAATACAAAAAAGAAGATAAATTAATTTTACTAGCATTCCGCCAGCCGATTCGCCCGCGTGGACCCGTTTAATATGTCCCCGTAGGATAAAAAATAGCCTATGTGCGATTCCAGGTGCATTGCTATATTAAAATCATAGGCGTTTAGCCTTTTGCTTCAACCGCGTTGACCCTATTACCCGTTTTCAGGTAGGACTGAAGCATTTTCCCACGGGAAAAAGTAACCTATGTTACTCAGGGTGAATGTAACTTTCTAATGTTGAAAGAATTTTCGAAATCCGAACAGTAGTTTTTGAGTTTATTCATTACAAACATACAAAAATGCAAAAATACAAAAATACAAAAAAAAACAATTCTTTCGTCTTTATAATATTAGTATAGATTAGCCTTCCTTGGTTCAGTAGTTTAAGTGCGAAATCGTAGCAGACAGACAGACAGAGTTGCTTTCGAATTTATAATATTAGTATGGAAGTATGGATTAGAAGAAACACTTTTAGTAGTTTTAAGGTAAATCTCACCCCAGGATATAAAATTACGGTTTTTAACACCACTAACATCTTGTTTTTCGTAAACCACCAATTAATATGCTACATAGCAGCGTAGTCGTCCATCCATCCAAGAAGTGTGAGTCGTCCTTATGTTTCCAACCTTTTTTTTTCAATCTTTTTTATATCACAGGTTACCCCTCACAAGTTTAGGATAGGAGTTTAGGATTTAGGTGATATTCCAACCACGCTACCCAAGTGCGGTTTAGTGGACATAATGACAGGCACGGCGATGGAATATTAAATAATTCTATCACCGTGGAGCAGTGGTAAATACGCACATCACAAATTTAGTACCTGGACGCCCGAGCGTTGCTCGGATAAAAACAATTGATTTTCTTGGTTTATTTTTAAGCAAAACATTCAGTAACTCAGAAGCCTTTTGAAATACCTAGGTCCCAATTTAAAAAAAATTGTCACAAAAAATAAAAAACGCAACTCGCCTACTTGAGATTTGAACCCGGGTCTCCAGCTCCGTAGTCGGCTTTCGTAACCATTCGACCAAGAAAGCTTTAATTCCATTGACGAAATTTTTATAGAGGTCTTTCATAATTATCGACATTGTCATTAAAATTTGTTTGAAGGGTGGATTGACAGTCAACATTTGACGGCTTTCTACGCCACAATATTATGTATATTTTCCAATAGATGTCAGTAAGAGTAATTTTATATTTAACTGCATAAACATTTAAAAAAAACGACAATTTCTATCAATAAAAATGTTTAGATCGATTTAATGATCCCCGCAACCTGTGTACTAAATTTCATCAAAATCTTTGGAGCCGTTTCCGAGATTCAAAAAATATATTTAGATATATACAAGAATTGCTCGTGTAAAGGTATTAGATTTGTTTTTTGTAAAAAATGTTTTACTGCCAGGCCATCGCTGCTCCTGCCTGAGCCATATTTAATATCAGTTAAAGTTTTTTGAAGTAGAATTTTTTGTTATAAAAACCATTTTTTTTAATCTATGTCACCTTCAATAATTTGAAAGAATATATGTAAATCCCACCAAAACCATTTTCATGTGAAATGTTGCCAAGACGAGACCATAGGACTGTCAAAAAGTTATCAGAATAAGAATTGATAATCATCAGTGAGTCAGTGACGAAATCAGGTTTTTTAGATATCAATAAAATCTAAAGTATAGGAGCTATGATATTAAATTTTTTATGTTTGGTAAGTCTATAGTTGACAACATAAACCGAGAATTTTGTTGATTTGGCATAATCCAAACCCAAGTTATTAGGGTTCAGAAAAATGACGAAGCACTTCGAGAAAAGGTATGTAGTCTCCTTGCACTTTCCGTTTGATTCCGTGCAATTTTTTTTCAACCTTTTTTATGTCCCACTGCTGGGCAAAGGTCTCCTTCTCACAAGTGAGAGGGATTTAGGCCATAGTCCACCACGCTGGCCAAGTGCGGATTGGTGGACGTCATGCTTTCGAGAAATTATGAATTTCTCTCAGGCATTCACGGCGATGAAGAACATCGTAATCAATTAAATATCACGATATTTTCCATCACCGTGGAGCAGCGATAAATGCGCACATTACAAATTTCTTTGTCAGAGGTGCGCGCCGAGGATTTGAACCCGGGATCGGTCGCGTAGAAGACCGCGGCTTTTAGCACTCGGCCATCGCTGCTCTCTGCTCTGATTCCGTGCAATACAGGTTGCAAACAAATTCCTTAACGCGAAGGCAAGTGGACGGCGGCCCTTACTTAGTAACCTAGTTAGAGAATCACTTGTATACGATTGCGCTGCGCTAGCTGAAATTTTGAGTTGGAGAGAAAAATGTGAAGTACGTCAATTTGATGGTAGCTTTTTGTTGTTATTTTCTCAGTTAAATATTTGCAGTTATTTTATGTCAAAAAGTATCAAGATATGACAGGTATGACACCAGTCAGAGGAGTGGCCTTTACGGGCGAACCCCTCGTCCCAACGAGCATGTACAATGTGCCTTCTAGTTATGCAACTAGTGTGTCTGTGTGTGTCAATTGACGTTGTTAATTGAAATTGACATATTTAGAAATGTGTGCGTCTGTAGCGATGAAAGAATATTTGTGAATGTGTAACAAAATTAATGCGTTCTTCCCCCGCACCAGATTTGGCACAAAAATTATGTATAGAAGCGAGGCGCTATGCCGTCTCTATTGAAGGGTGAGTCAGTAACTTTGATGCTCTAAGTCACCATGGGACCAGCAGTCACTAGTAGGTGAATAAGTAACAGAGATAGGTAACCACTTATGCATGCATATGCATAAAATTTCCATGTGTACACTCCAAAACTAGCAAATGGTAAGCCCGCGTCTGTGAGATAAAAGAGACATACGACAAAACTTCTGTTGGTTTGTAGCTTTGTATCCTCTTTTAAATAAAAGTTCTTCCCACTAATGGCTGTAATCCTTTTTACGTCCCACTGCTGGGCACGGGTCTCTCCCCATTATTGGGGAGTCCTGGAGCTTACTCCACCACGCTACTCCAATGCGGGTTGGTGGAGTTGCGGGTTACTGGCCAACCCGCTGTCGGATTTTTTCAAACCGCCCTTAAGGCCTCCGACAAGACTGTTATCTATCGACAACAACCGGGACCGACGGCTTCACGTGCCCTCCGAAGCACGGAAACCATCACCCATCTCACACCCAACCGTGCCCGTTTGGCTTAGTTGCATAGATCGATTGCGTTCTACGCTAACCACCGGGTCATGCACGCTTCACCACTAATACGCACCCTATTTAGTAACATATAAATATGACAATCTAAAAAGTTTTTTCAAACTTTATTTTACTCATATTTGTACAAAAAAAAGGTTGCACTCCGGTAGTGCCAGCAGAAGTGAAAGATATTTTGGAATGGTTAGGGAATAATTTCACACGAATTGCTTTTAAGTATTATCAGTAGATATTATATTTTTTCATCTAGTATTTTCAGTAGGTTTTCATCTAGTATTTTTATAATATATAAACGAATTTTACAAGTATAGACAGTCGAGCTGACATCAGCTGTCACCCTTCCGTCTTACGAATTTTCGATCAGGCCACGTGTCCTGACGCGAGTTTAACATTTTTTACCCATCCCAAAAAGTGCACAACGCCGCTAAAGAAGTTTTCACTTCAATAAAATATTTTAATATAATAAAATTAACGATGAACGAAATAAGACCATGCCGCGTCAGTCAGTAGTCAGGGCTTGCCTGACATGACATATAGCGTTAATTCGTCACATCCCGCACGCGGTACCATTGTTTTAATTCATTACCCCAACGCACCCTGTTCTAGGCTAAATGATGACTTGTTATTAGTTTGAAATATTACACTTTTAAATGGAAACTATTGCGATTAAAAATAGGGAGCTTGTTAGATGACTTTGCCGTTTTGAAGCTTGTTGTGTTTTATAGGTAATTTGATATTGTTTTTAGCTTAATTTTTTTTCAACCTTTTTTTATGTCCCACTGCTGGGAACAGGTCTCCTCTCACTACTGAGAGGGATTTAGGCCAAAGTCCAACACGCTGGCCAAGTGCGGATTGGTGGACGTCATGCTTTCGAGAAATTATGAATTTCTCTCAGGCATGCACGGCGATGGAGAACATCGTAATCAATGAAATATCACGATATTTTCCATCATCGTGGAGCAGCGATAAATGCGCAATTACAAATTTCTTTGTCAGAGGTGCGCGCCGAGGATTTGAACCCGGGATCGATCGCGTCGAAGACCGCGGATTCATACCACTCGGCCATCGCTGCTCTCGGCCATAGCTTAATTACATACAATTAAATAGGGTAGGTACAGCAAGTTCTTAGTCCCTGTAGCTTCGGGGTTAAGAATAGAGCTACGATATCTCCTGCTTGATCGTAAGAGGCGACTAAAAGGGGGCTTCCGGGGTTCTAGGCGGTGAGAGAGGGAGCTCGATCCGATGACACTTGTGCGTTTCACTAGAGATCCCTCCCCAAGCGCATAGGCAGGCCACTGAGGGGGTTTTAGTGCGGTACAAATCCCACATAACCCGGTATCCTCTCCCAAGGTGCTGGGTACCTTTTGAAGGATTCCCGATACCAAAAAAAGGTACAGCAAGTTTTTAATTTTAACGTTACCTTAAACTGTAAACGTTAGGAATTCCAACAAAACATTATTAAATACGTATCATCATTATAATAATATGTTATTTGATTATATACGATGTATTGTATACTTAAAACTGTTACAATGTATCTGTTATTTAAAATCTTTGACATGCAATGTAATAAGTATGTATATGACTATTTTATAATTTGAAGAAAAATTTGACATTTATTTGTTCATCAATTGTATTGAATTTTTTAATGTTTTCTACTTTTATATAGATTTTTTGTACCGAAAATAAAAATGTAATTACAATAATGCACTTTATGAAATAATAATAATGTAATCTACACTAACGGATAACGTCATCCTGTAATGTTAGTTGTAATGTGGATATGAATAAATAAATAAATAAATGTCTAAGCGATCTATTTTCCTGAAACATACGATATTAATGATCCCTGTATAGTCAAAAAACCGTTGGTATACAATATTTTACGGTTTTACTTACAGAAAATAGATTATACAAATATTGTACGTTTACTTACGATTTGTTCAATAATAAAATAGGCAGAAAGTGATCTGTCCAAGTCTCCAAACAGTAAGACTGTGATGACAGCAAAACTTTTCCTATTAGTGAAGCGGTGCTTTTTTATTCAACTTCGTAATCTGGTCCTCATTGTTAAGTGACAGCTACTTAATAGCCTCTTAAACTTTGGCTATTTAACAGACACTTTAAAGAAATTAAAAAGCCTTCTGAAGGTCTTAGGGTACTGTCACATTGCCTTTCATACGACTTATATGAATTTCGTACGATAGATATGAAACAGGCTGTCTTTATTAAACTAACCAATCACCACTATTATCTACCACGCACTTGCTCAGCGGGTTGGTGGAAATGCGGGTTAGTGGCCAACCCGCTTTCGGATGTTTTCAAACCGCCCATAAGGCCTCCGACAAAGTGTAACGACTGTTATGTATCGACAATAATCGGGACCGACGGCTTAACGTGCCCTCCGAAGCACGAAAACGCGCATGAAATTTATTGCCACTAGCGGTCACCCATCTCACACCCGACCGCGCTTGTTTGGCTTAGTTGCATAGATCGTTTGCGTTCTATAGCTAACCGCCGGGCCATGCGCGCTTCATATCATTTTCATTAGCTTCAAGATAATTTCAACTGTGCCCCGATTTATCGCACCACGATAAATTCTTTTCTCTTCCAGTTCATTAGGCATCCCGTGACTGAGGTTTGGGTGTTTACTCCCATTTCGTTAATGACTCGTGATTGTGTTCAACAATGTGGTACATCTTCATGCTATGACCCTTTCTAACGCGAGTGAAACCGCAAGGCACAGCTAATCTTCTCTATAATTTTATGCCGTTACTTTAATTTTCATTAACTTCAGAACAATTTCAACTGTGCCCCGATTTATCGCACCACGATAAATTCTTTTCTCTTCCAGTTCATTAGGCATCCCGTGACTGAGGTTTGGGCGTTTACTCCCATTTCGTTAATGACTCGTGATTGTGTTCAATAATGTGGTACATCTTCATGCTATGACCCTTTCTAACGCGAGTGAAACCGCAGGGCACAGCTAATCTTCTCTATAATTGTATGCCGTTACTTTAATTTTCATTAGCTTCAGGACAATTTCAACTGTGCCCCGATTTATTGCACCACGATAAATTGTTTTTTCTTCCAGTTCATTAGGCATCCCGGGACTGAGGTTTGGGCGTTTACTCCCATTTCGTTAATGACTCGTGATTGTGTTCAACAATGTGGTACATCTTCATGCTATGACCCTTTGTAACGTGAGTGAAACCGCTGGGCACAGCTAATCTTCTCTATAATTGTATGCCGTTACTTTAATTTTCATTAGCTTCAGGACAATTTCAACTGTGCCCCGATTTATCGCACCACGATAAATTCTTTTCTCTTTCAGTTCATTAGGCATCCCGGGACTGAGGTTTGGGTGTTTACTCCCATTTCGTTAATGACTCGTGATTGTGTTCAACAATGTGGTACATTCGTATGGCATTTTGTAAAGTAATTAACAGGAAAAGCTAGCGTCGTATTCCAATACAAATGTATTCTCCTATTTTCTCCCTGGATAATGCTTCTAGAGGAATTATTTTTTGTGACAATGTCTACGTCTGCTAAAGCTATGCCCCAATGTTATGTTTTTTTAATCAACTAATTAGATCCGAAAATATGACTCTTCAAAAATCGTAGAAAATGCCTCTTTCATACAGCCCTAATCCAACCACTGCAAAAAAAATTGAAAGGTTTTTACAATCATATAAAAACACTAGTGGACCCCGCAGACGTTGTCCTGCCTTAAAAGTAATAAAAGAGGATTTGTTTTCTTATTATCTTAAAGAGACTTCATGTTACTATCAAACAAAAATATAAAACAAATAATGACATACGAACTGTCCAGTTATTCTGACTGTGTCAAAGTTTAGAACGACACGGCACGAAATACAAAACGTTTGACAGGCAGGAACAATTTATATGGGAAACTAAATAAGTAAAAAAAGTAATTAAAAAACATTTCCAGTGGCCCAAATTGTGAATCTAAACCATCCTCGAATCCATTTGAATACACACAAAAAAATTCATTAAAATCTGTCCAGCCGTTAAGGAGGAGTTCAGTGACATACACACTCACAGAAGAATTATATATATTAAGATAGAGGCATAGACTTATTCTATTTCTTGATATTTGTGTTTTTTTTTAATAAACTCAATTTTGAAGGAGGAAACAGGAGAATACAAAACCTCGATTTACTCAGAAAGTTTGTAGGTATAATCAGTCTGAGCTGCATTTGTCCCTATCGCTCGCAGCGTATAGCGCAATGCGCAGCGCGATAGCAATAGTCACTCCAAAAGACCTATTTTTCTAATTCGGGTGATGCCGCGTTTCCTCTTACCGAACCTTGCGAAGACCCGTGTGGTGCAACCGTTACCATACCGGATTGCTCGGTCCCAGGTTCGATTCCGGCGAAGCAGAGATTGAAATAATGAAATTCAGTCTTTGTTTCGGTCTGGGTGTTTGTGTTCATATCTATTTACATATATTGTGTGTGTCCATGGTATACATGACACAAGCACTTTGAAACCTGCCAGGATTTGGGCTGGCAGCTTATGTGGGTTGTTATCTCCAAATGTGTCTCTTTCGTTGAGTAAACGTTTCGATCAGCCACCTTATGATGTAATTTTAGATCAAAATAGTGATACGACGACAAAAAAATAAAATAAAAGTTCTTCCAGGATATACAACAATATACAATGGGAGCTTAGTCTATATGTTAATCTACACTTAATGAAAAATAAATAAATAAATATTGCCAGTGTCAAGTAAAAACACTTTATTGCATTTTTCCCTTTTTCTAAGCATGTTTATAATAAGGTCGAATTTCGACATTTAGGAAAATTTATTTATTCATTTATATATCCCAATCACGTCAAAAATTGCCGATATATATTATTCACTGGATCTTAACAAAGATGTTAACATTCTTCTCTTCTTTTCAGTGTTTTCATTACGAGAAATTTTAACGAATCTTGCTTTTCAAGTCTTTTAATTAAGTTAATATTTTTTGTTACGAGATTATACAGCAGACACTAGCACGTAGTAGCTATTATTTGAGATGTTTTCAATGATATAATACATAATGGGTAATCTTTAACTGTACTACTTTAATTATTTGCTAATTATAATATATAACATGTTCCATCGGTTCCAATTACCGATAGATAAGATTAAATATTCCTTAAATCTTATAGGAGGCCTTATGGGCCATATTAGTTTGAAAAGATCAGCAGGGTGGCCACTAACATGCATTTCCACCAACCAGCATGGTGGAGAATCCTCTGTGCCTCCTCAATAACGGGGAGATACCCATACCTAATAGTAGGATCGAAGTCAATGATATAAAAACGAAGCCTATAAAGCATTCATCAAAAATATTCACAAGATTAATCGACATCTGAACAATAGATAACGCTGTTATAGAAAACCCTTTCGATAAGGACGAACATATCACGTAGATCTCCAATAGAATTCAAGGGATACTCACCGTATCACTAATCGTAGGGACAATTTATGTCCTCCACATAAATCAGCAGACGGTCGCACCTATTACATATACAGGGCGTCCCAAGTCTATGGGACATGAAGGGAAAGTATCGTAAATATCGTAGATGGGATATTTTACTGGAAGAAGACTTTATTTTATTTGTAAAAGTTAGTAATACTGCATTCAAAGATATTCTAAAAATTATTTGCTTCGCCTGGGAATCGAGCCGAATTAATTGTGAAAAAAAAAATCATCCGTATTTTTATGATGCCAATCGAAAGTATGAACAAAAATAATAATTATTCTTAAGTAACATAGTATCTTAAAAGGAAGGAATTTGGTCTTGGGGCGCCCTGTATACATATGTACTCAAGAAACGAACGTTATTTATAGCGAATTCAATACCTTTTTTGTGTTCACAATAATATTGAGAACGTAAAGTTTAAGTTATTCTGAGGGTGCTCTCATCAATAAATTTACTGTGAATATTATTTACCTTTGTATTTTCTTGGCCAACCTTTGCTTGGTTTGAACTATATAAGTTAGATAAAAGGTTTGTTTAAATGTTTTCATATCTCTTTCATAACTCACTTTATTATTCCTGTTTTTTATAAACAAATAAAAGATACATTCCTGCTTTTCTTCATAGTAACTTGTCGTCTTAGAATAAATACGTATAGAATGAGTGTCTTCATACAAGCGCTAGAATATTGAAGCACTAAAAAGATTCCTACAGCTGTCACATCTGACAAACAAAATATTTTTATTTTGACCAAATTAACTACAAAATACTATAAATAATAAAATATTTATAAAATATTGAAAATACTGTGAAAAGTTATTTTATTAGATTTCTTTTGCTTTTAAAAAGTGTTGTGATAAAATTTAACTTAAGTCTTACAGAGCGGCCCGGTGTTTGGTGCCATTAATGTCACCAATCAACATGCTTCAATTTGGGCGCGCGAACTTGGTTTTGATAATGTAATTGTAATTATTCTAAGCTTGTTGTATATTATTTATTGCTTAGCAAAGCCAAACTCTCTACTTTAGCGTTTTATGCTTTACCATTTGCATTGTTACAATTTATTTAACAACAAAAGTATCTGTATGATGATCAACAAAAGTATGATGAGGTAATAGAATTTATAATTGAGTAACGAGGGACAACTGCCTGCGCTGTCGCATTCCTTTGATACTCTTAGGTTTTCATTCATCTCGGGTTCAAGACTATGCTTAAGTATTGTGTAAGAACTTTACATCTTAAAGCCACAGCTTTGAGAAACTAAACTTTTATGTTTTTAACGCCCCACACTCATAGCTCCACACTAGGATTGCCTGTGTTATGGGTACCATGGACACACACGCAAAAACAAACACCCAGACCTAGAACCGAAAACGAAAAATCATTATTCCAAAATCTGCCTCGTCGGTAATCGCCTGTAAACGAATACGGGAGCCATGATTGTCAGTCCGGTCGTCTACGTTTTAAATCACTATTTGGTAGGTAGAACTATTATGGTTCGACCGGGGAAGTACCACCACTGCACTCATTCTGCCGTGAGCAATTCTATTGTGTTTCGGTGGAAAGGTGCAGTTGCCGGCCACACTTACATGACCACCAGCCTCCGGAGTAGCAGCGCAACTGCATACGACCTCAGACAAGACTTACCTATGCTTGCTTGAGGTTGTATGTAGATGTCCATGGGCTACAGCGACCGCGTAACACCACGTGGCCTGCATGCTCGTCTGCTACTCCATTCAAATAATAAAAAAAAACTATAAAAATTGTACACATATATGCGAAAAATCGCCTAGACCTTTTTTTGAATAATAACAAATAAACTTTTAACATAAACGTGAGTTTACAAACTCCATCGTCTGTGACTTTTTCTTCTTTATTGGCACGCTGTCAGATGCCAATCAGAAGTCAGAATTTGATAAACCCTATTTTATTCAATGTCAAACTAACAATATGATTTAAATCCAAAACAATGATACTAAAATTATTGACTATATTTTTTGTTCTAAGTTCATGCGCCTCTCATCGGAGATATGATAATTATACATTGTACAACATTGTCCCAACAGAGAGATATCAGCTAAAGTTTCTCCAGAATCTCGAAACTCAGAAGTACATAGATGTGATGTTTTGGAAGCGTCCTTTCAAACTGTATCACGACATTCAATTAATTGTTAATCCAACCGACCTTGAGCTGTTTCAAGAAAGGGTGCTACATTTTAAATTGGACGCGACTATTTTATTGCCTGATGTTCAAAAGTAAGTATTTTTGTTTCGTCCATACATATAAAATCCAAGTTTCGTCAATATTTTACATGAAGGCAGTTGTTATGAAATATTTTAATAACAAGTAGCCAAGTAGCATATAATAATATAACAATTTGAGTTGAGTAAGTGATCAACATTGGTAAATAAACGGGCTATTTGGAAAAGTTGGATGGGTTATGGTCAGCGTTGTTTCCTACCCCAAGACCCGTGCCCACTTAAAAGGATGACTCCTGGCAAATTTCATGCGCGTTTCCGGTCTTTAAAGAACACATTTTATCTGTCGAAAATTATAATTTCAGGGCTTTTGACAACCAAGTGATCAACCATGTTTCATACATGAGGCTCCAAGTTGATAAGTTTTCGTGGAACCATTATCAGAACCTCAAAGACGTATACCAATGGTTAGCTGACGTGGCTATCAAATATTCGAACGTTTCTGAATTAATTTCTATTGGAAAGTCAGCTGAAAATAGGGACATATATGCCTTGAGCATCAAAAAGGGAAAGCCGAGAGCAAAGGTTATCATTGAAGGCGGTATTCATGGGAATGAATGGATCGCAACTGCATTCGTGACGTATTTAGTGAACGAGCTCCTCCATTCAGAACGATCGTCGAATAAAAAGTTCCGGGAAATTGCCACAAAGTACCAATGGTTCTTGATACCCGTTGTGAATCCTGATGGCTACGAATATAGTTTCACAGTGGTGAGTTTTCAAATTAGTCTCACACGAGAAGTATGACATTTTACTGAATACAGAAAAAAGGGACATAATCATGACGCCATTGCAAGAGTATTCTTATAATTACATCAAAAACACAAAATGGTACACTTAAATTAGTTAGGTGACATAAATCTATTTTTCCATGATACTAATATTATAAATGTGATTGTTTCTTTATTTGTTTCTTTGTCCTTCTTTCACATTGCTACGATGCTACAGATTGACCAGATTTTTTGTAAAATCATAGTTCGGGGGTTGGAGAGTGACATGGTGTGATGGGCTACTTTTTACCCAGAAAAAAATGTCATTCTGGTGAGAAATAACATATAGCAACGAGCAACTGGCGGAAACTACACTAGCTTTCTTTTACTTAAGTTTTTCGTGTAATTTATCAGAAACCAGATAACATCAAAAGTATTTTTTTATACATATAATATAATTTTATTTATTTATTTAAACTTTTCTACCGTACAAACGCATCGGATAGAAGGCGGACTTAATGCTTAAAGCATTCTCTACCAGTCAACCTTAAGGTAGTGGGAGATCAATGAAGGCGGTAACAAAAAAAACAGTAACTAAATGTTACAAGGAGGAAAAAGAAAGCAAAAATAAATGTGACACAGAAAGTAACAAATACGTTTTTACAATTTTAAGGATCACTTATGGCGAAAAAATAGAAGACCACTTGGAAACAGTTTTGGTGTTGACCTAAACAGAAACTTTGCGCATGAATTTTCTGGTATGTATCATTTAATTAAACTGTAGTTTACAACAATAAACTAAACTTATACATTTTATTCGCGAAGTTAATTGTTGTATACAATAACACCAATTTCATATATCATTACTGGTTTTATGAAATTAAGATGGAAGTCTTATAAGTAAGTCCAGCGACTAGCGTATAACGCAAGAGCTACACGGCTAAGCGAAGCGGACGCGGTCTGGTGTGAAAAACACTATCTCTCTGCTAGGCACGGATATTTCCCCACTATAAGGCCTTTTAAACTTCAATTATATATAGCGGCTAGCGTAGAACGCAAGCAATCTATGCAGCTGAGCTAAACGGGCGCGGTCAAGTGTGAGATGGGTGACCGCTAGTGGCAAAAAATTTCATGCGCATATCCTTGCTTCGGAGGGCACGTTAAGCCGTCGGTCCCGGTTGTTGTCGATAGATAACAACCGTCAAACCTTGTCGGAGGCCTTATGGGCGGTTTGAAAACATCCGACAGCGGGTTGGCCACTAACCCGCATCTCCACCAACCCGCATTGGAGCAGCGTGGTGGAGTAAGCTCCAGGCCTCCCCAATGGGGGAGAGACCCGTGCCCAGCATTGGGACGCAAAAAGGGTTGCAGCCAAACTTCAATTAGACAAGGTTTAACGACTGCTATCTCACAATAGTAACGGGGGCCGACTGATTAACGTGCCCTCAGCACGAAAATGCGCATGAAATTTGCGCCACTAGTGATCACCCAGTTCACAATCATCTGCGTCCGTTTGATTTAGCTGCGTGCATACAATAGTTTACGCTAGCCTCCGAGCCATGCGCGTTTCGCTAAATGAATATTGTTACGCGCTATGGGTAAGGAAAATGCCGTTTGAAACGTAGAAGGCGTTTATTGTCAGCTTCCACAAAAATCCACTTACAGAGTCCGAATCACAATGCACAATCACTATAGTCCAATATCTTCGCTTGAGTCGTCGAAATAATTCTTCCTTGTCGCTTGGTAGAGATCGCTTCGGTTTCACTTCCGGAAATAAACTGCCCAGTCGCGGCTCGGCGCGTGCCTTATATACGGCTGCCCATGGTTCTCTAGAAATTTCCCGAACCACCAAATACAATAGGCCCGTCCCGAACCTTCCTTTATGTTATTAGTTATTATTACACACTATGTACAGTCAAACAATAGCCGCGGCCCGCGATGTAAACAACTAATACATGTACGCTATTTATAGGTACGTACTCGCCGCGGATCCCCAATTTGTTTACGCGTAGAAATCGATGTTTTTCTTATGACTGATTTTTCGAGAACTTTCTTCACTGTTCGATAGTAGACCTAACACCTGTTTATGCGTTTTTGGGGTTTTGCTGTACGAAGCTTTGTTTTCGAGATATAGGTACTCGAAGTCGTAACAATATAATTTTTTACAGTGCATGGTGCCAGCAAAGAGCCGCTAGACAATTACTACTGTGGTCCCAAACCATTCTCTGAGCCAGAGTCTACTGCTCTAGCGGATTTTATAGAAAATAAGAAGGAGAAATTAAACTTCTATTTTGCGTTTCATGCGTATGGCCAGAAGATCATTATACCCTACTCAGATAGAGTTAAACATGTTGAGAATTTCGCGGAAATGGTATGATATTAAATAATACTTCTAAATTTCTAATTCTTCCGATACCATTTGGACTCATGACGGTCCTCCATAGTCCGCTTTGTACGCTCATTCTTACCACGGACGTGTAAGTTATGGGACAACCTTACAGTTGAGGCATTTCCAGTGGACTATGACACGGGATTCTTCAAGAAAGCTGTAAAAGAAGCTCTATTCCAACGCCGGGTGCTCGGGTGGCTCCCCTGGGGTTGCCCGTGTCCATATGCGACGGTGATCGCTTAACACCACGCGGCCCGCCTGCTTTATGTACTGTTTATTTATAAAAAAGGAGGTTGACCTAGAAACAGAATAGTGACATTGGTGAATAATTGTCACGAGATAATAAGAGACAATTAAGATGTAATAGTCTTAAACCCGCATTAGAGCAGCGTGGTGGAATAATATCCAGGCCTCAACAACTCTATACAACTAAGCCAAACGGGCGCGGTCGGGTGTGAGATGGGTGTGAGTGGCAAAACATTTCATGCGCGTTTCCGTGCTTCGGAGGGCACGTTAAGCCGTCGCTCCCGGTTGTTGTCAATAAATAACAGTCGTTAAACCTTGTCGGAGGCCTTATGGGCGGTTTCAAAACATCCGACAGCGGGTTGGCCACTTTCCCGCATCTCCACCAACCCGCATTGGAGCAGCGTGGTGGAGTAAGCTCCAGGCCTCCCCAAATAGGGAGAGACCGTGCCCAGCAGTGGGACGCAAAAAATGGCTGCAGCCAACAGTAATAAATGTAACAGGCTAAACTATTTTACAAATGTTTTTATTCATGCAGGTCAATTTGACCTATGATTGGGCTTTTACCATAGCAAGATTTGGCTTCTAGGGTAAAATTTCCTAAGCGTATCATATCCTGCTTTTTTGTCCTCGAATGCAACCATTATTCTCAATCTAACAAGTTGAGAATCATTCATGAAAGATACAAATTCATTGTAGTGGAACTTTATTCATAATTGTGACAATCAAAATGTGAATATTCATCAACCGCAGTTTCAACAGTGGTCCGAAAATGTACACTACTGGTATCTTGTTTTAAGCTTATGAATAAGTCAAAACTCAGAAAGGACCCTGGTTCATCTGAATTCAATCTCTCATACCAGTGTATACCGTCCCGGGAATATTCAAGCTGGTTTTGAATTTCAAATACCGTTTTCAGGAAAATTATGGGAAACAAGCAATATTGAAAATGTACAAATTGAATGGTGTCAAATACACTATTGGCACTATTTACGACACGCTGGGTAAGAGCTAAAATTAACTTTATGCGTTTTGATACAAAGTCTATATTTCTTTAACCGCGTGACCGTTTTATTAGAAGAGCACAAGAGGGAATTTTCGGATATTCTCGAGCGCTTCAGATTAAGATATGGGGTATAGATGGCACCCTTTTGAGGACTCACACAATAAGAAAAGTCCACGATGATGACCCGTGTGGCGCAATGATTATCATGCCGGACTGCCGATCGGAGGGTCCAGGGTTCGATTCCCGTCGAAGCAGAAATTAAAATGATGAGTTTTAAATTTCTGTTCTGTTTCTTGATGTTTGTGTTTTTGTCTATGTGTGTGTCCATGGTACCCACGACACAGGGTATTATTATCTATCCTACTTTTAGTACCCTACTATTATTTATTTATTTTATTTATTTATATGGGAACCTTTTAAAAGGTTTGGGATATTTTTTTCTTACTTTCCGTTACCAAAACGCCGATGAGTGACGCAAATGAATGAGCGCCGAATTGTTTGACTTAATTCGAAATTTTCTGTAAAATACAACTGTCTCATTACCTACTAAAATATTCCCATGATTAGAATCTATCTAATAATATAACCATTTTAGTTTTAATTAGTAAATAGCTTGTAAATTTAATAAACAATAGATTCTATTTTATATATTTTACCTGTCCCTTTTAAGAGAATTTTGTAAACCTGTAGTTGCTATTCTATACTGTAACTACTAATGATGCTCGAGTAAATCCATATTTTGAATCGTGGGCCCCTACTATAATGTGTCGTATGAATATTTTTGTTTGCTCCAGGCTTTCGGATTTCAGGCAACAGCGCGAGTTGGGTGAAGAAAAATTTCAATGTTAAGTAAGTCGAATAAACGTGTTCAAACTTTCTTTAAATAAGGTTCATTAGGAAAGTTTCAAAGTCATTTTTTGTCAAACACTTTTTACGAAAACTTCTCTAATAATAAGTTCTAAACAAATTAAAAGCTTTATGTTTGATGTATTAATAATAATTTCAATCATAACACAAAGAATTTAGTCAAAAATCAATTTAGTGTATTTACTGAAGTGGCTCATTTAATCTTGTACCTACAGAAAGAAAATAAAATTAATCTTTATACCAATATAAAATTTTATTTATTTCATCAAATTTTTTGATTATTTTTTGATATATTTATTTTCATTCAGTACGACCGAAAGATATCGGCTAGATATACGAGGCAACCATCAGCTTCCGGAGTAGCAGCGCAGCTGCATACGACCTCAGGCTTGCTTTATGCAAGCCAATACCACATCAAACAACGTGGAGTACATGCTTGTCTCCTACTTCATATTTTAAATCAAATAAAATACACCAATCCATACTAATATTATAAATTCGAAAGTAACTCTGTCTGTCTGTCTGACTATCTGTCTGTCTACGCTTTCCCGCTGAAACTACTGAACCGATTTTAATGAAATTTGGAACACAGATAGATTGGACCTTGGGTAAGGACATAGGATGGTTTTTATTCTAAGGGAACCTTTAAAACGGGTCCACGCGGGCAAAGTCGCTGGTGGAAGACTATATTTAAATATACGTTACAGTGGGGCGTCCCACTAAGCTGGCTCTCCTCTCATAATTGGGTAAGCCTGGAGTCTACTTCACTAATATGGTCCAACGAATGTTGATCTATATGCTCGTTGGTAGCCAACCCGCTTCAAGATGTTTTCGAAACATCCATAAGGTCTCATGTCTCCAGCCCATGGACATCTACACGTAACCTCAAGCAAGCATTATTCTTGCCTCTTGCAACTGTATGTGCTATTATCTGGAAGCTGAAGGCAACCTCCTGAAAGCAAGAAGAACCTGCAAATTCCACTACCTTTAAGCTTATCTTAGGTGCATAAATTACATGCATCCTACGCAAGATGCAATGTATGTTTTTTAAACCTACTTGGTTTATTTAATTCAACAGATACGTCATGACATTTCTCCTCCGTGACAACGGTACCTATGGTTACGCTCTCCCTCCGGACCAGATCCTGCCCACCTGCAAGGAGACGCTGCTGGGCCTCACCGAGGTGATGACGGTCAGGCACCGACGCATGGCAGCTGACCCCTTCAGTGCCGGCCACATCTTAAATTCGAATATGTGGACTGTGCTGGTTTTATTCGTAGAGTTTATTGTGTTTGTTTGATATTGTATTGTGGTTTTTGATAAATTTACTTTCGACTAATTTGTTTGTTTACTTTGATGAACTATTAAATCATGTAATGAACGTGTCAGCCAGCTAGCCAATAGGAGCCATGCCGCCATGACGTCTCCCTTAAGCCAAGCCAAGCCCTAGCCAATAAGAAGGGAGTCGTCTCTATATAAGCCTTTGCCAGCTATTATTCTGTGTCATTCTGCTTGTCAATAAAAAAATGCAGAAGCTCTGTCCGTTTCATTTCTGATCTTAATAATCCAGTGTTTTATGTTATCGTCAGACATTTTACTTTTAATATACAGAGATTGGCGATATTGTGACTGCATCGATGCTGAATCGCTTTCCGTCTAATCATCAAAATGAGGCACTTTATATATTTGATTGCTGCGTTTATCTTTTTCAAAGCAACTAAATAGACGATCACAGATTTCAAAAGTAGCATTTAATCAAAATTAAGTGTGGAAAGTAAGGGAAATGAAGTAGAGTAAAATTTTATTTTCAACCTTTTTTTATGTCTCACAGCTGGGCACAGGTCTCCTCACAAGTGAGAGGGATTTAGGCCATAGTCCACCACGCTGGCCAAGTGCGGATTGGTGGACGTCATGGTTTCGAGAAATTATGAATTTCTCTCAGGCATGCACGGCGATGGAGATCATCGTAATCAATTAAATATCACGATATTTTCCATCACCGTGGAGCAGCGATAAATGCACACATTACAAATTTTTTTGTCAGAGGTGCGCGCCGACGATTTGAACCCAGGATTGGTCGCGTCGAAGACCGCGGTTTTTTACCACTCGGCCATCGCTACTCACTCGGCCATCGCTGCTCAGAGTAAGAAATAAGAAACTTAAAACCGACTTAAATTAAAAAGACAGCATTCTTCCTTTTCACGCATTTTCGTTTTATAACAAATGAATCTTAAAATAGTAAAGACAGCTGGAAGTAATGTTTTCTTAAATCAATCACACCTCTATTCTCTCTCTTACCTATACTACTCTCTCGCTCTTTATCATGACAGGAACCTACACCTTCTTTATCCAGAGAAGTTCCTACCCACCTGGAGACACTGCTGGGCCCATACACTTAGGGCTGGGTCTCACCGAGATGATGTCAGCCAGGCAACGACGCATGGCAGTTTACAAGTTATTTGAAAAAAAAATGTTCGAATCATTCGTCAAAACTCAGCTCAATAAAATCCAGAGTTCACTCAGAATGCTGAGGCACTATAAGTTATTTATCTAGTAAATTTCCTATTAGTAATTGTATTTGTAGTAGTACTCTCTCACATAACTGATACTGTGTGACTGATACACTATCTATGGTATATGTGGCTGCAACCCTTTTTGTGTCCCACTGCTGGGCACGGGTCTCTCCCCAATATTGGGGAGGCCTGGAGCTTACTCCACCACGCTGCTCCAATGCGGGTTGGTGGAGATGCGGGTTAGTGGCCAACCCGCTGTCGGATGTTTTCAAACCGCCCATAAGGCCTCCGACAAGGTTTAACGACTGTTATCTATCGACAACAACCGGGACCGACGGCTTATCGTGCCCTCCGAAGCACGGAAACGCGCATGAAATTTTTGCCACTAGCGGTCACCCATCTCACACCTGACCGCGCCCGTTTGGCTTAGCTGCATAGATCGCTTGCGTTCTACGCTCGCCGCCGAGCCATGCGCGCTTTATCACTTGTAAATTGTCTGCTAAGAACTAAACTAGAACTAAAATGGAAAGTGGATAGCAAATAACTGTTTAAACCGACTTGAAACAAAATACTATGCATATTTTGTTAAGTTGTACCAAATTACCATGCCGGATATAATCGAAGGTCCCGGATTCGATACCCAAAGACGTAGTTTAACGAAGAGGTATGATAGCAAATAACTGTTAAACCGACTTAAACAAAATACTATGCATATTTTGTTAAGTTGTACCAAATTACCATGCCGGATATAATCAAAAGTCTCGGACTGGATACCCGAAGACGTAGTTTAACGAAGAGGTATGTTGGTCCTAGGTCCAATCTTAGCACAATAAAAAGACCTCTTAGTGTGGGGCTATAAATGCGAAACATTTAAAAATAGTATTCATGAAATTAAAATTTTAAACGAATCCTATCACCTCTCTTTTTTATTAGGGTGAATATTGAAGTTAGGCTTATTTGGTTGATTCCCGTGGCGAATTTTATTTATTAAAAATATGTTGAAATTATATTGGAATATAAAATTCAGCTTAATATAAAAAATATTGGTGAAATAGGCATTGATTTTCCTCCATTAGTTTGGAAAATATAAGCGATTGAAATTTTCCCTGCCACGGGAATCAAAACTGGGGGCAGGGGAATCAATAAAACAATTCATTACCATTATTAATCAGCCTTTTATTCTCACTTTTCTTTCGATCGAAAGTGCAAAAACAAAACAAAAATCAAAATATTATGATAAAAAAGTTTCTTTCATAAACGACCATAAATAACCAAAAATTAAAAGCTTCTTGTCTTGATATTTTCGGTGGCATTTTATTTATCTCAAATATGTACAAAAGTCACAAACTAAAGGATAATGGATGATAGAAAATTTAATTCCATTGTAAAGTTTCTTTAGGAAATTTGCTCGGAATAGAGGCCTAAATCCGTGGTTTTCTTGCTCAAATAATCTTTTTTAACATTATACATACATATGTACCTACAATGCGTTACAGACGTTTTTTTTTCATTATGGTAATGTAAGGATTTTAACGATACATCTGTTAAGTAATTTAGAAGTTAGCCGGTGCTAGAAACGTTACTTATACACTTATACGGACGTGGAGTCCTATGTAATGTATATTTATATATATGTAAATATTACTCTCTTTTTATTAGACAATGATGTAAAACATGCTTCTGGAATAATTGGGTAAAAATAATTATACCAGTAGATTGAAAACTAATCTCGCTTCACTCAATAGTCATTATTTAAAAAAAAAAATTGATTTCCGTGGCTCAAAACCACGGAAATAAATACCACGGGAATCAAATTATTACATATTTTGAACGATTGCACCCAAAATACTATATATTTTAGAAAAACGATTTAATTTAAAAATAATGTACTTTCGATAGGTGTAGTTTGCAATAGCGAATTTTAAAACAAAACATTAGTTCTATTTTTTAACCCTATCAGGGGAATCAATGTTATACTGAAACAAAGGCACGGGAATCAAATAATTACCTTCGTAACTTCTATCTGGGGCTTGTTGCGACGCAACCTCCTCCACTATGACTAAAGCACAACTGGCGCTCACACAAGGAAGCATAAACGTGTACCTAAAGCATTCCACTAGAGCTGTGCGTGAAGATTAGTGATGCGCCAGTGGAATCAAGTCAAAGCTCAGGACAAAACTTTGACTCCAATTTTAAATAAAACTACTTAGTTTAAAAAATAATATTTTATATCTACCGATTAAATAACTAATCTGCTATTGTAAAAATAATAATAAGTTACTTAATTCTCTTTACAAATTGCTGATATTTTTAAACTAAAGTCAAAAAATGTCGAAGGGACATGCCACGGTAGTCAAAGAATACTACTAAATATTTTTTTTAAATTAATTTACAAACAAATTAATGACAATTTATGTCATGCACCAGTTAGATTACATCTAAAATTAAATAAAAAAAAATACTTGGAATCCTTATCATTTGGCTAACACTATTTTTTACAGCCAGACATCATAATTTGCGTGCTTCAAGAATGACCCATTACCGACTAGCCTTGTACCCTCGTAAGCCACGCGTTTTTTCTAAAAATATATTATCGATAAAAACGTAGTGAAAATACGAAAAGGAACATTTACTCCTTATTTTTTATAGTCTGTCGTGCCTTCTGTGACAATGTGAAAAAAGTTTTCACTCCTGCCAATTTCTACACTTGCATGACATTTATTGACACTTTCTACAAATTTGTAAAAATTTTAAAACTGTGTGGTCGTGCATATTTTGAAGAATGTTTCACAAAAAATCATAATCATGTCATTAAAAAATTTCTTTATCGGTGTTCTAGCAGTGTTTTGGATTCAGGAAATCATTTGTGCGGAGATGGTAGAAAAAAAATATGATAACTATACGTTGTATAGAGGAATACCCACCAGTGAGCTTCAATTGAGCTTTTTGCAAAACCTGAGCAGTCTTTATGATGCAAACTATTGGCGGGGACCCTCGGACTATTTGTATAGGCCCGTGGAGTTCCTAATAGGGCCGGAGAAGAAGAAAGAGTTCTTGAAAGCAGCTGATCAGTATCACGTTTACCTGACTACTATCAGGGAAGACATTCAAAGGTATTGCATGACTTTTCTTTTCTAACTGTAAGTTTGACGGCCCGCGTGGCACAATGGTTATAATACCATGCTGGACTGCCAATCGAGGGGTCCCGGGTTCGATTCCCGGCGAAACGGAAATTTGAATGATGATTTTAAATTTCTGTTCTCGGTCTGGGTGGTTGTGTTCCTGTATTTGTATGTGTCCATGATACCCACGACACAGGGTATTAATCACCTTACGTGGGGCTATGAGTGTGTAGTGTTTTTAATGTTTTGTTTTTACTTTTGAAAACTTCAGAATTGTCAGAAGTGTCTTTTGTATAAAACTTACCGATTTCTTTCATTAGCAGTTGGTTCATTCTCAGATTTTTCACCCAGTCAAAGATAATTTAGTCAGTCGAAATTCAAAATATAAAAGATTTATGAAAAAATAAGACTGTCTCAATATATAGGCTATTTTTTTCCAACCTGTTTTAAATCCCACTGTAGGAGTCACAGTTATCCGTAATTCAGTAGGTAAAACATAATTTTAACTTATAATAGTATTGGAGAGTTACATGACGCTTGGTCTCGAAGAAAGCTTGTCCTGTTTAGTAAAAACAGCTAACTACTACCTACCGCCTATGAAATGAAATGAAATGAAATGAAATGAAATGAAATGAAATGAAATGAAATGAAATGAAATGAAATGAAATGAAATGAAATGAAATGAAATGAAATGAAATGAAATGAAATGAAATGAAATGAAATGAAATGAAATGAAATGAAATATTCTTTATTCACTGTATGGTTCATTTACAAACTCTTAGTGAACGTTTTTTTTGTTCTGTCTGCTCTGGGTGCGCTTAGGCAATGCTGAGCTGAAGAAAAGAGCAGACGGAGAAAAACTTCAGCCCTGTTTTAAAATATGAGGTATACAATAATAAGCTTTCTTACAGAGTAGCTATGGGCAGATAAGGAACATACGTGACAGCTACCGCATGTGTCAATGTCGTCCCACAGCTATCTGTTAACATTGGCAGTTTGATTGATTTAAATCTATTACATCAGTTATAGAAACAGCCTTGTGGGACTACAGCTCAATCCCAAGCTTTTTTATCATTTAAATAGTATTTAAGATCAGGTAAGTCTTGTCTGAGGTCGTATGCAGTTGCGCTGCTACTCCGGAGGCTGGTGGTCGCCTCATGTAAGTGTGGCCGGCAACTGCATCTTTCCAGCGAAAAACAATATAATTGTTTCACGGCAGAACTGGGTGCAACGGTGGTACTTCCCCGAGCAAACCACAATAGTTCTACCACCTATCTATCAAAATTGCCTCATAACTTAAATCCCTGACAATCAAACCATTTTAATAAATCTGTCCAAAAGCCTGAACGAAAAAAGAAAGATAAAGTAACACTATTTCAATCAAAAATCACTATCCCGGTAGCCTTGCTCATTCACATTCAAATCCAGTGAGCTCCGAAAGCCGTTCTTCCTTTATTCACCCGTCCATGCATTTCCACGTTGAGTTCTTCATTTTTCAGGGCATTTGACTTGCAAACGGTGAAATCGTATATTCGCCGGAACATGGAATCGTTTAATTGGCACAGCTACTACAGGCTGAAAGATATATACAACTGGTTACACGATCTTGGCAAGATTAATCCAAAAGTGATGCAAGTAGAGAGTATAGGCAAAACACATCTCGGAAACGATATATTGATGGTGCGGATAGCCTTGAAGGGATCGAGGATGAGGTTAGTAAAATAAATTTTATAATAAAATACTTTTTAAGAAAACAATACTTACATACTTTCACTATTCTATATTATATTTCTATCAATGATTTGAGTTGCGTTTTGTTTTCGTTGGACCTCGTTACTGTAAACATTTTATTTGGGACATAACTGTAGCGACCTTCCGCTACTCATCAAGAGATGACGCCACGGGTATTCCTGAATCACGCTATCGAAGTTTTCTGAATACCCTACCATATATTTAAGTTCCGAATTGAGTCAGTTGGAGCGCGGCCGTTCCCCGGGCATGACCGGGAGATCTCCCTTTGCCAAATAACAATGACCGGTAGATCAATTATTAATTTGTTTGAACCATTAATTTTCCGAATAAATTTAATTTATTGTAAGCTGACATTACTGACTGGAGGTATCTCTTCCAAGTGTTTTACTTTAAGAGATCTACAAATTACTAAAATATACCAAATCGTAATGAAAGAAAAGTATTCGTACAAATTTGATGATTAATACTTTAAACTATCAATATTTAATTAAAACAATTTCAGAATATTTCTGACTTAATTACCTACATATATCTTAAAAATAAAAATAAATAAATTATACTAATATTTATTATATAATATACCGCATATTTAGTTTAGTTAACTTCAATAATCACGGAAGCTTCTCCGTGTTATTATTGATAACTTGATGATTGTTGTGTATAATATAAATTCGAAAAGAATAATAACAAATTTGTAAGCTTGTGATTGAGAATATTAAGAAATTTAAAAAAGTAGGAATCATTAATTTTGATATTAATCTATAGAGTTGTAAGCAAGAGTATAAACCTAAGTTATAGTAAAAATCATCAAAGTAATATGAAAATGAATTTGCCTTTCTAAAAAAATATTAAGATTTCTAATGAAAATAATTTAATTATGTGTTGTATTTAAGTATTTATCGCTGTATTGAATATGAAAATCGCAGATGATATAGATTTTGCATCAGCTCTTTTCTAAATATCTTACTTTTAGATCCCGAGTAATAATCGAAGGTGGTATCCACGCAAGGGAATGGATAGCGCCAGCCTTCGTGACATATTTTATCTCCCAGATACTGCACGCTCCACATTCAAAGGATACGACTTTAAGAACAATAGCAGAAACTTATGAATGGTTCTTTGTACCGGTACTTAATCCAGATGGTTACGAGTATTCACATACTAAAGTAAGTAACCCTTAAAATTAAAAATTATAACGCTTCACACTTATAGCCCCACAGTAGGGTAGATATACCCTGTGTCGTGGGTACCATGGACACATACAAAGACAGGAACACAATCACCCAGACCGAGAACAGAAATTTAAACTCATCATTCAAATTTATGTTTCGCCGGGAATCGAACCCGGGACCCTTCGATTGGTACTCCGGCATGGTAACCATTACGCCACGCGGGTCATCTAGGGCGATTAGCTAATATAAATAGTTTGTGATACAAAAACGTTCATAAACAATCATAATTTATTATACTTAGGGCCTCGTTCACCATCTCCAAGTAAAGTGTTCATTAGTAACGTCCCAAGTAAAGTTAATTGGTAAGTAAATAAAGCTAGTAAAGTAAAAGCTATGAGTGCGGGTCAGTTGATCATTATGATTAGTGCTACTCAAACATCGTGAAATTGAAATTGAAGTTACGGGTGACTTTAAGCGACAATGAGGATCAGTCACGTTTTTAGTTGGGAATGCAGATTTATAGAGCTATGCAATCCTTAACGTACAGTGCAAAAATTTTTGTTCTACGACAAAAATTGACGAAGTTATGACCAAATTACTAACGAAAATACATTGAGGGCCGCCGCGATAGCTGTGACGTCACAATGACCGTTAGCCTTTAGCAGCGGTAAGGCGCGCAGTGTTTTGTGTGGTTAATTATGACTTTAAAAACAAATAAGTGTCCGATTGGTATCTAATTCAACTTTTCAACTATGTATTAATATAGTATAGTGTCAAATTTAAAAATACGATCGTTGAAATGCCAGAAAAATATTTGTTAACGTGCCGAGAGACCCAAAACAATAAAAAATTGTTTCTGTTGTAAAAAGAGATGATAAAACTACAGCCTCTACCATAATAAGAAAATTATTTATTCTTATGCCTCTACCCAGACTACAAGACACTGTTGTAAAGATTATTTTAATGTACTTTAGCCCACTGCTGTACAGTACTACATAGGCTTCTTAATATTCGTCACTACGCCCGACCGGTTCTGCGCCCTCTGAATCCAGCGGCTTCCCCCTGTCTTCTTCAGGTAGTCAGTCCAACTGCTTGGAAGGCGGCTTGTGCTCATTTTGTCGAGACGTGGTCGCCATTCGATGACCTTTCTTCCCCATAGATTGTACTCACTAAATATATTTGTCGGTGGTAGAACTATTATGGTTCGCCCGGGGAAGTACCACCGCTGCACCCACTTCTGACGTGAACCAACTCTATTGTGTTTCGGTGGAAAGGTGCAGTTGCCGGCTACACTTACATAGCCTCCGGAGTAGCAGCGTAACTGCATACGACCTCAGACAAGACATACCTATGCTTGCTAGAGGTTGTATGTAGATGTCCATGAGCTGCAGCGACCACATAACACCACGTGGCCTGCATGCTCGTCTGCTACTCCATTCAAATAAAAAAAAAAATGGCTGACTAGTGAATCAGTGTCAATGAATACCGTTTTGATATTATGAATAAAAATACATTACGCTTACGACTTGCGTAACGTTGTGTTCATGAGATCTGTGAACGAGAAACCACCTTGGGCCCTCCCGGTGGATCCCTTTATTGACTTCGGAACTAGGTATTATATTAGACGACCCCGTGTGATGCAATGGTTACCATCGGACTGCCGATCAACGGTCGGGTGTATCGTGGGTACCATGGACACATACCATTCATCCATCAGCCTTTTATAGTCCACTGCTGGACATAGGCCTCCCCTAACGTTCGCCACTCCTCCCGGTCCTGGGCCTTCTGAATCCAACGACTACCCGCTGTCTTCTTCAGGTCATCAGTCCACCTGGTTGGAGGGCGGCCTGTACTCACTCACACACTGCTCAAAAATTTCGACTTCAGGCACTGAGGTATTCTGGACGAGAAGACACTTTGTAATTTCCCGAACGCTGCCCAACCGAGTTGGATTCTACGAGTTACCTCTCTCTCGAAGCTGGACTTACCCATACGGATCGCTTGTCCTAGGTATATGTACTCGTTGACAACTTCGAGAGTAGCGCCATCAACAACGACCGGTATAGGTGTGACATGGACGTTAGGCATGATCTTCGTCTTGTCTATGTTCATCTTAAGACCCACTCTTTGTGAGGCGCTATGGAGGTCACCTAGCATAGTGCTGAGCTCTTCCAGGTTCTCCACCAAGATTACTACATCATCGGCAAATCTAAGGTGTGTGAGGTGTTCGCCATTGATGTTAATACCCAGCCCGTTCCACTCCATCAGCTTGAACACGCCTTCCAGTGCAGCGGTAAACAGCTTCGGGGATATAACATCCCCTTGTCGTACTCCGCGCTGCAGTGGAATAGGTCCAGTGCTTCCGTCATGGACTCGGACTGTCATAGTTGCGGCTTTGTACAAACACTTCAACACCTCGATGTACCGATAGTCAATCTGGCATCGCTGGAGAGACTCTAGCACCGCCCAGGTCTCGATAGAATCAAAGGCTTTCTCATAGTCCGCATAATACGCAATACATAGCGGCAGATTATACTCCTCGGTCGTTTGTATAACCTGTCGCAGCGTATGTATGTGGTCCATGGTACTATAGCCTTTTCGAAATCCGGCTTGTTCGGGAGGCTGGAAGTCGTCTAGCCTGCGCGCAATACGATTAGTAAGAACCCTTGAAAACAGCTTATAGACGTGGCTCAGAAGCGCGATGGGTCTATAGTTCTTCAAAAAGGCTCCCAAAACAAACACCCAAACCGAGAACAGAAATATAAACTCATCATTCAAATTTCTGCCACGCCGGGAATCGTACCCCGGGCCCTCCAATCGGCATTCCATTACACCACACGGGTCGGTCGTCACCGTCACGGGTCTCGCCTCGATAAAAAAATATAGGTGTGAGGTATGTATGAATATTTTTTGGATAATATTGTAACGATAGCCTGTGGTTTAGTTAATTTACAGGATTTTTTGTTATGTATAAGGTACCTAATACTTTATTTTTACAACGATCTAGCCTAAAAGTGTAAAAATAAAAATGCTTTCGTTTCTTTTATAAAGTTTTATTTCCACAAACTTCCGTGGGTAGGTAATCAAAATTAAAAAGAGATGAGTAATTTTAAGTCTCAACTAGTTTCAAAAACACTAAAAATACGTAAATTTCTCTAAAAGATCAGTACAATATTACGTAGTAATAGGTACCTACCTACCTATATAGGTATTCAGTAATTTTAAGTCTCAACTAGTTTCAAAAACACTAAAAATACGTGAATTTCTCTAAAAGATCAGTACAATATGTACGAGTAGGTAGGTAGTAGGTACTAGGTACCTACCTATATAGGTATTCGGACGTTTATATGATTGAGCCTCTACAAAACTTCTACTTTATTAGCACTAATATTAAGTATTGAGGTAAGTTTTATACTTTTATTACAAAATTACATTCGAACTACACTTTACACTCTAATCTCAAACATCCGTCTCGTTGAATCGTATGCCGACTGGGCTCGGCTCGGTAATTGTGACGTCACACGTGTACTTTTTAGCGAGAGGAACGGCACAACTTCATTACTTAATATCTTTGTAAGTTATGGACCGATTTGGATAATTCAAAAAGATATATTATTCTTATGTCATATAGAATAAAGTAAATTGTAGTTTGATTGAATTTGCTATAACTTTACTGATCCTCATTAGCGTACTTGTCACTTTACCTGAAGGCGGTGAAAGAGGCCCTTATTGAAATATAGTTGTTAGTATAGTATTATAGTATATAGTAATAGTAAAATATGTGAGGGGCTGTTCCCACAATTTGATTGATATTATTATGATGTCCCCTATGGCGCAATGGTTCCCATGCCAGAGTATCAATCGAGGCAGAAATTTAACTGCTTAGCTGATCTTCTGTTTTTGGTCTAGGTGTTTGTTCTCCTATGTGAGTATCTTGTCAACGATACTACAAATCCAATTTAGGTTAGAGGCCATATGAGTGGCGAGTTTTTTTATTGAATTTGAGAGGATGCATTAGTGTGCTGCGGCGTGTATTACGAGAGACGTGTTATTGCAATTCTAAGCTATTTAAGCTATCTTAAATAAACGAAAACGAATTAGTCACTTTAATAAGTTATTTTCTCTAACGGGGACTAGTGTTAGAAGTTAAAAGGCAGAATGTATTTTCTAGTTTTCTAGAAAAAAAGGCGAGTATAAAAAATATTCCTGACATTTTAAGCTGATTTATTTTATTTATTTATTTATTTATTTCATTTATTCAGTCTACAATTTGTTTACAGTCATTGACCAAACACAAATGTGAAAACTTGTACAATTTGTATTACATAATAATTGGTATGGAATTACTTGAATAATAGCACAGTATATAAATAGGTATACATATTATTGGCTAGAGCTTAATATGCAATACTGCTGCCAAATGGTCATAGACTCTATGTACTGGACTGCTAGTGTCCTGAAACGATTGAGTGAGCATATGAACAGGTCTAAATCAGGGTTGTGAAGAGATATTGGGTTTAGCAATCTTAAAGCCCTCGGGAGCGGCGCCTCCCGGAGCAGCGCAGTGCGCGCGGCCGGCAGGATGAAAACTCTTCGGCGACTTTTGCGAACCGTACTCTGCGTGGGTACAGCGAATGTGACCAGTTTAAGTAATTCTGGATTGTACGTCATTCCTTTAATTAAACGGAAGAAGTAGGTTGCTAATGCAAGATTTCTCCTAACTTGCAACATTTGCATCTCCACCATTCCGAGCAAAAACAGAGTGGGATAAAGGTGTGGATAGTAACCATATCCATACATTTCGCACAAACAACTTCTGTACCTTCTCTATTGTAAGATTATGAATTGCCGCGTGAGGATTCCATATTATACAATTTGTTTCCAGTTTACTGCGAACGAACGCATTGTATAATAGTTTTAGTGTGGATGGATTACTAAAAGGGGCAGAGTGGCGAAGAACAAATCCAAGGCTTTGTAGCGCATTTTTTACAATATTGTCTATGTGAACGCGAAAGGTGTGCTGGCTGTCAAATATTGTACCGAGGTCTTTTATAGATTTCATTCGCTTCAACGGATTGCCTTCTATACAGTAGCTTATGTTGTATAGACTATTTTTTCTGATGTACGTAACTATCACGCACTTCTCAATGTTGAGCTGAAGACCATTGAGCAACCCCCATGCGTAGACTCTGTCAATGTCCTCTTGGAGGCGCTTACCATCTTCGACGGACTTAATGGATCGTGCCAGTTTCACGTCATCTGCAAACATTAGGCAGGTGCAGTGTTTAATTTCCCGAGGGAGATCATTTATCAGTATCAGGAATAAGAGAGGGCCTAAACAGCTGCCCTGACCTATTCCCGAAGTGACGTGATAGTCATTGAATCTATAGTTGTTGAATTGTACATACTGTTTTCGACCACTTAAGTAGGATGCAAAAAATTTCATTAAATTAGTCGAAAATAAAGCTCCGAGCTTCCGTAGCAGTATGTCGCAGTCGACTTTATCAAAGGCCTTTTTGTAATCGAAATATGCTCATCAACTTGGTTTTTGGCATCTAATTCGTTAGTGATTAGGGTAGTTATATTTAGAAGGTTCGAAGTTGTTGAACTACCTGGTAGAAACCCGTGTTGTTCTTCGCAAAACCAATTCCGTAATTGTTTATATATGTGTGCGTATAGAATTGATTCAAACACTTTAGCGAATGTACAGAGTATTGCTATCGGGCGGTAGTTATGTACATCTCCTTTTGGTCCATTTTTATGGATTGGTGTAACTTTTGAAACCTTCCAGCATTTGGGATAATTGCCTTGCTTCAGCGATAAGTTAAAAATAAAGCAAAGAGGCTTTACTAATACTTCGCGGCAGTCCCGAGCGATAATCTGGGGGATCCCATCTGGTCCCTGGGTCATTTTTGGTTTCAATTTTATGAGTGCAGAACGTACATCTGACTCACTTACTGATTCGACCTTAACATTAACTTGATGACATATTCTAGACTCACTCGCGGCCTCATTTAGCGCAGATTGTAGTCCAGTAGGGGAATACTTTTCAAAAATACATTTTTGAAGAACAACGCAAAAGATTCAGTTACTTTCTGCATGTCTTCGTTTTTAAAAGTGACAGGGCTATTAGATCGTCTACTGATACGTACATTACGCCAAAACGTAAACGGATTTTGCTTTATTCTATATTCTAATGTCTTATGGTATTTATTCATATTAATATTTATAAGGTTCTTTGATAATTTTCTATAAAAGATAAAAAATGACTGAAATAATTTGTTATTAGTTAATTTATATAATAAATGATACATATTTTTGAATTGTATTAAAGTGACGATATTTCGATCAAACCACTCTGGATACGGCCAGTTGTATGGCTGTGGTTTCCTGAGCGGGGCTAGTTCATCTAAAATTTTGTTTAAGATCGTGTACATCTGTGCTGTTGCTACGTCACAGTTTGTTGCCGCGTATAGTGGACTCCAATCGATAGACGCTATACGTTTGTATAATAAACTATAGTCACATTTATAAAAATTCCGTTTGGTCTCCGTGCAGTTAAAGTCATTGAAAAGTGTATTTTGCTCATCAATCTGAATAGAACGCGCGATTTAATGGGATAGTTAATTTCAAAGGTGGGTGATGGAGTTCTTTATCGACTAGGCACCAATTCGATTCTATAACGGCTGTGTCACTCATATCAGAACTAATGAGAACTAGGTCCAATAAACGGTCAAGGCCATTGGTCACAGCATTGCATTGCGTAAGTCTACATGCAGACATAAATCTATTAAAATCTTCCCGTACGGATTTGGACGTGGAGTACAAGTTGAAATCACCTATGACAATAATTGGTAAAGTTAAACTGTTGATTAAATTTTCAATGCAGTCAAATATTGAGTGATATCTCGATTCTTCTATTTTTGGCGGTAGGTAAACTACGCAGCAAATGAAACGCAGTCTACCTTTCGCAATCAGTCCCACGATCAATTCATCGTCTTGCGTGCATTCGCAGTCGAGGAGTCTGACTGTCAGTGGCTTGCGTACGGCGAGTAGCACCCCGCCACCGCGGCCTCCAGGCCTGTCGCGCCGCAGCACGGTGTAGTCCGCAGGAAAAAGTTCGCCGTCGTGAACGCCGCTTTCCAGTCTAGTTTCAGTCAGTGCTAGTATGTGGCCACAAAAATCGTTTAAGGTGTTGAGAATAGAATATGTTTTACTTTTTAAGCCTCTCACGTTTTGGTAGAACATATCTATCTTGTAGGTTTTATTGTTAGTTTGCGATCTTTGTGGGGCGAAATGTACGTAATGTACTGATATCATGATAATATGTATAACATCAATTATAATCACCGTTTAAAACAATCACTATTTGTTCTTAACAGAATCGGCTGTGGAGAAAGAATAATCACGGCCACGGAGTCGACTTAAATAGAAATTTTGGTGTGGCTTTTGGAAGTTAGTCAGTTTTGTTGTTTATTTCATACGGCATTGTAAAACTTTCACATTGACTTATATTTATTATTACACTTCCACCAGCAGCTTCGCTCGCGTGGACTCGTTTTATAGGTTCCCATAAGATAAAAATCATCCTATGTACTTTCCTAAGGTCCACTCTATCTGTGTTCCAAATATCATAAAAATTAATTCAGTAGTTTAAGCGTGAAATCATAGTAGACAGATAGACAGACAGACAGAGTTACTTCCGAATTTATAATATTTAGTTTCTGCCGCGAAGTAAGTCCAATGTATTTCGGTGGAAAGAACTAAGCTAGATGGACTGGCAGTGCGAAGCCATAGGACATACTACGATAAAAAATCTTGCTTGAGATTATGTATATAATGTCCATGGGCTGCAGATGAGCATAAAGCCACGGGGTTTTGCATGGTTGCTGCACCCCAAGGACATACAAAATCTACACACTATCTCATGAAAGCCTGAGTCTGTAGGTGTGAGCACATGAGGTCGAATGCAGTTACACTGCTATCCGAATGCTGATAGTCACCTGTCGTAGGTCTGGTTGGCAATTGCACCTTGTCATCGAAACCCAAATTGCTTCAAAGCAGAAGCGGGTGCAGCAGTGGTTTCCTCGTCTGTTAACTATATAATTTCACTGTTTCACAGCTGTCGGTGTGAGCCATGAACCTAAAAGCGATATTTACTGTGGCGCGAAGGCATTCTCTGAACCAGAGAGTTCAGCAATGGCCAAATTCGTCCAGTCAAAGAGCAAAAACCTGGAGTATTATCTAGCGTTTCACTCGTATGGGCAGTACATGATTTTGCCGTATACGCACTCAAAGAAGCACCAGGATAATTATGATGATATGGCATGTATATTTATGTAAAATATATTATGATATTTCTGAGTTAGTGACCCAAGTTTGTATTTGGTATTATTAATTCACGCAACAGTCGCATTTGAATTAAGAAAAATTTTGAGAATAGACTGGAACTTTTTCAAATTTCATTTCTGGAGTATGAGAAACTAGCCTTCCGCCAGTTTCGCCCGCGTGGGCCCGTTTTTTTGGGTCCCCGTAGGATAAAAAATAGCCTATATGCTATTCCAGGCTATATGCCTAACTTTCTTCCAATCATTTGAAATACGATGTAAGACGATATTGCCGTATTGAAATCATAGGCGTTTAGCCAGCGGCTTTGACCACGTGTACCCGTTTTACAGGTTCACGTAGGATAAAAACCATCCTATGTCCTTTCTCAAGGTTCAGCCTATCTGTGTTCCAAATGTCATTCATCAATTGGTTCAGTACTTTAAGCGGGAAAGCGTTACAGACAGATAGAGAGAGTTACATTCGAATTTAAAATATTAAGAATGGATTTGAAGAAATGTATAAAGTCAATACGGATGTAGATATTATAGTGGCCTTATTTTTCGTTATAGCCGCGCACGGTACTATACGAGTAGCACGGCCCTGCGGCTGTCGAAGTTGGTCCCGGTTACTAAGTTTCAACGACTTCTATGCATCGATAGTATTCGATGCATAGAACAGTGCTTTAGCTTTGTCGAAGGCATTAAAAGAGATTTAGAAAAAGCTTACAATGAATTAGCCACCGCTCTTAGTGCCGATTGAGTGGGGTAAGATCCAGACCTATCCAATTATAGGATTAGCGCGCATCTGTTGTAGCCTTAAATGAATAATTGCAGTCCTTGGCTGCAGCCATTTTTCCGTCCCACAGCTGGGCATTCGTCTCGTCACATAATTTGGGAGTCCCGGGACAAACTCTAGCCCGCTGCTTACTTCTTTTTACGTTGTAGAAAATGATCTGCGATCGAGCAGCGGCTGAGATATATAGAAGACATAAAACTCATTACACTGTCGGAACAGCGTACGATACAGTAGGTGAGTATTACAATAGAAATAGCTATTTTTTATACTAATGTAATTACTAAGTGAATCAACTACTTACAGTTCAGTAAGGAACATGAGAAAAGACAGTTTGGATTTTAAAGATATAATGATTTGGCAAAAATTATATACAAATTACAAATTTAACTTCATGACGATCTGACAGCGAATGTGCGTATGCGCGGATAGGTGGTGAGGTCGGCAACGGGCATACGTACGACCCATCTCCTCGCGCCCTTCTCCTCCGAAGCCATCGTTGGTGCAGTGTTGCAAAGAACATGAGCGCGCTTAGCCCGGCGGCGAGCGTAGAATGCTAGCGATCTACGCAGCTAAAACGCGGGCGCGGTCGGGCGTGAGATGGGTGACCGCTAGTGGCAAAAAACTTTTTGCGCGTTTCCGGGCTTCGGAGGGCACGTTAAGCCGTCGGTCCCGGTTGTTATCGATAGATAACAATCGTTAAACCTAGTCGGAGGCCTTATGGGCGGTTTGAAAACATCCGACAGCGGGTTGACCACTAACCCGCATCTCCACCAACTCGCGTTGGAGCAGCGTGGTGGAGTAAGCTCCAGGCTCTCGCAATAATGGGGAGAGACCCGTGCCCAGCAGTGGAACGCAAAAAGGGTTGCAGCCAGGCGTATTGATCTGTATTCTTGACATAAACCATGTCATGGTTTGATTAGATCATAATCGATTAATAAAATCAATGTCTACTATTCTTTAACATCCATTACTTTTCTCTGGATATGCCCTGCTCTTTGGAGATTTTATAGGATGCAATTTGAATCTAGATTTTTGTTCTATATTTTACTCCCTTAGGGATTTACTTCCAAAAAACTCAAAAATATTGTAATATCGGTCCTAATTGGCTCACCTACGCCGATTTTTTTTAAATTCGACTTATACTCGTACTTAGTCCCTGAGATAGGATTATTTTGTTGTACGTTGGGTACTGCAAAAAGCACCAACATTGCATTGAAATAGTGCTACTTTAAGGAAAAATGCCTAAAATTGATCCAGCATTGGATCATCTTAACGAAAAAGCGTAAAAATCAAACTCACTTTCGAATTTATAATATTACTTTCATTGACTACTACTCGTGTTTAAAAAAAATGTAAAATAAATAATATTCATTCTACAATTATTTTTTTCCCAATTATATTACTTTGCACATTGAAAATCACTTATTACTTCGCATCATACATTACTGTTACACAGTACGATATTTTATTAAACACCTTCTACAAGAAACATATCGATGATTTATGTATCTGTGCTATCGCTAGAAATTCAACGCCGTCTTTCACATCGACGTTCACAAAAAGGCCTTGTAATGTGTAAATCGTTATTCTTTTATGACAGATTCGATATCACGCGAGACGTGAGTTAAGGTTACATGAACCATTAGGTATTTTCTTTAATACACGTAACCTTGAAACACACCTGGGAGATAGAATGACAAATGGATATCTGCGCCAGTAGACCTGAAAATTTGACGTTCGTCGAATGAGCTTCAAGAAGCATTTTTATCGAATATCGACCCCTTTTTGTGGTCCACTGAACCACTGTGAACTGTGAACCACTTCTCTCTTTTTTTTATTTCTTTTTATTTGAATGGAGTAGCAGATGAGCATGCAGGCTTCTCTCTTTTTTTTTCTTTTTTTTTTATTTGAATGGAGTAGCAGACGAGCATGCAGGCCACGTGGTGTTAAGTGGTAGCTGCAGCCCATGGACATCTACATACAACCTCAAGCAAGCATAGGTGAGTCTTGTCTGAGGTCGTATGCAGTTGCGTTGCTACTCCGGAGGCTGGTGGTCGCCTCATGTAAGTGTGGCCAGCAACTGCACCTTTCCACCAAAACACAACAGAATTGGTTCACGACAGAAGTGGGTGCAGCGATGGTACTTCCCCGTGCAAATCATAATAGTTCTATCACCTACAAAACACACTTCTCTCCTAAGAAACCCCATAACATTTTCCCAAAAACAGGTAAAGTTGTAAAAGTCACTAACACCAATTTTCACTAAACAGAATACTCCTAACATCAGATGCCTAAATATTTAGGAATTGCTTATCTGCTTATATACGACACCGACTCAAATAGATTATGGATTGACCTAAGAGCATCAAAGTTACTGACTCACCCTTCAGTAGAGACGGCATAGCACCTCGCTTCAATACATAATTTTTATACCAAATCTGGTGCGGTGGGAAGAACGCACACATTTTAATTTAGACACACATTCGCAAATATTCTTTCATCGCTACAGACGCATATATTTCTAAATATGTATGTCAATTTCAATCAACAACGTCATTTTTTATGCACTGACAACTAGAAGGCACATTGTGCATGGGTGTTGGGACGAGGGGTTCGCCCTTAAAGGCCACTCCTCTGACGGGTTTCATATCTGTGATACCTTGATGCTCTAAGAGATTGACGTACAAAACCATGGACAACTGTCAAAAAACTAGGTAACTAGGCAGGATAGGACCAAACTATTATATCGTACATCGATTGGGGAAACGGAACTTTATGCCCTTAATTGCCCTAAAGGAGGTACTTAATGCGGTGTTCCCTTGTTAGTCGTTAGTGAAAACCGGCATAAAGCTAACTGCAAATAATCTAATAAAAAAAGAAACGTGATAATTTTTTATGGGTTTTATAATAGTATTGATTTATTTCAGGTTATATGACTTCAGGTGTCAGCTGCTGCTGGGCTAAAAAAGTATTTAACGTACCGTAAGTAATTATTGACATTAAATTTGATAAAATTGTGCATTGTGGCCTCGAGTTTTACTGCCATATGTATGTATGTAAACCTCTTATGCCTGTTTTCACTAACGACGAACAAGGGAACGCCTTAATAAGTAACTCGTAATTTAGAGCAATGCTTAGTATAAAGTTCCGTTTCACCAATCGATGCATAATAGGTCCTTTCTTATGAGTAGTCTAGTTTCTTGATAGTTGTCCATGGTGTTGTTCGTCAGTCTATTATCAATTTGAGATTTTGAGCGACTGTCACATGTGTCAGTTTAGGGGCACCTAAGCACTACGCCATCCCAAGTCGTAGCTGTAGGTCGTTAGTCGTGACTTAAGGGTTAGTGAAACGTGTTTTTCTTCTAGGCAACTCCTAAATATTTAGGCATCTGATTTAGGCGTATCCTATGGTTAGTGAAAATAGGTGTTAGAGTTTTTTTTATCATTATGAAAATTATAAGGATTTATAAAGATTTTTTATAAGAAGAGAGACAATCAAAAAGGTTTTGATTGCTTGGGATTTAAAATAAAGTTGATGGCATTTTGTTCGAAGTGGGTTAAAAATGTGGGTTACAGTCAGGTAAGGTAGCTATCGCTTTACTTAGGTATCTGACTAATTTGACTAACTTATTTATATCCCGGTTTCAATGAAGCAGTTTTAAATAGTAATAAATAATGTAGTTTAAGAAACTAAAAAACACGCTTTTGTGAAAATACGAACTAAAAAGTAAAAAAGTAGTTTACTGTAAAAAAAAGCGTGGGGTGCATGGTGTCAACAGCATCTTAAAAACCACCCCACGCTTTTTTGTACAGTAAAATACATTTTCTTCTTATTTTGTACTTTTTAGTTCGTATTTTAACAAAAGCGTGTTGTTTAATTTTTAAAATACATTATTTATTTTTATTTTTAGTTGGATTTTTTTTTCATATTAATTGCATTGTCATCGGCCCTTGACCCCTATGCAAATTATTAAGTTAACCAGACGCTTAGACGTGTTAAAAATATAAAACTTTATATTTGTTTCATTAAGTACCTTAGGCCACGAACTTATCAGCCGGCCCTCGTATATTTTATTTTATCCTGATGATCCTAGTTAGGACTTTAATATAAAGTTATGAGATTATTGTATTGTCATCGGCCCTTGACCCCTGTGCAAATTTTCAAGTTAATCAGACTCCTAGAAGTAAGTGAAAATGAAGTTAAAAGATTCCTTTACATACATACATACAGGTCAAGTTAATAAAAGCGTGTTAAAAACATGAGTTTTTAATATCTTCCCAGATATGTAGTGACCTTCGAGCTTCGAGATTCCGGTGACTACGGCTTTGCGCTTCCTGCAGACCAGATCCTTCCAACGTGCGAGGAGACGATGGATGGGGTCCTCTCACTGCTGACTCCAAGGTCCAAGTTGAAGGGCGACGAGAAGTTAAAGGGAAGCCAGCAGAAAACTTTCCTGGATGTGTTTGTCATTTTGTGGAATGCTGTGCTGTTCATTATAGTACGTTTTTGAATTCAGTTGTTGTTTTCTTCTTTTACTCTAACGTTTTTTGTTTAATCCTAGCCCAAACAAATCAAAATCCTAGTCGTGGGAACCATGGATATGATATAGATATGAACATTAACAGCCAGACCCAGAACAGAAGCTGAAACTCAATATTTCAATCTCTGCTTCGACGGGAATCGAATCCGGGATCCCCAATTGGCAGCCCGTTATGGTAACCGTTGCGCCACACGGGTCGTGACTTGTTTACAGTGCAGGAAAACAATGTTAAAGCGCATTTAACTGCCTGGCTACAACCCAATTTTTGCGTCCCATTGCTCGGGTCCTCTCCTTTATTTGGAGACGCCTGGAGCTTACTTAACCATCCGATGCGATTGACTGGCCAAAATTTCAGATTTTTTCAAACTGTCCATAAAGGTCTCCAGCACGCCCATTAGTATTTTTTATTAAAAATTTGGCTGCAACCCTTTTGCGTCCCACTGGAGCTTACTCCACCGCTGCTCCAATGCAGGTTGGTGGAGATGCGGGTTAGTGGCAACCAGCTGTCGGATGTTTTCAAACCGCCCATAAGGCCTCCGACAAGGTTTAACGACTGTTATCTATCGACAACAACCGGGACCGACGGCTTAACGTGCCCTCCGAAGCACGGAAACGCGCATGAAATATTTTGCCACTAGCGGTCACCCATCTCACAACCGACCGCGCCCGTTTGGCTTAGCTGCGTAGAACGTTTGCGTTCTACGCTAGCCGCCGAGCCATGCGCGCTTCATTAAAAAATTAAATTAATTCATCAATTTAATAATAATAATAAAAAATAATTAATCAATTAAGAACTTATTTTATCATAATTATCATTTATGTGATTTAGATGATCTGTTTGGACATTTCTTTACATTAGTTGAATAGTAGACGAGCCTACTAGGTGTTGTTTAGCTGCCCTCAGGTCATATGCAGTGGCGCTACTTCAGGTGGTATGGTCGTCCCATATTAGTTCACAGCCCTACCGTTCCAATGATGCAGTAGTACTTAATCGATCAAACAAAAAAGTTTTATAATATTAAATAGAAAAATAAAGCGCGCATGGCCCAGTGATTAGCGTAGAACGCAAACGATCTATGCTACTAAGCCAAACGGGCGCGGTCGGGTGTGAGATGGGTGACCGCTAGTGGCAAAATATTTCATGCGCGTTTCCTTGCTTCGGAGGGCACGTCAAGTCGTCGGACCCGGTTGTTGTCGATAGATAACAGTCGTTAAACCTTGTGGGAGGTCTTATGGGCGGTTTGAAAACATCCGACAGCTGGTTGGCCACTAACCCGCATCTCCCAAACCCGCATTGGAGCAGCGTGGTGGAGTAAGCTCCAGGCCTCCCCAATAATGAAGAGAGACCCGTACACAGCAGTGGGATGCAAAAAGGTTTGAATCCAAATAGAATAATGTTATAACTAATTAATTATCAATAAACTAATTGTTCGCGCCAATTAAGTCATTTCACCTCCCTCCCCTTCATCCTCCCTCTCTTTCCCGCAAGCGCACTATGGTATTATATCGGCCTCGTTCGCACCTCAACGAACGTAGATGGATCAGGAAGATCTATCAATTCATTCTGCCTTCGTCCCGCCGCCGACGCGCACGCCGCCGACGCGCATGCAAGTCCTCTAGTGACAACCGCACCGCAAGCCACCTAACACGTGGTCATCATACTCGCCGCATCGCCGCCATCACCGCTGTCAATAGTTTGTGATTTAACTGACTTCAAGTGATGAATAAGTGCTTATAATAGTGTATTGTGAAGGACAACGTCAGTTCCCGGGCAAGAGAAGATTTCATCAGTACACGAGCATACCATCTGCTCCAGCCCCCTGGGATAAGCCAAGTAAGTGCGCTCCCTTTATCAATCCTTCTCGTTTTCCACCTTTAATTCGACACGCAACTTACAGTCCACAATTCCTACACCCGCAACGGGGGACCACCCTCCTTTCCACCCTTTATTCCACCACCATTTTTGGTCATATAGAATCGGAGGTCCCCCCCTTTACTCTCCAACAATTCTGGTCCAGTCGATCCGGATTTTGACCACTATTCTGGTCCTTGTCGAGCCGGATTCCAATCAATTCTGGTCCTTCGAGCCTGATTTCGAGCCAATACTTTAGTAACTTCACCCGGGTTAATTATTTAATCTCATAAATACGCATATTTATGTATTTCATGTAATATATTATAAGTGCCTATTCATATTTATTTTTGCAAATAAGTATTATATCTACGATTATTTTATATCCCGCATATTAATAACGCACCGCTCACGTAAGTATATTATTCTTTTTGCAAAACACACCGCACCATCCGCTATTTATTTTTGCAAATAAGTATTATATCTACGATTATTTTATATCCCGCATATAACGCACCGCTCACGTAGGTATATTATTCTTTTTGCAAGGCGCACCGCACCATTCGCACCATTATTTACCTATATTTGTAATCGAAATTACACCTCATAGGTACGCATTCTATTTTTCATTAATTGAAGTCCTTCATATTTGTGTTTGCCGGAGCCGACGCGACCGGCGATCGTTGTTTCGCTAGTAACTACCTACGTAATCATTCATTCATTACGCCATACATAATTTTTATAATCTTAACTGTTTTAACTGATTTATCTTGTTCACGACAAAATGTCTACTAAAGGTAAAATTGTATCTGAAACGATTTCAAATGACGAAATTAGTTTGAAAATATTAATTGCAAAACGAAATGCTATTTACGAACGTTTACAACAAATTTATGATTTATCTATAAGTGCATCAAGTTCGTCAGACGAACAGGACACATTTCTTGACACGGCATCTGACCTTGAATACTTGCGTACCGAGTTCAAGGACACGTTAGAATCTTATAATGTTACAAATTTAAAATTAAATCCAAACGCGCAAGTAGATTTCGGATCGTGGAAATCTTTTCATGATCTATATAGTCGTATTAAAAGTCAAGTGTCCAAATTAAACGCTCCATCTTCATCTTCAAGTAAATCACAGAATAGTTTACCTACAAAAATTATACCGTCGCTTCCGCCCATAGAATTACTTTCTTTTAATGGTGACATACGACACTGGTCTATGTTCTACCAACAATTTAAAACATTAGTTCATGATAATCAGCAATTAACAGATGCTGAACGCGTTTACTATCTTGTTAGTAAACTTAGTGATAAGGCATTATCAATCTGCTCAGGCTTAATGCCTACAGCTGAAAACTATTCTGTGATATGGAACGCGCTCATACGTAGATATAACGACGAGCGTGTGCTCGCGACTACCTACGTCAGTCAGCTGTTAGAACTGAAGAACGTTAACACTAACACATCCGCTGGTTATCAAATATTTATGGATAAATTTGATGCTTCTATTAACGCTCTTAAGCAACTTAATATTGATGACATATCTGATTTTCTATTTCTAAATATCGCGCTTAGAAAATTAGATAACGATACCGTAAAGTCGTTCGAAATGTCATGTCGCAACGTAAACATACCGAAATATTCCGCTTTGGTTCAGTTTTTACATGACCAGAATAGGGCTTTATGCCATACAATAAATACTTCGCATACGTCTAACAACCATAAAATTAAAGGTAATTTTGTTCCCGCTCCCGCTAAAAATATAAGCAAAACTTTTATTAATACAGATTCGAATCGGTCATGTATTTTCTGTAAATCGGGTGATCACGAACACCTATTTGTCTGTCCGCATTTTTTAAAAATAAATGCACAGGACAGGTACAATTTTGTAAAACGAAATAAATGTTGCACTAATTGTTTAAGTAATAAACACGCTACTCCTTTTTGTAAGTCACAGCGTAGATGTAGGTATTGCTCCCGCTCGCACCATACGCTACTTCATTTTGTTAGTAGTAGGAATAAGGTCGATCAGCCTTCGGTAGAACAAGGTCCAGGAGAAAAAAATGCATCCACGTCATGTAACGTTTCGCGCGATTGTGGTAATGCGCCGCACCGCACTACATTATTGGGAACTGCGAAGATTAAAGTTCATACTAAATACGGACACCAATATTTGTTGCGTTGTTTAGTGGACCCTGGCTCGCAATGTGATTACATCACGAAACAGTGTTGCAAACGTTTGTACCTACCGATCTCCAATAAAACACCAGTTAAAAGGCGCAATTAAGAGGCGCAAGGAATCGGTGGAATATCGCAGAAGATTTTAGGTGTTACTTCTTTGCAGTTTAGCTCCCGCTTTGATGAAAATAAACTTTATCATATTGAACCGTTAGTCGTTCCCACTATAACTGGACAATTACCCGAGTCGCTAATAGACGTTTCGAAAATTAATTATATAAATAATTTACGTTTAGCTGACGATCAATTCCATACACCAGGTGACATTGACGTTTTATTAGGGGTTAACACTTATTTACAAATTTTGTTAACTGATAAAATAATTAATTCGCAATCGCCGAGTGCCATAGAAACGTCACTAGGATACATAATAATGGGAGACGCAGATATCGACTTTCCTACATGCATTCCGCGTTCTTTAGTTTCTTATCCTATTGATAAAAGTCAAAGGTCGCTAAAGTTAGAGGAGCTGCCGCAAAAAACTTATTTGAGTCCTGATGAGCAGGAATGTGAGAGTACTTATACTTCCACTACTCGTCGCAATTTGAACGGACGATATGTTGTCGCCCTGCCCTTCAAGGACCCACCTGATAAGTTAGGTGATTCTTTTATAACCGCAAAAAAACGCTTCTCGCTCCTAGAGAGACGTTTTTAATAAATGTCCCGATCTTCGCTCCCGCTACAATGACGTCATTCAAGAATACATCAACAAGGGTTTTTTATCATTGGTTACTTCAAATAATTCTACGGAACCTTGCTTTATCTCCCGCACCACCCTGTCATACGTAATGATAAAAGTACAACTAAATTGCGAATAGTACTCGACGCAAGCGCTAAGTCAGATAATGACATTTCATTAAATGATATTTTACATAGTGGGCAAAATTTACAGTCTGATATTTTTAATATTTTAATAAACGTACGAGTTTATCGCATCGCCTTTTTTGCCGACGTTAGACAAATGTATTTATGCATTGAAGTACAAAAATCGCACCGCGCGTTTCAACGCATTCTTTATCGCTTTTCTAATGAGGAAGACATACAAACATACGAATTTAATCGTGTGACTTTTGGTTTACGCTCTTCGCCTTTTCTTGCGCTACGCACATTACGTCAGTTGGCTTCCGAGGAGAGGGAGTCCTATCCATTGGCTGCTTCGGTGGTCGATCGAGATATTTATATGGACGATATCGCGTCCTGCGCGCCCTGCGTCAACAGCGCCGTTGACGTAGCCACTGAACTAATTCAAATGTTTCAGCGTGGAGGATTTGAATTTGTTAAGTGGACTAGTAACAGTTCAGAGCTTTTACAGCACATCCCTGCAACGCACCGTCAGCTTGACGAGGTCTCATTCGACGACCAAAGTATTTTTAAGGTATTGGGTCTTCGTTGGCACCCCGCAACTGATTGTTTTTCTTTTCTAGTTTCGCCGCCGCCGCTCGCTTGTACCAAGCGTTCTATTTTATCCGCAACCGCTCGCTTGTATGATGTTCTGGGGCTCGTGGGTCCAGTAATTCTTTTCTCTAAGCTTCTCATTAAAACCTTATGGGTTCTCAAACTTGACTGGGACCAGGCTCCGCCCGCTCACGTTGTCACTGCATGGCAACAGTATATTTCAGAGTTACCTTTGATATCGAAATTAAGGTTTCCTCGCCATATGGGTATAAATAAAAATTCCCAAGTCTCGCTAGTCGCGTTCGCCGACGCCAGTGAAAAGGCGTATGGCTGCGTGATTTATTCGCACATCGTTAATGATGATGACTCACCAGTGGTAACGCTGATTTGTTCTAAGTCAAGAGTATCTCCGCTAAAAACTATTTCGTTAGCTCGGCTCGAGTTATGCGCCTTAGTATTACTCGCTAATTTACTGCGTACCGTACATGACACGCTATCCGCTAGGCATCCTGTTAGTAACATTTATGCATTTTCGGATTCTGAAGTCGCCCTTTGTTGGGCCCGCTCCTCACCCCACAGGTTTAACACATTTGTGGCTAACCGCATTTCGCAAATACAGTCTTCTTTATCTCCTGATAATTTATTTCACGTGGCTGGTTTTGAAAATCCCGCCGATTATATTTCTCGCGGTTTATTGCCGTCACAAATAATAAATTGTGATCTGTGGCTACACGGTCCCGCTTGGTTGTCCTCACCGAGGAGTGAGTGGCCAATACAATCATCTTCACTATCTACCACCGATCTACCGGAACAAAAAACTGTAACATGTACCGTTAGTAATAGTCCGGAGCATCCATTTATCACTCTTAGTTTAAAATTTTCAAAATGGAATAAATATCTCAGATCCGTAGCTTATGTACTAAAATTTATAAAAAAATTACCGCGTAATAAAACTATAACCGCTTCTGACTTAGAATACGCAGAGAAAACTATTATTAAAGTGGTACAATCTAACGCTTTCGCGGAGGATTTGACTAAAATTCAAAAGGGGCGTCCTTGCTCTTCTGCCTTACGCAAGTTAACTCCGTTTATCGCAGACGATCTGCTTCATGTGGGTGGACGTCTTCAATATTCGTCTTTACCAGAGTCGCAAAAACATCCAATATTATTACCAAAAGGTGGACATATAATAGATCTTTTAATAGATTATTATCACTATAAAAACTTTCACGCTGGGCCGCAATATTTACTCGCCGCGTTGCGTGAGAAGTATTGGATATTATCTGCACGACGCATAGTACGCTATCGCGTCCATAAATGCAATGTTTGTTTTAGACATAAACCTAAAGCAGCGCACCCGATGATGTCCGCGCTGCCTGCTTGCCGACTCGAGCAGTGCAACGCATTCACTCACACGGGGGTAGACTACGCTGGCCCTCTTAACATCACGTTGACACGTAGGCGCGGCGTTCGCAGTCAAAAAGCATACTTATGCTTATTTATATGTCTCGTCACTAAAGCAGTTCATTTAGAGCTGGCCTCGGATCTAAGTTCTGCCAGCTTCTTAGACGCATTCAAGAGGTTTATATTTCGTAGAGGTCCATGCAAGTTTATCTATAGTGATAACGCTACTAATTTTATTGCTTCGCGTTCATACTTGAAGGAACTTCATTCCTTTTTACGTTCAGACGAATATTATAAAGTATTTAATCAGGTCCTTTCTGATAACCGCATCACATGGAAACTTAACCCTCCAAACGCTCCACATTTTGGTGGGCTTTGGGAGTCAAATATAAAGATAGTAAAGTATCATTTATTTCGCGTCATAGGTAAACAAATCCTCACGTATGAGGAGTTGCTTACTGTCCTCACTCAGGTCGAACGCATATTAAATTCACGACCGCTTTACGTGTTAAGTAGCGATCCGGCGGAACCTACTGCACTTACGCCCGCGCATTTCCTCGCTGTTAATCCACTTGGATGTTTACCCGCCGCTGATCTTAGTAAGGAACGCATTAATCTTTTATCACGTTTTTCATTACTTGATTCGATAGTTCAGTCATTCTGGAAGCGCTTCAGATCAGAATACTTACATACACTACAAGCAAGAGAAAAGTGGAATAAACATTCTATTAATTCCATTTCTGTAGGAACCGTTGTTCTTATCGATATGGATAACGCTCCGCCTCTTCAGTGGCCGCTAGGCGTCGTCACTGAACTGTTTCCTGGTAGGGATGGTGTGGTGCGCGTTGCACAAGTGAAGACTAAGAGCTCCACTTTGCAGCGGCCCATTGTTAGACTTTGCCCTCTACCAACACAATAATATTTCTATATGCCTATGTAGTTTATATTTTATAAGTTATAGTTTAAGTATAAATTCTCATCCCGCTATTATAATATTTTTATTACCTAATTTACTAATTATATTCATCGCATCGCCTCTGTTCACCGCATATATAGTTTTTTCTATATGATATTAACTCCGCTGTATATATTTATGTTTATTTTTTTTTTAATTCGCTATTTGAGGAGACCTCAAGGCCGGGGGGATGTTCGCGCCAATTAAGTCATTTCACCTCCCTCCCCTTCATCCTCCCTCTCTTTCCTGCAAGCGCACTATGGTATTATATCGGCCTCGTTCGCACCTCAACGAACGTAGATGGATCAGGAAGATCTATCAATTCAGTCTGCCTTCGTCCCGCCGCCGACGCGCACGCCGCCGACGCGCATGCAAGTCCTCTAGTGACAACCGCACCGCAAGCCACCTAACACGTGGTCATCAGACTCGCCGCATCGCCGCCATCACCGCTGTCAATAGTTTGTGATTTAACTGACTTCAAGTGATGAATAAGTGCTTATAATAGTGTATTGTGAAGGACAACGTCAGTTCCCGGGCAAGAGAAGATTTCATCAGTACACGAGCATACCATCTGCTCCAGCCCCCTGGGATAAGCCAAGTAAGTGCGCTCCCTTTATCAATCCTTCTCGTTTTCCACCTTTAATTCGACACGCAACTTACAGTCCACAATTCCTACACCCGCAACGGGGGACCACCCTCCTTTCCACCCTTTATTCCACCACCATTTTTGGTCATATAGAACCGGAGGTCCCCCCCTTTACTCTCCAACAATTCTGGTCCAGTCGATCCGGATTTTGACCACAATTCTGGTCCTTGTCGAGCCGGATTCCAATCACTAATTTTGAATAACTAGATATTTATCTAATACTTTCCCACGACTAAAAATAATAAGTGCCCGCTGAAGCTAGAATAATGTTAATAATTAAACATCGATCAACCTCACCCTTAAAGCAACCACTAAATCAACCAAAGGCCAACGACCGGAACCCCAATTCCCACACGAAACCCAAATGATGCTTTTTGTTGTTGAATCATAAATTTGCCAATGAATGAATTAATGACGTTATCAGAGGTGGTAATATGACTAATGATGCATGTAATCGTTTAGGCGTTACGACAAATTGTCCGATCACGTGACCTACTGCCATTTAGTCTGGCTCGAAGGACCAATTTTACTTGAGCCCTTCACTTCTTTTGTATGACTGATATAGGATGGATTAGTAGAATAAATGGGAGCCAAATTAAAAAAAAAAACTAACGAACTGATAGAATAAGGTAGACCTTTTTATGGTTACATGGAACAATCACCGCTGCATCGCGATCAATTTCAGCCCTTAAACAATTGAAAAAAAAAGGAAAGATGCAACTACCGTCACACTTGCATGAGGTGATCATCAGCCTTTAAAGTAATCCATCGACTGCTGTTACTAAAATACCACGTGGTCTACATGCTTATCTGCCACTTCTTTTAATACATACCCTGATGTGAGGTTGTTATTGATCTCAATCTGAAACCATTTCTGGCATGATCCAGATTTGCTTATTGAGGTTGTGTGTATGCAAATGGGCTGGAACCACCACTTAAAAGTTGACTGCATGCTCGTCTGACACTCCAAAAGAGAACCAAGTGCTCCGTTTCAAAAAAGAAACCAGGAAACTGAAATTTGTGTTACTTTTATGGTTTGCCAGGAGAAGTACCGTTGAAGAAGTGCAGTTGCTGGCCAGAAAAACTTACATGAGGTGACCATCTGCCTTTGGAGTAGCAGCGTAACTGCAAACGACCACAGGACAAGACTGAGGCTTGTTTGAGGCTGTGTGTAGATGGCCATGGCCTGTAGCGACCACTTAACACCACGCAGAGTGCATTGGCTGCAACCTTTTTTGCGTCCCACTGTTGGGCATGGGTCTCTCCCCATTATTGGGGAGGCCCGGAACTTACTCCACCACGCTGTTCCAACGCGGGTTGGTGGAGATGCGGGTTAGTGGCCAACCCGCTGTCGGATGTTTTGAAACCGCCCATAAGGCCTCCGACAAGGTTTAACGACTGTTATCTATCGACAACAACCGGGACCGACGGCTTAACGTGCCCTCCGAAGCACGGAAACGCGCATGAAATTTTTTGCCACTAGCGGTCACCCATATCACACCCGACCGCGCCCGTTTTGCTTAGTTTCATAGATCGTTAGCGTTCTACGCTAACCGCCGGGCCATGCGCGCTTCATCATTGCGCGCAGAGTGCATGTTCGCCTGTATTTAAATACGTGTAAACGTAGAAAACAAAAGACGGAGCTACTAGAATTGTCAAACTGGGATCAGGCCCATTCACTTTCCGCAATAGCTCTAGAGATAGTTGCTTCAAAGACCAAGATACGTTTGGGGGTAGTTCGTTAAGCTCATAACATAAACCTCGTTCTGTTAGTGGCCAAACTAAATTGTGTTTTACGGTTAGGATATAAAGCCCGGTTTAGTGTGTGGTTAAGGTAATTACAGGTCAGTTTTAGGGCGCTTCGTTCTCAGTATACCGTAATTATCGTATGTTCTTTATTGGTTTGTAATTTTCACGTGATTTCTCAAGAGAAATGTCTTGTGTTGATTTACGGATATTTATATATTCATTAATACCGCATGAAAAAGCCAGATACATATTAAATAAATAATAATCAATAAGGTTTCACACTCATAGCCCCACAGATGGCTAGATATACCCTATGTCCTGAGTACCATGGAGATATACAAAGAAAGAAACTCAAGACTGAGAACAGAATTTTGATGAAATTTGTCATAAACATAGAAAGGACGTTGAGAATGGACATAGGCTACTTTTTACCGCGGGAAAATATCTCATTCCCACGGGAAGCAAATGAAATGAATGAAATGCGCCGTGTAGTGTTATAAATACACTACATATGTTATTACTTACTTCATGCACGTCCATTATCATATTTTATAACTTATATCCTTTTGTTTTATTCTTATACTTTGCTATTCCTTTATTATTTATTTACAAAATTATTTACTTTCTGTGTTTGTTTATTTACATTTTTACAGCTATCAAAATTGTCATGTCTGTCTTTTATGCATCCTTTATGTTTCTTATTTTTTTAATTCGTTTTACGGCATTGTATAAAAATCCTTTCAGCCATTCAATATTAAATGAAAAGGAAAATTTTATGTTTCTTATTTCATTTCATAGATTAATAAAGTATAGTATTGTCTTTGGCTTATTCATGTTTTTTTTATATTAGCCCGTTTATCAATACTTTAATCTATACATAAAGCTGAAGAGTTTGTTCGTTCGTTTGTATGTTTGTTTGAACGCACTTATCTCAGGAACTACTGGTTCCAATTATTGAAAAAATATTTTTGTATTGGATAGTCCATTTATCGGGGAAGCCTGTTTTTTAAAGGCAGACAGACGGGCCGCGTGGTGTTAAGCGATCACCGTCGCCTATGGACACGGGCAACCCAAGGGGAGCCACCCGAGGGCTTTAGGCTTTATAACATCATGCTATAACTAATAACAAAGTCCACGCGGACGAAGTCGCGGGCGGCCACTAGTTATTATTAAAAAACAGCGATGAGCGGCGATGGCCGAGTGGTAAAAAACCGTGGTCTTCGACGCGACTGATCCTCCGGGTTCAAATCCTCGGCGTGCACCTCTGACAAAGAAATTCGTAATGTGCGCATTTATCGCTGCTCCACGGTGATGGAAAATATCGTGATATTTGATTAATTACGATGTTCTCCATCGCCGTGCATGCCTGAGAGAAATTCATAATTTCTCGAAAGCATGACGTCCACCAAGCCGCACTTGGCCAGCGAAGTTGATTATGGCCTAAATCCCTCTCACTTATGAGAGGAGACTTGTGCCCAGCAGTGGGATATAAAAAAGGTTGAAAAGGAAAAATAAAAAACATGATTCATTTTTCAAAGCGTTTGATTCTTCAGATATCTAATAATTAATAATAATAAACATTATATTACACACTCATAGCCCCACATTAAGGTAATTAATACCCTGTGTCGTGGGTACCATGGACATATACAAAGACACGAACACAAACACCCAGACCGAGAACAGAAATTTAAATTCATCATTCAAATTTCGTCTTCGCCGGGAATCGAACCCGGGACCCATCGATTGGCAGTCCGGCATGGTAACCATTGTGCCAAGCGGGTCGTCAAATCGAGTTGCAAGATGCTCAATTATCCAAAGCTTAGAAGTTATTATTTGGCATGATTTCACTCACTCTAGTATTTGCCTTGTAGCAGAAATACGTAAGATGTTACGGCTAGTTGATTTTAAAGCTGGCTATATTGTGCCGGTATCGTTAACCTAGATAAGGACTGCAGTGTACGATATTGTGCCTGAAATACTTAGAACAAAGTTATTGGGTCAGTACTCGGCTTCCAGAGAAATAGAATAATTTGATAATACGTGTGGGGCAGGGATTGCAATGCCTGGCTGTTGATTGAGGATGTATCGCTCGATTCTTCAAGGCATAAGTTAAAATTAATACTAATGTTCTGTTTACGGCTCTATGAACTACATGTTTTTCTGATAGGAATTTTTCTTTCATATTATAAGGTCTTTAGACCCTATTTTCCTTACAATCTAGTCTTGAGACTAATGAGTAATTTATTTCTTACTTAAACTGCTAAACACACTATATAAGGCGAAGCGCGCATGGCCCGGCGGTTAGCGTAGAATGCAAACGATCTATGCAACTAAGCCAAACGAGCGCGGTCGGGTGTGAGATGGGTGACCGCTAGTGGCAAAAAAAATATTTCATGCGCGTTTCCGTGCTTCGGAGGGCATGTTAAGCCGTCGGTCTCGGTTGTTGTCGATAGATAACAGTCGTTAAACCTTGTCGGAGGCCTTATGGGCGGTTTGAAAAACATCCGACAGCGGGTTGGCCACTAACCCGCATCTCCACCAACCCGCATTGGAGCAGCGGGGTGGAGTAAGCTCCAGGCCTTCCCACTAATGGGGAGAGACCCGTGCCCAGCAGTGGGCCGCAAAAAGGGTTGCGGCCATTAAGGCGAATATACTTTTTTGTTGTGTCTTATAATAAGCGAATAGTTACGCACTAGCACTTAGTTATTCATACTGCACTAAACTTCACTACACTAATTCATGTGGTTTTGTCCTTTTGAGTCTTCTATAGTGGCCTGTTGTGTCGAGGAGCTGAAATCTGATAGGAATGAGAAGGAATTTTCTTAGGTAAAAAGTAGACCCCTTACTCAGGTCAATCTGTAGCGCCGTTGTAACGTGAAAAAATACAAAAAAAAACCGCCAAGTGCGAGTTTTAACCGTTTCAGAGATGTGTAAATTCAGTTCACAAATTTTCAAGTAATTCATCACGTAGCGAATAAAATTGTGTTAAGATGTTAAGATAACAAATAAAACGGACACTTTAAGCATTTTGGAGAGCACAAAGGCGACGAAAGACCACTAGAGTGTTGGCAAGAATTCCGCTGTATCTTTAAATTTCCCGCTTAATCCCAAGTGTCCTCCAGTGATTATTAAAGTTAACGAGACGTCGCTCGGTTTAATTCAGCTATACGAGTATATTTACCTTTAAAATGATATATATTTTGTGACTGAGAGTAAAATTATTCATTAAGGGACCTACAGAAAACGTGTATAATTCATAAGTATGCCACATTACGTGCGGTGTTGTTTTCTCTTTTTATTTGTAATTGCGTCTCAGTGTTGCTGCATATGGTCACATACAGTTTTGTGATGCTTCTTTCGTGCATTATGGTTGCCAATGTTGCCATCGCTGTTAGAGCGCACCTTCCTGCTAACGGCGGTATGCGGGCATGCACACACCGCCGCCCTTCCCGGGGCTGCTGGCTGGACGGATCGAGCTCCCACTCTACAGCCCACAACCCCGGAAGTTTTTTTTATTTTTATTTGAATGGAGTAGCAGACGAGCACGCAGGCCACGTGCGTCGGTAATGTGCGCATTTATCGCTGCTCCACGGTGATGGAAAATATCGTGATATTTGATTAATTATGATCTTTTCCAACACCGTGCATGCCTGATAGAAATTCATAATTTCTCGAAAGCATGACGTCCACCAAGCCGCACTTGGCCAGCGTAGTTGATTATGGCCCAAATCCCTCTCACTTGTGAGAGGAGACTTGTGCCCAGCAGTGGGATATAAAAAAGGTTGAAAAGGAAAAATAAAAAACATGATTCATTTTTCAAAGCGTTCGATTCTTCAGATATCTAATAATTAATAATAATAAACATTACACTACACACTCATAGCCCCACATTAAGGTAATTAATACCCTGTGTCGTGGGTACCATGGACACATACAAGACCGAGAACAGAAATTTAAATTCATCATTCAAATTTCTGCTTCGCCGGGAATCGAACCTGGGACCCCTCGATTGACAGTCCGGCATGGTAACCATTGCACCACGCGGGTCGTCAAATCGAGTTGCAAGATGCTCAATTATCCAGAGCTTAGAAGTTATTATTTGGCATGACTTCACTCACTCTAGTATTTGCCTTGTAGCAGAAATACGTAAGATGTTACGGCTAGTTGATTTTAAAGCTAGCTATACTGTGCCGGTATCGTTAACCTAGATAAGGACTGCAGTGTACGATATTGTGCCTGAAATACTTAGGACAAAGTTATTGGGTTGGTACTCGGCTTCCAGAGAAATATAATAATTTGATAGTCCGTGTGGGGCAGTGACTGCAATGCCTGGCTGTTGATTGAGGATCTATCGCTCAATTCTTCAAGGCATAACTTAAAATTAATACTAATGATCTGTTTGCGGCTCTATGAACTACATGTTTTTCTGATAGGAATTTTTAACACGCTTTTATTAACTTGACCTGTATGTATGTAAGTATGTATGTATGTAACGGAATCTTTTAACTTCATTTTCACTTACTTCTAGGAGTCTGATTCACTTGAAAATTTGCACAGGGGTCAAGGGCCGATGAAAATACAATAATCTCATAACTTTATATTAAAGTCGTAGCTAGGATCATCAGGATAAAATAAAATATACGAGGGGCGGCTGATATGTTCGTAGCCTAAGGTACTTAATGAAACAAATATAAAGTGTTATATTTTTAACACGTCTAAGCGTCTGGTTAACTTGAAAATTTGCATAGAGGTCAAGGGCCCATGACAATGCAATAATATAAGAATAAAAATCCAACTAAAAAATTACAAATAAAATAATGTAGTTTAAAAAACTAAAAAACACGCTTTTGTGATAATACGATAGTACTTTTTAGTTCGTATTATCACAAAAGCGTGTTTTTTAGTTTTTTAAACTACATTATTTATTTTTCATAATATTATAAGGTCTTTTGACCCTATTTTCCTTACAATCTAGTTTTGAGACTAATGAGTAATTTATTTCTAACTTAAACTGCTAAATACACTATATCTAAGAATGCGTCCGTTAACGTTTCTTAGTCTCTATTAAGGCGAAGCGCGCATGGCCCGGCGGTTAGCGTAGAATGCAAACGATCTATGCAACTAAGCCAAACGAGCGCGGTCGGGTGTGAGATGGGTGACCGCTAGTGGCAAAAAAAATATTTCATGCGCGTTTCCGTGCTTCGGAAGGCACGTTAAGCCGTCGGTCTCGGTTGTTGTCGATAGATAACAGTCGTTAAACCTTGTCGGAGGCCTTATGGGCGGTTTGAAAAACATCCGACAGCGGGTTGGCCACTAACCCGCATCTCCACCAACCCGCATTGGAGCAGCGGGGTGGAGTAAGCTCCAGGCCTTCCCACTAATGGGGAGAGACCCGTGCCCAGCAGTGGGCCGCAAAAAGGGTTGCGGCCATTAAGGCGAATATACTTTTTTGTTGTGTCTTATAATAAGCGAATAGTTACGCACTAGCACTTAGTTATTCATACTGCACTAAACTTCACTACACTAATTCATGTGGTTTTGTCCTTTTGAGTCTTCTATAGTGGCCTGTTGTGTCGAGGAGCTGAAATCTGATAGGAATGAGAAGGAATTTTCTTAGGTAAAAAGTAGACCCCTTACTCAGGTCAATCTGTAGCGCCGTTGTAACGTGAAAAAATACAAAAAAAAACCGCCAAGTGCGAGTTTTAACCGTTTCAGAGATGTGTAAATTCAGTTCACAAATTTTCAAGTAATTCATCACGTAGCGAATAAAATTGTGTTAAGATGTTAAGATAACAAATAAAACGGACACTTTAAGCATTTTGGAGAGCACAAAGGCGACGAAAGACCACTAGAGTGTTGGCAAGAATTCCGCTGTATCTTTAAATTTCCCGCTTAATCCCAAGTGTCCTCCAGTGATTATTAAAGTTAACGAGACGTCGCTCGGTTTAATTCAGCTATACGAGTATATTTACCTTTAAAATGATATATATTTTGTGACTGAGAGTAAAATTATTCATTAAGGGACCTACAGAAAACGTGTATAATTCATAAGTATGCCACATTACGTGCGGTGTTGTTTTCTCTTTTTATTTGTAATTGCGTCTCAGTGTTGCTGCATATGGTCACATACAGTTTTGTGATGCTTCTTTCGTGCATTATGGTTGCCAATGTTGCCATCGCTGTTAGAGCGCACCTTCCTGCTAACGGCGGTATGCGGGCATGCACACACCGCCGCCCTTCCCGGGGCTGCTGGCTGGACGGATCGAGCTCCCACTCTACAGCCCACAACCCCGGAAGTTTTTTTATTTTTATTTGAATGGAGTAGCAGACGAGCACGCAGGCCACGTGGTGTTAAGTGATCGCTGCAGCCCATGGACATCTACATACAACCTCAAGTAAGCATAGGTTAGTCTTGTCTGAGTTCGTATGCAGTTGCGCTACTTCTCCGGAGTCTGGTGGTCGCCTTATGTAAGTGTGGCCGGCACCTGCACCTTTTCACCAAAACACAATAGAATTGGTTCACGGCAGAAGTGGGTGCAGCGGTGGTACTTCCTCGGGGGAAGCATAATAGTTCTACCACCTACTAAAAGTCCTCTTAAGTCCCCTTTTAGCCTTTTACGATCAGGCAGGGGATATCGTAGCTCTATTCTTAATCCCGAAGCTACAGGGACTAGGTAGTGTAGCCTGCCCGTAAAATATTAAAATCTTGTTAAGTTTTACTGCTCTTACTTACTACTTACTTACTATGGTGACGCAACGACCCAAAGTGAGTCTTGGCCTCCGCACCAGAAGACGCCACATCTCTCGGTCTTGCGTTAACTCTCGCCAGTCGCTAACGCCGAGGCTGAGCAGGTCTTGAGCTACTTGGTCTTTCCAGCGATATTTAGGACGTCCAACTGGTCGTTTCCCGTTTGGTTGTCCCAAATATGCTCTCTTAACGGCCCGATCCTCTCCTAATCTCTTTAAGTGTCCGAGCCACTGAAGCCTAGCTGCTTTGGTCTCTCCGATAATGTTAGGTTCGGACACCAGGTCTTCTATCTCTAAGTTCTTTCTCACTCTCCATCTCCCGTCTTCCGCTTTTATTGGCCCCAGAATCTTCCACAGGATCTTCCTTTCCGCCACTACAAGTATATTCTCTTCTTTTAAGGTTAATGTCCAGGCTTCGCATCCATACATTATTTTTTTAAGGTTTACTGCTCTAGTTATCACTAATGAAATCAACCCTTTATCCCTGCAGATCCGTCAAGCGGCTGCACCAATTTGGACAATTGGGGCAACCCTCCGAGCGGTCTGGCACTAGGCCAGGCTGGCTCCGGCCGGATTCCGATACTCGTAGTGGGATTAATTGATATATTGGTCTGTCCGCTTGTTTTATTCGTGTACACTGTGTTTCGGGATTTCGTTGAATTAAACTTTTGGGTGTAAGCGATTGGAAAGAATTAGTGTTGAAGTTTTTTGTAGACGTTACGAGTCTACGTTTGTGTTGTTTTTTTTGTTCTTACTAAAATTGTAAGCGTTAAACTCGATAGAATTATACTGGTAGTATTGGTACTGGAAATTACATTGGGCCTCTAGATGAGACACAGGTATAAAATATGCAAGAATTACGATCATGCAATCAAACGTCATACCTTCATGTTGTATTTTATCTGACAGTCATATTATTGCGGCCCTTGCCTTGTAGACCTTGTTGATTTTATAAGATAAAAAAATAAAAATCGAATTGACTGACAAAAGCATTTATTAGAAAACCCATATTACTCGGTCACTGATTTTTTAAATGATAAAGCGGCATAAAGGAATTCCATAAAAACCTGGGAGGCTTTTTTTTCCCGCCGGCTTTTTTCCTCTGAGTGTACAAAAACCATGCAATATGGGTGCCCAAAGCCGACAATCGGATCCAATCCGAAAAATAAATGTAAATAAATAATTAAAAATTAATAAATAAAAAGGCGAAATATGGGTATAAATAATGATAATAATATACAAGTGTAATAAAATAAAGAAATCTTTCAATGTACATTTTAATATTTGTAATTAGTTAAGTTTTAATTATTGTAATATTTGCATACCTCATGAAGGTACATGGCGAACCAAATTTATAAAGACACCTTTTGTAAACACCTATATTTGTGCAAATAAAAGTCTTTGTCTTTGTCTTTGACTGTTTCTTTACTGGGACGAAAATCGATCCACAAACGGCGGAGTAATCGGTGAACATATATAAAAAAAAATACATACAGCCGAATACAGTACCTCCTCCTTTTGGAAGTCGGTAAAAAGAATATAAAATTCGATATGATTATTGGTGAAATTTGTGGTCGTACATGATGTTCTTATCCATATTATTACTAATTGGATCTTAAATTGACAAGTTGAACCACCGGGAATGAATTTAGTTGAACTACCGAGTAGTTGGTCCAGCGTGAAAAAAAAATCCCCATGGTCCAACTAGTTGGACCAACGGTTGGTCCACGGGGAACTCGCGACCGAAACCCTTTGTTGGAACATCGTAACGAATCAAATCTTAACAATTATTTGTTTAGATTTGATTTTAGTTTATACTAAGATTAAAAGTAAACCAATCGTAACGCTTAAGTAATAAATAGATACCTCTGATCTCAAAACAAATCATAAAATTAAATAGAAATTCTCAAAATCCCTTCAACTTTCTGCTTCAATTTGCCTACAAATATTTTGAAGAACTTCAAAGAAATCCTTAAAATTTGCTCAAAAATTCTGGAGAAGTTGCATCAGAATTCTATAATGAGGGCAAAAATGGAAACAATCTTCAACTTTTCAACTCAATTAAAATCTTTTTGAACTGTTACGAATTCATTAATTGGCCCGAACTTCAGAAAGTTCTAAAAGAAAAGTGAGATATCGCAAAATGTAATAATTCCGACTCTGAGTTTTGAAAGTATTTAATGATTTCTAGGTAGTTACTAGTAGTTAGGAAGAAAACAAGTAAAAAGGAAAATATCGCTAATTGGAGTGGAACTTTCCACCACCGTTCTTGTTTTACGAAGATGTGCCAAGAGGCCATAGTCCACCACGCTGGCTAAGTGCGGATTGATGAACATTATACATTCGCAAAAGTATTAAATTCTTTCAGGCACGCACGGTGATGGATAACATCGTATTTTCATATTATATTTTCCCTCACCGTGGAACAGCGATAAATACGCACTTAACAAATTTCTTTGAAAACCAGAGGTTTGAACTAGGTATCTCCGTATCGGAGACGGCGGTCTTTCCCGCTCGGCCATTGCTGCTCCAATTTATACTTATATACGTAGGTGTCATTAAAACAGAAGCTTTTATACCGAAAGAGAAAATAAAAGTAAGGGTCGAGCCACATTGATCGACGGCCTTTCGCATTTTGCCGATTGAAAAGGAACACACTATTACGCATTATGTCGAACGCCCGCTTACAGGGTAGTTCGCATCCGTACGTAACTGTACTTACGGAGGCGTTCACTTCCATACGCAGCGGTAAGATTCCGTACAGCTCGGTATGAAAGCGAATCGTCACATACAGCATGGACACGTTTCATAGGACAGTTCAATCGTCAAAGCCGTCATTTTTACTTGTATTTTGAAAGAAATTAAAGAAAAACTAATGAAACTTTTTAGAGGAAGTAAGAATGAATGGAAGGAAGAAAGAATTACGGATAAATAGTATGGGATATTTTTCGGTCGTCGATCACCGTCATCAGCCGTCGATCGTCTTCGCCGTTAGCCGTCGACGACTGATCACGTTTTGTGTCAGTCTGCCGCCGGAGCACGTTCGCCGCTTCGATGCGAAAGTATGCGTCCGTCGTTCCATACTTTGCGCTCTTTTTGTATGGACAAACCGTCGAAAGCCGTCGACCAATGTGGCTCGACCCTTAATTTAAAACAACAACCCGAATAAAATTAAATCTTAAACTAAAGTATTTACTCTGACTCTAATGAACACTTAGCTTAAGCCAGCATCTCTAATACACTAAGAAGAAAACCTTAAAGCCAGCGAGACACAGAAGTGTCTTGGTGTCCCAATTAACTGTCAGAAGAAGAATGTAGTTTACTTATAACTAGTGATCCAACTCGGCTTCTCTTGATTTGAGTTTATTTAAATGAATTTCGGTCGAAGGGACCGGGTTTCTATTCCCGGCGAGGTAGAAATTTGAATGATGTGTTCCAATTTCTGTGCTCGGTTTAGGTAAGAAAGAAGTTCCTTGTACTGTGGTTTAGGTGTTACTGTCATTGTGTGTCTGAGGTACCCATGACACAGGGAATCCCAGTGTAGGGCTATGAGTGTGAAACGTTTTTAGGGTTCCGTAGCCTTATGGCAAAAAACGGAACCCTTATAGATTCGTGATGTCTGTCCGTCCGTATGTCACAGTCACTTTTTTCAGAAACTATAAGAACTATGCTGTTGAAACTCGGTACGTAAATGTATTTATTCTGTGAACCACATTAAGATTTTTACACAAAAATAGAAACAAGCAATAAATTTTGAGGGTTCCCCATACTTGAACTGAAACTCAAAAATTTTTTTTCATCAAATCCATACGTGTAAGGTATTTATGGATAGGTCTTCAAAAATGATATTGAGGTTTTTAATATCATTTTTTTTCTAAACTGAATAGTTTGCGCGAGAGACACTTCCAAAGTGGTAAAACGTGTTCCCCCCCCCTGTAACTTCTAAAATAAGAGAATGATAAAACTAAAAAAAATATATGATGTACATTACGATGCAAAATTCCACCGGAAATTGGCTTGAACGAGATCTAGTAAGTAGTTTTTTTTAATACGTCATAAATCGTAAACCACAATAAAATTTACCTTTCATTCAATCTTAATGCAATGATTTCTATGGATAATCAAAGGCAATGATGTATTTCTGTTGCCGCTATTGTTATACAAATACTAAAAATAGAATAAAATAAATATTTAAGAGGGCTCCCATACAATAAACGTGATTTTTTATAGATAATGGTACGGAACCCTTCGTGCGTGAGTCCGACTCGCACTTGGCCGGTTTTTTTTGTATTTTTTCACGTTACAACGGCGCTACAGATTGACCTGAGTAAGGGGCCTACTTTTTACTTGAGAAAATTCCTTATTAAATTACGTCCATTTCAAGAATTTATCGATCAGTGTTTGGATGTATCGTTGTTGATTTATCGAAAACTTCAGTTCTTTTTTAACCCCCGACGCAAAAACGACGGGGTGTTATAAGTTTGATGTGTCTGTGTGTGTATGTGTAAATGTGTATGTGTCCGTGTTTGTTTGTGGCATCGTAGCTCCCAAACGGATGATCCGATTTTAATGCTGTTTTTTTTATTGAAAGGTATATCAGTCGAGAGTGTTCTTAGCTATGTTTGGTGGAAATCGGTTCAGGTCTTCAAGGTCATCCGGTCGTTTGTTAGGTGTGATAGGAATGTTACACGCTCAGTTTAGTTGCAAGCATATGTGGGATCTGACATTTGAAACACTAATGTCTTCTGGAACCACTGAGCTGGTCTGCTGTTAGGGCTCGAAGATTGGAGACGTAACCCTGGACTGCTTTTAGTAAACCCATCGAGTTTGGGCTCGTTGGATTTATCTTAACTAGTTCTCTTTATGTTTCTAATTTACGAGGACCTGATGCTGGAAATCTGGAATCTCTGAGCTGGTCTGATGATAGGGCTCGAAGGTAGGAGACGTAACCCTGATCTACCTTTTAGTAAACCCATCGAGCTTGGGATCGTTGAATTTGCCTTGACTAGTTCTCTTCATGTTTTTAATTGACGAGGACCTGATGCTGGAAATGAGATGTGGCGGATGAAACCCTGGAATGCCGGAATGAAACGGATAAACCGATTTATATTTTTGCTGAAAATCTAGAAGGACCGAAGTTTAATCTTTATTGTTTCTCAATCTGTGCAATTCTCCCAGAGCCAGTTTGTCATGAGTATTGTTAAACAGCTTCCTTTAGTCGAGATCGCAATAGCGACCCCACGTAGGCTTGTCCTTTTGCAAAAGTTTTTTTGCCCAAATATACTACAGCCTTTTCAACTGTGGTTCCTTGTAACTTATGTACAGTAGATCAGTTACGTTTAAAAAGCTTGAAAAAAAAATTAAATTTAAAAATTTAAAAACCCCCGACTAAAGAAATAAACTCTAAAAACTAACAAATAATATTTTAAACCTATTATAATTATCATCGTCACATATATTATGTGAGTTCAAGTATTTTTATTTTCCAAGCGTCGTCGCGTTTTATAATATTAGTATAAATTAGAAAGTAACTCTGTCTGTTTGTCTGTCTGCTACGCTTTCCCGCTTAAACTACTGAACCAATTTTAATGAAATTTGGAACACAGATAGAGGGGACCTTGGGAAAGGATATAGGATGGTTTTTATCCTACGGAAACCTATAAAACCGGACCACGCGGGTGAAGCCGCTGGCGGAAGGCTGGTATATAATAAAACTAAGTTGATAAATTGTGCGTGCCGATAAAACTTAAAAAGGAGTCCCGGCACGATAAAAGTACTTATATAGTGTGATGGACATTTATCCCCCCTCGAACAAGAAAGTTCCCGTTTTAACGTAAAGGGCGTGTTTTTAAAGATATAAGGGCTTTTACAACCCTCCAACTTGGAAATTTAGTGTAGTGGCGCCATCTGTTGTCGAGTATTTGAACTTCATTCAGAACAAGATTATTTGGGTTACATTTCGAAAGGTGCTGCGAGCAATTGCAGCATTGTCGAGAACATTATAGAAGATGTAAGGTTTTCCAATTAACAAAGCGCAAGGGAAAACATTAAAATATTGTGGGATCAACCTCAAAGAATCCTGCTTCTCTCACGGTCAACTATATGTAGCTTGCTCAAGAGTAGGAAATTCGAAAAATTTATGTAAATATCCCCGGACAATAAAATGAAAAATGTTTATAAAGAAGTAGTGTAAATAATGAGAATATGTTTTCTATATTTCTTTTACTTTTTACGTCATAGTTTATTTTTGTTTTTCAACTACCACGTAATCTTATGTCAACTCCCGAGCGAAGCTGGGTATCATAGCTAGTTAAAAATAAAAAAGATTGTCGTGATAAATAGTCACTGCAGTCATCCATATCATCCATACATAAATCTAAACATAATCTCAGACCAGCCTGGGCTTGAGTCTCTTATCTTATATTTTTTATCGATGAAGAAAACTTCAAAAGGTATCCTGGCACCTTGATTCGATTTTTGACCTCCTACAATATTCAAACCAAGCTCCCCAAACTGAAAACCTAGATCCGTCACTAGTGGCCTTAAACTCTGGTCAGCAATCACATTTTTCCAACGAAACACAACACAATTGCTTCACGTAAGAAATAGATGAAGCGGTACTTTCCTGGTTGAACCGCAAAAGTTATAAATAAAGCTGTTGACAAAATAAATATTTTCTTAATATTATTTCATTAAACGTACCTTAATAAATCAGATCAAAACTTCAATAATAGCATTCAAAACACTTCGACAAAGTCCTTTGGCGCCCACATAATAACTGTGCCTAAAACGTTAGCACCAAAATTTGACAAAAGAGCTTTCCATTTAATTATTTCGAGTTAAATCACAGTTCAGCACCTCATAAATATTGAGAACTATAAAAGCCGTCGCTGCTTTAGAGAATAATTTTAATATTATTATTCGCGCCTCTTTTCCCTCTTCTATTCTAGAAAATGTTATTTGCTTTGAGGTTAAATATAATCGAAAACATTTCCGTTTTTCACAGTGCCCGTTCCGCCGTTTGCCCCGATTATTTATTAAAGATATACAGGAATTGAAGCTTGTTGTGAAATTGTGTTTGTTATTTGAATGGAGTAGCAGACGAGCATGAAGGCCACGTGGTGTTAAGTGTTCGCTGCAGCCCATGGACATCTGCACACAACCTCAAGGAAGCATAGGTAAGTATTTTCTGAGGTCGTATGCAGTTGCGCTGCTACTCCGGAGGCTGGTGGTCGCCTCATGTAAGTGTGACCGGCAACTGCACCTTTCCACCGAAACACAATAGAATTGGTTCACGGCAGAAGTGGGTGCAGCGGTGGTACTTCCCCGGGTGAACCATAATAGTCCTACCACCTACAGAACCAGAAGGGTTGGCCACTAATCTCCACCACCAATGCAGGTTCATTGGCGCAGCATGGTGAAGTAAAGTCCTGATTTCCACGATTGTAGAGAGAGAATTTGTATTATGTCTCATAGAGAAATACCAGGCATAGAGCTGCTAAAGATAGTTTACTAGATAGAAATACTAAGCATAGATCTATTCCACTATCCCATAGCTGATTAACTAAGTGATTTTTGGCTTATGGAAAAGGCTGACGATAAACGGCCAGATCTTAACCAACATACTGTTCAAAGTTTTTTGATTTCAGACACTAAGGTATAATATTACGATTAATTATTAGCTTCGTATGTTATGTTTAAATATACATATTTTCTAATATTTTATAGTACCTAAATGATTATATCAAAGTATCTCATCGGAAATATAAATTTAGAAGCAACAGTAAACGATACAAATGCTACTGAAAAAGTGCCAGCACTCAATGGCTACTAACCGGTCTCCGATGAATTGGTCCGATACGAAAATTGAGCCATTCCGATAGATTTCCGTACAGATTTGGCAAATTGCTGATTTTGCCGAACCTTTGGTATCTAACGTTTTGAAATCTCGCATCACTTCAAAAATATTCGTAGTTGCAAAAATCCTCTTGTATTGATAGTGCAGATTGATTTATCATGAAAGGAGTCACTTGTATTTCCAATTTTGATAAGCTTTTTGAACGTGTTTTCAATATTTACTGATTGCTCAATGGTCTTAAAAACTATTTAATTCAAGTGACTTCAAAATAAATAACGATACAGGCTTATAAACATCTGCTTTTAGATGTTTTGAGCTCCACTGGCACGGGTCATTTCTCATAATGAGGTGGGCCTGGAGCGTGCCCCACCATATTCAGAAATCAGAATCTTAGGCAGGTGACTGACTACTCCACTTTTATGCTTTTCTCAACTCATGATAACTCAAACTCATGAAATCTACGGCGAATATTTTCTCTTTATAATAATATTCACTTTATGTTGTTATAATAGGTGCGCATGGGAATGAGATGGGGGATCGTTATGGGCAAAATTACATACGCGTTTTTGTGGCTCGGGGGCAAGTTAAGGGTCTTGGTTGCTGTCGATAGATAGCAGTCTTAAATCGGAGGCCTTGTAGGCGGTTCGAAAACATCCGACAGCGCGTTGGCCATTTACCTGAATCTCCATCAACCCACATTAGCGCAGCATAGTGGAGTAAGCTCTAGGCCCCTCCATTAATGGGGAGATAACCGCGCCCAGAATTGGAACGCTAAACGCTATGACGATCTTTTCTAACGCGAGTGAAACTGAAGAGCACAGTTACTTACGAGTGCATCTACATTTAGAATATCGACAAATCTAAATAGCAAGTACCTACTGTAACTGTTACTGTAACTCATCCAAGGCACGTGATCTCATTCATTACAAGAACACGCATTAGCGAGCAGCGAGCGCGTAGACGACGTCCCCTGATTTATCGGACCACCTCCTGCCCTTAACGACACGGCGTGATGTACGGTGGATGACGTATGGTTCAGAGTATAAGAGCTGGCAGACATTGACCTTCGAGTATATTGACCAATGACGTGGTTAACGTAATGGCACATTAACGAAATATTAAACACAGAGTATAATATGCAAATGTAACCGTAAAAATGGGTCGGTCCTAGTCGGTCGTTCACAACCACGGTCGGTCGAGTGTAAAATGCCCCTAGAGGCAAATTTCCGCGTTTCCGTTCTTCGGAAGGCACGTTGAGCTGTCGGTTCCAACGGGTTGGCCACTTACCAGAATTTCCACTAACTCGCATCAGTATTCTTCATGTTCCAGGCCTCCCCAATAACGAGGAGTGACCTGTACACAATGGGATTTGGATGGTGAAATAAGTAACTCTATTAAATAAATTACATTAAGGTATTAAAACTTTTGTACCTCAGCCAAGACCCAGACCTGCTTAAGGTTATGTATCCATAGGCTGCAACGACCTTAAGACTAAAAACAACGTGGTCTGCAAGCTGGTCTGATACTCCATTTGAATAAAAACAGTTTGGCTTGATCTTTTTAAGTATTTTAAAAATGTGTCAGTATTTTACTTTTAATGTTACTCTATCGCAACATTATGTTTGATTGCGATATCGAAACGGTATTTTTTAGCGGATTGCACTCCTAATTGGAACGCTATCGACAAAAAGCAGGCCGCCTGTAACGTGCACCACATACTGAAAAAGAACACATTGTTGGCAAAGAACAAAGAGAATTATTCGAAGATGAAGTCAACCACGTCATTGTGGCAACGCGACGTGGCTGATGAATGCGAATTGTGATTTACACTTACAGTTCTGTTTATTGGTTCCGATGGATTTAGCAGGTCATTTAATTTTGTGGAAATAAGCTGATGTGTAGGTTACTGACAGGGAAAGTTACTGCACCTTTTCCAGTGAAGATCTGCGATCTCCAGCACGAAATATATGAGGAAACCAGTACAACTGCATATAGCTACGAGCTTGCTTGGTTGTATGTAGGACCATGGGTGAAGCGACCACTTAAGACCGCGGTGGCCTGTACGCTCATAGTCTAATGTAGCAGCAGCTGCATTTAAATTAAATAGAAAAAGCCTTGCATTTTCCATGACTTTTAGAAGTGCTAAAAAGATAATCGCGCTCTTTGCTGTTACCGCGACGAAAAGATTGTATAGTGAAACAACCAGAAATAAAACGGACAGAGCTTCTGCATTTTTACTAACAAGCAGAATGACACAGAATAATATATAGAGATCACTTCCTCCTTATTGGCTACAGCTTGGCTAGGCTAAGGGGAGACATCAATATAGCATAGTAGCATGGCTCCGATTGGGTAGCTGGCTGACGCATTCGTTTCAATAGTAAAGAGTCATTTACATGATGCCATTTTCTTGTACATACAAGGGCAATAATTGAATGCGATACATTGCGCGCAATAATTGATCTTCAAGAACTGTAAGCAACTGTTTACACGGGTATAAGTAAAAAAATGGAATGCAATTATTGTATGAAAGTCTTGACAAAAAATAATTGCAAATGTCTTTTGTTTACGCCACTACAATTATGTTTAGGCGATTATTGCTTACAAGTTTTGACTTGTCTAAACTCTGACTTGTATGTGCATGTACCATTTTCTAGTGGGTTGCTTCAAGTATTGCATGTATTTGCATTGGCAAATTTTTCATTCTAGTGTTGAACGTTTCAGAAGCTACTGTGTTTATTAAAAAATATGAGTCAAAAAGTGTTAAAATTCGGTTCTGCTGATTTAATAAAGTTCATTGAGACTTATCGCAATCATGAGTGTTTATGAAATACTAAAAATGTAAATTATAAGAATCGTGATGCACGTAATGCTGCACTAGCAGCATTTGCACAGGATTTTGGAGTTGACGGTTTTGGAACTAATTAAATAAAATAACAAAGAAAATAAAAATTTAAGGACGCAGTATCACGGGGAAAGGAAAAAGATAAAGATTCAATGGGCACCGGTTCCGGTACTGCTGATGTTTACAAGCACGCGTGATGTTTACAAGAATTGCTTAAGAAATTATAGCACGTGCTGTTTACACCAAGAAAAGTTTTGAAACAGAACTTGTATATCAAATCAAGAATGTTACGTGTTGTTTAGACCATACAAGTCATTTATTGCTTCAATTTGATTGTATGCAACAGGCAAGAAAATGGCATCATGTAAATGACTCTTAATATTATGTTAAGAATGTCCTGTGGCGATAATTGCTAAGTGATTTCAGCTACATTTTTATTTTCATTTTTCATTTTCTTTACATTCCGTATTTTTGTATCAATTTCAGGTGGTGCCTTATTTATGACAGGAACTAAATTTATAGTGACAGTAAGATAAAACTTTATGATGTTTATTGTTAGAACTTAAGACTCGTAAGCTCAATTTTATTAATTTCTATAATAAAAATTTGATTTATGATTTCTGATAAAATTATTATTTAGAAAACTAAGAGTTAATAAGAACGCCTAAGCACAGAATGAACTGGAAGCACTAAACATCTGACATTCTCAACGTTGAAGATGTTCGTATTTACGTGTATTTTATAGCACATACGCCGTATTTTATCAGAGAACAATAATTAAAAAACCATTAAATGAGACTCGAGTGATTAATGTGGATCGTAATTTACACTTACAGCTTTGTTCGCTGCGTCCGTTGCTATTGTGACTTCTATGGCTTTTATGCCAATATTGCTTTGTTGAGTAAATTATTACTTTTCAGCTCTATAATTAACCTTTTGTTAAACGAAGTTGAAAGGAAACTCGGTTTTGTGCTATTTGTTTATAGGATTGATGAATTTATAGGCAGCCGTTATTTTATTTGTTCGTGATTCGTAGGACATGTTAAGTCAGTCCCTGTAGCTTTGGGACTAAAAATAGAGCTACGGTATCCACTGCCTGATCGTGAGAAGCGACTAAAAGGCTTCCGAGATTGTGGGCGGTAACTCGATCCGTCCAGCCTGCGGCCCCGGGAAGGACGGCGTTGTGTGCGTGGCCGCATGCCGCCGTAAGCATCTGAAGGTGCAGGAGAGCACATTTGCTCCCTCGAAGATGGGCCCGTAATGGGCGCCGCGCGTGGGTGTCACCGTTGCGTTCCACTGGAGAACCCGGAGTACCTCCCCATGTGCAGAAGCAGGTAACCGAGGAATTTAAGTGCGGTAACAAATCCCACCGTGCCGGGTACCTTTTGAAGGTTTCCCCCCTGACACCATAAAAAGGGCACGGTAAGCCGTCGATCTTAGTTGTCATCTAGATTATATTTGTTTAATTCGAGACCTTCTAATAATGGAAAACAGGACTGATGCCAGGTCCATGTAATGTGTAATGGCACCGCCTTAATGCCAAAAGCAGTCGACAAAAGAGCTTTCCATTTAATTAATTTGAGTAAAATCTCAGTTCAGCATCTCATAAATATTGAGAACTATAAAAGCCCCGGCGCTGCTTCAGAAAATAATTCAATATTATTCGCGCGTCCCTCCCTCACATTCTGGAGAATCTCATTTGCATTGTGTGAAGGTGTGAAGGATTTTAGGTCAAATATTACTAGAATAATTTGAATAGAGTTTTGGTGCGAAGTTCAGCGAAGCATTTTGTACTGTTGTTTTATTTTCATGAACTTTGTAACGTATTGTAAAAAATAAAATAAAAATAACGCTTCTCACTCACAGCCCCACTGTCGGGTAGATATACCCTGTGTCGTGGGAACCATGGACACACACAAAGATAGAGACACTAACACCTAGACCGAGAACAGATATTTTAACTCATCATTAAAATTTCTTCTTTCTCACTCTCAAATTATGCCACGCAGGTCGTCAAAAATTGTATGGTTTATTTTTTACTTATCTATACTAAAAAAGCTGAAATTATTTTTGTGTTGGATGGTAAATTATCAACTACTAACATATTTATGGAAACGGAATCTGAAATAAAGATTATTATTATTATTATTATTATAGTCCATTTATCGAGGAAGGTTTTAGGCTTTATAACATCTTGCTATGACTAATACCAAAGTCCACGCGGACAAAGTCGCAGGCGGCCGCTAGTATCAGAAAAAGTTTATGGCATTTTGTTTCATGTAGGTTAAGTATTTGTAGTAGTGCTACTTCCTGGTAAAGAAGCCATCGCTTTACTCGATTATCTGACTGACTGTACTGACTAATTCATAGATTCATAGATTCATATTATGATTTTGTACGTAGTGTATAATATATAAAAAATCTATGGACTGGACGGACTATGATGTAATTATCAAAGTTACTGACTCACCCTTCAGTGGAGACGGCATAGCGCCTCGCTTCGATACATAATTTTTGTGCCAAATCTGGTGCGGGGGGAAGAACGCACACATTTTAATTTTGTCACACATTCACAAATATTCTTTCATCACTATAGAAGCATACATTTCTAAATATGTCAATTTAAATTAACGACGTCATTTTCTATGCACCGACTTCACTGACACCGACACACCCAGACACACTAGTTGTATAACTAGAAGGCACAATGAGCATGGCCGTTGGGACGAGGGGTTCGCCCGTAAAGGCCACTCCTCTGACGGGCGTCATACCTGTCATACCTTGATGCTCTAAGATTACTGCCAACTTACTGATTTTGACTAATAAAATGACGCTCGGTTTCAATGACACGCAAAAATTCATTAAATTTTTTTTGGGTTTTTCTGTAGTTTACTTTTTCTTTGTTTTCTGTTTAGCTGCAACCCTGTTTGCAACCCACTGCTGGGCACGGGTCTTTCCCGTTTTTTGGGTAGGACTGGTGCTTTCCACCACGCTGCTCCAATGCAGGTTGGTGGAAAGCTATATTTCACTAAATACATTTTCTTGTAAATTTGTCAAGACGAGTGCTGCGAGTAAATTTCAAAATAGAGAGAGAATTATTTAAAGTAAATTTTTTTTTCAGTAGAATTTTTTTGGCATCAATCATCAAAATACCGAAATGACCCTTTCATTCCTACGCAAGAACGCTTCGGTAAGTATTTGAAAATCCACACTGTAATGGTTCCAGAAGTACTTTTACATTTAATTTATTCAAGTTATATCCACAATGAAAGACGAAAAGCGACCTTACTTAAAAAATATTCAATAACGGTAGAATAATTTTGGTAGGTATTACGAATAAAATGTTTTTTTTATTAATAATTTTTTTTTGTGTCTTACTGGTTGGCACGAGTCTCTCACTATTATTGGGGAGGCCTGGAGCTTACTCCACCACGCTGCTCCATTGTGGGCTGGTGAAGATGTGGGTTAGTGGCAAACCCACTTATTAAGCCCATAAGGCCTCCGACAAGTTTGAACGACTGTTATTTATCGATAATATCCGGGATCGATGGCTTATCGTGCACTCCGAAGCAAGGAAACGTGCATACAATTTTTTTGCCAATAGCGATCACTCATCTCACACCCTTCCACGCCCGTTTAGCTTAGCTGCATCTATGCGGCTTTTAGCTGGCTCAGCTACTTGCGTTTTACTACCACCGCTGGTCCAAGCGCGCTTCTGCGATTCTGTGGCCTAGATGTCTTAGTAGCCCGGGAAGGACAGCGGTATGTGCGTGGCCGCATGAGCCGCATGACCGCCGTAAGAGAGCACATTTGCTTTCCCAAAGATGGGCTCGTACGGGGCACCGCGCGCGGAGGACACCGGTGCGTTCCACTAGAGATCCCAGACTCCTCCCCAAGTTCAGAGGCAGACCACTGAGGGGGTTTTAGTGCGGTAGAAATCCAATATTACCCGGTATCCTCTCCTAAGGTGCCAGGTACTTTACGAAGGTTCCCGATGTCGTAGTAGAACAAAACCAATATCATCAAAAAGTCCCATACAATCTTCTGTGCCACTAAAATAGGACAGAATTTACTTTCATATTTTATTTTTCAGGTGGCAGGACGGGGAAATAGTACCGCACACCGTTAATAAATTAAATGTACTTAGAAGGTAGATTTGTTTGGTAGAAATTTGGAGTTTATAAACCTCTGACCAACCTCTGGAGCTAGAGTAGCTGCAGTACCACGATAATCGCATGCTTTTGTGTAGGCTGACCGGGACTCATAAGAAAAGAAAAAAAATCATATCAGGAATACAAATTATGCGCTTAATGAATGTTATGTTTACCCGGTCATCGCCTTTAGGTGCCCGTTTGGACTAGATGTTCAGCTGAGAAAAAAGGAAGCAGAAAAGAACTCCCAACAGCAGTCTTTAAAAAAATTACATACATATATAATTGATATAACAGTATGTGTCGACAATGGGCACACGTGATAGCTGATCGTATGAGACACTACGACCCACTTCCACCCGCTCACAGATGCGAATAATTACTAAAACATTATGTTTAGAATATAACTGTGGCCATATAAATGTGTCCACACTTATCTTGACTGTTAACAATTCAAATATATTATTTCAATCTCAGTTAAAAACTTAACCAATACATCTCCTATAACGCTCAGACGCTGCTCATCCTGGTTTTACCTAATTCGATGAACTTCAAACATTTCTCAATATTAACCAAACAACCCAACCGCAACCCAAACTGTTACAAATCGAGATGTTAATTCCAAGCGGCGTTTTGCCGTTTTATTGCGTGTTTATATCGCATTAGTCTAATTTTAGTAACGTCGTGCGCGCGGCAATTGCGCGGTTTCCGAATTTAGCTGCAACTGTGGTTTTGTACACACGAGCGTTCAAGATTGATTTGTGGGCAGTGAGTGCGGCTAATAGCTCGAGTTAAGAAAGACTGTACAGTATATACTAAATAAATATCGTTAAACACTCATAGCCCCTCACTAAGATCTCCTCGGTCGCAGCCTTCAATTTTGGGGGGGTCATCAAGAAATTGGGGGAAAAAGAAAAGGTGTCCCAAATTGGCTTGTTTCGCCTTTCATCTATGCATGACTAATGGATTTTGGGGGGGGTGGGGGGTTATATCCCCTGTGACCGTGCCAGCCTGTGTGGACATCAACACAAACACCCGACCGAGACCGGAATTCAAAACTGTTCATTCCTATTTAGAAGGTTCCAAGAATCAAACCCTGACGGAGGCCTGGAACTTACTACGCTTCACAATTACGCTTCACACTCATAGCCCTACAGTAGGGTAGATATACCCTGTGTCGTGGGTACCATGGACACACACAAACACCCAGACCGGGAACAGAAATTTGAACTCATCATTCAAATTTCTATTTCGCCGGGAATCGAACCCGGGACCCTTCGATTGGCAGTCCGGCATGGTAACCATTACGCCACGCAGGTCGTCGTACTACATCACGCTGCTCCAATGCGGGTTGGTGGAGATGCGGGTTAGTGACCAACCCGCTGTCGGATGTTTTCGAACCGCCCATAAGGCCTCCGACAAGGTTTGACGACTGTTATCTGTCGACAACAACCAGGACCGACGGCTTAACGTGCCCTCCGAAGCACGGAAACTCGCATGAAATTTTTTTTTGCCACTTGCGGTCACCCATTTCACACCCAACCGCGCCCGTTTGGCTTAGTCGCATAGATCGCTTGCGTTCTACGCTAACCGCCGGGCCATGCGCGCTTCAATGCGTTAACCATTGCGCTACATAAATTCTCAAATATAATATCACACACGCAAATATAATATATGTATTAATAATTCGTGAGTGTACGTAACCTAACATGATTATTTACTGTAGGCAGTACTCACGTTGCATAGTTGATGTCGCTCAACTAGTTTCGGACCTGAACGAGGTTCTTCCGCAAGAGCCGTCGCGGGCGGAAAATAATCATGTTAAGGTGACCTCCAAAGGACCGGTGACATCAATAGATGTCGTCAAAAAAATTACTCCAACGACCGGGGACATCTATTGATGTCCTCTCGACCTCGCGCTGTTTAAAGCTGTATTGCTTTAAAAATAAGTCTCAATTTAGTCTGGTGTATTTTTAAATTCATAGAGGAATAAATTCTCCGTTCATTCGGTCATTTAATATCTGTAGGTTGGTAGTGAAATAAAAAGAAATCTCTGTTGCAAAATCGACACTCCTTCAGTCGTCAAATTTGCTTGGTAATACTCAGTGACAGTTTGTGCTAGTGCCGGTTTTTTCCTGATTTATGTGGATTTTTCTACTGAAAACGTAAGTAAAGTGTTATAATTATTTCATTTATAGTGTTTTTAGTAATAACAAATATCCAGAAGTTTGATGCGCGTCATAATTTTTGGTAAAATAGGTTTTCAAAATGAAGTGGAATTGCGCGGCGCCACAACAATGGCGCTGTTTTGGTTTTAGCTCAATTATTACACAATTTAGTGGTTAAAAACCATTACTGTCATACATATGTAGAAAGGTTATTTTATAAGGAATCTGTTTCTGTATCTTTTGCTATATTTTATCATTGTTATACAAATGAATCAAGATCAATTCTGTGTGTGAATTTTGCGCATTGAAGTTATATTTTTTTCTGCTATTATTACGTTACAAAACCATGACAATCACTAATAGTATAAAGATAATTTATCAGGGAATCTATATTTTATTTATATTATTCGATTAGTAATTAGTTTTCTTTATAATTTGAATATAAAATCAAACGAATACAGACTTTACCGTGCATCCGTCGACGCCTTATGGAGTACGCAATAAGGTTAATTTTACAATAAGTAATGCGCACTGACAAACTTGCTTGCGTGTTTGCTTGCGTGATTTGAAAAGTAATGAAAAAAAATTTCATTACTTTTCTTGGCATTTTTACGTCTATTTGTGTATGAAAAGTGTCAATGAAAATTATATTGCAGGAAAGGCAATTTCTTATTCTTTATGAGTGTGCCCCCTGATTTTAATTAGATTAATTATAAAATTCGTTAAATGAATTTTAACGTGACCTCGAATTTTTTTCCTATTTTTTCCGACTTTTCGTTTTTCATCTTCTACGAAGTATGTTTTTCATTCAATGAACCTGAAAAAAATATACAACGTTTCGAGATACTTTACCTAAAGAATAAAGGAATAACTAAATGAATACGACTAATACTATCATTGCAATTAAATTTTCAATACACCGTCATGTGCGGCGCGCGAAAAAAACATTACGTAACTTCAACCCAAAAAATAAAAAAAACAAAAAATAAAAAAATACTTGTATTATACCTTATTAGAAAGGTCTTTTCATGTAGATTCTGAATATATATATAATGTGCCACATTTTTTCTTTGATTATATGTTACATTCGTTTTATACCAAGCGAAACAACAATCTAAACATGCGGACTCTTTGTTTGGCTTTGAACGATGATTATAAAAACAAAACACATCGTAGAAATACTTAATAGCTATAAGGTGTAAGCTTGTTTCATTCCCTTCCGAGAAATGTAACTGGAGTCGTTGTAAGTGTAAACATCTGGTCGCAGGAACATAAATAATACTCGTAGTGCGTATCGCGGCAAAAAATCTCTAGACCCCCGGTCGAAAGAGTGTTTTGGCGCGTAAGCGGCCCGGTTAGATACAGGTTAAGCCTGTTTATTTCAATCATACATCAATAGGTATGTTTCAACCAGAGTATCACCTCTGCACCCATTTCTGCTGTGAAGTAAAGTGGCCGGCCATACTTATACGATTTCCGACCAACTTTTGAAACTAAAGTAGCAGTTTAGATGTAATTATCCATGGACTGCAGTGATCGATGTGACCTAACTCAACATCAGAGGACTTAACGATACTCTAGTCTCTCTCTACGCCTCCGTCCGAAACTTCGTGAATTCCATTTTATAGCTTCATATCATTAACTAATCTTATAAAAATCGTGAAACAATAACGATTTGAATATGCCAAACATTATTCCGAAAACGTTGGAACTTTCGGAGTGATGCGTAAACAGTACAGAGTAGGCCTCAAATTTGCTATAATTAATAGAATCATATAATTAATAGAATAGGCGTTACTTTGCAGAACTCCATTGTTATAAAGTTAGGTAATAGTATATTTCATTACGAGTGCGGAAAGCCTGTCATTGCAAAGAGTTCCGACAAATGTCTACGTGGACCACGTGGACTACGTGGACTAATGTATACGTACGTGGTTGACAGTCGGAACTCTTTACAATGACGGTTCCGCGCGTGTACTGAACAACTATTTTTAATACAGTTGCGAAAAAATTAAGCAATGTAATAAAATAATAAAAACTCGCAAAGAACATTTTTGGAAATGGGCCAACCATAAAAGAATATAAGCAAAGATTTTTTTGGTTTCTTCATCCATTCTGGGTAGGCAAAGGGAACTATGCCCATACAACCAAGTCTTCAGTAGAATTTTTTTATTGATATGAAATAAAAATGAAATTTAATGAGATGAAACCTAACCTAACTCATTGAATCAAATCATTAAATCTGATATCGAAAAAAAAATAAGTAGCTTCTTTTTAGAAATATTAGCATGAATCATAAAAACTTCAATGATTTTTTTAGTAAAAACTTCGTGGTTGGTTTTTTCTTTTTAATAGACATTATTTTGACAGTTGGGGAAGAGAACGCACGAGTTCGGAAAAGGTAAAGGAAGCTCGAGTATGTAATAGCCCACATCCCGAACGCTATACGTCCCTGCAATACGCCAGTTTTTGAGCAACTGTATTAATAAAACTTTATTACAACAATCCGCAATCATTCAATCTGATTGCGGATTGTTGCATAGTAGTTTTTACCTAATTTTACTACCCTCAGATTTGCCTCACAGTAGAAATATCGTAGGTGCAGCAGTAGGGATCCTGGAACTACAAAAGTTTCATTACTTATTTTTCAGAACTGACGAAAGTCACACTGACAAAAATGAATAGGCTGTGATAGATCTTATGAAAATTAAATCGCCCGTCTATAACTGAATAGGCTGAAACACCAACCGTCTAATACGACAGGACATAAGACAAACGGTGACATTTCGTCCACGGTACGGGCGTAAATCACAATTACACGGACCAAAGGAAGCAGGGTTCAAAATTTAATTCAAAGTTTATTTTATGACATCTAAATTAAAATACACGTTTAAAGGCTTTTCAGTTATAAGCATACATATAATTATTATAATTATAATTATTGCTATAAAAATTTGAAGAAATGAAAATCGATCAAGAAATCAAGTTGATGATCCAAATAATTGTTTAGATAATCAAACAGTGTGACTTTGCGCTCTAATACGGGTTGGTGGGAGATGCGGGTTAGTGGCCAACCCACTGTCGGATGTTTTCAAACCACCCATAAGGCCTCCGACTAGGTTTAACGAAAGTTATCTATCGATAACAACCGGGACCGCTTAGCCTGCTCTCCGAAGCACGGAAATGCGTATGAAATTTTTGCCACTAGCGGTCACCCATCTCATATCCAACCGCACCCGTTTGGCTTAGCTGCGTAGATCGCTTGCGTTCTATGCTCGCCGCCGGGCCATGCGCGATTAAAAGTCTTAACAACTTCCACTTACTTAAACAGCACTGCTGAAATCAATCTCATTTAAGATTTTCCATTCTATTTTAGTGTATTGGTTCGGTTGCCAGTCAGACTGAAATAAGAATCTGAACATCTGCCTCTGGAGTAGAAGCGCAACTACGTGCAGCTTCAGAGCCTTGCTTGATTGTAGATTTAAGATCATTTTACACAACGTTGCTGTATGCATAACTTCTACTCCATTCAAACTGAATCTAAGCAAAACAAGGCTTATATGCTCATCTGCAACTTTGTTAATTAAAATAATTAAAGCATACAAATAAAAAACTCGAAATCTCTACACTAAAACCGGGTAGTAAAATCCTGTTTTTAAGAACATAGTGGACAGAACAAGACAAATGATGACGTTCTCTGGCGTGGTCGTTAATCACAATTAGATGCACTAACGTCTAACGTCTAACGACTAACAGGACTGAAATCTAGTCTTCTGGATGAAATAGACAAACAGGAAATCTGAAATAAGTAGTATCTTTTATTAGCAAAATCGTGAATGTTGAAGATGTTTCCTTCATTTTTTATTAAATTAAACATTTATAAATTGTAGTCTCGACATTAAATTTGTTACGACTGACAGCTTAGCAACCGAAATCGGTTGGTAACTTGATAACGATAGCTTTTAACAAAATTTGGTTGTCTCAACTGTCTGAAATGTCGCCAATTAATAGTATTTTAACGAATTGAAACAAATTAGATGTGATAATTTGTATATTATGTTATTACGAACAGAGTAGACAAGCAAAGGAGGAAAGCTAGTCCTCAATATAAAATGGGTTATAAAAACAAAGACCGATGATTTTGTTATGGATAAAATTGACCAAGCAGGACAAATGATAAATTTACTACTACGGCCTGTTATTACATTTAAATGATCTAACGAGTCTCTGAAATTAATCCTACGAATGAAATGGAAAAAATAAAACTTGGAATAAAGTCACTGCTACGATACTGCATATTATATAAAATTTGTTATCTAAACCTCAAGTAAATAGAAGATTCCATGAGAAAAATGTCATGTATATCATAAGGTCTTGTCATCATTTTTGTATTAAGTGCAATAATTGTTACCTCTGGTCTTCCTAAAAATTTACAGAAAGCCATATTTTTATGGTTCCCTGCCTTGAAAGGAAAATTTATTTATTTATTTATTTATTAAGGAAAAATAAATACGGAAAATACGGAACCCTTATAGGATCATCTTTGTTGCCCGACTGTCTGTCTGTCAAGACACTTTTTTTAAGTTCGTTGGTTGGTCTCTTTTTAAGTTGGAGTTACATTGGAACACCTTTGACGACCTGCGTGGCGCAATGGTTACCATACCGGACTGCCAATCGAAAGGTCCCGGGTTCGATTCCCGGCGAAACACAAATTTGAATGATGAGTAAAAATTTCTGTTCTCGGTCTGGGTGTTTGTGTTTCTGTCTTTGTGTGTGTCCATGGTACCCACGACACAGGGTAAATCCTACTGTGGGGCTATGAGTGTGAATCGTTATTTAAAAAAAAAAACTAGAAAATAACACAGTCCAATCCGTCAGCACCTTAACGTAGTGCATAATTTTATTGCATTAAGCTTTCTGATAGAGAGCGGCATTAATCTTAATTAGCGGTTGAAACGACGCATTGTGTTGTGAGTTGAATTGCTCTCTCAAAAATGGTCTTATTATTATAAAAACTGTTGAATACAAATTTTCCGTTGAAACAGGACATTATAATAATCCAAATTAGACAGCAGACGGTAAGGAGTCAGTCATTTTAGTCATGTCCATGTAAAGTGATGCTATTCTGCCAGAACGTTAAGAGTTGGGTGAAGTTTTGGTGGCAATTCGAAGAAACATTATAATACACATAAATATTGTATTTCATATCTCGTACGTATTTATTTTGATATATCCTATCTTCCGTGTTTAAAGTCCGGTACACACTTAGTTTGCCTCTCTGTTTGAACTCTCCTTCATGCGGGTCCGCTGGAAGAGATTCCTATTTAGGGATAAGTTGTACCCCTGTACTCTTTTTTCTTTAATTAATATTCTTTATGAATTGTGTGTGTGTACAGAAATAAATTAAAAAAAGACATATATTTTCGTACTGTTTTATTTCACAATACTCGAGGGCGCTCATATCTGTCAAAATGCTGTCAATTTCATTCGATGTAACCTTAGAGCATCGATGGTATTGAGTCACCGACGTAACTCACAAAACATAAAGTACATGAAAATAAAGCAAGACTACGCATGCCTCTTTCACCTATCCGCCAAAACTAAATTGATTTTTTTTAAGGGAGTAGCAGACGAGCATGCAGACCATGTGGTGTTAAGTGATCGCTGCATCCCATGGACGTCTACATACAATCCAAGCAAGCATAGGTGTAAGTCTTGTTTGAGGTCGTATGCAGTTGCGCTGCTACTCCGGAGGCAGGTGGTCGCCTCATGTAAGTGTGCCCAGCAACTGCACCTTTCCATCGAAACACAATAGAATTGGTTCACGGCAGAAGTGGGTGCAGCGGTGGTACTTCCCCGGGCGAACGATAATAGTTCTACCACCTACAAAATTAGTAATGGTGTTAAACGGTGATTAAATTAGTATTGGTGTTTTAGAAGGATAAGAGCATTTACGAGTATTTAATGTAATGATTAAAACAAAGCCTAAGAAATAAAAAAAATAAAGCTTGAAAGGATAATGGTGGAGTCGACGTTGAAACAAACTGTCCAATGGGACGTCGTCGGCGGCCATTAATCACAATTAGTGTTCAAACCTCATACTAAACCATTGCCTCGTGCGTGAAAATCGTTCGTCTGGAAACTGCCTTTTACTCGAATAAAGTTGCGTAAATACCGTACCTAAAGTATCAATAATTGTTTTTATTCGTTCAATTTTTTATTTTTATACACATAAACATTTAAGCTCTAAAGAGACGTTTTTTTTTTCATAGAAATCACGTATTTTCTCTCTGATTTATAAGACCTAATTATCAACCAAAAATATACTTAAGTATGGTAATATTACTTACCATACATCTTTGTTTGTTTTTTAATAAAATAGTCATCTCGAAATCGTAGGTTCAAAATGAGCTTTATTCACCGTTTTCTTTACAAAACTAATAGGACGGACTTCTCAAAGTAAATTAACAGTAACAAAAAATATGTAATAATTTACCTGAATCCCTCAAATCTAAAACAATTTGTGATTTTATCTTTGTGAGTTTAATGTTCTTATTTACAAAAACATACTATTCGGTCTCTGAATTTTTAAACGATGGACTTTGGATTTTGGGTTTACGAGACTAAAAACCTGGGAGGTTTTTTTTCGCCAGCTTTTTTCCTTTCAGTGTATAAAAATCCAGTAAATTGGGTGCCTAAAGCCGATGACGCGGATAAAAATATAAAGCTCGTAAAAACATGAACAAAATCTTTTATAATTAAAGTAAAATTGATAAAACATCACAATAAAAACCGCACAGTATGTGTTAAAGTAAAATCAACGTTGTCTTCAATATAAACGGTTTTAGTTACAGTTACTATAACGTAATACAATAAAGTTTTTATTCAGTCTTCCAGATTTTCATATCTCGCTGAGGTAAATATGGCAAACTAATAAATGTACATAAAACAACTTTTGTAATACCAATATTTGCGCAAATATTTTTTTCATTTCATTTCATAACAGAAGCTCTATTCGTTAGCAACCTTTTTATCCCGCTGCTGGGTTATTACTTACTTCATTCGAGGTAAGTGCGGAGAATAATTTCCCACGTTCTTTCCATATTGTGATAGCAAATTAGTAGTACTTCAAATAATTGTTGATGATCTACTTCTTTAAAAATATAGTTTAAAAAAACTAAATCACACGCTTTTGAAGCAAATCAAACTAAAAAAGCGAAGAGTAGTTCTTAATATAAGCAGAAAATAACAATGAACAAAAAATACTAGTATTATTGTGAAAAAAGTGTGGGTTGCTCGATATGCGAACAATATGCCACAGAGCGCCACACGCTTTTTAGGGTTCCGTAACCCTTATGGATTCGTGATGTCTGTCTGTCTGTCCGTCCGTATGTCACATCCACTTTTTTTCCGAAACTATAAGAACTACATATACTGTTGAAACTCGGTACGTAGATGTATTCTGTGAACCACATTAAGATTTTCACACAAAAATAGAAAAAAGCAATAAATTTTGAGGCTTCCCCATACTTAGAACCGAAACTCAAAAAAAATTTTTTTTTTCAACAAACCCATACGGGGTATCTATGGATAGGTATTTAAAAATGATATTGAGGTTTCTAATATCTTTTTTTTCTAAACTGAATAGTTTGCGCGAGAGACACTTCCAAAGTGGTAATATGTATCCCCCCTGTCCCCTCTGTAACTTCTAAAATAAGAGAATGATAAAACTTAAAAAAATATATGATGTACATCACGATGCAATTTTTCACCGAAAATTGGTTTGAACGAGATCTAGTTGGTAGTTTTTTTAATACGTCATAAATCAATTTACCTTTCATTCAATCTTAATGCAATGATTTCTATGGATAATCAAAGGCAATGATGTATTTCTGTTGCCGCTATTGTTATACAAATACTAAAAATAGAATAAAATAAATATTTAAGGGGGCTCCCATACAATAAACGTGATTTTTTATAGATAATGGTACGGAACCCTTCGTGCGTGTGTCTGACTCGCACTTGGCCGGTTTTTCACTATAATACTAATTTTTTTTTCATTATTATTTTCTGCTTATATTATGTAATATTTTTCACTTTTTAGTTTGATGTGCTTCAAAATCGTCTTTTTTTAGTTTTTTTTTTAATTAGGTACTTATATTTGTTTTTCATTTTTTTGTTCCATTTATTGTTCAAGTTCCTGAAATTAGATAAATTCGTGAAATTATTGTATTGCCACTGATTCTTGTTAAGTGCCCAAAGTTCCAACTAAATCTTTCCGTTGAAAGTGGGTCAAAATCGAATTCAAAGGAGAGTTACAAACAAGCTCACAAACTCACAAACATACAGGTGAAGCTAATATTAGCGTGTTAAAAAGTAAAACGGTTCTCGTATACCCTGAAGCTTAAATCGGTAATGACTAAGCTCAAATCGACAATTAGTTAACTTGGCAAAGCGTCGGCTCGCAAGACTGATCGTCTGTCAGACATTAGTGGCGATCAAGTCGTCCGCGCATAATTTTTGTTCGATTAGGTTGGTTGATGATTTTGTGTTAGTTGGTGAATAGCTCATAAGAAAAATACTTAATAGGGTCTTGGACACTATGCACAAACAAATTCAAAATCCTTATCTTAAATAGGTTGCACTAAATCACGCTTGGAAAGCAATATAATAATTGTTAGGTAATTCTTTTTTGTATATGACTTATATTACCGTTTAAATCATTAATAATTAAGTCAATTGACTATATATGATTAATGACGTCACTAATCATTTTCTCATACTAAATGTATGGGGATGTCACGTTTTGACAGCTCATTAAAAGTATCTCAATTGACTTGGTAGTCCAAGACCGGATTCAGATAATTATCATCATATTAGTAACGTTTCACACTTATATCCCTACAATAGGGTAGAAATACCATGTGTCGTTAGACACACACACACATAAAGACAGAAATACAAGCACCCAGACCAATAACAGGAATTTAACTCATGATTCAAATTTCTGTGTCGCCGGAAATCGAACCCGGGACCATCTTGATTAGCAGTCCGGCATGGTAACCATTGCGCCACCCGGGTCGTTGAAATTTATTATTCGAAATATTCAATAGTGCTAGAATGTTTCCACCAACCCGCATTGGAACAGCGTCGTGGAAGTAAGACCCAGTCCTCCCCAATAATAATCGTGAGAGAGCCCTAAAAAATATCAATTCTTTTAATAAAACAAAAAAACCGGCCAAGTGCGAGTCGGACTCACGCACGAAGGGTTCCGTACCATTATCTATAAAAAATCACGTTTATTGTATGGAAGCCCCCTTAAATATTTAGTTTATTCTATTCTCGGTTTCCGATTTGTGACGTATTAAAAAAAACTACTTACTAGATCTCGTTCAAACCAATTTTCGGTGGAAGTTTGCATCGTATTGTACACCATATATTTTTTTAGTTTTATCATTCTCTTACTTTAGAAGTTACAGGACACACATTTTACCACACATTTGAAAGTGTCTCTCGCGCATTCTATTCAGTGTAGAAAAAAATTATATTAGAAACCTCAATATCCTTTTTGAAGACCTATCCATAGTATCCCACACGTATACGTATAACGGGTTTGATGAAAAAAAATTTTTGAGTTTCAGTTCTAAGTATGGGGAACCCTCAAAATTTATTGCTATTTTCTATTTTTGTGTAAAAATCTTAATGTGGTTCACAGAATAAATCTACGTACCGAGTTTCAACAGTACATATGTACATTATGTACTTAGAACTGAAACTGTTCTTATAGTTTCGGAAAAAAGTGGCTGTGACATACGGACGGACAGACAGATATTCCGTTTTATGCCGTTTGGCTACGGAACCCTAAAAAGCAAAGCAAAAAAAATGTTTAATGAACGTAAATTTTTCACCACTAAATTTTTGGTCACTTATTAAGATAACAAATTTCCTATAATATTTTAGGTATATGCAGATTTCCTCATAACGATAGTAAATCAATCTCTTAATCTACAAGTTTGACAACTGAAACGAATTGCATGTTCGACGTCAGCCGAAGCCATATCAGCATGTTAATAACTCCATAATCGCTGATTTCATCATGAACTTGATTGGCTACTTAATACAATGCATTTCGGTATAATTTCCGTTTGTCGCTGCATTACATTATGGTAATTTGACATCTGTCCCAGATAGTGTACGAATAACGCGAAAATTGACTGGTACAACGAAACTCGTTAATTTTGATCAGTTTTGAATTCATTTGCGTTTTTGATAATTTCATTTGTTTATGAAAGTAACTTGATTGCAGTCTTTATCTAATACCTTTAAACGAACAATTCTTGTATACCGAAATATATTTTTTGAATTTCGGAAACGGCTCCAAAGATTTTGATGAAATTTAATAACCTGGTATCGGGGGTGATAAATCGATACCGCTAGGTTATATGTTTAGAAATTTTAAATTATTAAAAAAAGTCAGCGATAATCAACTTAAATATAAACTGAAAAGTACGACTCTTCCTGACATCTATTGGAGAGTATTAATAATAATTGTGGCATAAAACCAGTAGAACGCCGTCAAACGCCATCCGTCAATCCGACGTTCAAAGAGATGACAATGCCGATTAGAAAGAGCTCTTTATAAATTTCGTTCATTGAATTAATGCTTCCTTAGCCGAATACTTACGTGGGCTGACTACGTAACTAGAGGCCAGGGTTCAAACCTCAACGACAACCATATTGCGTTTATTTTTCTTTTTTTTTTATTGGGAGCTGTGGAGTGTTTTGTTTTAAATTAAACCGAGAAAATAAATTGTTTTCATCCGAGCAACGCTCGGTCGTCCAGGTACTCTTTATTTAATTAACGTTTTGAGATGTTTAGAGTAAAAATATTCCATTACAAATTTGAATTTGAAAAAGAGTTGATGCCAATTTTAAGTGTTTTAAAAGATATGTTAGTGTATTATTTATTATTGTAAAATGCAAAACATTTTTTCTATATAAGAACAGGATGTAAAATTCAGCCCTCTTTATTAAATTATTAAAAAATAGCCACATCAAAATATAGACTTATATGGTAAATAGTTTGTAAGAGTTGTATAGATTACAATATGACTTGCTGTCGAAAACTTGTATATTTTATAAAGTTTTATAAAATTTATGACATACACGAGCCTACCATACTATAAATATTATCATTAACCAATAATGTTATAATAAGTACATTACAGATAAGATAAATAGTATATATAAAATCTATCCATATTTTCTGATAAGATAACAGTAATCTCCACAGAAGATAATCAGTAATCAGGTGACTACAAAAATCATCCTTATACATAAGACAATAAGATACACCTTGATTAAGTTTCGAATAACTGATATAGCTTTGAAAATATGTGTACTCGTTTAGTTTAATTAGAACAACAGGTGTATAGTAATTTAAAAATGTTACTAAAACTACTATTTATTAGTATTCTAGGTGCATTTATAAGTGCAGAAAAAGTGAGATTGGACAATTTTCCCCTTTATAGAGTATATCCTCAAAATGAAGAACAGTTACAATATTTAAAAGACCTGTATAAAACGCCGAAGGAATTGGATTTTTGGCGACCACCAACAGTCGTAGGCGAATACGTTAGTGTCGTGGCTTCAGCAGAAACCAAGGATGAATTTGAGAAATCACTTACTGAGAAGGGCATTCCGTATGAACAAACGGTTAAAAACATCCAAAAGTAAGTTTTTATGGAACATTAACTTGTGGTTGTGATAAATTCTTTTCATTTTCCTATACTTCAGTGATAGAAATTTTTTGTTTATTATGTTTATGATGACCCGCGTGGCGTAATGGCTACCAAGCCGGACCGTCGGTCGGAGGGTCCCGGGTTCGATTCTCGGCGAAGCAGAAATTTGAATGATGAGTTTAAATTTCTGTTGTCGGTCTGGGTGTTTGTGTTTCTGTCTTTGTGTGTGTCCATGGCACCCACGACACAGGGTTTCACTAACTAATCGACTATGAGTGTGAAACGTTATTATTATTATTAAGCGTTATTATTAAAATGCTTTTTTTAAATATATTTATTGGATATCTGAAATTCACCTGGTTATTTACATTTTAGAGCATTTGATGATCAAATCGAAGGCAGACAAGGTCTGGATGCAAGGAATCAGCTGTTCTGGACTAATTATCAAACCATTGACAATATTTACGAATGGTTCCACCATATTGCCAGGACCCACAGAAACATTGTGACTATAGTCACCGTTGGACAATCTTTTGAAGGTTATGATCAAATTATTTATTTATCTATAATTAAAAACGTTTATCACTGTTTGAGACTATCGCGGTTGTTCACTATATCTGAATTGTTACGTACGGGATATATACCACGATTCAATATCGGGAGCTCAAAAGCAAAGTGAATGGTGGTATATATACCGTAAGTAACAATTCAGATAAAAACGTTTATGTATATATATTTAACAACGTTTCTTGTTGTACAAGTAAATATTAAAGAACTAAACTTTGACGACCCGCGTGGCGCAATGGTTACCATGCCGGACTGCCAATCGAGGGGTCCCGGGTTCGATTCCCGGCGAAACAGAAATTTGAATGATGAGTTTAAATTTCTGTTCTCGGTCAGGGTGTTTGTATTCCTGTCTTTGTATGTGTCCATGGTACCCACGACACAGGGTATTAATTATCCTACTGTGGGGCTATGAGTGTGTAACGTTTATTTATTTATTTATTTATTAAAGGTATTTATGATTTGCTACTAAAGCTAACCAAATAATTGATTTTCATGTACCCAAAACAAAGGACTTTGATTTGTAATTAACATGTCCTTTGTAATTAATGAGTAGATATTTGTGATTACTATGGCTGGCTGCAAACCTTTTTGCGTCCCACTGCTGGGCACGGGTCTCCCTGGGGAGGTTTGGAGCTTACTCTACCACGCTGCTCCAATGCGGGTTGGTGGAGATGCGGGTTATTGACCAACCCGCTGTCGGATGTTTTCAAACCGCCCATAAGGCCTCCGACAAGGTTAACGATTGTTATCTTATCTATTGACAACAAACGGGACAACGGATTAATGTGCCCTCCGAAGCATGGAAACGCGCATGATTTTTTTGCCATTAGCGGTCACCCATGTCATACCCGACCGCGCCCGTTTAGCTTAGTTGCATAGATCGCAGGCGTTCTACGCTAACCGCTGGGCCATGCGCGCTTCATTACTATGCTTACGTTGTATTTAAATGACGAATTAATCGCTGCTATACGTTGAGGATTGCAAATATTGCAATATTTCGTTATGATGTTTTCCATCACTATGTTTTCAAAGTTATATTATTATTATTATCTACCAACGCGCACTTGGCGAGGGACTTGACAGATGGTCTTTGACGTAATATGCTTTCAAGCATGAGAGGCGACTCAAATGCCGCGTAGTATGGCCTTAAGGACTAACTAAAAGTTTTCCATGCTTGGCGACTCGCGTGGCGCAATGGTCACCATGCCAATCGAGGGGTCCCGGGTTCGATTCCCGGCGAAACAGAAATTTGAATGATGAGTTTAAATTTCTGTTCTCGGTCTGGTCAGTTCCTGTCTTTGTATGTGTCCGTGGTACCCACGACACAGGGTATAATTTACCTTACTGTGGGGTTATGAGTGTGTAACGTTGAGTGTGTAATGCTGATTTGTAGGTCGGAACATTACCGGTGTAAGGCTGTCCCGCGGTAGAGCCACCCGCTCCTTCTTGCTTGAAGGTGGTCAAGTGGCAGCTGACTGGCTGTCACCTACCATCATGACCTATGTGATTGATCAGCTCATCAGAGGCGCTACACCTGAAGCAAGAGCTGCCTTGGATGAGTTCGATTGGCACATCTTCCCAATCATTAATCCAGATGGACACGTTTTTACGCAGAATTCGGTAAGCTTTTAACGTTGTGTGGTGAAATTAATATTTATTACTTTGTACAATGATTTTTGAAATAATAGCCATTCCCATTTAACATCAAATGATAATAATACCACGGCAAAGTAATTTTATGACTTAACTAGCGGCCGCCCGCGACTTCATCCACATGGACTTTGGTATTAGTCATAGCATGATGTTATATAGAGTATAGTCTTCCTCGATAAATGGACTATCCCACACAAAATTTCTCAATTCGAACCAGTAGTTCCTGAGATTAGCACTTTGTTTGTTTGTTTGTATGTATTAGTATAAAATAGACTAGTACCTTCGGTCGCAGGGAATCTTACTGTGAGGCTATGTGCGGTAGTGCTGTTTACAATAAAAATTAAGTTTTTAACAAAAAAATTGAACCGACTTCAAACGGTAAAAAATAAAATTGTTCAGTACCTACTTCTTCTTGCTTATGGTAATGACTCTTAAAACTATTTTTGGAGTCGGGCCCTTACTAAAATGTCGTACCATTCGTTCTAAATGGGCACCGACAGTACAGACAGACAGTGGGACAGTACCTACTTCTTCTTGATTATGGTAATGACTGTTAAAACTATATTGGAGTCGGTGCCCATTCAGAACGAAAGGTACACTATATATACTAAGATAGGACATTTTACTAAGGGCCCGACTTCAAAAATAGTTTTAAGAGTCATTACCATAAGCAAGAAGAAGTAGGTACTGAACAATTTTATTTTTTACCGTTTGAAGTCGGTTCTATTTTTTGTTAAAAACTTAATTTATTTCACTCTTTTTAGTCATTTTAATAATTCTGCACATATGAATAAGGATAATTGGATTTTTTTTCAGTTAATTTCTAAACGTTAAAGAGATACCTTTTATAATCATGTTTATCTAATAGCCATCTTATACCCCGAAAGAATACTACTATAAGTCCACCTGAACGTATAAATTAATGAAAGAATTTGCTCTCAGCTCCTAACCGTTGAGGAGTTGTACCTTCAATCATCAGCTTAGCAACATGAGGTGATAATTACCGGACACAAATATTTGTATTATGTTAAAAAATATGACTAAAAGAATGTGTGTGCCTATTAAGTTTCAGTGTTTCCCTCGATCCCTAGTATCACATCATCAGATTTTGCCATGGTGACAGTTGGACCACCTCAGAAATGTAAGATTTCCAACAAAAAACCATTTATCGAAAGAATTTGCTCTCAACTCCTAACCGTCATTGTACCTTCCATCATCAGCTCAGCAACATGATATGATGATAATTATACACAAATACCTGTTTTGCTTTAGTGAAAATATGAAAATCATTTGTTGTGCTATAAAATTTGAATGTTCCCTTAGATTTATCTGTGATACCATCATCAGACTTTGACTTGGTGACAGTTGGACTACCTCAGAAATGTAAGATTTCGAACAAAAAACCATTTATTGAGAGAATTTGCTCTCAACTCCTAACCTTCGTAGTACCTTCCATCATCAGCTCAGCAACATGCTATGATGATAATTATACAAAAATGCCTGTTTTGCTTTAGTAAAAATATGAAAATCATTTGTTGTGCTATAAAATTTGAATGTTCCCTTCGATTTCATCAGACTTTGACTTGGTGACAGTTGGAACACCTCAGGAATGTAAGATTTGGAATAAAAAACTATTTATTGAAAGAATTTGCTTTCAACTCCTCACTGTTGCAGTACCTTCCATCATCAGCTCAGCAACATGAGATGATGATTACTATGCACAAATATGTCTTATGCTTCAGAAAGTATAAGAAAATCAATGTGTGTGCCTATAAAATTTGAGAGTTCCTCTCGATTTCCCTGGGATCCCATCATCAGATCCTGATTTGGTGACAATGGGACCACCTCGGGAGTATAACCATACGAACAAAAAAAGAATTTTGAAAATCGGTCCACAAACGGCGGAGTAATCGGTGAACATATATAAAAAAAAAATAATACATACAGCCGAATACAGTACCTCCTCCTTTTAGAAGTCGGTAAAAAATAGTTGCGAAATTGAAATGAAATAGTTTATTTATAACATTCTGGGTAATAATACACTCATACACTTGATGTTCGTCATTGTTGTAAGGCCATCGGCTGACCGTCATTCGCTTTGGGCACAGGAGTAGATAAACGGAATCCGTTCATGTGCTTTGGGTGCGCTAAGCATATGGCTTATATGGGCTAGGAGAAAAAAGCGGTCGAAAAAAAAACTCCAATATTAATTAGTAATTAATTTCAACAATAATAAGTCCTTCTCATATCTTGAATTTTATTGAGTGATTCTTTAGAATTAATAATTTACATTTTATTCATCACATTTTAGCTCAGAACATGGGTCAAAAATCGTAGAATAAACTTCAGGTCGACCTCACTTGGCGTAGATCTGACAAAGAATTGGAATTCGCAATGGGGAGGTAAGATTTTTTTATAAATAAACCGTACAAAAAGGCAGACGGGCCGCGTGGTGTTAAGCGATCACCGTTGCCTATGGACACGGGCAACTCCAGTGGAGCCACCCGAGCATTGCCGGCTTTGGAGGAGAGCTTTTTTTACAGCTTTCTTGAAGAACCCCATGTCCAATGGAAATGCATCAGCTGGAAGGTTGCCCCATAACCTACACGTCCGTGGTAAAAATGAGCGTGCAAAGCGGACTGTGGAGGACCGCCACGAGTCCATTTGGAATTAAGAATTCAGTCCAATTAAGAAATTAATACACATGCGCTACATCTACAAATGAAATTTTAGGTCAGATAATGGTAGTCCCTGTAGCTTCGGGATTAAGAATAGAACTGCGGTATCCCCTGCCTGGCCGTAAGAGGCGACTAAAAGGGCGCTTCCGGGGTTGCGGTCGGTGAGAGTAGAAGCTCAACCAGCCAGCAGCCCCGGGAAGGACGACGGTGTATGTGTGGCCGCATGCCACCATGAACACCTGAAGGTACAGGAGAGAACATTTGCTCTCCCGTAGATAGGCCCGTTATGGGGCTCCGCACGTGGAGTACACCGGTGCGTTCCACTGGAGATCCCGGAATCCTCCCCAAGTGCAGAGGTGGGCCACCATGGGGTTATTATTGCGGTACAAATCATACATAACTTGATATTCTCTCCCAAGATGTTGGGTACCTTTTGAAGGTTTCCCCCCGATACAAAAAAGTCAGATAATGGTGATTTTTTTCTCTCGCAATTGTGACTTAATACATTTTTTCCGCATGCTCATTAGACAGGTAGATGGTTTAATGGAATACATTACCCCTGATAAAAATGTTGCGCTTCATTCTAGTCGTAGATGATAGGAAACAAAATTTACCGTTATTTGTTTTTTTTTTTAATCCAGCAGGTCTGTGATCTTTTACAACAAAAAGAAATGTGCTGCAATTACATGCAAAATGGGATCGATTTAAGACTTTAGTGCAAAAACTCTCTGAACACTACTTTGTAATGCTAAACTGCTTGCAATTAGGTCAAATCACTTTAAAATCACTATTTTTAAGTAACTTTAGTTGTTGGAGAAAGTCTTAAAGTTGTAGTTCCGGGTAAGGTTAATAATGCTTAATATTAATCTCTCAAAATATGCAAGCTAAAGTGGTGCTAAAGCTATATAGTTAGGAGGACTGACAACCGATGGGGAAGAAAGATCCTCGAATGGCAACCACGTCTCAGCAAAAGGAGCACAGGCCGCCCTCCTACCAGGTGGACTGACGACCTGAAGGAGATAGCGAGAAACCGCTGGATTTAGACGGCGTAGGACCGGACGAAGTGGCGAACATTAGGGAAGTCCTATGTCCAGCAGCGGACTTTACAAGACTGATGGATGGATGGATGAAATATTAATGTGACAAACTAACTGTACCGAGGAGGTATTAGTACAGTACCAATCCCACATAACCCGGTATCCTCTCCCAAGGTGCCGAGTACATTCTGAAGGCCCGATACCAAAAAAGGACTGTACTGGAGTAAGATATTTTAAAAATGTTACCTTTTCTTCCAGTCTCAGGTGGAAGCTTCAGGCCCGAAGACAACAACTTCATAGGCCTGGGACCGTTCTCAGAGCAGGAGACGAGGGCTGTCTCCCGCTACGTGGAGACCTTGAACTTAGCTGGTTTCCTATCCTTCAGAGGGTTTGGGCAGCGGTTGCTCATTCCTTTCGCCCATGCTGATGCACCAATGTACAATTTTAATGAGATGGTACGTATTAATATTTGAAAATTGATATCGTAACTTTGATTCAGTAATTTACAAGCTTGGCGTTAATTAAGTGTCGAAAAAGAAAAAAAGTAGTTTTTCTTTATTTTAAAGTTGGAATTTAATAAAAATAATAGTAACATTCAACAATAAAATAAAACCAACTTAACTAAGTTATTATTAAAGTAATTTAAATAAGGGAAATAATTTATCAAAATAATGGCTATTTTTTTTTGGTGTAGGCTAGCAAAATGAGAACAGAAACTTCACTGATATTAGAAAGTGTTTCAAAACTAAAAATTGAAAAAAAAAACGTGGACCTAACGATATTGACTATGAACCAATTGAGGGAGTTTTGGCGGGAAGTCGAAAAAGACATATTGACAGCCTCCGTGGCGCAGTGGGTGATGAGCCGACTGCGAAGCGTGAGGTCGTGGGTTCGATCCCCACCCAGGACAAATATTTGTGTGATGAACATGAGTATTTGTTCTGTGTCTGGGTGTTAAATTATCTATTTAAGTATTTATTTAGAATTATATATGTATGTTTATCAGCTTTCTGATTACCATAGCACAAGCTCTGCTTAGTTTGGAATCAGATGGCGTTGTGTGAATTGTCCAAAGATATTTATATATTTATATATATTAATATATTTATATATATTTATATATATAAATCCAGGAACACTTTTGGCATCCTTTCATTTTGCAACCTTGTGGCTACCACGAGTTACAGCAGACTTAGGGCAATAAAAGCTATGAATATTAACTTACTACAAGCTATAATACCGTGACTATTACTTAAAATTTACCTTGTTGCAATATCCTCCAAAATAAATTTATACAGGTACATATATTTTTCGCAATACTTTTGACAACCAATCCATATTGTTATACTTACTACATCCATGTATATTGATGTATATTTATATTTATTTTATAAGAGATAAGCCTACCGTTCTTAATTACATATATACAACTTCCGTATTTTTAAGTATATTGTCAGCTCATTCCTAAGTACTTTGGGCATCCTACCATTAACGAGTACTTTTAACGACTTATTATACTAACCGTATATTAACGTTTACTTAGCTAGCAAACATGCTACCTTTCAGTAGGACTGTAATATGGAATCCAGAAAGTACAGTCAAGCTCCAAAATATTAACTAAATCAGTAACTGTGGTATGCAAGTGGACTGTATGTTGCTTGATGTGTTCAGCGTAGGCAGGTTTCAAAGAAGAGACGATTTTTTCAAGGTGTTTCCTCCAGTAGAGCCCAGTGGTAAGTGAATTCAGCTGCTGGTTTTCAACTCGTGCGGCTTGTGTGCCGCACGGTTGAGCCAAGTTTCGGATTCCTCTATCTTGGGGTTTCTTCCGTGGCCCGCAACTGCAGAGCCCGTCAATAGGGTTGTAAGCCAGGGGGCTCCCTGGCTTACCGATGGGCGGGATCCAGCTCCTTGCTGGATCGGGGTTGTCGTGGTCCGTGGGTTGCGGCTTGCACCGCTAGTGAAGCCAGGTGGGGGCGCGGCACCTTGGTGCCGCGGTTTAATCAGCTCTTCATAAAGCCCCGGCGGCCGCAGGTAGGTCCCGCGCCAGGAGATCGCGCGGGACCGGTCTGCGGTCGAGTAGACGAGCGTGGGGCGGCGCCAGATCCCGCAGATGCGAGAATCGCGCCGGGTCGACACGCGCAAACATTTTGGTGGCGAGGCAGCGCATGAAGTCGTCCAGGCTCTCGACTCGTAAGTCCCTCTGGATGACTGCGTTCCTGACGCTTGCGCGACCTGTCGCAGCACGCGTGATTGAGCCGCGCGCAAACGTTTGCGCTGCGGCTCACTCACGAGCCCGTACCAGGCCGGCGCCGCATACGTCAGGCGGGGGCGGATGTACAGCTTATACTGTGTGGTCTTAACACAAAGAGGGAGGCTCGAAGAGAGCACCGGACGAAGCTGGAAGCTCGCCGACCTCGAGCTGATGAGTATGTTGTCCACGTAGTGCTTCATGGTAAGTCTGTGGTCTAAAGTCACACCCAGGTACTTCGCCCGGGTGGACCACAGGATGTCTTGTCCGTTGAGCTTCAGAGTGGGGTCCTTAGAAGAGCTGCCGCCTATCCGGACGGCCTGGGTCTTCCCCACGTTCACCGACAGTCTCCACTTCGCGAGCCAGTCGGGGAGGGCATCGAGGGCACGCTGCATCTTGGACGCGGCGTGCGCGGAGTTGAGCGACGTTGTCACGAACGCCGCGTCGTCGGCATAGAGGACTAGCAATGCCCCCCCTGCCGCTGGGGCGTACGTAGCGTAGCACGTAGGAGATAGGCAGCTTCCTTGCGGGATGCCGGCTGCCACGGGATGCTCTTTTGATAGTGCGCCGTCCACTACCACTCTGAAGCTCCTGTCCAAGAAGCAGGAGATCACCTGTACGATGCGCTTGGGCACCGACGACTGCGAGATCTTGTAGAGCAAGCCGTCGTGCCAAACACGATCGAACGCTTTTTCCATGTCAAGGAATACTGCACACGCTCGCTTGTTATTGTTCAGTGCGGCGGTTACATATCACCGCCGCACCATAGAAGGTACTGCACCATAGTGCAGTACCCTCGATCTTGCAGCAGGAGCGACTCGAAGACCTTCGAAATGGTTGAGAGAAGCGTGATGGACCTATAGCTCTCAGGCTTCAGGATGCTTTTCCCCGGCTTGGGTAACATGATTACGTGCCCAATTTTCCATGAGTGCGGGAATGTCCCCGTACGCAGAATGCCGTTGAAAAGGCGCGTGACGGCTCCCATCGTCTTCCTGGGAAGCTGGCGGAGCGTCGTGTTCGTTATGCGGTTAGCGCCGGGAGCCTTTCTGGCTTTAGTCCTTTCGATCGCACTCTGGACCATGCTCGGGGAGACGACGACGGGATCTTCATCAGGAGCTATAGGCGGTGCGAAGTACTCGAGGAGGTGGCGCTCAACTGCTAAAATATGTTCCGTCTCCTGAGAGGGGTTCGACCGGAACTGGCGTTCGAGGTTGTTGGCGAAGATCTCTACCCGATCTTCCGCCCGGTAGCGAGGCGTGCAGTCCGTATGCGTCAATGGGCGGACCGGAGCCGGGGTGTTCGTAAATTGGCGGCAAAGACGGTGAATGGAAGGCCAATCGTCTTGCGCGACACTCAGGCGCGACTCTGAGCTCACGGTCGCGTGCGCCTCCAACGCGGACAGGAGCCTTTCCTTGGCTCGGATGAGGTGAAGCTTCTGTGTCGGGCATCTGGTGTTCTACCAGCTCCTACGAAGGCGCCTTTTCTCCTGTAAGAGTTGGTAGATGCGAGGTGGGTGGGGGGAAAGTGCTCCCCGTGATGGAATCTCTTCTGTGGCCCCCTCCAAAGCGCCTTGTATGCTGGCAGTGAGGTCGACCGCTAGTTGGTCGACATCACCTCCCGTGCAGACAGGCCGAGTTGGGGTGGTGATCTCCAGTGTCTTCTTGAAGGCATTCCAGTCTGTTTTGAGACGTGGCCTCGGTGGCGAGACCCTCACTGGGTTCTTCGCCAGGACTAGCGAGACGGGAACATGGTTGGACCCCATGCCGTCTTGCAGCGACTCCAGTGTAGGCTGGACCTCGAGACCGCGGTGTACGACGATGTCTATGACATCCGGCGAGTGCCCCTGTTGTTCCAGGTAGTGTCGGGCATTCTGGGCGCTGGACTGCGTACCCGCGGTGCTCGGCATTGTTAAAGAGGTGTCGTCCGTTCCTGCAGGCGGCGTGGCTGTTCCACCCCGTATGTTTGGCGTTCCAATCGCCGGCGGCGATGGTCGGGTGCGGCGCGTCTAGCGGCTGCCTCAGGATACTCGGCTCTGTGTTCCTCGGCATTGGTGTTCTTTACGTAGATGGCAGTGCACGGCGACGAAGTAGCTTCGAAGATGACGCTCTTCATCCGGTATTCATCGGGCGGGCCCTCCCGCCGTTCGTCTCTCCATAGGAAACGTTGCATGTCCCTGTCTTCCTCTTGAATAGTGACACGCAGGAACATATCCTTGATATTAGCCTTGACTGCGATCGGGCGTTGACGAAACTTCATGAGTACGCCCGACACTGACTGCAGCAGGTCTGGTCCGGACAGCAACATGTCGTTGAGGCTGACCCCTCGTGTCTTGGCAGCGGCGTCGTGCACGATGAGTAGCTTTTCAGGCTTCTGTGGGTTGATAACGGTGAAGTGAGGTAGGTATCACAGCTTGGCACTTTTCTCTGTCGGCGCTGCTTCGGCGAAACCATTCTCCACAAGATTGGCTATTTACTGTTTGTATCTTTTCTTCATGTTGTCGTCTTGATCCAGTTTTCTTTCTATGTGTTCAAGTCGGGTGAGTGCAGACTGGAAGTTGGAAGGTGGGTGGATATTATCGGTCTTCCACAGCAGTCCGGTCTCGAAGCCGCCCGTCGGGATCCGCTTCGTTTTGGCCTTTAGGATCTGCATGGCTCGGCGCTCAGCATCGTTAAAATATCTCCTGGCCTCTACCCCCAGTGACTCCAAAGCGAAGTGTTGCTTCATCAGCTGTTCCATTGGCTCCTCCTCTTCGTGGCTGTGGATGTGGTGGATGCGGTGTCGTTGTGCGCCCCCCAATTCCCGGAGTCCGTGGAGTACCCAACAGAGCGGCGTATGAGAGGCCACCGGTTGTTTGTTGTCGCCGTGACGCAGCTCGTCGCTTGCCAGTAGTTGCCAGTTGTCTTGACCCAGTAAGACTGTCGGTGAACCTTCTTCATATTGCAGCAGGTCTTCTATATCTCGCAGGTGCTTGCAGGATTCCATGATGCACTCCCTGTGGTGACAGTCGTATGTTGGACATTGTTCGTGCCGTGATGCTGTGCAGCTTGGAGTGAAGGCCTCTGACACCGAACTCAACGCGTTTGGATTTCTCAGCGTCGATCTTTGTTCCCGCGACGCCTTCTATGTAAAAGGGTTCGACTGGCACGTCGACCCGTCGTCCAACAAGGCGTATGCATTGCAGACGCCCCGCGGTCCTTTGATATGCACAGAAAGCATCTTAAGCAGCGCCTTTGTGTTGTTGGTTTCTCTTACTGATGCCACGGTGAAGTTTCGGTCATGGTCGAAGTAGTGTTGTTGCGTAACGCTGTTTCGGCCTTCGCCGAGGTCACGGCACCCGTCGTCGGCACCTGAGTACATCGACCCCCGGACGAGCCCATGCTACTATTGCTGCTAACACCAAACCTGCTCCATCACAGGCTAAGCTGCAAAAATGGGGGACGCAGATCCAGAGTGAATCAATTCGTAAGGATCTACAAAGGTCGAGAAGATTGTAGCGTTCATCAGAATTAAGACCAACTGCAGATTGAGGGTTGAGCGATCGGAGTCTCGCCACAGTGTTAATTTTAATTCATATGTGGTGAGAGTCCCCACGGAACAGCTGCCAACCCTCATGAAGGAAGACTTTTGGCTGAGAGGTGTTGTATTCCGGCGATTCTGAGGCCGGCTACCAGACACCGCGCGCAACACGACGCCGAAACCTCGTGTTGCGCATACATAATGTATTGTTTATGTATAGTGATTATTTTAAGTAAATTTTATTTTGTATTGTATTACTAGCTGTGCCCCGCGGTTTCACCCGCGTTAGAGAGGATCATTACTATAAAGTGAAGTGAAGTCCCTTCTGAAGTGCCGTGGACGAGTTATTTGTAGGACTATTTAAGATAAACATTTCAATCATACATTACATATGTGTAACTGTAGCGGTTTTGGCAGCGCACGCCAGAATAGCTCGCAGATGGTAGATATTTTACTACTTACTTGACACTTACTTGACACACAATTTGGGGGAAGAGGTGTCCCAAATTGGCTTGTTTCGCCTTCCATCTACACGTGACTGATGAATTTTGGGGGGGTATGTAACCTGTGACCCCTCCTGGGACCGCCACTGTATGTGTTATTTTGATGTATAAGATCTAATCTGATTATTGTAAAGTTTCATTTAAATCCATTCAGTAGTTTTTACGTGAAAGAGTAACAAACATCCATACTTACAAACTTTTGCGTTTATAATATTAGTAGGATTTTCCGGATCATTTGGGAAATTTCTGGAACTTTCTCGAACATTCTGAATTAATTAAAACAGTTTGCAATTATTTTTAAAATCTTCAAATCATTCGAGAAGTTTCTGGAATTTTCTCGAATGTTTTCAATTAATTAAAAAAATTGCAATTATTTTAAAAATCTCCAGATCATTCGAAAAAAGATTACAATTATTTTTAAAAAAATCAGATCATTTGAGAAGCTTTCTCGAATATTCTCAATTAATTAAAATCATTTAAAAAATCCAAATGATTCAGACAGTTTCTGGAACTTTCTCGAACATTCTTAATAAAATTAAAATTAAAATAGTTTGCTAGATCATCCCAGAAATTTTGAAATCCACTCAGAAGTCCCTATTGGTTAGAAAAGTACAGATATTTTTTTTCAGATTTTTCCACCCACCGCGATCAAACTCCCTTACTATCATCTACGTACTAAGAGGTATTTACCACCCCAAAGGGAAGTTGATTGGAGTTAATGATAATAGAGAAAGCCGTGTCTTTACGTACAAAGAAAACCCTTTACTTTTTATATATATATTAAGATTGTATGTTATTTCCTTTATATGTATTAGTTTGTGATATTTTAATTTTTATCTATGTATTAGTTTCTATGGGCCTTGGCCTGAAATAAATGAATAAATAAATAAAATAAAAAATACTATATAAAAAAACAAACAATACACATATTGATATCAAAATAATACGAAACAAGTATTATGTAATGTACAACACCTATTGACTATAAATTTTATACATAAGTTATCATGAGATAAGTCGCGAACAGTAATCATGCGATATTTAATCTAAACCAGTAGTCGCGAACAATAAGAATAGCAACGCCGCGCCATCAAGGACACGAGCTGGCAACGCCGCGCCGTCAAGGGCACGAGCTGGCAACATGTGCTAAATAAAATCGGCAAGTAGCCAGATGATCGGTGTAATAAAAGTGAATATACGGCATCCTGTATATAGGCCCTCTAGCGTCAACACCGTGAACTAAAATATCCATTTTCAGACACATCCGAGCCAATTTGGAGTCCATCACAAAAATTGATATGGTATCCCTATCGCCATCTATGATCAAATGGTGTAAAAATTCAAGCAAATTAATCTGACGTCCATATATCGGACGTCGAAAGTCGGTGGTCGCCACATTAAATGCAATTAATGTCATGTTGGACGTCAAATAGGTTCCGGGATATATATATATATTTATATATTTATATATATATTTATATATATTGTGCTCTTGTTTTATTTTCATTTTCTTTGTGTATTTTTGAGTTATATCGGATAAAGCTAATCTATAAAAGCCATCGCTTTACTAGAATGTTGGACTAACTAGACTGACTGATTACTGACAACTTACTTACTGACTTTATTATTACTTCGTCCAGTTTCATTGAAATTGACAAAAAATTGATGCAAAAATTATACTTGACGCTGGCAGTATGCACAGAGTTTGCGATGCCATAATTGAAAAAAAAAACCAATTGAGGTAAAACTGATTTGACTAAAATGTAAACGGTAAAATTATAACTTACAGCGTCTGTTTTGATGACTTTATTTGTAACACAGTTCAATAAACAAAATTTACTTCTTTTAAACACGATACTTAAGGTTTTTATTTACAGTATCATATATATTAGTTTTTCAAGTTCTTAAAATATAATAAGTTGAAAAAAACTTTAGCTCCTTGGCTTTGATTAAAAAAGTTTTGGTCGTCCAAAGTTAGTGATCGAGCCGTTCAAAAATTAACAACTCAACGTTACATGAAGGTGAGGTAAATATATAATAAAGACATGGCTTCAACCCTTTTTGCGTCCCACTGCTGGGCACGGGTGTCTCCCCATTATTGGGGAGGCCTGGAGCTTACTCCACCACGCTGCTCCAATGCGGGTTGGTGGAGATGCGGGTTAGTGGCCAACCCGCTGTCGGATGTTTTCAAACCGCCCATAAGGCCTCCGACAAGGTTTAACGACTGTTATCTATCGACAACAACCGGGACCGACGGCTTAACGTGCCCTCCGAAGCACGGAAACGCGCATGATTTTTTTTTGCCACCAGCGGTCACCCATCTCACATCCGACCGCGCCCGTATGGCTTAGTTACATAGATCGTTTGCGTACTACGCTAACCGCCCGGCTGTGCGCACTTCATAATAAAGTCATAAATAACTTAAATGGATGTATATAAAACTGTGTTACGTTATTTACAAGAAATGAAAGAAGAAATGAGAGTGTTTTCATGTGATGGTGTATTTTTAGATTAATATGTTTGCTTCAAAAATATTTTTAAGGATGATTCCTGACTCCTTTAAGTACCTGTAATGCTCTTAGGGTATATCTGAAGACGGCATAGAGCATCACAGGTACTGACAGGTATCACACCCAGGTGAGTCAGTACCTTCGATGCTTTAAGGAAGACGGCATAGAGCATCACAGGTACTGACAGGTATCACACCCAGGTGAGTCAGTACCTTCGATGCTTTAAGGAAGACGGTGATCAAGTAAAACGTATAATTCTTTGTAAAAGTGCAAAAAGTAGAATTAAAATTTAAAAGTTGTGATCAAGATGATTTTTAATTCCAAATACTCACATTTATTTTAACAATGATCCTAATAATGAAGGTCTACCGATCGCTATTTCAGCTATAGTCCGGCCAACGTAACGAGATAAAGAATGTAAACAAACGGACCGTTACCAAGTTACTATTGCGAGAGCGAGCAATAATTATCTCTGTCCTTATCACACGTATGCAGTAATGGCGTCAGTTAGTCAACGACAGCTTTTGTTGCCTGTTTCGTGGTACAGGAAAGCAGTCAGTACCACAGTTGTCAACATTTGGTCGCGTTTTAACGGGAATGACATGATGAAGGACACATCGGAAAAAGACATGATGTTGTGATCTTGTTTTATTTTCATGTTATTGGTATAATTTTGAGTAATATCGGATAAATTTGATGGCATTTGGTATAGGTTAATTACAGTGCATGAATGTTGTGAAATAAAATAACAGTGCGAAAATATGTTTATACAGCTTGCCTCCAAAATTCCATTGGTCACGTTCTGGTAAAAAAGCCATCGCTTTACTTGAATTTATGACTGACTTGACTGACTGATTACTGACGACTTACTGACTACCTATTATTACTCGTCCAGTTATAACGAAACTGGCAAAAACGTGATGTAAATATTGTTACGCCCCATGGGTAATAAAATACCGTTTGCAACGTAGAAGTTGTTTATTGTCTCCTTATACAAAAATCCACTCAACTGAATCCAAATCACCAAGCACAATCACTATAGTCAAATATCTTCGCTGTAGTCGTCGAAATAATTCTTCCTTGTTGCTTGGAGTGATCGCTTTGATTTCACTTCCGGAACTAAACTATGTCCTGTCGCGGCTCGGTGCGTGCCTTACATTCTTACATACGGCTACCCACGGTTCTCTAGAATTTTCCCGAACTACCTAATACAATAGGCCCGTCCCGAACCTTCCTTTATGTTACTATCGCACTTATAGTTATGTACAGACATATAATAGCCGCGGCCCGCGATGTAGACAACCTATACATGTACGCATGTATTAATCCTTATCTAAATAAAAACTTTAATTAACTTCGTCAATTCAGATTAAAATTGTACAAAATGTAATCAAATAAATACTTTAGAAGATGATATTTTGTTTTACCATAAATCATAACATCCCCCGGCGCGCATTCTCATCGCGCATCTATTTTTTGCCTTTAGTACTTAAATGGGTTTTTGTAAAATAAATTTTAATGTATATGACTTAATCGCTCGAGCGAAGCTGGGCCGGGTCGCTAGTATATGCTATGTATATAATTTATTCAAATAAAAATGTTTTGAACCCCTGTAACTTTGTTTACATTTTTTATCACGTCTCGTTGGCCGGACTATAGCTATATTTCAGTTGATTACGAGTATGTCGGGAACATTCTTTTAGAGATTTCATTTTTTCTTCAGACCGAGAACAGAAATTTAAACTCAATTCATTTATCATTCAAGGTTTTAGGTGGTAGAACAATTATGGTTCGCCCGGGGAAGTACCGCCGCTGCACCCACTTCTGCCGTGAACCAATTCTGTTGTGTTTCGGTGGAAAGGTGCAGTTGCCGGCCACACTTACATGAGGCGACCACCAGCCTCCGGAGTAGCAGCGCAACTGCATACGACCTCAGACAAGTCTTACCTATGCTTGCTTGAGGTTGTATATAGATGTCTATGGGCTGCAGCGACCACTTAAAACCACGTGGCCTGCATGCTCGTCTGTTACTCCATTCAAATAAAATAAAAATCAAATTTCTGCTTAACCGGGAATCGAACCCGGGACCATTCGATTGACATGAGGCTATCACAAGTTACTTCGGTTACCTTTCCACCAAAACACATATAATTGCTTTACAGTAGAAACTTAGTCGAACGGAATCGGAAGTCTAACCACGAAAATTCTAACGCCTATTAAATTTTGATGACTTCGCGTAGAAAAATACACAATTAAACTCATTTCCTTGCACTCTGAAGCGTATAAAAATAGATAACAGTTGAGAGACATTATGAGTCACCTTTTTTAACCTTTTTATGTCCCACTACTGGGCACAGGTCTCCCCCATAGTCCACCACGCTGGCCAAGTGCGGATTGGCGGACGCCATGCTTTCGAGAAATTATGAATTTCTCTCAGGCATGCACGGCGATGGAGATCATCGTAATCAATTAAATATAACGATATTTTCCATTATCGAAGCAGCGATAAATGCGCACATTACAAAGTTCTTTGTCAGAGGTGTGCGCCAAAGATTTGAACCCAGTATCGGTCGCGTCGGAGACCGCGGTCTTTTACTACTTGGCAAAACCTGAGTGGCTTACATGTTAAGTTTCATTGTTTTTTTTTTCAGTTAACAATAGGAAGACGTGCCATGGGATCGCTGGCTGTACGTTATGGAACGCTGTATAGTGTTGGAAATTCTAAGCAAGTACACGGTAAGTAGCATAATTATTTTTATATCTAAATACATATATATAAATTACGCGTCACGTTATTGTACGCTATGGACTCTTAAACTACTGAACCGATTTTAATCAAATTTGCACACCGTGTGCAGTATGATCCTACTCGAAAAATGGCTGGCTGGCTGCAACCCTTTTTGCGTCCCACTGCTGGGCACGGGTCTCTCCCCTTTATTGGGGGGGCCTGGAGCTTACTCTACCACGCTGCTCCAATGCGGGTTGGTGGAGATGCGGGTTAGTGGCCGACCCGCTGTCGGATGTTTTCAAACCGCCCATAAGGCCTCCGACAAGGTTTGACGACTGTTATCTATCGACAACAACCGGGACCGACGGCTTAACGTGCCCTCCGAAGCACGGAAACGCGCATGATTTTTTTTGCTACTAGCGGTCAACATCTCACACCCGACCGCGCCCGTTTGGCTGAGCTGCATAGATCGCTAGCGTTCTACGCTAGCCGCCAGGCCATGCGCGCTTCAAGCGCACTCGAAGAATAGGATAGCTTATACTCGTAACGTAAATGACTGGTCCTTGCGAAATTTGAAAAGAAATTATTTTTATCACGGAAAAAGTGATTTTCCCATGGGACAGATGGAAAAATAAATAAACAATAAACAATAAAAATCATATAAACTCTTATTAGCGCAAAGCCGGGCCGGTTATAAGTTTTCTGAAAGTAAGTTGCCACAACACATATCATGATCACAAGCAGAAAACTTTTATAAGCTTGGCTACTTTTTTGCAATTGCAAAACTAAAATGAAAATAAGAGCTAATATTGTTTTTATTGCGAAAACTTAAAAATACAATTATTATATTAATAATAAAAGTATTGCGCGCTCGCCTTTAACATTCGCGCACGTAGCTTTGTGGCTAGGTCGGGATTAAGAATAAGAGCTACGGTATCCCCTGCTTGATCGTAAGAGGCGACATCTCCCGAAGATGGGCCCGTTCTGGCCCGAAGGGGCGCCCCGCGAGGAGGACACCGTTCCAATGGAGATCCCGGAGTCCTCACAAGCGCAGAGGCAGGCCACCGAGGGGGTTTTAGTGCGGTCAAATCCCACATAACCCGGTATCCTCTCCCAAGGTGTCGGGTACCTTTTGAAGGTTCCCCCCCCCTCCCACACTAAAAAGAGGTAGAGCGCAAGCGGTATTTTGAGGGGTTATATTTATACGTTAAAAAGCTGTCGGTACTGGGTGTTATCGAAAGATAGTCACTACACCTTGTCGGAGAGAATCATGTTAAATTTTAAAATATTTTCTACAGATGGCGCCACTGGAAATATTGCGGACTGGGTTAAGCATCGTTTTAATCCTCCAATCGCTGCAACATACCAGCTGAGAGATACAGGATTCTGGGGCTATACTCTCCCAGTGGCGCAGGTGCTGCCATCTTGCGAAGAAACTTTCGATTCTATACTCGCAATTATCAGGGAAGCAAAGCTTATCAACGTGCTTTAGTTTAACGAGATTCTTTTGTTTTATTTTTTATTTAAATATATTAATAATTTAGAATATTTGACTTTGTTTTCATACCGAATTTGAATTGTTGAAGTGCTTAGTAAAATAATCTGACTCCATATTTGAATAAACGCTGTGTAATTGTATTTAAATTAAAAGATAAGCCTATAATTTCCCCATATTGTGTCAACATACTATCGTAAACACTAAGTAGTACTGCAATCCATAAATTGAGTTATAAAGCAAGATAAAATTACAATAAATTTTATGATTTCTTTCGCAGCCATCTAATCGTTCATAATCTTGATAGATATTTTTGAAAATATACATATAGTGTATTATTCTGTTACATAACTGAGGAAAATTTTTATTGGTTTTGAATTTGTATGGAAAGAGTCTTGGCATGGTATTGTGGTAGCGTTTGGATGTTTCTCATTTACTTCTTAATTAATTTATTTTTGTAAACTAACAAGACTATTTTTTCTTTCAAACAGGTTCAATTTATCAATGACTTTTTTATTCGTTTATACTCTGACCACAACCAATCTCTTTTCGGACGTATCGCGGTCTTTAATAAACGGTTCTGCACTGAGGTTGTAGGAAAAATCTTGAGTTCGTTTCCCATTGATACATAAATTATCACCAGCCATCAATATTCGGACTTTATCATTTATAACTTTGATAAATCATTTTATAGTTATATTAGGCATTTAACATAGAGTTAATCATTTCAAAGTACCCTTTATCATTGTTAAGTTATTTGAAGTTAAAGCAACATTATTTGGTATTTCTCAAAAATGTTTAAGTACATATTGCTGTCCTGGGTCTTCTTTATAGGTGTAAACAGTGAAAAGTTTCGGTTCGATAATTACACATTGTACAAAATATATCCAACAAACGATCAACACAGAAAATTGCTTCAAAATATCCAAAACACAGACGTGAGGTACGATTTTTGGACAGATCCCACTCCATATGCTGAATACGTCAGCCTCATGTCAGGGCCACATGACAAAGAAGAACTCGAAAATGTTTTAAATAGAAATGAAATAGCATTTACAGTGAGCATTTCAAATATTCAAGAGTAAGTAAAAATTACCGACACAAAAGTTGGTATTGCTTGTATCGTATTTGTTATAATAGTAATAAGTGGCACTTAAAATCCCAAAAATAAGATAAGTATGTTTCATACATTTAAACTAAGAAAATAATGAATTATCGAGTTTTATATGCGCTATTGTACCTAAATAAAAATATGTTATTTTGCATTAGGGCCATAAACAAAGAAGTCGTTAGTAAGTACAGCAGAAGTAACATCAGAAGTATGCGATGGGATGTATACTATACTCTAGATGATATATACGCCTGGCTAGATGATATTGCAGCCGCTTTCCCTGAAATTGCTAGTATTGTCATCGGCGGCTATTCCATAGAGGGGCGGCAAATAAAGGGTCTAAAAATATCACATGGGCCTGGCAGAAAAGTGATATTTGTTGAAGGTGGATTACATGCACGGGAGTGGATTACTCACACTTCTGTCTGCTTCATGATCAATGAGTTACTAACTAATGGTAATGCAGAAACACGAGCAGCAGCATATGATTATGACTGGCACCTCTTTCCTGTTACTAACCCCGATGGGTATGTTTGGAGTCATGAAAACGTAAGTAAGACTAACCTACCTATCTTTCAAAAATCTGAGCAATAAGCTTAAAAGGCCATATACGAAATTTTGCCGATTTTATTGATTTAGCTGATTTTACACATAAAATTTTGCAGTCAAAATACAGTATTTCCATTAGTTTTATTGCACATTGTAACTGATCATTTCAATAATAAACTATTAAATGAGCCACTTTTCTATTTTTATTATGTTGTTTTGCCTAATAGACCTGAAGACTGTGATGGTTTTGTGAATTTTACTGTAATAGGTATAGAATGTTACATATTTCCAGATTATTTTAAAATTTAAACAGATCGAAAAAAATCCTATGTATTGCTGTAAAAGTCATATATATAGTAAATAAGCCACTTTTTGTCAGTCTCATACAAAAAATATTAGTAAAAAAACATTGAACTTAGTCAATTTTGAGAGAAAATGGGACAGAAATTGCATTTGATTTTGGCAAATTGAAGTATTTTTTCATAAAATTTATTGTATATAAATACACATCAGTTCATAATCAATTCGTTTTCTGAAAAAAATAAATTAATTAACAATGAAAATTTGGCATTAAAAGCTTTTAAAGTAACCTAAATCTCGCATTATAATTCTTGACGCAAGCTAAAAAAGTGTCTAATGTATTAGATTATTACTGAAATGTTCAGTTATATTGTGCAATGAAACTTATGGAAATACCGTAATTTAACTGCAAAATCTCATGTGTTAAATCAGGTAAGCGAAATCGACAAAATTTCGTATACGGCTCCTTAAGTTTGACTATAAAGTTTGCTCAGTGCAAGCTGTATTCTGCGATATAAGCTGTGTTTATTAATTATTATTATGTTTCTTTTAAATACATCTTGGTAAAAATACATTTTATTTCATTTTTTGTATTCTAACAATCTTCATTTATCTTTATTTCCAGTTTAGAATGTGGCGCAAAAACAGAAGACCTGTTGGCTCTGAATATGGAATCGACTTAAACAGAAATTGGAATAACAATTGGTTGGGTAAGTTCAAAAAAATGTTAATCCGTTATTAAGAATTTATCAAGGAGGTTTCAGACAATGACATACGTGTATATACACAACTGGGAACCAAGCAATCCTGATATTATAATTTTTGGGATTTTCATTCCTCATTTCATTTTCTCATTTTCATTTGTTCACCATTTCAATAAAACTAAGCACCAAAAACCTCTTGACTACATTTGATATTGTTGTTATAATACAAATATTTTTTAGTAATAGGAGCAAGCGTTGATCCAGCAATGAACACGTACGCGGGACTTGGACCATTCTCAGAGCCGGAGACAAGGTCCTTATCAGCCTACATGCGAGATATTGGAGGTCAAAATATTGATTTGTATCTCTCCATGCACTCTTTTGGACAACTATTGCTGATTCCTTTTGGGAACACCACCGAGCCACTATCAAACTATTATGACGCGGTTAGTATGTGTTTGATTTCTGGTGTTTTTTTACAAAGAAAGCTTTTTTTCCAAATTCCGTTACCTTATGGCACTCTGTTAGTGGAAACAACAAATTTGCATACCACACCAAGATTTTTTGTACCGGAATAACACTTAAAGTTTACTAACTCGGTGCCTTGACAAAAAGTACCGGGATGTGTAGGATCTTAACTAGTTTTAACAATATGAAAGACCATGCCACCAGTAATGCTTACAAAAATTAGCATTTATCTAGCATTTTGTTGAATACAAAATTTACATATACCTACATAACTTTTATTATCTTATCTAGGTACAATGTTTTTAATTTACTTAGTTTAAGAAGTAAGCAAAGCAAAGTGTGTAATTTAAGCTTAAGCCTCAAAGACGTTGTCAGCTGTCGGTGATGGCACAAGAACTCTTCAGTTTGTAGCGCTTCAGAGTATCACACTAGCGTTTTTTGACGTCGACAGTCGCGGCTACAGCCCCGGCACGCTTCAGTACAATTATCTGTACCGTAGTTACGTTTAAAAAATCTTCCGAATCGATTTTTACTCTCTCCAACAAAACATACTCATGTTTTGTCACATATTCAAAAACAGAGCGAGTCGAAATCACGCCGAGGTTTCGTACTACCCCGAAATCCATGTCTGTTGGTAATATTAAAATAACCATTTTTAACTACATGCATATGAATGTAGATACGGTAGATATACCAAAACAAAATTTTTGATAATTTTTGTCTGTCTGTCAATCGGTCTGTCTGACTGTTTGTTCCGGCTAATTTCTGAAATTCACCAATCCGTACTTGGCCAGCGTGGTGGACTATGGCCTAAATCCCTCTCATTTGTGAGTAGGAGACCTGTGCCCAACAGTGGAACATACAAAAAAAAATTCTTAAAGAGCTGCACCGATTTTGACGGGACTTTCACTGATAGGTAGCTGATGTAATAAGGAGTAACTTAGGCTACTTTTACAATACAAAATATCTAGAATTAAAGTTTACACGAACGATGTCGCTGGGGCCGCTACTATTCAATAGAAAAATAAGCTGAAAAACGTAAAAAAAAGATATATTTTAAAGTCTATAGTAAATATTGCTTCACAAAATTAGTTAACAGTTACTAACGGTTTCTGCTGTGTAGCAATTTAATTCTATATGGCGGCCATCATCCTCCGGAATAGCAGCAAAACTACATACGACCTTAGGAAAGCTTGAGGCTTACTTGAGGTTGTGTGACGATGTCCATGGGCCGCAGCAACCACTTAACACCATGTGGTCAGGTCAGGCTACTCCAATTAGTTAAAAAAATTCCACGTGAGCAAAACGCTTGTGTGATATGTATTTAAGAAGCTTTCAAGTTAAGTGTAAAGTTTTCGAGCTCGTGAGGAGATAAATTATTTCCTGCCACATAATCTTGGCAAAAAGCTTGACAGTATTAATTAAAATGTTACGATAACATGTTTCGACGGGCTATAAAATGTTCAGGGAATAAAATATCGAAGCAGTTTCGTTTAAAGTGACAACGGCGTAAAATTCAACTTTAAAGGGATACCAAAGCATTTAAAGAAAAAAATCCTTCACCGCCATCTAACAAAATTTGCTGGAACTTTTACTTTAATTGGATAGTCAAAGCATCTGTCCGCCATACTGAGCAGTGATTGGCTGAGGAAGTGGTCTAGTTTTTTTTTATTGTTCATTTCAAGTGGACGATGGCGTCGGTACCGGAACCTCGTGGTAAGTTTATTTGTTTTTTTTAATGAAATACTATGTTTTTTGTCAAGATTTTGGTAGTTTTTTATTTGTTTTGGTGCATAAACACATAGTTACACAAAGTTCTTATGTTATGACTTCTAAGAACTATCATATCAACAATTAAAGTTTAATGTTGTACTGGTAATACATTAGTTCTCAACTATGTGTATGTACAAAGCAAGCCTAGTGTAGTACCTGTACAACATTAGACATTTACAATTGTTTTACTTTATTTTTTGATAGGTTTGAAGGATTTTCAAATCACCGACATCCTAAACGATTCGGATATTGATTTGTCGGATGAAGAGAACCCATTAGAAGACGTCCGTTCAGTGCGAAATGAGGATAGCAGTGACTCCGACCCGAGTTCTCCAAACTCTTCGGACACAGAAGAAAGAAATCGTCCGGAATCTAATATTTCTTTGTGTTCTTCTATAATTTCTACCCGCAGTGGTCGTGCCAGAACCAGAGGTGGGTGCCGAACGCGTGGTGGTCGATCCAGAGGCCGCGTAAGAACTAGAGGTGGTCGAGGACAAAGCACAACATCTTTACCGTCATCGGAAAGTTCTAGCAATGCGTGGACCGGTAATTTCTCTCCTCTGGAGAAACCTTTTTATCAGCCAAGATACATGTTACTGTATACGGATTCATGGAAAGATGAAGACTTTTTCAAACAGTATATACCTGATGATATTCTTGAACAGATGGTTGACGCCACAACTAGAACATATCTTTTGAAAAAAGGAGAAGAGTTGAGGTTGACGTTAAAAGAATTAAAAATATTTATTGGCATCCTATTAGTCATGGGGTCTATTAATTTGCCAATTATAAGTATGTATTGGTCTGCTAAATACGGGATACCTATAATCAAATCTGCAATGAGCCGAAGGCGTTTTTTTTCTATCAGGGCATCTTTAAAAGTTGTTTATGACGCCGAGGTCACTGATCAAGAGAAAACCAACAAGATTTGGAAAGTGGCCCCACTTTTTAATGCTGTACTGCGTGGATGTCATAGCAACCCGAAGGCAGACCATATAAGCATTGATGAGATGATAATACCGTTTAGCGGTCATTGTGGAATCCGGCAATACTGTCCTGGAAAACCTAATCCAGTGGGAATAAAAGTCTTCGTTTTGGCAAATCCTAACGGACTTGTGTGTGATATGGTGGTTTACCAAGGCGATACCACCTTCCCGGAACTCAGAGCTCAAGGTTATACTTTAGGGGAGGCAGCAATTCTAAAACTTTGTGAAACACTAGTTCCTGGGCACAGCATTTACTTTGACCGGTATTTCACCACGATAAAGCTGGCCGAAACTTTGTTAGAGAGAGGGTTTCATGCAACAGGAACCATTCAAAGGAACAGGATTCCCAAAAACTGCACGTTTTCTCTTGAAAAAGAGTTCACGAAAAAACCAAGAGGTACCTCGGAGACGATATCTCGGGCGGATGGAACAATCGCTGTGACGCGATGGTTGGATAACAAGCCCGTGCTAATTGCATCTACACAATACGCTGCTTCTGGTTCAGACAATTGTAGACGGTGGTCCAAACGGAATAAGAGGTATGAAATTGTAAGTCGCCCGGAAGTTATTAAGAACTATAATCAGTTTATGGGCGGCGTCGACCTTGCTGACAGAATGTTATCCGTATGTCCTGCACGCGCTCGAACCAAGAAGTGGACGTTGCGTTTTATAACACATATGGTGGATTTAGCAGTATGCAACTCTTGGTTCCAATTCAAAGGTCGTGAAACCCAACGTAATACACCCGCAAAAAAGATTCCTCAACTAAGGCCATTCAGGTTAACGCTCGGAGAATCTATGATTACAAAAAACACACTGTCCTCAGATTCTGAATCATGTGATGACATCGAAGAACTGCAGCCAAAACATAAGAAACGCAAGGTTATAATTCAACCAGTACCAGCTAAACAATCTCGCTACCACAAAGCAGAACATTTAGTCGCCTATTCTGATACACAAAATAGATGCAGAAACTCTAATTGCAAAAAGCATACCACAGCATATTGTCTCAAATGCAACGTATTTTTATGCAGCACAAGAAAACGAAATTGTTTTGTGGAGTTTCACACACCAAATTTTTGATAAGTTTTACGTCTAGAATATGTCACGACTGATTAATATTAATACATTATATTATAATTTTTAGGTTCATAAGCAAATCTGCTGGCTGTGATTTCTAGTACAAAAAATATAAAAATGTACCTATGTAAGAAAATTTAGGCAATCTGCTGACTGTGATTTTCAAGACAACTAAGACTATAATATTATGTTGTTGATTTTAGTAGACTATAACACTACTTTTACTTATTATAGTTAATAAATGCCCTGTTACTTGATCTCAATTATGTCTTTTACTATATAATATGATGATAACAGCAACTGTAAAGAAATAATACCTTCATTTGATAAAATATTGTTTATGTTGTAAATATACTACACTTTACACATTAGGTGTACAGAACTGATGTCGTATATATACTACATTGAGAAAAGCTAGATTTTTCATCTAAGATTTTTTTTCTATTTTTTGAGAACATTTAGTGACATAATAAATCGCTCCAGATAGTTTTTATTTCAATTCCTGAAAAAAAAACTTGTGGTTCTCAGGAGGTTAAAAGGAACAAATATCAGGAAAAAATAAATCTGTTACGTTATTATTATTATTTCTTTTTCTCTTTTGTTACCGCCTACATCCATCTCCCACTACCTTAAAGTTGACTGGTAGACCTTTAGCATTAAGTGCAATTTCTGTCCGATACTTTTGTACGGTGGAAAAGTTAAAATAAATTTAAGTACCATAAGAAATTTCAATTCTGTCAGTCAATCACACAATTAATATAAAATTACCTTTTGTGGTGAAATTATCGACTTTTTAAATTATTTGTTATTCTAAAGTTCACTATAGGTATTATTGTTAACAAATTAATGTTTGTTAATTACAGTTGAATATTGGTCGGCGTGCTATGGGAGCCCTTTCCGTAAGATACGGGACACAATATGTTACAGGAAATATAGCAGAAGCAATCTGTAAGTTTCAGTTATAATAACTTGTCAATTATCCTTGAAATCATTACCTTGAATTCATTAATTGTCATCAACTCAATATTGACTGACAGACTCCAACCATTCAACATTTTTTTCCGTATCGGGGGTTCATACCTAGTACCTTGGGAGACGATTAATATGTACTGGGTTATGTGGAATTTGATCGCACTAAAACCCCTCGGTGGCATGGGGAGGACTCCGGGATCTCCAGTGGAACGCACCGGGGTCCTCCACGCGTGGCGCACAGATTGTTCCCATCTTCGGGAAAGCATTCAGCATCGGAAGGTGCAGGAGAGCACATCTGTGCACAACTTCCTATGCTTACGGCGATATGCGGCCACACACACACACCGCCGGCCTTCCCGGGGCTGCTGGTTGGATGGATCGAGCTCCCACTCACACCGTCCACAACCCCGTAAACCCCTTTGGCAAAAGGAGATCTCCCGCCTTGCGAGGTGATCATGCCCGGGGAGGGGCCGCGCTCCGACTGACTCAATTCGGAGCTTGTAAATATGGTCGGATATTCAGAAAACTTCAATAGCGTGATTCAGGAATACCCGTGGCGCCTTCTCTTGATGAGTAGCGGAAGGTCGCTACATTACTCCCTGCTCAGACCGGAGGTCGATATCTTCAGAAATCCAAGCTTGTGCAGTCTTCGCTTACAAGTGCCTTAAATGCCCTCTATCTTCAGTGAGTCGAGATGTGAAGGTGAGGCCTCGTGTTGCCCTCTATCCGCGGTGAGTAGGGATGTGAGGGTGAAGCGAGGTGAGGAGATACCCTCTATCCACGGTGAGTCAGGATGTGAGGGTAGGTTGAAGTGTGGAGGCGAGTAGTGGGTTCTCGTGCCGTCCACGAAGTCACTGGAGGTAGCTGGATCAGGATCAGAATGCGTGGTCCAGACGCGCTGCGATGAACCTGATGAGCTGCTAAAGAGGTGCTGCAATCCATCCAGGGAGTAAAGGTGCGACTGATGAAGGTCAGAAGGAACGTATTCATGTCCAGGGTCGCCAGTTTAGCAAAGTAGAGGAAGGTCGCTACACCCCCTTTAGTCGCCTCTTACGATCAGGCAGGGGATACCGTAATTCTATTCTTAGGAACTGATAGGGACTCTTTTTGCAAGTTCTAACAATTTATGATGAGTATCAGAATTTTTCAGGAGAAACTCATTGTAGTTTTCGTCACCATTTTACAATTACACTGTGCCAGCCTGCTGTTTCGCGGAGTCTTAATCATTCGCCCATCACAGCTCAACCAATGGAAAAATAACTTACAAATGCGACGTTCATTGTTTCAGACTTCGCTTCAGGAGTGAGTATTGACTGGGTCAAAGGACATTTGAATGTGCCTCTAGTTTACTGCTACGAGCTACGTGATCAAGGAACCTATGGCTTCCTTATTCCCGAGGACCAAATACTTCCAAGTAACCAGGAAGTAATGGACTCAATACTTGAACTCATCCATCAAGCGAAGAGATTCGGCTATATGAATAGTGCGGTTAGAAGAACTTGATTTTATCCAAGCTCTAATGTTTATCTGCTTTTTATTATTAAATAAAGTGAATATTTGTCATTTTGTCGTTAATTTTATTTCCTAACGACACATGAGCAGAAAATTTCATAACAAATTCAGAGAAAAGATGGATGCTACCTTATGGTATCATGTCACCACGATACAATAGAATGTCTAGTCTATTATATCGCTCAGATTCTACAACTTTTACTATTTCACTGGTTAGCTTTAGACAAAATATAAAGAATTATTGGATAATTTACATTCATATAGTAAATAAATCTAATATTGTACGAATTCTATTTCGCAACAAAATAAATCGTCTGAAATTAACATACCAAAACGTGAAAATGAATTCATGCGATGTAACCAAAAATTTTAACGGCGAAATTTAAATTTACGATGCATAAATTTGCTTAATTACCTTATCTGTTATCGAGTCTATCGGTACGATAATTTATTGTATGCTTAGTGCGCTCATAGCGTACAAAGTTATTATCAATACGTACAGTCTCTTTATGAGACATTTTATTGGTATAAGTGTTTATTTCTGTTAAAATGAAACAACTTATATTATTATTTGTAATCCTTGGTTGTGTATATGGTGAAAAATTTAGATACGATAACTACTCGCTATACAAAGTACTACCAGGAAACGAGAAACATATCAAAGTACTTCAGGACCTTCATAATAATGACTTGAGCTATGACTTTTGGTCAGATCCTCACCAGAAAGCGGATTTTGTAAGCATACTTTCCAGTCCTGAGAAAAAGAGTGAATTGGAAAAGCTGCTAAATGATAATGGAATTAGATTTGAAATTCCTATATCAAATATTCAAGAGTAAGTAACCTATAAATAATATGATTTTTTCGAAATTGTTTACGGCAACTGTAATTTCGTAAGAAGACTAAACTAAGCAACGAACTTAATGCTTTAATAATTATTTCATTTTTAATTGTTATTTTATCCAAAAATTTTGTGTTGCATTTTGTGTTGAAATTAAAGGTACATTATTAAGATTGATAATCGTAATCGTGTAAAATGTATTTATAATCTTGACATAAGTAATATCGTATAATTGTAATCTAATCAGTACTTTGGAGTACATTTCAGCTAGAAGTATGTCAACTAGAAGAGAAACTTTTTATGTTTTGAGGCCGATGTTATTTAAAACTAATTTGAATATTTTCTAGAGCAATCGAAAAAGAGACAGTTAGCAAGTATACAAGAAACAATGTCAGGAGTATGCGATGGGATGTCTATTACAACTTACCTGACATCGAGGCTTGGCTTGATGACTTGGTCAGAGCATACCCTCGAATCGTTGGCAGAATAGTTGGTGGCCGCTCCTACGAGGGAAGAAACATTACTGGAATAAAGATTTCCCATGGTAGTGGCAGAAAAGCTATTTTCATTGAAAGTGCTATTCACGCCAGAGAATGGATAGCTCCGACAACAGTCTGCTTCATCATCAATGAGCTTTTAACCAGTAATAATGCTGAGATTAGGGCTGCAGCTCGTGATTACGACTGGTACATCTTCCCTGTCACAAACCCTGATGGCTACATTTATTCCCATGAATCGGTAAGAAAAAATCCAGTTCAGCAATCAGCAAATGTTTACTATTCTTGTATGGACAAGATTAGTGTTTTTTATCAGTGTTTTATAAGGAACCAATCGTAGAAGGATTTAGGTCATAATCCATTAGGCTGATCAAAACTGGGTTTATGAACATGAGATGCCCTTGAACCCACAGCACAGAATGAACCAACATGGAAATTTTTGTGGATCGCTTATCAACATGGAACTTAGTGTACATCATTTTCCTTCTTCCTTCGTGGCGTCATTTGCGCCATCGATTCTAGTTATTTGGTCATGTCAGTTGACTACGGCCTCTTGGGATCTTGACACCCACCTTAAGCCAATATAGGCATAATTATTAAATCTCTTAAGCATGATTTGGAAGGCATTTACGCTGCCACAATGCTCTAATGAAAATTGGTGGTTACATTAAGCCACTAACGAATGTGTTCAAATTATCCTTGAGTTTTTCGACATTTCATGTCATCATTCAACATCGGACCGCGCCGGACATTAGGCCAACCCACTGATCGTTCATAATCATAATCACATTTATAATTATATATTTGTTTTGTATTGATTTTAAACCATTTACAATGATATACAAAATCAACGTAATTACATGTCGATCAGTCGTAATCAATTAAACATATTCGTAATTATTTCTAACGCGATAAATGTAATTATAATTATTGATTTGTTTTATTAATGCAAATAACGTTACATAATTTTAAATATCAATTGTATAAATGTAGGTTTTTTAATTGTCATACCAAGGGAATTATAAAGTATCCAAGCTTTCTATATGTGCTTCCTAGTGAATTGAGTTTCCGCAATCCGAGAATCAGAACTTCAATAAAATCAACACCAATCGCTAAGAGAAGCAGAACTCTATACAACGTTATACGAGTCAACTAACTTGGCCGGCGTGGCAAACTGTGGCCTACATCCCTCTCACCGAGAGGAGTCCAGTGCTAGACATAAAAATGGTTGAAAAACTCAAGGCTCGATCCTGCTTGAAGTTAAATATATTGGACCATCGAACACAGGGCTTTTTTACGCTCCTCTGCAACTTCATTGAATATAGACTAACAACTTATTCACCAAAATTTGACTTTCCTTTTAGAACCGAATGTGGAGAAAGAATCGACGTCCAGTTGCCAATAACAACTTCGGAGTAGATTTAAATAGAAACTGGAACAATAATTGGCTAGGTAAATACAATATTTTCTACGTAAATCACCATCTTTGTTACCAATAACTAAAAAGTTAGGTAAAAACTACTTTGCAACAATCCGCAATAAGAACGTATGATAGTGTATACTTTATTCCTGCAATAGCACCTCCGTCCCTGCCACATAGGATAAGTGCACATGCAACAATAAAAAATATATATATACACCAACATACGCTCCACCACCAACACGTGTTTCGCCCCAAAACAGAGCAACATCAGGGTTATTGACTCTACGCCGGTTACTCACAAACTTTCACAAAGTAACCGTCGTAACAATGGAGTTCCGCAAAGTAATGCCTGATTCTATTAATTATATAAAAAGTGGCATTTTCATCTTCAACCAAGTATTCCAGTTTTGGGTATAATACTGCTAGGCGTACCATGTTCATGAGAAATTTTGGCTAATTCAGTGAAATTTTAATCCTTAAATATCTCTTAATAGTTCTAGGAGCGAGTACCAACCCAGCTACGGATATATACGCTGGACCTGGTCCCTTCTCCGAGCCGGAGACGAGATCTTTGTCGGCCTACATTAGGGCGATGGCAAGCGATATAGAAATGTACCTGTCCTTCCATTCCTTTAGTCAGCTCCTGCTGCTGCCTTTCGGAAACACTACAGAGCCGTTGGCTAACTATAATGATGCGGTAAGATTTTTAACAGGGAAAAACAATTATCTTAAACAATTGATCAAGTACGTCCATTGGTATTTCTGTCGCAGTCATCTGGTTAAGATTGAGTGGCTACTCAATTGAAAGGCTAGCCCGTTCATTTAAGGCCAGCATTTAATGAAGAGGCTAAATGACTACCAGTCAAGTTGTTGAATGTAACGTCCAACAATTTGGCTGAACGTCACTTAGCCGTTTTGTTAAATGGAATATAGACATTTAGCTAGAATTACCCCTCAGTACGCAACTTGCATACTACGAGGCATTTCCAGTGGACTATGACATGGGGTTCTTCAAGAAAGCTGTAAAAAAGCTCTCCTCTGCCTTTTTGTTCGGTTCATATATAATAAAAAAAAACCTTTCAACTACTTAAAACTTGTAGACGGTGGCGTAATATTAGGCAAATCCATGTTATCATATTTTCTTTTATCAATAATTATGCTTTAAATAATCATTCAATCGCTGGATTTGAGCTATTTAATGGTGTCAAATGTGTGACGAAGTTATGTCACTGCGAGTTCCTTTAAGAGGAAACGCGGGTCCAACCGAATTTGAAAAATAGGTATTTTGGAATAAATATTGCTATCGCGCTGCGCCCTGTGCTATCCGCCACGTGCGATAGGGACAGATGCAGCTCAGACCGATTATACCTACAAACTTTCTTACTAAATCGAGGTTTCGTATTCTCCTCTTCCCTCCTTCAAAATTGAGTTTATTAAATTTATTTTTTCACAAATATCAAGAAATAGAACAAGTCTATGCCCATATGTTTTTATTTGGTCGTAAAAACCTTTCAAATTTGTTTTGCAGTTGTTGGATTAAGGCTGTATGAAAGAGGCATTTTCTACGATTTTTGATGAGTCATATTTTCTGATCTAATTAGTTGATTGAAAAAAACAAAACATAGGGGCATAGCTTTAGCAAACTTAGATATTGTCACAAAAAATCATTCCTCTGGAAGCATTATCCAGGGAGGAAATGGGAGAATTCGTTTGTATGGAAATACGGCGCTAGCGTTTCCTCTTAATAACCGAAGATTTCGACAATTCAAGAACTGTTTATAGGACCGCAGCTAGTTTCTGTGTTGATGTGGAGGCTTTGTCTTGCCTTAAAAACGTTTACCCAGTAAAAGAAAGAAAAAATATTTTTTTCATATTAGGAATACAAAATATTCGCTTAATGAATGTCATTTTTTCCCGGTCATCGCCTTTAAGTGCCCGTTTGGGCTAGATGTTGAGCTGAGAGAAAACAGGCGGCGGAAAAAAACTCCCAGCACTCTTTTAAAAAAAGTACATAATAATATATTTGAGATAACAGAATGGCTATGGGTTGATAATGGTCACACGTGACAAATGATTGTGTGAGACACCATGTTTTTAAGGAATAGAGGTATTGATAGAAATATCCCACATACCATAATATCTATCATGTTATCTCAACATTTTCTAAATTAGAAAATAAATAAAATGTTATAATGTTATCACGTAACTTAATGAATTAAAAATGTTACGTCAGTAATATTTTAATATTTTTTACAGTTATCTAGTGTACAGATGTTCAAAATTATTTTTTATTAATTAAATGAGCTATATACTAACAACGAAAAATTTAAAAAAAATCATAAAAATTACAAAAAATATATTATGCCACCCAATAACCCATCCTGCGGCATAGTTCCCAGAACGCTGGCAGTATTACCTCGCTGAACTGTTAAAGTAATTATTTGTGCAAGGTAGCTGCCAGCCCTCTGGTCACCTGAAGCGAGGATGAGTTTGACCGACATGTCTATTATTTATATTTATATATCTAATATTTCAAATAAATTTAGCAGTCTCCACTGTCATTTAATCTCATTATATATTACTCTTCTTTCTTTTTTAAATAACTAAAATTGTATTTGTTTTTATTTTTTATTCTAACCTATTTATGTGCACCGCAACCATTTCTAGGTATTTGTTTTATTTTCCTTTGGTTGTCTGGAAGAAATAGCTGTTTAGCGATAAGACTGCCAGTTTGTGTATTGCTGACAAATGTTTATATTTTTCAATATGATAATGGTGCGCAAATAAAGAATATTTATTATTATTATTAAATTTAAGCTTGTCATATTATTATTAGATTGAATATAGTGGATATGTTGTTTTACAGATCAACATTGGCCGACGTGCTATGGGAGCCTTGTCTGTAAGATTCGGTACGCAATATGTAACAGGCAACATCGCTGAAGCAATCTGTAAGTAAATTCAAATATTGACTGCTACCCTTTTTACGTCCCACTGCTGGGCCTGCAGAGACCTATCTCTCCCCATTATTGGGGAGGCCTGGAGCTTACTCCACCACGCTGCTCCAATGCGGGTTGGTGGAGATGCGGGTCAGTGGCCAACCCGCTGTCGGATGTTTTCAAACCGTCCATAAGGCCTCCGACAAGGTTTAACGACTATCGACAACAACCGGAACCGACGACTTAACGTGCCCTCCGAAGCACGGAAACGTGCATGAATTTTTTTTACCACTAGCGGTCACCCATCTCACGCCCAATCGCGCCCGTTTGGCTAAGTCGCATAGATCGCTTGCGTTCTACGTTAACCGCCGGGCCATGCACGCTTCATTCAAATATTTCAACCTGAAATTGAAAAAAAATATTGCCTGTGTTGAAGAGAGGTGGTGTTAAATGGTGGTACATACAATCCATGTAACTCAAAAAAATATGGCTTCAATCTTATGATTTCTTTGATTATAGATATGGCTACCGGTGGGTCTATAGATTGGGTAAAAGAACAGCTGAAAATACCTCTGGTCTACTGTTATGAGCTTCGTGATAGAGGAGAATATGGTTTCTTGCTGCCAACGGACCAGATCCTACCCAACAACCAGGAAACGATGGATTCTATCATCGAGCTCATCCATCAGGCCAGACGATTCGGATATTTAAGGAGATGATGATATTTATGTAATATATGTGGCAAATATATTGTTTATGATGTGAAATTTGATTATTTTCTAGTAGGATATTCGTAGAATAATTTTAATAAAAAAGCCTAAGAGTTTTTGGATTTAATTCTCAGTGGCAATATTTCTTAATTGGAGTTGTACTAACATGTGCTGTGGAGCAATTCCGTTATCTATCAGTGGAAAGGTACAGCTCACCGAACTCTCATAAGACAGCCATAATAGACCAGTGTCGATCATGTTGAAAATGGTAAAAAGTGAAAAAAAATTATAGTAGATGAAACCTATTGGAAAAGGTAGAGAATATAACAAAACTAAAAGGAAAAATAAATTAGAGGCGATCTGAGGTCGGGAAGGGGGAGGGGGGGCTTTAAAGGGTAAATAACGGTTTATCTCGATTTCCGGCAAAACTACAGGTCCTATGAAAAAAAGTTAAATGGCAAAGATGTAGTTAATAAAAAGATCTACAACTTTTATATGTACACTTTTTTCACATAACCTCAAAATTTAAGTGAAATATTCAAATAACCATGTTGTTGGTTTTTTATTTTTATCTTATACAAATAAAATTATTTTTTCACAAAATTTGGTGAAAACTTACCTTTTTATGTCCCAGATATACAGTATTTTTTTAGGTTTAAAATATTTATTTTTTTCACCTCATTTTGACTTAAAATCAGAAACTTTGTAACAAGCAATGGCCAAATTCATATATTAATTTTTTCTTCCAATATGATATTTTCTTCTGATGAATTGTGTAAGCTTCTCCTCTTTCGAAATGTTGCCAAAATTGCCATCTTCTTTCTCAAAAACCTTATTTTATATGCACTATCGGAAATAGCCCCGAGCCCACATTAAAGAAATGTCCATTTATAGTTGAATAGACTCTACTTTTGCGATTAGAACCCGGAGAGCTGCTATTGACTGAGACGGTGGAAAACATGTGAAGATTTAGCCTCCAGCCATTAGGCTATATGAGGGCGGGCAGACGAGTAGTCGATTTATGCGAGATGGAGCGGGTAAGAATATTTTACCGTAGGTATTTTGTGATCGACGAAGACACTTCTTATATATTTTTATGACAAAATTCTAACAATTAAATATTCTAAGACAGTTTCTTAGTGATTCCGAATATTTAAAATGAAGTTTTATTTCTGCAAGACTATTTCTGCTAGATTTATTTGAGCTCTTTATTAAAACGACATCAGCAAGGAGCATCATAATTTAGTTAGCAATATAATAAATAAGAATAATTGGGAAGATCTAGGGGAAGATTTATTGGTACATTATAGTGCCTTAATATGCATTGGTCAGCTACTGTTGAAAGTACTGCTTGTAACTGATATTTTGCAATGCACAAATGATTTGCCTCTAGTGGTGATCATTAAATCATCCCCGTCTCTGCTCAAATTTGCTGATCTTTGTTAATTATAATTACTTATTGCGATCTACAACAGTTATATAAACATTTTTTATAAAAAAAATGTAATGTTTTGACAAGAACTTTAAAGAGGCATCTTGTAGTCTCGTTTTATTTTCATTTCCATGGTGTATGGATAAAAATCCATGAAACTTAAAATATAGCATGTAATTTCCTATCGGTATTAGTAATACAGTAATACAATAGTAATTACAGTGTCCAAGTGTTTGTACACTGTAATTACTTTTGTTTTGGGCCTCCAAATCCTCTATTCTCCATCAAACACGCATCCGTTCATCATTCATCCATCAGCTTCAAAAAGCCTACTGCTGGGATATAGACCTCCCATAATATTCGCACTCCGTCCGGTCCTGCTTCCTCTGAATTAGCAGCGGGAAGCCGCTAGCCTTGCTCACTGGTTGGAGGGTGACCTGCGATCCTTTTGCCGAGACGTGGTCGTCATTCGAGGACCTTTCTTCCCCATCGGTTGTCAGTCCTCTTAACTAATAACATATTATTATTATGTAGATAGTGCCATATAGTACTGATGAAAATAAAATATAACTTCATCGTTTTTGCATAGTGCAGTCCACGGGACCACTAGTGGCGGTCTTATCGCGATCGCTCTTTGAGCCACGCGCCTGTCTGTCCATACTAAATTATACCAAAGTTTAGAAAGGACAACGGATGGTAGGGTGTTAAGGATATGCTGTACCATTAATATGATTGGCGTGATTTAAATCTGAAGTTTTTTAAGTTTTTATTGTTTCTTTATTATTACATAACAATTTATTATTAAGTAATCAATAATTATGAATAATATATAATAAAAAAGAATGATTAAATATAATTATTTTTATATATATATATATATATATGTGTGTGTGTGTGTGTGTGTGTGTGTGTGTATTAGTTTGTGAATACTTCCGTAGATAAATGATATGTCCTCCTCTGAAAAATACGCTGATGGGTCATTCACTTTTTCACTCGTAGTATAAATAAAAACTTATTCCTTTCTCTATATAAGGGTTGTGAACGAACATGTGTTTCCAATACCTACATCCGTCCGTTCGTGGTTTTCCGTTAAATTGACTCCGGTGTGCATATTTTACTATCGTTTTGTTCACTGAAATACTCAAATGTTTATATATAATAAAATATTTTTTTAATAATATAAAAGCGTACTTGAATAGAGTACGAGAAGTGCAGGTCTTGTGGTTGTTAAATTTAGGGGTATTTTATAATTATATTTACTGCAAATAAAAGATAAATTTGGATTAATTTTTACTTTATTTGCACCGAGGGCCCTAACTTTACAAGAATTTAGACAGAAGAGAAAGAGACATAGATAATAGAATGAACCTTAACACCACAGATTACATACTACAGACATACAGATAAAAAAAAGGTGTAGCCACAGTGTAATGTCTATACAAAATAAGGAGGTGCTTACACAGTACATATTTATTGTCTCTAATAGTGGTGTTAATTCGTCGCTACAGCATCTACAAATAAGCACTCAAGCAATTATAAGTCTTGCCTGTGGTCGTGCGCAGACAGACACAAAGACAGAAACACAAACACCCAGACCGACAACAGAAACTTTAAACTCATCATTCAAATTTCCGCTTTGCCGGGAATCGGACCCGGGACCCTCAGGCATGGTAACCATTGCGCCACATGGATAGTCAAGTTGCGCTACTTCTGCAAATAATTCAGCTAATGGTCACTTCATGTAAGTCTGGCCGACAACCTTTCCACCAAAATACAATAGAATTTCTTCAGGGTAGAAGTGGGTGCAGTTGTCGTACTTCCCCGTTCGAACCATTAAAGTTCTTTTTTTATCTTTATTTATTTAAAGGGGTTTTGTCACTATGTGACTATGTCACCCCCGTACAGGCTAGCACTTAACATATTAATATCATTTCAATACAAGTAATTGTAAAGTTTCAACAGTATCTTGGCTCCCTCGGACACCGGGGTAGCCAAGACACTGTTACAACTTCCAACTTCATACGGTCTTTTCTGTGTCATTAGTTGTAGCCTTAAGCTTTCATTCCGAGCACATTCCATCAGCACATGATACACATCGTCAATCCATTAAAGTTCGCTACCTACAAATTTGAAAAAGATCAACAAAATGGTTTTGATAAAATTATCCATTAAAAATACGACGCCGCTTACCAAAAATACAGGGAAGCTATACCTCCATAGCTAAACGATAAAACATGCCAACTCATGCCAGAAAACAAAGATGTTTGGCCGATAATTGTTATTAATGGAGCCGACATAGAGTAAATTTGACAGAATGTCCATATTGACATCGTTTTTATTTTGAATCATCCAAAGTCTGATTACAGATTTTTGACATGGAGGCATTATGGCATACGGGAATTCTTTTCAGAAGGCCTACTCTGTACGCCAGTGTTCGGGTCTCATCTTTGGTCGAGACTAAAAAAAATCGTAATTATATTCTTCGTTCAGAAGCCTCATGTCATCAATGGCGTATTGAGAATGCGCAAAAATTTTTTCAAAAATTCTGACACTTAAATTTTTAACAACTTACGGACGGATGCGTACAGAGTAGGCCCTTAGGTCCAGAAAGGGGCCCAGGGTACACATTTTAGTTCTTTCTACGCTTAGCTAGTTTAAATTCTTCTGTCATTAAAAATAACCCGTGTCCAAGGGATTGATTGACATATATTTATTAACTGTTAAACTTGTATGCACATTATCTGTTTAAATAAATAATGTAGTTTAAAAAACTAAAAAACACGCTTTTTTTTTCTTCTTATTTTTTTAGTTTTTAGTTCGTATTTTCACAAAAGCGTGGTTTTTAGTTTTTTAAACTACATTATTTATTTTTAACTTTTTAGTAGGATTTTTATTCTCATATTATTGCATTGTCATCGGCCCTTGACCCCTGTGTAAATTTTCAAGTTAATCAGACGCTTAGACGTGTTAAAAATATAAAACTTTATATTTGTTTCATTAAGTACCTTAGGCCACGAATTTATCAGCCGCCCGTCGTATATTTTTTTTATCCTGATGATCCTAGTTACGACTTTAATATAAAGTTATGAGATTATTGTATTGTCATCGACCATTGACCCCTGTGCAAATTTTCAAGTTAATCAGACTCCTAGAAGTAAGTGAAAATGATGTTCAAAGATTCCATTACATACATACATACATACATACATACAGCTCAAGTTAATAAAAGCGTGTTAAAGAAATCTGGGTAAAGACATTTATTCTCAAAAGAAATTATTACATTTCACTTGATGAGAACTTACATGTGAGAATTAATATAAAGTGAGCATACAGAATATTTTCATAAATAACAAATGAAACGAAAGGAGTCTTGTGCAAAAATACTGATTATAAGGATTTATGCAAGAGAATTATCAAAGAAATTATTTTAGATATTTTTTTTTATTTTATTATTATCTGTCCGCGTCCGGCGTTCATCAATGAAGCAGACGTACAAGTGTAACATTTTACAATGTTACACTGGGTTGAAAATTTTGAATTTGCCGAAATTGGATTCAGATAATTTTTCTTGATACTGGCAATACACACAGAACGTGTGATGCCATTTCTTAAGCAAAAAACATAGGGTAAATTATTGTATTATTAAAAGTCTCACTTACAAATTCCACAAAACAAATTATTTCAATAGTGAGATATGTATTCAGTTTTAGGGTTCCGTAGCCAATATGCAAAAAAACGGAACCCTTATAGATTCTTGATGTCTGTCTGTCTGTCCGTCCGTATGTCACAGCCACTTTTTTCCGAAACTATAAGAACTATACTATTGAAACTCGGTACGTAGATGTATTCTGTGAACCACATTAAGATTTTCACACAAAAATAGAAAAAAAGCAATAAGTTTTGAGGGTTCTAGATACTTAGAACTGAAACTCAAAATTTTTTTTTTCATCAAACCCATACGTGTGGGTATGGATAGGTCTTCAAAAATTAGATTGAGATTTTCAATTTCTTTTTTTTCTAAACTGAATAGTTTGCGCGAGAGACACTTCCAAAGTGGTAAAATGTGTGTGTCCCCCCCTGTAACTTCTAAAATTTATTTATTTCATAGGCTTAAAACTAACATTACAGGTAACCCCAAGTCGTTAGTTTAACTAATTTAACCAATAAATGATTACAATAATTAAACATAACTAATATTAAATGCATAATTACAATTACAAGATATTATCAATAAATGGCAGTAAAACAATAATAAAATAAAGTCATGTAAATAATAATACAATTCATTAATAACAATGTCAGAAATTAAATTCACAATGAAAACAAACATTCAATGTCAACGAATAAAAAAATTAAATCAGTATTGTCAAAATCATAACTAAATAATCAATTAATGGGATGCAGTAATAATAACAGTTCCATACTTCCATGTCAACTATGTCAATAAACAAATTAAATTAATATCGTCATAAGTCTCAATCACACACAGATCTAATAAAATTAATTTGATGCAACATTATAAACAACCCGCGTGAACTCATTCAGTGTACAGCTAAAAATGTCAATGCCATCTGCTACTGTGTTAAGCGTGCGAAGCGCTCGAGTAAGCGGCGCCTCGCGCAGCAAGTTAGTGCGCGCGCGCGGCAATGCTAGCAGCTGCACACGCCGACGTCGCCCTACTGCGTCATCCGGTACACACAGCTTTATCTCTCCTAGGATTGCTGGATTTTCAATTTTCCCCCGTAATACCTTGAAGAGGTATTTGGCGAGGAAAACTTCACGCCTTGTATCCAGTTTACTGTATCCCACCATGCCGAGCACGAATAAAGTGGGATACAGCAATGGATACCCCGGATAAACGCCATACATTTTGGAGTACAGGAACCGACAGAATTTGTTTTGGATGCGTTCCAGCATTGATTTATACTTGATCTCACTAGGAGCCCATATAACCGAATTATACTCCAAGTGACTTTTTACCATGCAATAAGAGAATGATAAAACTAAAAAAAATATATGATGTACATTACACTGCAAACTTCCACCAAGAATTAGTTCGAACGAGATCTAGTAAGTAGTTTTTTTTAATACGTCATAAATCGTAAACCACAATTTACCTTTCATTCAATCTTAATGCAATGTATTCTATAGATAATCAAAGGCAATTATGTATTTCTGTTGCCGCTATTGTTATACTAATACTAAAAATATAATAAAATAAATATTTAAGGGGGCTCCCATACAATAAACGTGATTTTTATAGATAATGGTACGGAACCCTTCGTGCATGAGTCCGACTCGCACTTGGCCGGTTTATTATTTTTTTAACACGTTCACTGCGTCATGCGGTCTAAAGACCGCAAAAGCGTACTCCCACACCGTGCGAGGAACAAATATGGCTATTTCCTTCCAGTGCGGAGCTCATATCTTACAAACTACTACGTGCATGAATGAGATAATTAAATAGTTGTGTTTGTCTAATAAAACTGTATATGAAATACTAGAAAAATATAAATGAGGCACTAAGACCCCATTCCGCACAGAAATGAAAATAACTTTTTTGGTGCGAACATGAGGTGTTACTGCCTCACGCTCGGGCGAGGTTTTCTCGCCCCACACCGCACTTATTTCCGAGCGCAGTCGAACCCAATCGAGCTAGTGATGCGTGCATGGTGCGTTATGGATGAATGGATGATCGATGGACGTGTGATGGAAAGGCTATCGATATATTTTCGGGAACATTTCGTCGTCGCGCGCACTTCATTGTGTCACTGAATAGTTGTAAAAAAGGCATTGATTACAGTGATCAAATGGCATTGTATTATACATCACTAAAAAGAGGACTTAAATAGTTCCGTAAATTAATGATGAAGCTCTTATTTGGAACAACATTGGTTGGTGTAAAATTAAGGAAATGAAAATCGAATGTCAAAGAAAAACTTTTATGAAGTTGTCATAGAAGTACTTACTTTGAAACCGATGGGAGGAACCAGTACAGGCAGTTCTCACGTATTCGATTTAAAGAAGAAGCACACGTTTGAGAAGTAAGGTGAAGAAAAAGAGAAGGTGCGTGAGCTGCTATGCCCAGAAATGAACAGCCGTGATGCGGCTAAAAAAGTAAAAGAAATATTATTATTAAACTGTATTTTCATTTATCGATACTTTGTCTTGACATTACTAATTTTTATCGATATGTCATTCCCTGGGGTGCGTTATGAGGTAGGTATTTCGATCCCACAAACATTTCCTTTAATTTTTCTGTATTTGTTGATCCGACCCCGGGGCAAAGCTAAAGGTAAGTAATGTCGTTTATTAGCTTTATATTGGTGTAATTTTAATAAAGAAATATGTGTAATTGGTGAAATTACAGGCATTTAAAAAAAGAATATGTAATGGGGCTGAAAGATCTCATACAGCACCTCCAAAAACGTACAGAGTGAGGTCGTTCTATCTCATAACGCATATTTGGTAACATCAGGTAATCATAATTTGATTCCGCAGTGAACGTGTTAAGCTTCATGACAAGCAAAGCACTTTCTTCGGTCATGGCACCAATTAATACATACTAATATTATAAATTCGAAAGTAACTCTGTCTGTCTGCTATGCTTTCCCGCTTAAATTACTGAACCAATTTTAATGAAATTTGGAACACTGATACAGTGGACCTTGAGAAAGGACATAAAATGGTTTTTATCCTACAGAAACCTTAAAATCGCGTCCACGCGGGCGAAGCCGCTGGCGGAAGGCTATAATATAATATAATTTACGTACTTCCTTATTTCTCACGAGACAACTTAATTGTAAATCAAGAATTAGTTAGGAGAATCAATAATGTAGGTATCAAGAATAATGCACAGTCATAAACGCCAGGATTGCTTATGTCGTGGGTACACACAAAGACAAAAATACAAACACACAGTCAGGCTGGTGACTTAGCGCCATACGGGTCGTCAAAGAGGACTTTCTGCGGTATTTTATCTATGGTACCGGTCGCCGTTTACCGTAGCTACACAAATAACGCTTGGTTTGTCTGTCCGTGTATTGATTTATCTTTATGTGCCCGCGGATTACCGATACGCCTCGCAATGTTTGCAGGTATGAATTTTATATAAACATTATTCGTTTTTGTCGTTTTGAATGTAGTAAATCATTATTTATACTGAGGGATTTTAGATTCGGTATCGCAAAGCACCAACCATTCATTTCTAACCAGATTGACATTTTCTAACTGACATTTTCAGTCTCCGACGCAACCGATCCCGGGTTCAAGTCTTCGGCGCAATTCTGACAAAGAAATTTGTAATGTGAGCATTTATTGCTGCTCCACGGTGACGGAAAATATCGAGTGATTACCATGTTCTTCATTGCCGTACATGCCTGAGAGAAATTTATAATTTCTCGAAAGCATGACGTCCACCAATCCGCACTTTGCCAGCATGGTGGACTATAGCCTAAATTCCTCTTACTTGTGAGAGGAGACTTGTGTCCAGCAGTGGGACATAAAAAAGGTTGAAAACAAGAAAGAAAGATTTTAAACTCCGACGGCTGATGTTTGCCTCATGTACGTATAGCGACCTTCCGCTACCCATCAAGAGATCGCGTCACGGATTTTCCTGAATCACGCTATCGAAGTTTTCTGAATATCCGACCATATAAGCAAGTTCCGAATTGAGACCCCCCCCCCATGTCCCCGGGCATGACCACCTCGCCCGGCGGGAGATCTCCCTTCGCCAAATACGTTTGGCCTACAATCACACTTTTTCAACTAAGAGAAACGCAGAAATGGATACGGGAAGGTTTTCGCCGGTGGAACTATGAAAATTTCACACAAAGTACGAATTACCAATTTAGTTTTTATTTTTTATTTTATATAAATGAACCGAATAAAAAGGCAGACGGGCTGCGTGGTGTTAAGCGATCACCGTCGCCTATGGACACGGGCAACCCCAGGGGAGCCACCCGAGCATTGCTGGCTTTGATTAAGAGCTTTTTTACAGCTTTCTTGAAGAACCCCATGTCATAGTCCACTGGAAATGCCTCAGCTGGAAGGTCGTATGCAGTGTAGTTGAGATAAAAATAAAATTTATTTTTTTCTTTAAACCAATTATAACAAACAAGCAAACCCAAAAAGCAATCCTAAGCTCAAATAACTGCATTGCAACAAAACAAAGGTGTTAACAAAAAAGTTACACTAACGCTATCTACAGTCGATCAATTACATTCGAAATAAGAGCATCTTAATCTAAGAGTATCTTATCAATAACGGATCAATCACTGTAGTTTAGACCGATTGGATTGGCTGATGGACTTGAAAAGGACTGGACACGTAGTCTAAATCATAGATTACTCTGTGTTTGAAATACATATATATTGTATCGTATAGTTTTCATTTTACTCTTATTTCTAGGATAATTGCGTAATCATTCTTTTCGTACCTCTATTCTGAATATAAACTAGTGCGCCATGCGCCGATGGTCGAAATTAGGCCATCAGAAAAAAAAAACATTTAAAAAAATATTATTCTTTGTCAAATTGTATTCAAGTTTTTTTCTTATCTGTGGAATTGTTGTGTGATGTTATTAATAAAACAAAAGAAAACTGGCACTGGTATTTTATTTGATATTTATAAATCTTATGTATTTTCTTAGAGCATCAAAGGTACTGACTCACCTTTCAGTAGAGACGGCATAGCGTAGCACCTTGCTTCGATACATAATTTTTGTGCCAAATTTGGTGCGGAGGGAAGAACGCACATATTTTAATTTCGTCACACATTCACAAATATTCTTTCATCGATACAGTCGCATACATTTCTAAATATGTCAATTTCAATTTATCAACGTCATTTTGTATGCACCGACAACACTGACAGCGACACACACATACACTACTACATACTAGTTAGTGGAGCTATGAGTGTGAAGACTGCGTTATATTAGAAGGTCTCGATAGACTGACAGACACAAAGAAATAATAAAGTCTCATTATAATTAACATCTATGAGTTCATTATTTATCCAGAGGTGGTTCCCGCTGTCTTTGTCAGGACCTCAGTCCACCTAGTTGGAAGGCGGCCTGTGCTCCTTTTGCCGAGATATAGCCGCCACGCCACTCAAGGACCTTTCTTTCCCAACGGTTGTCGGTCCTCCTGCCTATTTCCAAATTCTATAATTTCATAATTTCTGATTTTGTTCTGTGTTTTCTGATATCGAATTGTAAACATCATTCTATCACGCATTTGTTACATTAACATTAGCAATAGAAAAGCTAAGTGAAAGCATAACTATGGGAAACTTATCATTGTCCTATTGTTTTCAAATGTGTTTTGTTTCGCTAGCTTCATCTAGTTCAATTTGGAGTTTTGGGTAGTGATTATATTATTATTTACTTTTACTGAAAAATGCGTTCTGGAGCAATGTTGTTGACTTGTTTCTGTATGTTTGAATTCATGCTCGTGAAGACACGTATACACATCTCAAGCATAGGGAAGATTTGTCTGAGATCACAATTGTAGTTGGGATGCTACTCTGGAGGCTGATGGTCGCCCCATCAGTCTGGCCGATAAGTGTACCTATCTTTAACTTAAACAATAAAATTGATCCACAGCAGAAGTGCAGCGATGGTACTTCCCCGGGCGAACCGTAAAAGTTCTACCACCTTTTTTTGGTATCGGGGGGAAACCTTAAAAGTTACCTGGCACCTTGGGAGAGGATACCGGGTTATGTGGGATTTGACCGCACTAAAACCCCCTCGGTGGCCTGCCTCTGCGCTTGGGGAGGACCCCTGGATCTCCAGTAGAACGCACTATTGTCCTCCACGCGCCGCGCCCCAGAACGTGCCCATCCTCTGGAGAGCAGATGTGCTCTCCTACACCTTCCGATGCTTACGGCGGCATGCGGCCACACATACACCGCCGTCCTTCCCAGGGCTGCTGGCTGGGCGGATCGAGTTCCCACTCATACCGTCCACAACCCCGAAAGCCTCCTTTTAGTCGCCTCTTACGATCAGGCAGGGGATACCGTAGCTCTATTCTTAATCCCGAAGCTACAGGAACTAACCAAACTTTTGCATCTGACTGCTTTAAGTAGATAGATTGAACGTATGTATAAATATAGATTTTGAAAAGAAGTAACAAACTTGAAGAGAGTGTTAAAAGGGTCCCCCATCCTTTAGTTGTATATTTCATGTAGCAGTCCAAATCTTCAACGACCCAAGATGATTTGGCAGACTAGAACCGCTTAGCTTGCGAAGAGACATAGGCTCGCTCTGCGTGTTCTACCGACACTTTACTATGGAGTGCTCCGAGGAACTTTTCAAACTGATGCTTACATCACCATTCCATGATTATATCACCAGACGAAGGTTAAAGTTCCACCGTCACCATCTGTCCTCGTGGCGGTCCTCCACAGTCCGCTTTGTACGCTCCTTTTATTGCCACGGACGTGTAAGTTATGGAATAACCTTCCAGTTGAGGCATTCCCAGTGGACTATAATATGGGGTTCTTCAGGAAAGCTGTAGAAAAAGCTCAGCTCCAAAGCCGGCAATGCTCGGGTGGATCTCCTGGGGCTGCCCGTGTCCATAGGTGACCTCGATTGCTTAACACCGAGCGGCCCGTCTGCCTTTTTGTTCTGTTTACTAATTAAAAAAAAAACAACACACAATCTCAAGAGAGATTCCTGTATTTTCAAGATACGGAACCCAACAAAAATACTAATTTTACAAATTCAATCTATAACGATACTTGTTATATTTACCCAGTAAATTACTAGTCTTCCTACAAATTAATAACTCCACGGTAGCGACCGAAAAACTATAATAAAAACCATATATTTTGTCCAAAACGTCCGCTGACTCGTTTCCAAAAATTCCCATAGTTCGATTCCTAATGTAGCGTCGTTAACTTGCGGACAGTAAGTAAATAATAATGACCCGTCCAATTACGGGTTAAGTTGCGGCTCGTGCGGCCTGCGTTAGCGGTACGCGTTAAATTGTCATTGCGTTTTTGGAGGAAACTGTAACATGGTTTACATTTATTTATTTATTTCGTAACAAAAATAACAATACAGGTTGTTTACATATATAGTATCCATTAAACCTACATAGGTTTGTCTTGGATACTGAGAAATCTTTGAGCCGTTATAAAAATATAATGTTCATCACAATATTATTATACATAATATGCATAAATGGGCGATTTTTTTAAATAAATAAACCATCAAAAAGGCAGACCTGCCGCGTTTTATTAAGCGATCACCATCCGGCAATGGCAACCCCAGGAAGCCACCCGAGCACCGCCAGCTTTGGAGGAAAATAGAAAAAATAAAATTGATTTAAAAAATATATACATATATTAATTAAAAAAATAATAAGTTAGTTAATTGAGCCCAATTATGTTCACATTTAAATAGAACACGCATATTTAATGCGATATGGTGCAAGGCGGCAGTTTTGTACTACGTGCGCGCATAGCACACAGCACCACAGCTTATTCGTCGCTGAGTATGCCCCGTGGTGTCATCATCATAAGATTGCTTATTCCTAGGGGAAAAACAGGCACAGATCCACAGGCAGAAAGCTAGTATAATTTTAATACATATAAGTATTTCTTGTGTTCGTATGTATGTCACTGAACTCCTCCTAAACGACTGGACGTTTTATGATGAAACATTTTGTGTATGTGCAAGGGGATTTGAGAATGATTTAGATTGCCATTTGGTCCACTGGAATTTTATTTTAACTATTTTTTATTTATAACTAGGTACATACTCGTAGTTTTCCTACGTTCCTACCTGTCAACCGTTTGTATTTCGTGCCGTGTCGTTCTAAACTTTCACACAGTCAGAATAACAGGACAGTTCGCATGTCATTATTTGTTTTATATTTTTGTTTGACAGTAACATGAAATCTCTTTAAGATAATTTTTTTACTACTTTTAAGGCAGGACAACGTCTGCACTATAACGTAGTGTTTAATTTCTCTATAGTCTGTCTGCACCCGGGCGGGCTAGACTGGACCACTAGTATAATAACTAGCGAACCCGGCAGACGTTGTCCTGCATAGTTTACGATTCTATAAAGGACATACAGACAAACATTCATTTTTATATAATATTATTGTATAGAAGTGTGTTTAGCCCCAAAAGTAGCAGCGCAACATCATACAACTCAACTGCACAAGACTCAAAATTGGTGGAGGTGGGTTTTAATTGTAGATATTTTGAGCTTTATCGACTGGTTCATGGGCGTATCGAGAAACCTTTGTATATTTAATATTTTGTGTGCGTGTAACGTGGAAGGCTTTACGCGCGGTGCCCAGCTTGAAAGAATTAGCCCCCCTGACCAAGAACTTGCTTCCCCTGACCAGGATCCTAGGTACGCGCATGGACTGGTTAACATCGCTTAGCACGCTTCTAACTTGTAGTTAAACACTTAAAAAACTGCAAACCAGAAAAGGTCTCATAAATATCGTAAAATGTCGTATGTTGACATTACAGTACGTATCGTAACATAGCGTAATCTAAGACCAACATAAGATAATTGTGACGTCATGTTTTCCAACGTAAGAGGCTACTGCATGCGTCATACAGCAACAACGAGCCGCCCAATTATATTCACATTCACGTAATATTTGAATAGAGTAGTCATTACATCGAGACGTCACAATAGTTCAACCAGAAGTGGAGCGTGTCGTGGAGGGACGAAAATTGACGAAATGAAACTTGGATGTGTTATATTTTTACTGTTATTGAACCTTGTTATTTGGACTTCGGGACTTGTCCTCTCTCTAGGACTCCCAACGAGTTAGAAATTTGAATAAGTAATTTAAATTTGTATTCTATGTATAATTTCTTTGTCTGTTCTATGCTTTTTTATTATTATTATTTTTTATTACAATAAAAAAAAATAATAGAGGCCCGATGGATTGACATTAATTCCTTGGAAGAATGGGAGGTGCCTTGTATGGGATGCCACGTGTGTGGACACTATGGCACCCTCCCACATAAATTTATCTTCCAGAGCAGCGGGAGTGGTGGCGACTGACGCTGAAATCCGAAAGCTGCAGAAGTATGTGGCTCTTAGTCGGGACTACATATTTCTGCCTTTTGGAGTCGAAACGATGGGACCGTGGGGATCTGATGCCAAGATCTTTTTTAAGCATCTATCCGGGCGATTGATTGAGTGTACTCATGATCAACGTGCTGGCTCTTACCTCGGGCAAAGAATAAGTCTAGCCATACAGCGGGGTAATGTAGCCAGCGTTTTGGGTATACAGCCCGGAGACAGCAATTTAGATGCTGCTTTTTATATTTAGTGTTTTTTTTTCTCTTTTCGTAAATAAAGTTTAGTTTTACAATTTTATATATTAACAATAGTTTTTATTGTTTTTTATTACAATAGTTAGACTTGGCGTGCGTGCCTTTTTTTGCGTCAAATTATTTTGTTTGCTGTTTTACTTTTTTTTCTTTTTTTGTCACGATTAAATGCTAATGCTGATTTTTTTAATTAAGTTTGTTATTATTATTATTTTTGTACTTATTTAAACTATTTTATTATTATTATTGTACGTGGTGTCTGTTCTATGTTGGGAATTGGTAGAGTTTGTGTTCCTGTCTTTATATGTGTAAACGGTACCCACGATCACACAGGCGCAAAATATCGGTATGACTCACCCGTCAGTGGAGAGGGCACTGCGCCTCGCTTCCATACATAATTTTTGTGCCCAAACTGGTGCGGGGGGAAGAACACACACATTTTAATTTTGCCACACATTCACAAATATTCTTTCATCGCTACAGACGCATACATTTCTTAATATGTCAATTTCAATTAACAACGCCATTTTCTATGCACCGACAACACTGACACCAACACACACATACACACTAGTTGTATATATATAACTATAAACTATAAAATATAGAAGGCACATTGTGCATGCACGTTGGGACAAGGGGTTCGCCCGTAAAGGCCACTCCTCTGACTCCTTTAAGTACCTGTGATGCTCTTAGGGTATATCTGAAGACTGCTTAGAGCATCACAGGTACCGACAGGTATGACACACAGGTGAGGCAGTACCTTTGATGCTTTAAGGAAGACGGTGATCAAGTAAAACGTATTATTCTTTGTAAAAGTGCGAAAAGTCAAATCTAACCTACTTTAAGATTTCACATTTTTAAATAACAGCAATTGTTATAGATATCCAAAGAAGCAAAGAAATAGAGTTTAATACTTGTTCATGTTGTTTTGTTCCTATAAATACATATTTAGATTTTGCATATAACACTCATGCACATGGCACTCATTTAGATCTCCATTCTTTTTGATACGAAGCCCTCAGCCAAGCATAATTTTTGTATTGAACTTGGCTCTCCTTTTTACATTTATGTTTTTGGTGGGATCCTGTATCACAGATATTATTGAAAGCCCAAAAAAATGCCTCCTCCAAAACTTCCCAAGACTCATGGCTCCGTTCCAAGTGAGCGGCGGCTTGCGAACAATAGATTTTTATTTGAGAGAAGCTGCTCCACTCCATTCCGTATTTGTTACTGACGTCCGTTTTTCATTTTTATTCTGATCTTACTTCTGAGATTTGTAGCCCATGAAACGCTTCTTGAGAATTCGACGGTGCTACAGTTATATGCATATCATTGTACTACTTTACCTATTGTGTAAATTTTGATAAGAAAATACAAAAATAATGTTTGATTTCATAGAATACCAGAAAGTTAAATAGTGCGGTAATACTATATAAAAATAAGTCGGGTTTTCCTTCCTGACGCTATAACTCCAGAACGCACGAACCGATTTCCACGGTTTTGCATTCGTTGGAAAGGTCTCGGGCTGCGTGAGGTTTATAGTAAAGAAAATTCAGGAAAATTTTCATACCAAAGTTCACGCGGACGAAGTCGCGGGCGGCCGCTAGTTTTAAATAACTAATTGAATTTAGAAAAATAAATTAAACTAGCGACACTCTTTAACAGGCCGTATACGAAATTTTGCCGATTTTGCTGATTTAGCTGATTTTACATAGGAGATTTTGCAGTTAAAATACAGTGGCTAATGTATTAGATTATTATTGAAATCATGTGTTACGAGTATATTGTGCAATGAAACTTACGGAAATACTGTATTTTAACTGCAAACTCTCACGTGTAAAATCAGGTAAACCAGGAAAATCGGCGAGGCATTAGATTAATCGTGTCATAGATTGTCACATTGACAATCAGCAACTACTATCGGCAATTACTATTTGTCGCAATGCGTCTTAACTCTTGGTCTATTTCCGTCGTTAACATAAAGACAAGTACCTACCTGGACAACCGAGCGTTGCTCGAATAAATACAATTGATTTTTTCTCGGTTTAATTTTAAACAAAACACTCATTGGCTTAGTGTTACTTAACAACGCCACCTGAAATAGCTCCCAATAAAAAAAAATATTTTTACGTAAAATAAAAAAATGCAACATACTTGATTGGGGTTTGGAAGTCAGTCTACGTAACCATTTGACCAAGGAAGCTTTAATTCCATTAAAGATATTTTTATAGATGTCCTTCAAATCGACATTGTCATTTGTTAGAACAGCGGAAAGGCGGATGTCGTTTGACGGCGTTCTACGTCACAATATTATTAATATTCTCCAATAGATGTCAGTAAGAGTCATATTTTTCAGTTTATATTTAAGTTGACTACTTATCGCTGAAAATTCCAATGAAACGACAATTACTAAAAATGAAACATAGTTTGATCAATCTATCACCCCCGAAACTCTGGGCACTATATTTCACGAAAATCGTTGGGGCCGTTTCCGAGATTCAAAATATAGATAGGTATCAAGAATCGATTAAAGGTAGTAGATTTGAAATTAAAAAAATTGTCCTTCATACACCTCACCTCAGAGACACTCGTAATTTCCACTCATTTAACTATGGATTGCCTTTGTCATTACTTAGCTGTATTGTTTTTTTATACGTGTTCGTGAATTACGTACAATTCGGGTAACTTTGATTTTTTTTTACATTATTTATATTAAGTATTAAAACTGATTTCAATTTATGACACCTTTATTTTGAATGAATAGTGTCCTTTTCAGTTCGTTTTTTTTCTAACAAAATAAATTTACGGAAGAAACAACAGAACTACCCATAATTTCCCCTAATACTCGAATTTTAATTTATCATGAATTTTGGGAACTTTGAATAATTTTTTTAGAATGTAAAAACCTTAATATTTTAAGGTTTAGGTAAAATAAAAATAAGGTATTATTAAATTTAAAAACCTAATCTATAAAAATGACATCTACACTGAAGTACAAAAGTAACAAATAGCTTTTTCCATATGAATCAAAGTGGACTAGTTTACGATTTTTCAGAATTCCTTAATAGTTTATTTTTTTAATTTTCATTTGGTACAAAACATTTTGGCAATCCATTTAACACAGTTATTATATTGAAACATCAAAAAGTTTCGATGTAATAAATTGTTAATACTTTTTTCCAACTATATGTAGTTATATTTTACAAAGTCTCGATATTCCTGTTAGTTCTTTATATTTCAATTATAATCATTTAACAACCCCTGTGACATACTTTACTGTCATCATACCAGACTTCTTATCGGAGGTCCTGGGTTCGATTTCCGGAGAATTTAAACCCAGCATCTCCCACGTTGGAGGCGGTCCTTACCATTCGGCCATCGCTGCTCTGCTGTTATGTATACAAATCTATTACATACAAATAAATAAAATTGGAGTGTCTGTTTTGATACTAAAATAGCCGCTTTTTACTATATGCATACGAATGTATATATGGTGCATATAACAAAATAACATTTTTTACAATTTTAGTTTGTCCTGTCTGTCTATTTGTTCCGGCTTATCTCTGGAACGGCTGGACCGATTTTGACAAGACTTTTACTGGCAGGTATCTAATGTAATAAGGAGTAACTTAGGCTACTTTAATTTAAAAAAAAAACTAGACAAAAGTCTACGCGGACGAATTCGCGGGTGACCACTAGTATTCAATACGGCCTTTTCACCCCTGTAAATCATTATAATTAACATCAAACTACACTTAGCTCAATGGTGTAATACGAGCTATTTAATTAGAAATCTCTCCAAATACATGGAATCAATTTACTAATAAGGCGAGTTAATTAAACCGTTATCTACAACATCACTGTTATTAATACCTTGTATAGGTATCTATATCAATATTATAAAGAGGAAATATTTGTATTTTTGTATGTTTGTAATGAATAAACTCAAAAACTACTGTTCCGATTTCAAAAATTCTTTCACCATTAGAAAGCTACATTCACCCCGAGTAACATAGGGTACACCTTACCGCTTAGCGCGGGAAAATGATTCATTCCTACGTGAAAACGCGTAATAGGGTCAACGCGGTTGAAGCAACTGGCTAAAAGCCTTTGATTTTAATATAGCAATGAAGCCTGGAATAGCTCGTAGGCTATCTTTTATCCTACGGGGACCTATTAAACGGGTCGAAGCGGGCGAAGCCGCTGGCGGAAGGCTAGTAACATATATTTAGATTGTTATCTAAATACCTACAGATCACCTGATAGTTACAGTAGACAAGCGGCCGCCCGCGACTTTGTCCGCGTGGACTTTAGTTATAGAAATTTTCTAGAATAAAAGTAACCTAAGTTATTCCTTATTACATCAGCTACCTGCCAGTGAAAGTTCCATCAAAATCGGTCCAGCGATTTCAGAGATTAGCCGGAACAAACAGACGGACAGACAAAAATTGTAAAAAATATAATTTTGGTATATGTACTTATGCATGTAGTAGAAAGCAGTTATTTTAAAATTACAAACAGACAATCCAATTTAATTTATTTGTATAGATTAAGGCCTAAATAAGGCCTTCGATTACTGTCAATAGGTTCGCGCGCTCCATCGCAAGGATATGAGCGATGCGACTTTTTAGGGTTCCGTAGCTGAATTGCAACAAACGCAAGACTTATAGATTCGACATGTCTGTTCGTCTGTTTGTCCGCCCGTTCGTCAATTTGTTGAAACTCTGATTGGTAGGTAGATGTATACTGTAAAACATTATACAATTTTTGTACAAAACAAGAATAAATAAGAAAAAAAGTGGATACATGGAACTGACACTATTTTTTTTATTTCCTTGCGTGTGAAGTATCTAAAAATAATATTGAGACTCCCAAAATCAATCGTTGAAAAGATAAACTCTTTCAAAATAATAAATTGAGTGTCCCATATTTAACGTTTCAAACCTTTAAAATTTCGGTTCGGTTCTGCACCATTTAAATCCAGCGGCTTCCCGCTATCTTCTTCAAGTCTACGTCATCAGTATAGGTATCTTTAAAATTTAGAGAGTAAAAAGTGTTGTGTAAATATTGCCATGGGTCAGTATAACATTGAATGGTAAAAAGTAGAAATATTTGTAAAGAGTTCATCAATTCTTCGTATTTTTCATTATAGATAGATAGTTCAGATTGATAACCCATGTATTATGAAAGATAAAAGAACATCGTCAGCTAATATATATGTACCTACCTACCTAGATCTTATTAGAAATTTCAAAAGCCTAACATACGTACCTACATTTTCAAAGAAAATTGGTTAGATGATATAGTCAGAATTTTTTGATAAGTATATTATGAAACTTTTCACTATTATGAAAATCAAAGAGATATATTTGCCTTGGTTATGATAGGAGTCCACCAATTCGCACTTGGCCAGCGTGGTGGACTATGGCCTAAATCCCTCTCACTTGTGAGAGGAGACCTGTGCCCAGCAGTGGGACATAAAAAAGGTTAAAAAAAAATGATAGGAGTAGCCTATCCATCCATCAGCCTTTTAGTCCACTGCTGGACATAGTTCTCCCCTAACGTTCGCCTCTCCTCCCGGTTCTGGGCCTTCTGAATCCAGCGACTACTCGCTGTCTTCTAGGTTATCAGTCCACCTGGTTGGAGGACGGCCTGTACTCCTTTTGCCGAGACGTGGTCGCCATTCGAGGACCTTTCTTCCCCATCGGTTGTCGGTCCTCCTTACTATATGGCCTATCACTAACAGAACCCTACATGGGAAAGATCGACTCATACATGATCACATCTAAATTCATTCAAATGTGAAAGAAGTTAGAGCTCTTATCATCTCATTATTTATGAAATGAAATAAAAGATTCCAACGACCTGATCACACTTTTTACTTAGCAATCGAACATTTCCGCCATATTCACTGTTCTCATCAACCTATTTTGTAATGTAGGTCACATGGCACTATTCAATTAGGCAGGTAGACCAATATCTAGCTTGGGGCAGTTTGGTCCATCTCAAAATTGCCTTATTACATCACCAATCTGTTTTGAACCTTACAACGTTGATTATACGGTAGATTTTAGTCTGTTAAGTAACTTCCGTGACCAGCCTTTGATTGGTTATCCTAACAAGCTGAATCTTACCAATTACTTAGATGAAGTGATTGTATTATAGAGTACCAAGTTTTCAGATGGAATTATGTTGATATAGCGTTGAGTAGAATGCTCGTATACTTTTGATTGCCTTTTAGTGTTCAGTGATTTTTACTAGATGCATTTTTGCATATATAGGTAGTAAAATTTTGCATTTCATTAACTGCATTTTTTGAAACATATTTTAAATTATGTAGCAAAGTAATAATAATATGCAGACTCTGGTCTGCATATCTGATAACATGGTTGCAATGTAATATCTGATTACATGGTTGCTGCATCACATACCTTTTTTTTTGGTATCGGAACCTTCAAAAGGTAACCGGCACCTTGGGAGAGGATACCGGTTTATGTGGGATTTAATCGCACTAAAACCCCCGCGGTAGCCTGCCTCTGCGCTTGGGGAGGACTCCGGGATCTCTAGTGGAACGGACCGGTGAATTCCACGCGCGACGCCCAGAATGGGCCCATCTTCGGGAGAGCAGATATGCATTCCTGCACCTTCCGATGCTTACGGTGCCATGAGGCATGCGGCATGCGGCCACGCACACACCACGTCCTTCCCGGGGCTGCGGGCTGGGCGGAACAAGCTCCCACTCACACCGTCCACAGCCCCGGAAGCCACCTTTTAGTCGCCTCTTACGATTAGGCAGGGGATACCGTAGCTCTATTCTTAATCCATAAGCTACAGGGACTTGCATAACATACCTACGATCGTTGTTTTTTTATCTTTATTCTCATGAGTTTTTAATAAAATAGAATGTATAAATTTCAATATTTTTGTTGATATTTAATTTCATCGTATACTTACAGCCTTTTTTAACATCTTAGAATTTTAGTTATATATATATTTATGTCCTATTAAGTGAAAAGTACTCTAGTTTTTGTAATAACGTTGCACACTCATAGCCCTCTAGGTAGATATACTCTATGTCGTGGGTACCATGGACACACACAAAGATAGAAACACAAATACCCAGACCAATAGCAGAAATTTAAACTCATCATACAAATTTCTGTTTCGCCGGGAATCGAACCCGGGATCCTTCGATTGGCAGTCCGGCAAGGTAACCATTGTGCCACGCAAGTTGTCAAGTAATGTACGATCTTTCGACTTAAAGTTGTATTCCCGGTGCATTATATCAAAAATCATCCCACTCCATAAAGTCAGTCTCGGAACTGAACACATAATAAATAAAAAGCCTCCGTAAATCTAAAAGGCATCGAGTTCAAAACACTTCCGTTCCATCGGATAGTGTTCGTGAACGTTCGATACAGTTCTATAGAATAGGGCGACATTAGCATATGAATGATACACGCTAGAGCCCCCAGGTGGCGCTTGCGGATCGGGAACTAGCTCTAGCGTGACCGGAACTTCTTTTCAAAAGTTATTTTAGGGTAGTTTGTTGAAAGATAGGGAGAGGAAATGTTTTGACGTGCTTTATTGCTAAAAGCTTTATTTATGATACAAATCTCCCGTTGTCTGTATCGGGATTAAGAATAGAGCTACAGTATCGTAGCTTTATTCCAGTACCTGTCTGATTGTAAGAGGCGACTAAAAGGGGGCTTACGGGGTTTCGAACAGTGAGAGTGGGAGCTCAACCCGCCCAGCAAGCAGCCCCGAGAAGGACGGCGGTGTGTGCGTGGCAGCATACCGGCGCGCGGCGTGCAGGAGAGCGTATCTGCTCTCCCGATGATGGACCCATTTTGGGGCCCGCGCGTAGAGGGCACCGTTCCACTGGAGATCCCGGATGATCCGGGATCCGGGGATCCCACACTGCTCCAATGCGGGTTTGCGGAGATGCGGGTTAGTGGCCAACCCGCTGTCGGATGTTTTCAAACCGCCCATAAGGCCTCCGACTAGGTTTAACGATTGTTATCTATCAAAAACAACCGGAACCGACGGCTTAACGTGCCCTTCGTAGCACGGAAACGCGCATGAAATTTTTTGCCACTAGCGGTCACCCATCTCACACCCGACCGCGTCCGTTTGGCTTTGTGGCATAGATCGTTTGCGTTCTACGCTAACTGCCGGGCCATGCACGCTTCTATAATGTATATAAGTCTCCACACATCTATTGAGTACAAAAATTCCGTTCAATCGGACAGTATTCGAGAACGTTCGACTCAGTTCTAGGTATATAATAGACTGTCATTAGCATATGAATGATACACGTTAGGTCGCTAGCACCCCCAGGTAACTGACTGACTGACATACTGACTCTAACTGGAACTTCACTTCGAGGGCGGTTTTGAGGGTAGTTCCGTGAAAATATGGAAAAATAAACTGTTTTCTTCATTTTTTGAGGTATTGTTAGTAGGTTTCCGTTTCATAGAAATTGTAACATGACTGTTGAGATAAAAGGTGAAAATATCTCTTGTCCTGATGGGTCCTAAAGGGGTTCCATATTCATGTTAGGCTTCAGTTACTTTTATTCTGACCGGCAATGATCAACCATAAATTTTCATAATATAACTTTTTCTGATTCTTCCATCTTAAACAATGTACTTATTTTAGAAGATGGCTAAAATATCAGCTACAGAAATAACAACCAATCAGTCGACAGAAACAACAAAGTTTATTTCATTATTATCGGAATCTCCTAAAAGATACGTTGCATTACCTCTTAGAGCAAAATCATAGCTCCAAGTTAAGAACGATTAGCGACATCGTAACCTTTAGATAAAATCAGTAAAATATAACAAACTTTCAGCTTTTTTTACAAGTGAGATTCGACCCACAACATGGAGTGCATCTACCAATTCTCTAAAAAAACAAATATGTCTTTGGTTCAGAATATTATTGCAAAGATAAATAAGTAATATTGAGGATGGTTCACAAAATTTAGGAAACAATTTTTTTGTCACATTTTGCATTTTGGCTGCAAGCTTTTTTTACGTTCCATTTTTTTTACGTTAGATGGTTTTTTTTATACTATCGAGAAACAGCATTTAACGCACCTTGAGAGAGATACCGGGTTATGTGGGAATAATAATGCACTAAAAACCCTTAAGTGGCCTAGCCCAACGCTTGGCCTCCCCAAGCGAGATCTCCAGTGGAACGTACTGGAGTAATCCACGCTCAGTGTGCCGGTGGTGAGGACCAACTTACTGAAATTTGCTCCTATGTCGCGCGCCATACATATTATTAACTTAGTGGCTACATATATAGATATACTACTGTAGCCTGCCGAAATTCACAGAAATAGCACAAAATTGAGTTGTTTCCGACATATAATTAATTTGCTACCATTATTTATATACTACTGTTAATTTCATCATTTATTCTAATTAGATATTAACTTGCAATATTGTCTTGGGAGCTTTCCTGTAAAAATATTGTAAATGTATCTTTCTAAATAAATAAATGTGTAGCGATCCAAAAAACATTAGACTTGTAGACTACGTGGTGTTAAGTGGTGACTACAGGTCTTGGTCATCTATGCACAACCTTAAGCAAAACTAACTTCTGACTAAGGTCGTAATACAAGCTGCACTCCTTTTAATATCATATCTCATCTTTCTATTATTGTTTATCATGTTGGCTCACAGCTCAGAATGCGGGTTTTTGTTAAATAAAAGATAAAACACTTTACAATTGCACGTATATTTCGTAGTTATGCAGTATACAAATCACATATTATGTAAATGTTTCAAGAACGAATAAACCACCAACAGAACAAAAATGGAGTACTTACATATTAACAATCCACTTAACTATTATTCCTTCATTCCTTTACTTGTTTCACTTATTATTTTATCTACGCTTTAACACTTTTACTCTTTACTAATGCTTTTCCTTAGCCACGTCTCGATACCTCAGTGCTTCCAACACGAATGCTTGCAGCTTGGTCGGTGAAAATAACGACAATTCATGTGACCGGAAGTTGGCTATGATTAACTGACGGAATCAAGATGGCGAAGGTGTCGGAAACGGAACAATCGAATTACCGCTACTAAAAAAATAATAATACGGAATTAGCTAATACAATATTCTTCATAAATAAATAAAAGCTTACAATCATAAGAATAAAATACTTAATAAACGTTTCACACTCATAGTCCCACAGTAGGGTAGATACACCCTGTGTCGTGGGTACCATGGATACACTCAAAGACTAAAACACAAACACCTAGACCGAGAACAGAAATTTAAACTCATCATTCAAATTTCTGTCTATATTTCTATTATTGACTAGCCTTCTGCCAGCGGCTTCGCCCGCGTGGATCCGTTTAATGGGTCCCTGTAGGATAAAAAATAGCCTATGTGCTGTTCCAGGCTTCATTGCTATATTTAAATCATAGCCGTTTAGCCAGTTGCTTCAACCGCGTTGACCCTATGACCCGTTTCCACGTAGGAATGCTGCATTTCCCGCGGTAAATAGTAGCCTATGTTACTCAGGGTGAATGTAACTTTCTAATGGTGAAAGAATTTTTGAAATCCGAACACTAGTTTTTGAGTTTATTCATTACAAACATACAAAAATACAAATCTTTTTTCTTATAATAATAGTATAGATAAAAACGCATACCTCTTCTAATTTGGAACCCAATCTCGATAAGGAGTACATGCGAACCACGTCTAACCGGAACTGCGCGACTGCGCTGATTTCAGCCTCTTTCTGCTTCCAATGATAGATAGACTCCACTCTTTTATTAGAAGGTGGTGTTCCATAAGTAATTCCTTTGTTGGCGATCGGATAGTATTCTTTATTTGAGAGATTTTTAAGAGTGAGGGATTTGAAAATAGCGTTTGGGGATGGTTGGCTAGTTTTGATTCGAGAAGTAAGTGGTCGTAAATAGCAACAATTTTCTAGAGATTCGTTAATGTAACTTTATATTGAAATGAAATGAACTGAAATGAAAATACTTTATTGTTGACTGTTTACATACATAGAATAAGATGTTTAAAATTATAATTGGAGTTTTAAACAGTCTACCATACAATATTATTGTATGCCAGAGTATGGTATGTATATGTATTGTATATGTATATATATATATATATATATATGTATGTATGTATGTGTGTATATATGTATATTTATGTATGGTGTTGTGTATTATATATGTATATATATCTATTAATTATATTTTTATGTGCAAATTTTTGGCAATAAATAAAATATCAGTTTTCGTGCTTAATGTCACTATTCTTCGTCCGCCTACCTAAAATTCTCTCCAACACCCAGGGTTGACTGGCAGAGAATGCCATTAGGCATTAAGTCTACCTTGTAACCCCTAGATTAAGGTGGTTCCAAATAATAAATAAAATAAATAAAATTATTAATTAAAATTAACTAAAAATATTTTGTTTTAAGATCCGATAAGAATAATCTTAACGGATCATCGGCTTTTGATGCCTACCCACCGCTGGGTCAATGAGAGAAAAAAAGCCGGCAGAAAAAAAACTCTCAGGCATTTTTTAAAGTTAACTTATTTTATAACGTATTTTACGCGGAAGCTCCCCAAACTATTTTTATGCCTTATCTTCAAAAAATTCGTTTATATTGTAATATGTTTTTTTATAAGCCAATGTTTTATTATAATATATTGGAGTAGTGAAGTAGACAAATTGCCTACCGCCAGTAAACTGGATTCGTTAGCTTGATACATTATTAAAGTTCTCGTTTTTTATTTCAAAATTTGGTTTGTTATTAAAACATGACAATAAATTGGCAAAAAAACTTAAATATTGAGAATGTGAGTGGCTGTAATATTTAAGCAAACAGTCTTAACTTTAATTTGGTACTTAAACTTTGGTAATTAAAACTTAAATATTGAGAATGTGAGTGGCTGTAATATTTAAGCAAACAGTCTTAACTTTAATTTGGTACATCAGTATTTAAATACGAAAGCCTTAATTTCACATCTACATTAGATTTCAGCTTTTGAAAAATAATCGTAAATAACAGTAGGTAGTATTACATATTTGCAATTTGATACATGCGCGGAATTACAAGCTTTACCTGACTGACGACTGTACACCTTAATTATATTTATAATTCATTTTTAGATTTTTACATAGGTTTTTTATCACATTCAAATGAATCCAATTAACTGATGAGCACTTTAGTAATTATTATTTTAAAAACTTAACAAAAATGTTTGCAGTTTTAAGTCGCTCCCTCTCGAAATATTCTCTTTTTAAATCAGATTCCGAATAATGTGATTACTCGACTTGGCAAGAGGTTTAGGATTTTAAAGTAGTAGATAGAAATAGGATTGGTTCTATTTCAGACCATTCTTTTCGATTTTACTTGAAATGGTATGATTAACTGATTATAAAATAGCGGGTGGATATAATGTTTGCTAAGCCTTTTCATTTTGTTTAATGGATTAACTATATAATTTTTAACGATCCAAGATATATAATGTATACTGAAAAATAATGCTCACAAATATATCACGCGTAATGCAAACAAGCTCTCTTCAATACCCCGTACTCTGTCTGATTCAAGCAAACTGACTCATGTGATGGGCCCACAAGTATATATGTATATATAACAAACTACCGAGTAGCATCACTTTTCATTCATCTTTTCAATTTTCATGATATACGGCGATTGTTATTGCTAACTTTTTTTTTACAAAAAGTGGAATTAACATGTTTTGTTCTGTCACTCCTCATATTCTGAAGTAGACCTGTATGTAATCCTATTTTAAAAACAGCCTGTACATTACATTATATTGGTGTGTGTGAAATGTTTGTGCCAGCTTAAGTTAATCATCCTATATCACCAGAACGATTATTGACTTCAAATTTTGTTTGCTTAATATGTTGTATTTTAAAACTAATAGTAGTGAACACATTAGTGGCTCTATTTGAGTTTCACCTCGGCTTAAGTGACTTGTGGATGTAGAGTAGGATACGACAGAGAGTTCGGTCAAAATTGAGATTTCTCGGTCCAGGGTTGGTTACATTATGATTTCTTAGGCTATATTAACATGTCTTTTTTAGGTTGATCTGTAAGTATATGAAGTCTTTATAGTTAAATTTCAGAATATGTCGCAATGGTGACCATGCCGGTTATTCGGAAGGTTCTAGGTTCGATTCCCCGGGATTTAAAAAAATTGAATGATGATTTTTTTGTTGGTCTGGATGTTTGTTGTGACAGAAAATCACAGAAATTCGTTTTTTTAGAATTTTCGTAGAAGATAGATAGTATGAATAACCCAAGTAAAGAGTAATTCAAAAATAGACTATACATAATTATATACTCAGGAGCGTAGGTGTAAGACAACGAACACTTGAATCTGGATTCAAGTGTTCGTCGAATAAATTTTGGAGCCGTCGTCGTTACTCTAGACAAAAAGGACAATCGAAAGGAAAACATAGCGATAAAATTCACTGACTGATAATTACATAGGTCTCAGGATTGAAAAAGCGACCTTTACTGTATTAGTTAAGTTTTGACGTTATAACGTGGTATAAATCGATGATAACCGGCTGCAAGCAAGAAAAAGTGTCACGTTCCGCCTGAGAGAGCGAGAGCGCAGATATCATCATCATCATGTCATGACGTCAGAGTTAGCAGTGTAAATATGTAAATGATAATTTGATGAAAGAAAAAAAATCCTATAACTCCTTTATAATTTACAAAATAATAATAATTCTGTTATAATAATTCAATTCAATTCATAAAGTATCTAATTTTTCATCAATGTTTCTTTATAATTTTATCACGTAAAACTATCGCCCGTAAACCGACTTTACAGACAACCAATTTTTTGAATTAATCTTTATGATATCTTTCGTGGTTATTACATCTTACTGATTTATTTCAGTTACTGAAGCCTCTACAACATAACTACTCTATATTTATAATGGACAACTTACATTATTAACCGGGAGCATCACTACCCGTTTCTGATCTGTTATCTATGGTTATTTATTATTATTTATGGAAACCAGTGGGCGGTGGTCGAGAATCGCTGGATTATTAGTGGAATCTTGCCACAATTATTATTTATGCCGGGATCAGGCACCCGTAAGTTCCGTGGGTTAAACCATTTTATGGGTTATTTGTTTAAGACCACTATGGATTATAGACACTTAGTTTTTAGGGACAGGTAGTTGTTACCACCAAAGATTTTAAGATTTGTCAAAATTGTGACCTTCCAATGCGTACTCATTACTCACGATTTGAAGTTTTGATCCATCTTGGAATACAACTATTAATTTTATCAATACACCGGGAAACTTAGTTTCCTTTTGTATTCCCCACCCCCTAGGTGGCTGCATCTGCGCTTGGAGAGGATCTCCAGTGTATCGCACCGGCGTCCTCCAAGCGTGGGGCGCCTGGAGAACGGGACTATCCTCGGGAGAGCAGATATGCTCTCCTGCACCTGCCAATGCTTACGGCGGCATGCGGCCACGCATACACCGCCGTTCTTCCCGGGGCCGCTGGCTGGACGGATCGAGCTCCCACTCTCACCACCCGCAACCCCGGATTTTTTTTACCATGTACAAATATAAAATTACTTAATTTACTAACAACTCTATATAAAATGTAAATAAAGCCTCTTTTGCACAGTTCCATCAGTCTTTTGATGCACCGCCCGCATGCGCTTCAAAATACTGCATCAGGTTAGAGAAGTGTGATATACCATTTAGATGAAAAAGGGTCAGATTTCATGTAAGTAATCTTTTGTTTTTGCTATTAATCTTTTTATTACGTCAATCAAATAATGCGGGTAAGACAAGTTAAAACAAGATAACAGTCAATATAAAGAATACAAGGATAGTATTTTTTGTGTCTTATAAAGCTAATTCAAATTCAAAAATATTTTTAGTATCTTTAATATTGAAGTATAATATTGGTGAACAAGGATTTTAATAGGATTGGTTAGACAACCCGTGTGGGGCAATGATTACTATGCCGGGCTTCCAATCCGAGGGTCCCGGGTTCGATTCCCGGCGAAAAAGAAATTTTAATGATTATTTTATGTGTCCATGGTACCCACGACACAAGGTATACCTACCGGCCCACTCTGAGGTTATGAGGTTACGTTATTTTTTAAGAATATATACTGAGTGGTGTTTAGTGGTCGCTGCAGTCCATTAATATAGACAGTCTCAAGCTCTTAGAATCTTGAGCGCCGATGATCTCGTCAAACGAGACGGCCGGGTGAGATGGGTGACCTCTAGTGGCAAAAAATTCATGCGCATTTCCGTGTTTCGGAGGGCACGTTAAGCCGTAAGTCCTGCCAGATAACAATCAGCCCTAAAACCTTGCCGAAGGCCTGTTGGGCGCCTCGAAAACATCCGACAGCAGATTGGCCACTAACCTGGATCTCCACAAATCCGCTAGGAACATCGTGGTGAAGTAGTCTACAGGGCTATCCAATAATGGGAAAAGACCCGTGGCCAGGAGTAAGGCGCAAGAAAGAGCGAAAGAACATTTGTAGCGATATATAACATTTGACGCTTTAACAGTCATACAAAAGCGGCTCTTCCTATGTTTTGATTTCAGAGTACATTTAGACTTAATCGGTTATGGTGTTCGGAAGTTACTAGAAGGCAGACACTCACATATTATGCGTGGCGACATTTCGTAACAAGCGAGTCAACTAAGCCAGGACCAATGTATGTGCACACATAACAGTGGAGATTTAGGGTTGTCCATACTTTGTCTTTTTTAAGACATTTTGAACCTGATAACTATAATTTGTATGTTTCGAATTATATCCATCCATTTTTAGACTTCTGTACCGGAAAGGTGCCAATGGAACCCTATTACTAAGTCTCCGCTGTCCGTCCGTCTGTTTGTCTGTCATCAGATTGTATCTGATGAACCGTAATATCCAGAAATTACAAATTTTCTCAGATGATGTATTTCTGCTCTATGCCGCTATAGCAACAAATACTAAAAATAGAATAAAATAATTATTTAATGGGGCTACCAAACAATAAACGTGATCTTTATAGATAGCTAGCCTTCCGCCGATTTATAGGTTCCCGTAGGATATCCTTCCTATGTCCTTTCAAAACGTCCACTTTATCTGTGTTCCAAATTTCATTAAAATTGGTTCAGTAGTTTAAGCGAAAAAGCGTAGCAGACAGACAGAGTTACTTTCGAATTTAAAATATTAGTAGAGATGGTACGGAACCCTTCGTGCTTGTGTGCGCTCGCACTTGGTCGGTTTTTTTATGTAACATTAGCTGCAATTATTTAATGCGTTCCACCGCTGAGTACTCCCCAAAATGAGCTTACTCCACCATGCTGTTCCCGTATATGTTAAAGAAGAACCACTCATAAAACTTCTAACAAGGTTTGATGACTTCTATGTATCACCTAGCATAATGGTTTAACTGGAGGCATGCCAAAAAAACATATTTACGCACTGTTATTTTAATTCACAACACTCATGCACTATAACTGACCTATATCGAACAAAATTCCATCAAATTTATCCGATATAGTAACTCAAAAATACACCAAGAAAGTAAAAATAAAACAAGCGCACAAAACGTCTTTTTCGACTTCCCGCCAAAAACTCTATCAATACCTTTTTTTTTCAATTATGGCATCGCAAACTCTGTGCATACTGCCAGCGTCAAGTATAATTATTGCATCATTTTTTGCCAGTTTCAATTAAACTAGACGAAGTAATAACAAAGTCAGTAAGTAAGTCGTCAGTAATCAGTCAGTCTAGTCAGTCCAACATTCAAGTAAAGCGATGGCTACTTTACTAGAACGTGTCCGATGGAATTTTGGAGGCAAGCAGAAAAAACATATTTTAGCACTGTTATTATATTTCACAAACATTCGTGCACTGTAATTAACCTATATCAAACAAAATACCATCAACTTTATCCGATATAACTCAAAAATACACCAAGAAAGTAAAAATAAAATAAGAGCACAAAACGTCTTTTTCGACTTCCCGCCAAAAACTCTGTCAATACCTTTGATTCTAACCTGTTGATAACAAATGTAATACTGGTTTTTAAACGTTTAATAAAATAGTAGTTACTTGGATATCAGGAGTTTCAGGATGTGTTAGCTTACTTTACAAAAAAATCTTACCATTTAGTAGCTCAATGCTAATGATGTTAAAAATCAGATAAACAAAGGCATGTGGAAGAGTAATCTATTGTTTAAACAAACAAAACTAAATATAGAACGGATTTTTTTTATATTGTAACTAAACGTATTTTCTACTCAGAAATAACATACAGAAAATATTTATTTTGCTTACATCAAAGCGACACGATCGCGTGCAGTAATAATAAGCCCTGGACCGCAAGTGTTACGATTATAAATAGTAATTGCTACCTGAACGAAGACCACCATTAGCCAGAAACGACCACCTCCAGCTATATCTCGAGCAAAATTGCAACCTCCGACCATTTGTCAAACTTCACTTTTATTATAATCCGAGCCCTGATTGCAATCATGACTAATGAATTGTCAATAACGGGCCTCTAAAAGAAAATACGCAGTGAGATATTTAAGACGATTATCGCGAGAGCTCCATCCATAGAGATGTCACCGGCAGAACCTGCAGGGCTGAGAGCAATTAAGGTGACCCTTAAGGTGCAAACGATAAAGTCGATAATAATAAAATATGTAAATGATAAAACTGAATATATCGATTCAGAAAACGCTACTACAAAGTGCAACTATCGATCATACGGAAGAATGGTATTAAAAGATTTCAAATGAGAACTGTAAAACAACAACTTGAAGTAGGTTTGCAAGTTAATGAAAAGAAGGCAAAAATTATTCCTTCAAATACGTTATGAAAAGTGTTTTAATTAATTAGGGGAATAACTTTATTAAGAATTAATTTAAAAATGTAGCGACTTTCAGTGTAGTGAAATATAATATAACTAGAGAACCAGGCAGACGTTGCCCTGCCTTCAAGTATCAGAACTAATCTTAAGTTTAAGAAAATATAAGCTATTCTATCTTTCAAGTTGGATCAAACTGCACACGGTGTGCATATTTTATTAAAATTGGTTTAGTAGTTTAGGAGTCCATCGCGGACAAACAACGTGACACGTAATTTATATATATATATTAAGGTAACCATGTGATAATTTTTACTTGCCTTCAATACTCCATCGGAAACGTTGTGGTAAAGTACCTATTGCTATAATCGGATGTTGACTGACTTGACTGGCTAAATACTGACAATTAATAAAGGAACTTATATATTATAGGAACGGCTACAAGCTGGCATTTCCGAAATGCCGGCTCCATAAAAAAAGCTCTTCTTTTATTGGGATGTCCATAAGGATATATAATAAAATCCCAATAAAGATTCAATCCCTGCCTTTAAAACCTTTTAAGAAGACAGTCAAACAAGTCCTCTGTCGCAAGGCTTACTACATACAACACTAAGGACTATCTAAATGATAAAGGAGCGTGGGAATGAATCTCGCCCACACAAAGCTATTTCTAAATTAAATGTAATACGTAGTTTTAGTAATTACTACTGCTGTGAGCAGCTGGAAGTGGGTTTATAGTGTCTCATACGATCAGCTGTCACGTGTGCCCATTATGGATCCATAGCCATACTTTTTTATAAAAAAAGAGTGCTGCTGGGAGATTTTTCCACCACCTTAGTTCTAAAAATTTCTAAAAATAAGGTGGTGGAAATAATCATCAATAAAATCTGAAATAAATATTTTTGATTTTGTTTTTTTTTTGACGTGATAACGTCTTTAAAATCGTTTTAGTCGGGTGACATGTTCAGAAACTTGTGTCACACCAAAACCTCACGAGCGCGATCGCAGATATAACGAGAGAGAGACGGACCGATCTCCCGTCTCATCTCGAGCGCTGCCAGTCATTTGACTAATTGTTTTCACCGGTTCAAACGAAACGAGCAAAACCTGGATACAAAAACCCTTTATTGCACAGATGCGATGTTGTTACTAAAATAAAATAAAAACATAATGAATCAATCGGCAACGTTAACTTCTTGCCACCACAACTTACGACGCTTACCACGAAAAGAACAGAAAGATAGTTGAATAAATCAATCATTTACACCTATATACGATACTACAACTAAACTATGGGCACAGTGTAATATAACACAGTAAATACTGTACAAAAAGTATCGGTAAATTGAACAATAGTTTTCCACGTCACCAAGCTCTTCATTATCATTTTCCACATAATGCTCTAAGGCTTTTACCTTGATTTCTGCTTGGATGACGATCAATGCTTAATTGCTTGCAAAAACCAATATATTATCCAATACAATTACAATCCAGTCTTCAGCTCGGTTCATTGATTTCACGTCACTGATTCTATTTGATTAATGGTCCTGTGTCGTGATCTCAAAAAGCATCCATTTCAGTAATTACTAGATCAAAGACAAGAGTGATGGTGGGGCAACGTATCGTGGCTGAAGGTTTATTTATTGGAATTGGATTAACTGTATCATTAGCAGGCTCATTAGGTCGCAAGGTGTTAGCGATATTTTTTAAATTTTAATTTCCAAGTTTTAAAGTGCATTTTTTATCTAAAAATTGTTTGTAGAACTGTTTTTCTATTTAATATCTGTCATGTAAAAAATATGTACTGAGCGTAAACAATAGAGACAAGTCATTTTCTAAGCAAAAACAGTATCTATAAATACAAAACGGAATAGTTTTCCGAGCTTTTCATAAATACTACTTTGGATAGTACTTTTGTGCTATAAAATTAAATGTGGAATGATTGTTCTTAAATTGCATTCACGTATTGCCAAAGGACCATAATTAGCCTTACAACTAAAGAAGCCCTGGATTTAGAGGCGGGACCAGATTGAGTGCCGAACTTTAGTGAATGCCTATTTACTGCAGTGGACTTCCAAAGGCTGGTGGATGGATGTTTGGAACGGATGCCACATTTCTTTTAATTAGTTGTTTAAAACAATTTTTGTTGTGAAAATATTGGCTGCAACCCTTTTTGCATCCCACTGCTGGGCACGGGTCTCTCCCCATTATTGGGGAGGCCTGGAGCTTACTCCACCGCGCTGCTCCAATGCGGGTTGGTGGAGATGTGGTTTAGTGGCCAACCCGCTGTCGGATATTTTCAAACCGCCCATAACGCCTCCGATAAGGTTTAACGACTGATATCTATCGACAACAACCGGGACCGACGGCTTAACGTGCCCTCCAAAGCACGGAAACGCAATGAAATTATTTGCCACTAGCGGTCACCCAACTCACACCCGACCGCGCCCGATCATTTGCGTTCTACGCTAACCACCAGGCCATGCGCGCTTCGAAATATTACATATAATTTATTGTTACGAGTATGTTCATTATAAATCTTTTTTATTTCATTGACGACCCACATGGCGTAATGTTTACCATGCCGGACAGCTGATCGGAGAGTACCGGGTTCGATTTCCGGCAAAGCAGAAATTTGAAAGATGAGTTTAAAATTTCTGTTCTCGGTCGGGGTGTTTGTGTTTCTGTCTTTGTGTGTGTCCATGGCATCCACAACACAGGGTATCTACCCTACTGTTGTGCTTTGAGTGTGAAGCGTTATTTTTTAACACGCTTTTATTAGCTTTACTTGTAACTAACTATGTACATATACATATGTAAGAAAATCTTGGAATCTTAATATGACCCACTTCTCGATCTTCAATTAGGATGAAATTTTGCACACGCTCTGAGTTCTAATTACAATACATGACTAGCTACGAAAAATCATTACAAATCCAATATGGCGGCCTCCCCAAGATGGCGGATAGGCTATTTGAAATGTACCCCCATGATATGGGTATCAAATAAAAGGGTTTGCTGTCAGGAATACGAAAAAAATAGTCACGTGACTTAAATCCAACATGGCAGACATCCATGATGGCGGATTAGCTATTTGAAATGCACCCCCATGATATAGGTATTAAATGAACGGGTTTGCTGAACGAAATTATTGAAAAAAAAATCCAACCAATTAAATAATATACTATACTAATTAAATTAAAAATAAATAATGTAGTTTAAGCTTTTTTACAGTAAAATACATTTTCTTCTTATTTTTTACTTTTTAGTTCGTATTTTCACAAAAGCGTGTTTTTTTGTTTTTTTAAGCTACATTATTTATTTATTTTGCAATAAAATAACAGAGACACAGCCCTGAAGTTCAAGCGTAATTTTAAATTCCAACGACCCATTGTTGTCGGTATCCGCCCCTGCATCTACTTCATTGCTTCTGTTTTAAGCGTTTGCTAGATTTGTAGCCTTATTTTTATAATCTTGTTTCACGCAATCCTTTAATCTTGTATTTCATTCTTTATCGAAAATAAAATAATATTATAAATGTGAAAGTGTGTTTGTATGTTTGTTTGTCGGTCTTTCACGTCGCAGCGGTGCTACGGATTGACCTGATTTTTTGTATGGAGAAAGTTGGGATGCTGGAGGGTGACATAGGCTACTTTTTACCAGGCTAAAATATCTCATTCCTATAAGGAGAAATAGTGTTCCGCGTGGGTGAAGCCGCGGGCGGAATGCTAGACCAAAATAAAAGTTTTTAAGTTCCACAGCTAAGCACGGCTATTCTCTCAGAACTGAAAGTGATATAGGCCATTGTCCACCACGCTGGCCAAATGCGGGTTGGTAGACAATAATTCTACCTTATGTAACTCTCAGGCATGCACCGTGATGGAAAACATCGTAATCAAAATACTACAATGTATTCCCTCAATGGGTAGCAGAGATATACAGTCGTGGTCAACTAATTAGGGACATTCAAGATAGCAAAGAACAATAATCGGTTATGTACATATAAATATAAAACCCTGTTGATTTCTCAGTAACTATTATTTGCATGATTTGGTCCGATTATTATGCTATAAATGGTTGTAAATAAAAGATTAAATAAACAGAAAAGAGAGTTTAATATCAAAGGATAACCATGTATTCAATTTAAGGTACAAATCTATAGCTGGACATTTAATTAAGAACAGTAAAGTTAAATGAAAAATTGTGTTAAACAAAACTAATAATCTGCCATTTTTTAAATTTCTTTAATAACTCCCTTTTATTACGAGTAAAATCAGTACCCAGTAGCAAAACCTTTGTTAGTAATTACCGCTTGACACCAATGTGTCATAGACATTATCAGTTTCTGACATATTTCGACAGAAATGTTTACCCATGCCTCACAAAAAGCTTCATTAAGTTCATCTACAGTTGTGGTACGATAAGTGGCAACTTTTTTCTCGATATGGTGCCAAAGGTGCTCGATTGGGTTGAGGTCCGGGCTATTTACTGGCCAATCTAGCACTGATACCGACGGACTGTTAAGAAACGACTTGACTGAACAGGTGGTATGTTTTGGGTGGTTATCATGCCGAAAAGTCGATATAATAGGGAGATGCTCCTCAGCATAGTTTAAGAAAGAAGAAGAAAGCATAGTTTCCTCTAATATTGCCTTGTATTGATGTTGGTCTAAGTTACCCTGAACTTTCCTCACAGGTCCCACTCCACGTCCAGAAAATGAACCCCACATTTAATGTTTCCTCCGCCATGTTCATCTGCTTTTTTGTGAATCTTGGATTCATTTCCGCTTTTACAGGACGCCGTACATATTGTCTTCCATCTGAAGAAATCAAATTAACCTTGGTGTCGTCTGAGAATAATACATATATTGCCATTGGGCGTAGGTCCAATGTCCATATTTACGTGCAAACGCCAAACGTGCATTCCTTTGATCTTTCTTCAACAACGGTACTTTGTGAGCCACTCATCCAAACAACCCTGCTTCTACCAGACGTCGTCGAACGCTCCTCGCTCATATACTGGCTCTTTCGTCTGCCCCAAACACTTCGTGTTTAATTAAAACAGAGCCTAGAAACGGATCTTTCTTAGCTAACCTGGTTATCATTCTATCTTCTTGCGGAATTATTTTTCTCGATTTTTTTTTCTGGGCACATTTAGGCTAATACAGCTTGTATTGTTGCATCTGAAACGTTGTACTGCATTGCATACCATCGTTTTTGAACAATTTAAATATTCTGCTATCCTTCGGTATGACCAACCACGCTCGACAAACTTCATGATAATTTTTCGTAGTGTTGCATTGCAACTTTTATTTTTGCCCATTGTTCTTCAATCTCAAAACTTAAAATTAAAAATCAAGATTGCTGCCAAAACTACCACGAAACAGTATGAGAAGAAATAAAAAAATATTGAGATTCAGATTTTGAAAATAGAACGCAATATCTCAGTATCCCTAATTAAATGGCCAGCCAGCATTCTTTGAACAAATAGCACTGTGATAATCTATCAGCTATACTGTAAAGAGGTTTAATGTTTAAGAAGTTGTTACTGTTTGTATAATCGGGCACATAAATGAATAATTTATACTTACATGTAAGAGATATGGAATATTGTTTAGACTCGTTGGAAAATAAAAAATAAATTCATAATTTGGTTTAACTAGAGAGTGTCCCTTATTAGTTGACCACGACTGTATATGCACATAACAATTATCTTAGTCAGGGGTGCATGCCAGGCATAAAACTGGAAACTCTGTGTCAGAGAACGGGGTCTTAATACTCGGCTGTTTCTGCTACAGGAATTTATATGCGAGTATATTACGTATAGTAATAGCCAACCAATTCGTCATCACATCATGAACAACCGAACCTACTTTAAAACTGCATAGAATGGAAGCTTAGCTCTTGTTAACGACCTGCGTGGCGCAATGGTTACCATGCCGGACTGCCAATCGAAGGGACCCGGGTCTGATTCCCGGCGAAGCAGAAATTTGAATGATGAGTTTAAATTTCTGTTCTCGGTCTGGGCGTTTATGTTTCTGTCTTTGTGTGTGGTCATGGTACCCACGACACAGGGTATACATATGTATCCTACTGTGGGGATATGAGTGTGAATCATTAAGCTCTCGTTACCTCGCAAGTAGGTAAGGTACATATTCATGTCAGCTTACACAAATAGACATACATACAGATAAACGGATAAAAAATCCGATCTTCTAATAATAATATAATTTCCGATATGTAACCCTAATTATAATAACATAATTTCAAATGATTAAATTACTGCCTCACAGTGCAAAATTGTTTTGTTATTATTGTAAAAACCCCAATACCAAGCCATCATTATTAAAACTGACGTCTTCACCACCAACTTCACACTATACTAAATCATTATTTTTTCAAAAAATAATAATAGATCGCAAACTTTGTGCATATTGTCAAGTGTAATTTCTGCATCACTTAGTAGTCATAGAAAAAATCAGTCAGTCTAGTCAATCAGATATTGAAGTAAGCGATGGCTTCTTTACCGGTGACTGATGGAGTTTTGTAGGCACGCTGAAAAATATTTTTAACAATGTTATTTTATTTTACAACACTCGTGCACTGTAATTAACCTATCGAACAAAATGCTATCTATTATTATAACTTAAAATACGACAAAAAAGGAAAATAGAACAAGAGCACAATATCTATGTTCATTAAGACTGCCCGCCAAAACTCTATCGTTAATCGAGATCATATAAAATTTAAAATTCAATAATTAGAACCGAAAATTCAGTTCTTTTTTTCTTTTAGTCAGATAAAAATAAATCCAACTTTTTATTACTTTTTCTATACGCGTCAATTTCACCGCACAAAATCCCGCGTTTCTAAATCTGCCACTCCCTATTCCAATTCCGCCGGTTCCCGCAAATAAGCCAAAAAGCCTCCCCTTATCGGCCGCCGCTGGGTTTTTATTTTTGACAAGTGCCATTGATAGCCGCCGCCATTGTCCGACTGCCGTCAGCTTCGAGACCAGTTCTGTATCTGATGCTTTTATTAAATCTATCGAGATATAAAACTTGAAAGCGTTCGCGCTTCTTGTGTGGGAAGTTTAGAAAGGTGATTGTTTTCCAAAAGAAGTAGTAACCAAGAGGTGATGTGACATTTTAAGTAGGAATTTGCGCAAAAATAGTGTAGATCCGTAAATTTTATATTGATGCTACAGAAAACATTTAAACTAAATCAGTTATTCAAAATTTAAATGTGTATTTTTCTTCATAAATATTTTTATTTTAATTATTCACTAGTACTAATTTCGGTTCAGGTACGCTTATTACTAATAATATTGAATGTAATTAGCATTAATGATCATCTGTCTGTATAAATTCCTAATCTTTCCTTGAATATTCTTAATAAAATTCTTGGAAACTGTTGTAGATACCAGTTCAAACTTCTGGTATAAAACTCATAGATTAATAGAAAGAATAAACAAAAAGATCGTTCAAAGTTCTACCGAAAAGAATTATTTATTTATTTATTTATTTATTTAAGGCTCACCAACGCAGAAAATACAATAACATTTCATAATATGGTAAATACAATAATAAATTAAAGGTCGTGTCCCCACAATTATAGGTGAGCACGGCATACACAATAACAAGACGCTCTTAACAGTATATAAATTATACTATTTTACAAAATCAAAAATTTACAAAATTGATAATTTAAGATACTAATAATTTATACATATAAAACTATTTTCTAGTTGCTTATAGTTAAATTTAAAATTACTAGAATACAAAAATTATCTAGAAACATGAAAAGTTTAGTAACAAAAATATATATTAATTTATTAAGTTATGCTTAAATTTACTAAGTGTGTCCCCAAAGAATTAGAGAAGAAAAATTAGATATTTTATCGCAGTAAAGAGGTCGCTTTTGAAGTGTTGGGTGAATGTGAATAATTTTCATAATTAGCATTAGGATATTACATATTTCTTACAGTTTCTTAAAATTGAAATATTATTTTGTCCTAAGTATTTTCTTCATACATGCACAGACAGCTACCATTTGTAGTCATCTTACGTGAACCTTACTATACCACATATGACAGGATATAGCTCCTAACTATCTCGACCTTGGCCCTTCAACACTCACTGATAACAAAGACGTCGAGCCAGTCACAGGGGGTGTCACAGGTTGGCGTGTTTTCTCTTCATTCACGCACGACGTGTATGATTTTTTGGTGGGGTCAGGATCTCGACGCATAAATACCATTCCATAAGACCACGGAACGTGAAAGAGGAAAAAACAAACACTCTTTCGTATCGTTTACACAGGAATCAAACCCGTGACCGTCGATCGGCGGTCCGTCGCGATAATCATTTTGCCATCCGAGTCGTCTATCGTCTTTTTATACCTATTATAAAATTGATTAGGTTGATTATGACGAAAACGGCGTAAACGACTTCAAAATTAACGCCTAAAGGCTTTTATTCACAAAGTCGCCTCTAATTAAAAAATAAAACTAAGAGCTTTTAAAACGAGAAAGCTCGTAAAATACCTCAAAACTCTATTCAATATCTGAACAATTGTGAAATAACAGCGACCGAGTTGCGCCATTGGCGGCTCCGACTCTATCCAATATAGTTTGACGTTTTCTATATTCTGAGATCTTTTAAGGTTCCATTTTTTTAAACTCTCCACAACTTTTAACTCCACTCCTGCATTGGAGGAACATGGTGGAGTAACTCTTTCCGATTATTGGGTAGAAAACCGTGCGTAGCTGTGGAATGCAAAAAGTACATGATTGGAACCATTCATGTATAAGTTATTACTATAAGTACCCGGACGACCGAACGTTGCTTAGATAAAAAAAAACATTTTCTTGGTTAAATTTCAAACACTCATTGGCTTAGTGTTACTTTACAAAGCCATCTGAAATTGCTCTGAAATTTGAAAGAATTGCAGAAAAGAAAAAAAAACATATTAGCAATAATAAATATTCGCTTAATGAATGTCATTATTTCTCGGACGCCTCCTTTAAGTGCCCATTTAGGCTTGATGTTGAGCTGAGAAAAAAAGGACGCGTAAAAAACCTCCTAGCAACACTCTTTTTTAAAGAGTACATTTATATACCTATTTGAGGCAACAGAATGGCTATAGGTCGATAATGGACACATGTGACAGCTGATCGTGCGAGACACTATCTCAAATAATAGGGAGAGACTCTTGCCCTTGTGACGTTGGAAAGTTTGCAGCCAGCCAATTTGAAGATTCTGTTACCATGTCCAGAAAAAATAACCGTGGTAATAGAATAACTAAAAATGAGTACTTACGTACTCGTAACGCTTTACTTGTAAGTTGAAGACAAGAGGCCAAGGGGACGCAGCCCAAAAAGATGGTCAGACCAAGTATCTCAACACCTGGAGATACCACTAAGCGCGGCAATCCATCAGGCCACCAACCGCGACAAATGGAAAGAGACCATACGCTACGTACAGCAGCGAAGTCACGATCCTCAGCACTGAGGGACCGATAGAAGAGAGAGAGAGAACGCTTTACTGTTAAAGCGTATTTTCGTAGCGTTCCCGTGTTGAAATACTCGGAAGCTGCTAAATATTGTTACTGGTACCTTTGTGGAACCATTGTCAAAATTCAACCCACATCGTATCCTGATGTTTTCTTTGCGTACGCGTCGAGAACAATGCTGCGTATAAAACCAGTTAATTTATAAAAACAGCGGTGACCGAAAATTTATCGGAAGTTGCGAATGAATTTAATTGAGCGAAATTTATAAACGGTTTAAATAATAAATTTATTTTCGTTTTTGAAAGGATCTCAAGGTACGTTTAACGATCGTATGGCGGAATGGCTAACACGTAAGTGATCAAAGGACCGAGGTTCGATTTCCAGTGGGAAAAAATTAAATGTTGAATTTAGATTCCTTTTCCTGATCTGTATTACACTAAGATCCCTGTACCGTTGGTACCATGAATACATATAAATCGAGAACAGAAATTGTAATACATCATTCGAATTTCTGCTTCGCCTGAAATCGAACCCGTTACCCTCAGCAGAAAATAATGCACAATAAATACTGCTAAAAAATACAAGCATTATTTTGAAAAAAGCGTGGCCATATCCCTACTTATTTATTAATATTATAAATTCGAAAGTAACTCTGACTGTCTGTCTGTCTGCTACGCTTTCCCGCCTAAACCACTGAACCAATTTTAATGAAATTTGGAACACAGATAGAATGGACCTTGGGAAAGGACATAGGCTGGTTTTTATACTAAGGGAACCTATAAAACAAGTCCAAGCGGGCGAAGCCGCTGGCGGAAGACTAGTGTTTAATATATCGAGCAATCCACACATTTTTCACAATTATTTTGGTTCATTATTGTTTTAATAATAATAATAATTCCTTTATTTCAGGCATCGAGGCCCATACAATAAATGCCTTACAGAATAATTATAACTTAAAACTAAGTCACAATTTTTGCGGCGATGTGAGCGCGGGTCCGATGACTTCTGGCGGTCGCCGGCGTCCATAATATTTTAATTAATTTAAGCTTATTTTATAAAATATTTATAACTTTTTAGCTTGATATGCTTTAAAGTATGATTTAGTTTTTTAAACTATATTAAATTTTTCACTATTTAGTTTCATATATTCTATGAATGCTCTTTGTCCAAGGAGGGTTACAAACAAACTCACAAACATACAGGTGAAGCTAATAAAAGTATGTTAAAAATAGGCACAAGTACAACAAAGATAATATTGTTATTTTTTAAAATCACAGCACCTTTAATAGCGTTTTTAGGTCCTTCGTCACATAATGCCCCTTAATAGTAATACATTAACTGATTCAAAGGTTGAACGAATCTTTCATCAGGTACGCTACTCCTACAGAATCAGTGCCTCATACAATCCGGCAGTAAAACAAAAGGACCGACTCTATAAACACGATCCCAGAACATTTGCGCCTATTTATGGAGGGACCACATCGGGCAGCTTTTCTAGGACATAATAATAATAATAAATGTCTTTGGACAATTCACACAACACCATCTGATTCCAAACTAAGCAGAGCTTGTACTAATCAGAAAGCTGATAAACATACTTATATAATTCTAAGTACATACTTAAATAGATAAATTAACACCCAGACATAGAACAAATAGTCATGTTCATCACACAAATATTTGTCCTGGGTGGGAATCGAACCTACGACCTCACGCTTCACAGTCGGCTCATCACCCACTACGCCACGGAGGCTGTCATACAATAACAATCAAGCATAGAAGAAACGTGCATTTTCCTGCATCTGGCGTAGAGTGGAGGCTATATCCGTAGTTAAGAGAATAATTAAAAATAAATAATGTAGTTTAAAAAAAAATATTATTATTATTATTAAAAAACTTAAAAACACGCTTTTGTGAAAATACGAATTAAAAAGTAAAAAATAAGAAGAAAATGTGGTGTCAATAGTATCTTAAAAACCACCCCATTATTGATCAAAAAAAAGAAAGTCCACATAATTTCGTTTCAAGTTATGGCCACCAACCTACACCCCGCATAAACTTCCATACACGATCATTACTGTATTGAACAAATCACAGTATTATTTCATACTAGCGAATACCCACGGGTCCGCCCACGTTGCTCGTAAGTGGTGATACTTAGTTTCCTGTTCAGTGCCTCTAATAGACAATAAGATATAGGTGAGTTTATTATTTAGCCTACTTTATAACCTATGTTGTGACAAGCAGGTAAGTTTTTTGTGAACAAAAAAAAAACTTACCACTGCTCCACTGACTTCTGAAAAAACGGAATCCTAATAGCATCACTTTGTTGTTATCCGTCTGTCTGTCAAGACCGTTTTCTTACTACTACTAACGCGTGGAAGTATCAAGCTGGAATTTAAATCAAATAATCACGTCTACTGTCCCTTGGAGTTATGTAAAAATCAAACTTCTCTAAGCCAGCGCAATCGAAAGATACAGTCGTTTATGCCACAAATTTCCGTAAATTTTCGACACTCGCAAAGGAATCAAAACCTACAGGGTACTTCCCATGAACTCAGAATCTCGAAATTAGGTACAACGCAACGTCTTATAGCACAGATAAAGGAAAACATGTGAAAACCGTAAATTTTTAATTACATTATAATAAATTTTATATTATACATACTTTTACGTAACCCTCGGTGCGAGAGTCGTTGCTTGGCCGGTTTTTTATTCAACAAAAACCTCTGACACAACTCCTCTTCCTCTGGCATTAGACCATTAGACTCCGGTGTATCAGCCACCATGCTCACTGGCCTCATGCTCATGCATGTTCGATGCAAGAATGAAACGTTTAATTGTACAGGCCTACTTAGTAGCTATCGAACTGCTTCAATGTAGATTGGTGGATACGAGTCCAATTTTCGGATTTTTTCCAACTGCCCATTAGTCTCCTACATAAAATATAAAATGTAAGAAATGTAATGTAAAAGTTCAATGACTATTGATTACAATTAAGACTGGCGGTTTAACATGCCCTCCAAAGCAAGAAAATGTACATAAAAATTGCCACTAGCGGTCACACAATTGACATTACATATTATATATATTAGCATGGCTCGGCTGCTAGCGTAGAACGCAAGCGGTCTATGTAGCTAAGCCAAACGGGCGCGGTCGGGTGTGAGATGGGTGACCGCTAGTGGCAAAAATTTACATGCGCGTTTCCGTGCTTTGGAGGGCACGTTAAGTCGTCGGTCCCGGTTTTGTCGATAGATAACGGTCGTTTTATCTTATCGGAGGCCTAATGGGCGGTTTGAAAACATCCGACAGCGGGTTGGCCCCTAACTCTCTGCATAGCCTCTCTCTCCTAGCATCTCCACCAACTCTCATTGGAGCAGCCTGTAGGAGTAAGCTCCAGACCTCCCCAATAAGGAAGAGAGACCCGTGCCCGGCAGTGGAACGCAAAAAGGGTTGCATTTTCTTATCTAATTAATTATCTTATTATCCGATCATTCCTGTTTTGCTTAGCTTCGTAGATCTCTTGAGTTAGACATTTATTTGCACAAATATGGGTGTTTACAAAGTTGTTTATATATATTTAGTTCGCCATATTTACCTTCATGAGGTAGGTATGCAAATAAACATTGATAAAAATATAAAAGGAAAAAACTTACACACAATTATGAAATGGACATTAACATCTATTTTTATATGTTGTTTAATTTTAAAACTGTAGTTACACTTCAAAATACGTTTTTATGATAATAATATCAATAAGTGTAAAAGAAACCGCGCACAACCGATAATAAATATAATTGGGATACCATCATCCCATCATTGTATTTATACCATCTTTCCTGCCTATGTTTCGCCTTTCATTTGCCGCCTTCTTCTTATACAGCAGCCGCGAATTTGGCGAGCACATAGTGTTGAATACAAAAGTTTGCATTATAAATTTAAAACAAAGCTCGTTAAAATATCAAGTTTAAAGCCCCTTACAGACCTTGCGAGATGAGAAAAAATTGATATTTATTTGGTTACTTTTAATTTAATCTGAGCAGTTAAGTTATGTTTCATTGTAGGGATTAATGGGAGAAGTAAAAAAGCAATAGTGCTATATCTAGGCATATTGCTGCAAATACGATATTTTAGCCGTGAATTAATTCTGCTGTGCTTCAATAGAAAGGTAGGTACCAGCCACACTTACAGGAGATGGCCATCAGCTTTTGAAGTAGCAGAGTCCCTCGCACCGCCAATAATTTATTAGACCAAGCTGGGTACCACTACTGGGTCCAGGTGGGGCCTAGGGAGCTCAAGATTCAGATCTTGAATCTGGACCTTGATCCAGGGGAGACAGCTGCCCTCCCCCCCCTGCGCCCCTCCCCCCGTTACGTCCATGTAGACCTCAATTAGAGCTACCTCTATCTAACTCTACAAGCCCTAACTTCAAAAATTATATGTCTTATTAATATTCGTGGTTTGTCTCATTTTCTATAATTTTGTAGTCCCAAACTTCTTCGTCTTATACAAAATTCGTAGCTTATTTCGCTTTGGCGAGGACACTTCCTTGAGAGATTTGGGTTCTAGAACCCAGATGTGCTGCAGCGACCACTTGGCCTTCTTGCTTATACCTAAAACATATTTTAATGTTCTTATTCGTTTATCTGTAATCTCTGTTATAGTGTTCAGAGAGCCGTATTCAGCGAGATCCGCCCGCATGCATCTCTCAAAAGGATTCGTTACCAAAATCCAGGGCATGCAAGTAGAAGTAGTATTCTCGACTCGTTTGGTTGGCACTTTCGTAATTGGAGCGAGGGGATTTGGGGTCGTTTTCAACCAACGTGTAAATGAAAGTTATTTGTGTGTTTAAAAAATTAATGTTGAATATGCCAATGAATATTAAATAGTCAATAATAACCCTTTTTACTGGTAGGGTAAAAACACTTATTTGCTTACTTATGCAGCCATTTGACATTAACAGTGGTAGTTGAACAATTAACAAATAGCCTGCATGCCTTTTTACTAGTTCATACAAAAGTTGATCTTTTTTGGAGGGAAACATTCAAAAGCTTATCAGAACAGATCATCTTGGAAGAGAAGCCGGGTTATGTGGAATTTTACCTCAATAAAACCTCACCAAAACCTCGATGGCTTTCCTCAGCGTTTATGGTGGAATCTGGGATCTTCTGTGGAACGCACTTCTTGCACAACGACCGAGATGGACTCATCGTGGAAGCCATAGCTCTTTTACAACTCTTGAGCAATGAGCATTATGATTATTGCAACGCTGTCCTGCTGGGATAACTGGTTGAACGGTTCTATAGCAACCACGATAACCTCTTTTTAGTCATTATGATAAGTTAAGGGAAAGTCCTTATGATAAGTTAAGCAAGTATTCTACCAGAGTACTGTTAGAACTACAGTATAAATTTAACAGTATCCTGGTCCTGCCTGAGGAAATTTTGACGACCCGCGTGGGGTAATGGTTGCCATGCCGGACTGCCGATCGGAGGGTCCCGGGTTCGATTCCCGGCGAAGCAGAAATTTGAATGATGAGTTTAAATTTTTTGTTCTCGGTCTGAGTATTTGTGTTTCTGTCTTTGTGTGTGTCCATGGCACCCAGTAAAACTGTGTAGATGAGAGTGTTTGAAAAAAAATATCCGTAGTACTTACGTTTGTAGTACTTACGTACTTTGAAATTTGTTGTTGATGTTAGTTGACAAAACTTCGAATTCGCTACGAAACGAATTCGGCTCATTCGCGCTTGCTCGCTTCCCAACACTCAATCTGGTAGTGTCTTAGCCCATATTGTGTTGAGTTGTGTTGAGTGATGAAATGACAACCGTGGACGCGTGGATTTGTGTACAATAGAATAACTTTTCATTAATTTCTGTACACCTCTGCTAGTAGTTTGTTTGTCAGCCATATACGGGAACTGACGAAGTGAAGAAGGCTGTAAACGAGCATATTATAATCCTATCACACAGATGTAGATAGTCCAGGCGTACCTATCATGCTAGGAAAATAATAAAATTGCTAAAGTATTTTATCCTTACGTTTCGTTTAACACCTGGCCAGCGTGCTTAAGTTTGGCCCCAATCCAATTCAATTTTGAGAAAAATTCAGCTTTTGAAGAATTTTGGAATTACGCTCAGGCCCAGCAGTGAAACCTTTGGAGCTTACTCCACCACCCTGCTCCAATGCGGGTTGGTGGAGACGCGAGTTAGTGGCCAACCCGCTGTCGGAGGTTTTCAAACCGCCCATAAATCCTCCAACAAGGTTTAACGACTGTTATCTATCGACAAAAGTCGATAGGCAGACCTGGGTATGATTTCTAGTGGTCGCAGAAATTTAAATGATGAGTTTGGATATTTGTTCTCAATTGGGCTATTTGTGTTCCTATTTCGTGTACATGGTATTCAAAAGAGAATTCTAGTGTAGGACTATATGTGTGATCTTTTGTGTATTATTGCTGTATCAAATTTAATAACGTCTGAAAACTTAAGCACCTTGCTCTCCAAAACGACCAAAAACCATTAACGAACAAGATCGAAAAGCGTGCACTGAATCAATTTTGGCAATAAAACTTACTGATAAATTAAGATGTGATAAACGAAGCGGCCATAATTGTTGAGTTGGTGATTATTCGGTGTTCAGGTCAGCGACCTTGAAGGTTTTGTTTTAGTCGATATTCCGTTTGATATCTGTGTTTCGGTACGGTTTGCATATACGATAAATGCATTTACAACATTGAGAATTTTTATCCATCGTATCTTTTCTCTTATTATTGTATTTTTTAATCTATATATAAAAATTAATTGCTGTTCGTTAGTCTCGCTAAAACTTAAAAACCGCTGAAACGATGTGGCTAATTTTGGTCTTGAAATATTAGTAGAATTCCAGAAAAGGTTTAAACGGTGAGAAATAAGAAAAATTGGGAAATTAATAGCAAGGCAATTTATTTTATTCTATCAAATATTGGTTCTTCGCACCATCGTCCATAAGTTTGACATAGTCTGAATAACTATTCATCTCTCACTATTGACGACCTGCGTGGCGCAATGGTTACCATGCCAGACTGCCAATCGAAGGGTTCCGAGTTCGATTCCCGGCGAAACAGAAATTTGAATGATGATTTTAAATTTCTGTTCTCGGTCTGGGTGTTTGTGCTTCTGTCTTTGTGTGTGTCCATGGTACCCACAGGATACAGGGTATATCTACCCTACTGTGGGGCTATGTGTGTGAAGCGTTATTTTTTTTTTATTTTTTTTATTTTTTAGGCCAGCAGAACCACTTCTTCACATGAATACAAGACTAAATATTTCATGGCTAAACTGGTTAAGTTTGTGTTAGCTTTCAGCATACCATCTACAAGCTTACGCAAGTGCCAATACATTAGAACCCATCAACACCTCGCTCATTGGTCTGTTTCTAATTGCACCATTAGCAGGATTAGTTTACAGCTCTACGTGAAATTCAACATTATTGAAGCAGATCTAATATAGCATTAACAGTTAGGGATATAGGATTCTTGCTCGAAATGTGAATCTATATCTATACTAATATTATAAAGAGGAAAGATTTGTATTTTTGTATGTTTGTAATGAATAAACTCAAAAACTACTATTCTGATTTTAAAAATTCTTTCACCATTAGAAAGCTACATTCACTTTGAGTACTTTTTACCGCGAAAATTGCTTCATTCCTACGTGAAAACAGGTAATTATCAACGTGGTTGAAGCAACTGGCTAAACGCCTATGATTTTAATATAGCAGTATATCGCCTTACGTCGTATTTCAAATGGATGGAAGAAAGTTAAGGATATAGCCTAATAGGCATTTTTTTATCTTACGGGGACCCATTAAACAGGTCCACGTGGACTGACTAGTTAAATATATGAACGATGTCATTTTTTCAGCATTGCTCCTCCGACTCTTATCTCTCAGCTCAACTCGTCGCCATAAGGATACTTAGAATTTGTATTACAGTTTTTTTTGTTAATGATTTTAGCGGCACCTTCAGGTTTTTAACGTATTAAGTTTTAAACTTCAAAAGGTATATTGAACTTAACAAATATACACGTAGGTCTTATGATATTCATAAGCAGCGATAAATGTGTGCACATTTAAACTCTACACATTATTTACCCAAATGCCTTGTGAAACAGTCCTGTGGCCATGCATCCTATATCTCTCTATCTCTCATCTTTAGAAATGTGTGAATGTAGGCTAATTTATCATGAGTTAAGTTAAGAATGATGTTTGGAACCTTTAACAGATTATTTCATAAAACTCCCCTTTAACCTTACAAGTTTTAAAATTAATAAGGAATTTCAATCCAAAAATAAATCCATTCTTCGAAATTCTTTTCTGCTGTCGGTACCAGATACGCGGTGGGTATAATACGAACCGGTCTCGGCCCACCAATGCGTTTTCAATGCGGACGGTATAACATATGCTCTGAGTAAAAAGGCGAATTTACAGTCACCCACACTATAATATTCTTTATGTCCTTGCTTTAGATTCTAAACCTTAAAACAAGGCTATAGGGTTAATATTCCACTGGCGATTTTTCTAAGAAATGCGTGCAATTTTGCGAGTGTTGTACGAGGCTTATCATCCGATTTTGAGTTACGGAGCTCAGTTCCACACTTAGGGCGAATTTCATGTTTATGTTGTTAAGTAATAACGATAATGCGTTTAATATTTCACTGTGGTTAGCTTTTGGTTCGTTTTAAGTAACATTTGCGCATTGCTTCTTTGGATTATTTTATTTAATTGGTAATTTTATTTGTTGAGATTTTCTTAACGTATACAGTAATGTGCGCTGATTGTTAAATTTGCATTGGTGTTTTTATTTTAAAGTTTTTTTTTTTCAATGTAGTAGCATAGTTTTTTTTATTTGTATGAAGTAGCAGACGAGCATGCAGACCACGTGTTGTTAAGTGATCACTGCAGCCCATGGACATCTACATACAACCTCAAGCAAGCATAGTTAAGTCTTGTCTGAGGTCGTATGCAGTTGCGCTGCTACTCCGGAGGCTGGTGGTCGCCTCATGTAAGTGTGGCCGGCAACAGCACCTTTCCACCGAAACACAATAGAATTGGTTCACGGCAGAAGTGGGTGCAGCGGTGGTACTTCCCCGGGCAAACCATAATAGTTCTACCACCTACATACAAGCTTTTAACTTTGCTGGCGTCACACAGAGAGAATGAAATATTATTGTGATACAAAGAGAGTATGTATGTCGATCGGTTACAGGGTTACCTGGGGACAGCAACTGGCGAGGAACTGTGCTGTAGGTACCGAAAGAAGTTTCCAAATTCCCTGTAAACTTAAAACCTTCTGGGTCATTACGCCAGCTGAGCAAGGAAGGAGATGAGTGTGCAGGCTTGATATTAGGTAGTCCCTGTAGCTTCGGGATTAGGTTAGAGCTACGGTATCCCCTGCCTGATCGTAAGAGGCTACTAAAAGGGGGCTTCCGGGGTTATGGGTGTAACAGTGGGATCTCGATCCGTTCAGCCAGCAGCCTCGGAAAGGGCGGCGGTGTATGCGTGGCCGCATGCCGCAGTAAGCATCGGAAAGTGCAGGAGAGCACATATGCTCTCCCGAAGATGGGCCCGTTCTGGGGCGTCGCACGTGGTGCATTCCACTGGAGATCCCGGAGTCCTCCTCAAACGTAGAGGCAGGCCACCGAAGGGGTTTTAGTGCGGTTCAAATCCCTCATAACCCGGTATCCCCTCCCAACTATATTATAACTAAATATATATATAACTTATTATAAATAGGACCCTTGTTATCTGGAGCCCACATGAAGCTAAATATAAGCTCATGCTGGAGAAACTCCAAAATAAATTTGCCAGAAGGTTATACTTCCAGCAGTACGGTTACTTCGTGGGATATCCGTATTTGTATCCCAGCCTTTTTCTTTTGGGAATGTTGGGATATAATTCGCTTGAACACCGACGTAATATGGCTTTGCTGGAGTACTTCTTTCAACTTCTAAGAGGCAGAGTACATAACCCAACAGTACTGGAGCTGGTTGCCCTGAATGACCCTGAGAAGTACAATAGAGCTCGCAGACACGATCTATTCGCAGTGCCCATGTGCAGACTTCACTTTGTGAGGGAGTCACCGCTAGTCCGAGCACTTACAATGCTCAACGGTGTGGTTGCTTCGGATTCTGAAGTAGACATTTTTTTTTTCATCCCCTGCTGTATTTCGCAGAGCGGCAGGTGAGTTTCTTGAAAAACTATATAAACGTCTTGGAAACCATTATCTGTAATGTTTATATAGTGTATATTTTTTGTAAATAAATAAATAAATAATAAATAAAATATAATAGATGATGGTAGGGATACTCAATAAATGCTCTCGGACCAAATTCTTGAATGCCAGTTTGCTGGGTGCCATGTAAGTATGGCCAACAATTCATTCAGGACAGCCACGACATTGAGAGCCTCCGTGGCGTAGTGGGTGATCAGCCGACTGCGAAGCGTGAGGTCGTGGGTTCGATTCCCACCCAGAACAAATATTAGTGTGATGAACATGACTATTTGTTCTGTGTCTGGGTGTTAATTTATCTATTTAAGTATGAATTTAGAATTATATAAGTATGTTTATCAGCTTTCTGATTACCATAGCACAAGCTCTGCTTAGTTTGGAATCAGATGGCATTGTGTGAATTGTCCAAAGATATTTATTTATTTATTAAAGATGCAGCAGTTGTATTTTCTCAATCGAATCGAGTGATCTCCTAACTTTCTTTGGTTTGGAAATATTTTAACGATTAATTGATATTGAGTTTCTATTTACGCTTTTAAACAACATTTTGAATGCAGCAGGTAATATAACCATAGTAGTGCCTTATAACACTTATAATTATATTGAAAATTTCTTGAACTCGTTGAACATGGACGCCCAAACGCAAATAAAATATTCGAATGCAATTAAATGGTTTCTTCTTCACATTTATATGCCTAAGAACACAAATAAACGTAGAAAGTGAAGTTATCCATTTTTGTTGTGTCAAATTTTGTACTTACTTTTGATGCCTTATTAAATAACTTCATGAATAGTTTAAAAAAATGTAAATACGAAAAATTAGACACTTAAAATACGAATTTAAACATCTTCTGGTAGTTATAGGTTATGGCATAATATACAATGTGAGTAGATATATTATTCTTTCTATCATGACTATTTAATTAATTATTTTAAATAATTTCTTGTTCTGTGAAACATGATTCGTTTTTTTTCTTAGATGGGGAATGTAGGTACTTTATTGTACGTTTTTGTTGCCTGTAATTTATTTGATGTAAGTAAACTTCTATTCGATTCTCAACCGTCTTGTATTAGAAAATCTCTCTCTATTTTAAAACATTATTATTATTACTTTGAATAATTAAATAGTAACAAGATTTTAAATGATTTTTATATTTATTTTATGCTTTCCTTACTCTCTGAAAAATAATAAAAAGGGTGGCTTACCAAGATAGCGACAAGCGATGCACGTTATGTCTACAATATATTTGTATTCTTGGATTTTTGATTTCAGATTACAGTACAAGGCGCCGATTTGGGGCGTAGCATAAAATCATTTTCGTTTCTGATAAAGATGTTATTTATTATGTCCGACTAAAGAACCTCGGAGCTCATTTTATTTCCTGTGAGACTTTTTTCCTTTCGATTTTTAATTCATGACCGTGAATGGGCGGTAATTTATCGCTAAGCTTAATTTGAACAGACACTTATGAAATGCAATGTATGTTGTCTGTTGATTTTTTTATTTTATTTGAATAGAGTAGCAGATGAGCATGCAGGCCACGTGGTGTTTAGTGATCATTGCAGCCCATGGACATCTACATACAACCTCAAGCAAGCATGGTTGTCTTGTCTGAGGTCGTATGCAGTTGCGCTGCTACTCCGGAAGCTGGTGGTCGCCTCATGTAAGTGTGGCCGGCAACTGCACCTTTCCACCGAAACACAATAGAATTGGTTCACGGCAGAAGTGGATGCAGCGGTGATACTTCCCCGGGCGAACCATAATAGTTCTACCAACTACAAAGTTGTGAATAATGAGTTAAAATTATCTGTTCTTGGTCTGAGTGTTTGTGTTTCTGTCTCTGTGTGTGTGTGCATGGTACCCACGACACAGGGTATAACACATCCTACTGTGGGGCAATGAGTGTAAAACATCAATACTAATAAAAATATGAAAAGCTTAATTAAGCTCAATAATTTCGCCAATAGCATGGCGCAATGTTAGCGAGCGCTGAATATCAATGGAAGGTGCCATCCGGTGCATGGCGGCTCCAGGAACGAATACGAATGAGTAACTTTGAATACAATTACTTAGTAATCAGAACGGCAATCTTTGAGGTATTTTTATAAAATTTAATTTTATTCCTTACGCTCCTATAACTTTTATAACTTTAGCATATACTATAACTGAAAGTTTCGACTGAGCCAAGCAAATTCATGTTATTTAATATTAGTTTTCAATGATTATTTATATACGACTTAACTTACGTTGCAATTTTCCGGAACTAGGCCGACTAGTTTTTTTTATTTTTCAATCGTTAGAACGGAAATATTAAAAAAATGTTATGACCAAATAATAATATTATTAATTATAGTTTTTAATAGGAAGACGTGTAATTACTGGAAGACATGTTCAAGCTGATGGAGTGGAACGGGCTGGGTATTAACATCAATGGCGAACACCTCACACACCTTCGATTTGCCGATGATATAGTAATCCTGGCGGAGAACCTGGAAGAGCTCAGCTATGCTAGGTGACCCCCATAGTGCCTCACAAAGGGTGGGTCTTAAGATGAACATGGACAAGGCGAAGATCATGTCTAATATCCACGTCACACCTATACTGGTCGTTGTTGTTGGCGCTACTCTCGAAGTTGTTGACGAATATATATATTTAGGACAAGCGATCCGTATGAGTAAGTACAACTTCGAGAGAGAGGTAGGTAAGTCGTAGAATCCAACTCAGTTGGGCAGCGTGAGTGCCTGAAGTCGAAAGTTTTCGAGCAGTGTGTGTTTCCAGTGATGACCTAAGGCGCTGAGACGTGGTCTTTCACAGTTAGCCTTTTCCATAGGCTCAAGGAGAGGGCCATGCTTGGAATAACCACAGGAGGATAAAAGGAGCACAGGCCGCCCTCCAACCAGGTGGACTGACAACCTGAAGAAGATAGCGGGAAACCACTGGATTCAGAAGACACAGAACCGGACGGAGTGGCGAACTTTAGGGGAGGCCTATGTCGAGCAGTGCACTTTAAGATGATGATGATAGTTTTTCAAGTTTTTTTGTATTTTTATTATTATGATATACTTAAATATAAATCAGTACCAAACTACAAATGATAAAAATAATATCCTGACTACTAAACCTTACTTCACAGCGTGGTAAACTATGGCTTTAATAATTGTCAATGCCCTGTGCCCAGTGTCATTTAATTGGTAAAAAAGACCAACACAGAAGTTTAGGTTTGACTGCAAGTCCCTGCCTGTCAGAGGCGACTAAAAGGGGGCTTTCGGGGTTGCGGGTGGTGAGAGTGGGAGCTCGATCCGTCCAGCCAGCAGCCCCGGGAACGAGGGCGGTGTGTGCGTGGCCGCATACCGCCGTAAGCATCGGAAGATGCAGGAGAGCACATCTGCTCTCCTGAAGATGGGCCCGTTCCGTGGACACCGGTGCGTTCCACAGTTCCACTGGAGATCCCTGGAATTCTGGTATCTCAAATCCTCTCCCAAGGTGCCGGGTACCTTTTGAAGGTTTCCCCCAAGATACAAAAAAAAGGTTTGACTACAAAAAATACTATACAGATGATATGAAGAGAAGATAATACTCGAACATACATTCTGGACTAAGCTGGGGCTGAACTTTGGCCGAAATAATTTATTTATTTTTTATTTAATTATTAATGTTCACAAGCACTTAAATTAATAAACAGTCACAATAGATATTGTACGAAGGTACAGCTTATTCCTTTTGGAATCTCTTCCAGTAGACCTGTAACTGGAAAAGTGTTAACTAAAGGCAGTAAATCCATCCATCAGCCTTTTATAGTCCACTACTGGACATTGGCCTCCCCTAACGTTCGCTACTCCTTCCGGTCCTGGGCCTTCTGAATCCAGCGACTGCCCGCTGTTTTCTTCAGGTCATCAGTCCACCTGGTTGGAGGGCGGAGTAAAGGAGTACAAGGAAGTAAATAGTGAACATAAATGTTACATACAATATACATACACAGACATACATACCAATAAATCTACATATATACATAAACACATACATACATGCATGCATACAGAGGAATAAGAGTGGGATTTGTGTAAAGGACTGTCGAAGGGAGTCCTTTGATCGTCGATTCTTCGAAGAGATTCTTATTTTCGTGAAACTATGACGTCGTTAAATTATGTCAACAGTGATCATCTATATCTAGATTAATATCATTTCAATTTGCAATTTTATTAAATTAAAATTGAATAGTGAACTAAAAACCATCATTGCTGTCTCGGTGTTTCTGAATTAGTTAATAAGTTAAGTCTTAAGTCTTAATACTCAGTCTGCAATAAACCAGAGGCTGCGGAACTCTATTATCTATTCTATTCGACAGCGATGCGGCGATAACGGTAATCGAATCGCAAAATTTATTCGCCATCGCTCGCGGCTTCCGACGATTGTTCGGACGATTTATCGATTCGTGTTTATTACGGAACGTCATGTTTGAAGTTATAATAAGTAATTGGTCTATCGTCATGTTTCTAGAATAGTATTTTGTGTGATTTTTTCTTAAGGATTTTTTTTAATACACAGATCAGACGGATAGCGTATCTCATAACTATGATGATGATTTTAAGGCTTTTGGTACTGTTACTTTTCTTGCTTATCCAATTTAAGACAATATCTTCTGAAATACCATTTCAATTAGCATTTCTGTACAACAATATATAGGGCCGATCAGGCCCAAAGTCTCAAGCGTCGTAAATATAGTAATCTATCTGACAATTACATATTTAAGGGGCTTGCGGTAGAGACGTTTGGGCCGTGGTCTTCTGATATGAAAAAAATAATTTCAGAAATGTCGCACAAACTTGGACTGGCTTGTGGTGACCTAAGAGCTGGCGGCTAATTTGTCCAAAGGTTGAGCTTCGCGATTCAACGTGGCAATGCTGCCAGTGTCTTGGGTACCATGCCACACACAGGCGCTTTAGAGAAGTTATTTTATTTGTAAAACTTTTATATTTTTATATATATTTTTTGTAAAATATTGTATATAGTTAGTTATAATTTTAGGTTTATAAATTTTTGTTTTAATGTAAAAATTGTAAACAATGTGTGAATTCAATAAATCGATTCAATATAAAAAAAAAACAATATATTTCGTGGCATTATTATTATTATTTGAGTTGATGGAGAAGGGTACAACCCTAAGGCCACTGCGACCAGTGAATGATCTATTGTAGCCTCGCCCCGCGTTTATATCTGATTCCCAAGGCCGACGGTTGTTAGGAACCGTACGATGCGCTTGGGATCTAGAAGTTTGACATCTTCCGATGTGACTAGGCTGCCGCCCAGAATCCGACTTCTGCTATGTCCGAGTGCGACACAGTCGCAGAGGATGTGGATGCCCGATTCCTCTTCACCATTGCAGAATCTGCAAATAGCAGTTGAACTTAGGTTAAGTTTGAACATATGCCTGTTTAGTTTACAGTGACCAGTAAGAATTCTTACAAGTGAACGTATTTCATTGCGTTCTAGATTGATCACTTGCTTTGAGTATTTGCTTGAGTAGCCAGCCACCAGCGCCCTTGCATGCTTCATGCCTGGTGCGGACACCCAAAGGCCCTTGACCTGGTTCGTAGACCAGATTTGAAGCATGGTTCGGGAAGCGGTTTTTGAGATGCCCAGTGTTGGCTCAGGGCCAATGAAGGGCATCGCAGCACCTCTTTCGGCCAGCTTGTCGGCGACTTCATTACCGCAAATACCCACATGTCCCGGCACCCACCCTAGGGCTACACTATTGTGTGCGCCCAGTGTGTTGAGTGCATGGATACATTCTAAGGTCAATTTTGACTGAGTTTCATGGGACTGCAGTGCCCGAAGAGCAGCCTGACTGTCCGATAGAATCGTTATACGTTTTTTAGTATAATTCCTGTCCAGGCTTTCATAAACGCATTGGATTATCGCATACATCTCTGCCTGGAAGACAGTAGTATAGGTGCCATATTTCGTGGCATACATGATACCCAAAAAATTATAGCGGTAAGTAAAAAGTAAATTCATTGCACATATTTTAGAAGTGAAAACGATGTAATAAGAATATAAAATTTTAATAGGACATTTTGAAGAATCTAGTATGCATCCTGTATGGCTGGCTAAAACTCTCTTTGCCTCCTACTGCTGGCCACGGGTCTTTTCCCAATATTGGGGTGGCATGAAGCTTACTCCAATGGTTCTCCAATGCGGATTGACGGAATTACATGCTAGTGGCCAACTCGCTGTAGGATGTTCTCAAACCACTCATACAGCTTCCGACAAGGCTTAGCGTTACACACTCATATAAAACGTTACACACTCATTGACCCACAGTAAGGTAATTAATACCCTGTGTCGTGGGTACCATGGATAGATACAAAGATAGGAACACAAACACCCAGACCGAGAACAGAAATTTAAACTCATCATTTAAATTTCTGTTTCACCGGGAATCGAACCGGACCCCTCGATTAGCAGTCCGGCATGGTAACCATGTCGCCACGCGGGTGCTTGAAAACTACTATTTATCGATAACACCCGACGTTTTAACGTCTTCTGAAGCATCTCACACCTGACCGCATCCGTTCCACTTAACTACGTAGTTCACTTATTTTTTACTAATAATGCGCGATTTTTGAATAAGCAATAAGCACAAATATTAATTAGTTATCCAATACTGCTAGACGACCCTCGTGGCGCAATGGGTTCCATGCCGGACTGCCAATCAAAGGGTCCCGGGTTCGATTCCTGGCGAAACAGAAATTTGAATGAGGAGTTTAAATTTCTGATCTCGGTCTGGGTGTTTGTGTTCCTGTCTTTTTATGTGTCCATGGTACCCACAACACAGGGTATTAATTACATAAGTGTGGGGCTATGAGGATGTAACGTAACGAGTGTGTAACGTATGTAACATAACCCATAAAAAAATCTACATCAACTAGACAAGAGACGGAAACCTAAAAAGCATAAAGTGGAGCTTCTTTGCTTATTGTACCTCAATATACCTGACCCCGTAACTACGACTTAAGTATTAGTACTTACATTAAAGCAGTGTTAAGTCCGCAATAAACCAGAGGCTGGGGAACTCCATTATCTATTCTATTCGACAGCGATGCGGCGATAACGGTAATCGAATCGCTAAATTTATTCGCCATCGCTCGCGGCTTCCGACGATTGTTCGGACGATTTATCGATTCGTGTTTATTACGGAATGCTATGTTCGACATGTGAATGTGGGACGAAACTTTTATTACCTACTGTACTTAGTTTAACAATTTTTTTGTGTTTTCAGGGTTCTATACCACGAAAGGTAAAAACGAAACCCCTATAGAATCACTTTGTTGTCCGTCCGTCTTTCTGTCTGTGTGTTAAGACCTTTTTTCTCAGGAACGCGTAGAGGCAACAAGCTGGAATTTATATCAAATACTCAGGTCTACTGTCCCTTAGAGTTGTGAAATAATCAAATATCCAAGCTAGCGCAATCAAAAGATACAGCCGTTTATCCCGCAAATTTCCGCAAATTTTCGACACTCGCAAGGGAATCAAAACCTACAGGGTACTTCGCGTGAACTCAGAATCTTAAAATTTGATACGAAGCAACTTCTTATAGCACAGACATCCGACTCGTACTTAGCCGGCTTTATAAGTATACCTTTATTAGTAGAACTAGCTGTACCCCGCGGTTGCCCCGTTAGGTACGACTCCAAAATTGTTTTAACAGTCATTACCATAAGCAAGAAGAAGTAGGTACTGAACAATTTTATTTTTAACCGTTTGAAGTCGGTTCTATTTTTTTTATATAAACTTAATTAATTATGGATATAGCTAGGAGATTGGAGAGTAGCCCACACGAGCGGTGCCGCAGACAGAAAGCTGGTCAAAATATAATAAAAACTGCAGATTGCGTTTTCTTCGCGTAATGCTCATAAATGATTTCAAGTGTAAAAACGAACTGACACCATTTTAAATAGAACTGCATACTATGTTTAAATTGGCCTGCGCTCTACAATGATGTTTCTAAAGTATAATTCCTTTATTAAGTACCAGCTTTATAAGTCCAATGCATAGAAATGCACTTATTCGCAAATCCTGTGATATAATAACAATAAGAAGCAAATGAATGTACCTAATCTCTTTGAAGCCAATATTTATGTATATCGAAAGCGATTGAGCTGTCTGACTGTGCTTTGAATTTTAATTTTTTGCTAAGTTTCTGAACTTTTAACGAGGAATTTTATAATATACCTGCCGAAATACGTATCGTAAATTTTTTATGATGTAAAAAAGTGACTTTATTTCTGTAAATATGTGTTAAATTGGCCATTTCGATACAAACCGTAAAATATAGGTATATACGCTTTAAAGTAGTATACCATAGGACTCAAATGTCATTTTGTTTCGGAGGTATATTTTAAAGCATCTTGAGCAAGGCATTTTTAAACATCCATACATCACTTTTGCATGACGCTAGTTTTCATAAATTTTTGTTATTAATCTATACTAATTCATATAAGAGCAGCGATGGCCGAGTGGTGGACAAATAACCGCGGTCTTCGATGCGACCGACCCCAGGTTCAAATCCTCGGCGCGCACCTCTGACAAAGAAATTTGTAATGTGCGCATTTATCGCTGCTCCACGGTGATGGAAAATATCGTGATGTTTAATTAATTACGATGTTCTCCATCGCCGTGCATGCCCGAGAGAAATTTATAATTTCTCGAAAGCGTGACGTCCACCAATCCGCACTTGGCCAGCGTGGTGGACTATGGCCTAAACCCCTCTCACTTATGAAAGGAGACCTGTGCCCAGCAGTGGGACATAAAAAGGTTGAAAAAAAAATTCATATAAAGCTGAAGACTTTGAACGCGCTAATCTCAGGAACTACTGGTTCGAATTGAAAAATTATTTTTGTGTTGTATAGTCCATTTATCGGGGAAGGTGATGTTATATAGGCTATATAACATCATGATATGACTAATACCAAATTCCACGCGGGCGAAGTCGCGGGCAGTCGCTAGTAATTTATAAAATATATCCTTAATACCTACTAACCAAATTACCTACTTAAAAAATAAGTACATCATGTTAATATAGTGACTTTAAATTAACTAAAAACAATTTTGGTCTGTGACATTGTTAAAGTAAAATCACAATTTCCAAAACATATTTTACTATTAAAGATTATTACCACCAGAAATGAAACGGACAGAGCTTCTGCATTTTTTTATTGACAAGCAGAATGACACAGAATAATGGCTGGCAATGGCTTATATAGAGACGACTCCTTTCTTATTGGCTTAAGGGAAACGTCATGGCTGCATGGCTCCGATTGGCTAGCTGGCTGACACGTTCGTTACAAAATATAATTATTTTTCAGTTTAGTACATCGTAATAATAATAATACATTTCTTTTATTATTTCCTTGTCTTATCTAATCTACAACACACTCAGTATAAAACACAATCCGCAAAAGTTTTTTCTGAAAAAGCCATGTTCCCTGCGACAACTAGTTCACAATAACTTAGGTTCAGGAACGACAGGTAGGATTATACGGGTATTCTGACGATAAGCAATATTTAGGTATAGCAGAATGTCAGAAGCGTTTCGTGTCAGTATCAATGTAGTAAATATGGATTAACAAGGAATAGGATCCCTGTATTTGTAGGTCTTATCGTATGTTCTTGTAAAAGAAATAGTTGAAGATTTTTGAGATGACCACTTTGAGTGACTTTAACGGTTAATTGAAGAAAAAAAGAAAAATAGAGGTGTCTTAACGTAGCCCCACAGTAAGGTAATTAATACCCTGTGTCGTGGGTACCATGGACACATACAAAGACAGGAACACAAACACCCAGACCGAGAATAGAAATTTAAACTCATCATTCAAATTTCTGTTTCGCTGGGAAACGAACCCGGGACCCTCCGATCGGCAGTCCGGCATGATAATCGCCACGCGGGTCGTCACTATGATAGGTGGTAGAACTTTACTCTCTATAGCTTCGAGATTAAGAATAGACCTACGGTACCCCCTGCCTGATCGTAAGAGCCGTTAAAACGGGGCTTCCGGGGTTGCAGGCGGTGAGAGTTAGACCACGATCCGGCCAGCCAGCGGCCCCGGGAAGGAAGGCGGTGTGTGCGGGCAGAATATTTAATAAGAAAAAACAACGAGTTGCACTCCGGTAGTGACGGCAGAAGTGAAAACTTGAACATTAACGTTGTGCATTTTTGATATGTATTTTGGAATTGATACGGAATAATTTCGCACGAATTGCTTTTACTATCAGTATTATTTTTCATCTAGTATTTTCAGTAGGTTTTCATCTAGTATTTTTATAAAATACTCACTAATTTTTTTTCACTATTTCTTCGTCACTTTTTTCATTAATAGATGCAATTTGTTCAATGTCCATATTTCAAATACCTACTTGATATAAACGAATTTTACAAGTATAGACAGTCCCGACCGTCTTACGAAATTTCGATCAGGCCACGTGTCCTAACGCGAGTTTAACATTTTTTACCCATCCCAAAAAAGTGCACAAAGCCGCTAAAGAAGTTTTCACTTCAAAAATCGTATTCTCATCTAGCTCAACATCTATACCAAACCAACGTACGCGTATTTATAGAGATACAACCTAGCAGAGGCTATTACTTTCTTCGCGGTTCGTAGCGCTGATCTGCGCATATTCATTTGCCCGTGGCCGCACTACTCAGCTAGAGTTTGCTCCTCTTGGCGCTACTTTGTAACGAGATAAACTAAATAATTAAAACCAAAGTAATCATGGTCTTAATTTTGATGTGAAAATGCACTTTAGCTTATGTTTTAACATTGTAATGGTGTAGACTGTAGTTAATAAATTGTGTCTTCTCGTCGACAATACCTCAGTTCCTGAAGTCGAAAGTTTTCGAGCAGTGTGCGTTGCCAGTGATGACCTACGGCGCTGAGACGTGGTCTTTCACAGTTAGCCTTTTCAAAAGGCTCAAGGTTGCTCAGCGAGCGATGGAGAGAGCTATGCTTGGTATTTCTCTACGCGACAGAATTCAAAACGATGAAATCTGTAGACGAACGAAGGTTACCGACATAGCTCTCAAAATTTGCAAGCTGAAGTGGCAATGGGCAGGCGGGTAGTTAGGAGGACTGACAACCGATGGGGAAGACAGGTCCTCGAAAGGCGACCACGTCTCGGCAAAAGGAGCACAGGCCGCCCTCCAACCAGGTGGACTGACGACCTGAAGAAGATAGCGGTAAACCGCTGGAGTCAGAGGGCGCAGGACCGGACGGAGTGGCGAACATTAGGGGAGGCCTATGTCCAGCAGTGGACTTTAAATCCTCATAGATAGATAGATAGATAGATAGTAAATTACATACTTACCTATTCAAGAAAGTTTCGGGTTATTTGGGGTTTCCTTTATAGTCCTTGGTGTTACAAATGTTGTCAAGATTACCACACACGTAACACATAAACATATTTTCACACTCATATCCCCCGGTTGTTCCTACACTCACAATGATTGAAACACCAGGGCCTAGAACAGTTCATCCTGTTAACTTTTGTGCCACACGTGCTACGAAATTCTGAGATCTTTAGTTTAATTTAAATTTTTAACAGCAGTAATTAAAAAACTTAATAATTAACGCGACCCAATCATTGAAAACAGTGCCTGGGAGACATCGTATGATTTTAATAATTAAAAGAATTGAAAAAATAATTATTTAGCAAAGAGCTAAATAATAATTAAAATGCTCTGATCTATGATTATTTTTCCGCTGTCTACACGGCATACGTTGCTAGTTGTTTGTCCTAACTCATTTCGCATAACGTATCAAGTAGAAGTATATTTTATTTTAACCATAAACTAACGATCAGTATTGTGTGGAACGTGACACCTCTCTATCCGATCCTAAGGACTGAGGCGATCTGATGAATAGCGCGGCTACAGCGATTTCGATTCGCTAATTAATTGGAAGGCGTATAGCTTACATCGGGTACGATCGGGAATCATCAAATGTCTTCATTGGAGCGGGGAGTTTGTTAAGCTCCGATTTATGCAACAAACCGATTGATAAAACACTTCTCTGAAAAAAGAAACAACGGGTAGCACTCCGGTAGTGCCGGCAGAAGTGAAAACTTTAACATTAACGTTGTGCTTTTTTGATATTTTGGAATAGTTAGGGAATAATTTCGCACAAATTGTTTTTGCTTTTATTTATCAGTATTATTTTTCATCTAGTATTTTCAGTAGGTTTTCAGCTAGTATTTTTATAAAGTACTCACTCATTCTGTTTTACTATTTCTTCGTCACTTTTTACAATAATATATTATGCACTTTGTTCAATGTCCATATTTTAAATATTTGATATAAACCAATTTTACAAGTATAGACAGTCGAGCGGTCAGCTGTCACTATGAATCAGCTGTCACTCCTCCGTCTTACGAATTTTCGATCAGGCCACGAGTCCTGACGCGAGTTTAACATTTTTTACCCATCCCAAAAAAAGTGCACAACGCCGTTGTTTTCACTTCAAAAAATCACATCACTATGATTTATTCTGATATTGAGCTCGATAGTGCTTCGATAAATTAATTGGATGGCGGTTAGCTTAAAGCGATTCGCGATCGAATGTCTTCATTAGAGTCGAGATTTTATTTAGGTTGTAATGGAAGGAAAAATAGCGTAAAGTTAATGAAAGCTTTGATGGATCGCCTTATAAATTTAATAAGCTTTATTTTTTACGTGTGTATCGGATTCAACCCTTTGAAACTTAGTAAACGTATCATTTCCAAAATTATCTACTAGACAGTATCCTGTTTTTACTTTCGACGATCATTTACCTCCGGAGTAGCAGCGCAAGTCTCAGGGTGCTTAAGGTTGTATATATACGAGCATGTCCATGAAATGCAGCGTCCAATAAACACCATAATATTGAGGTGACTCCCTTGTTAATTAAATTAAAAAAATATGCTATTCAATAATCCTGATTATTATTAGGATTATTTTTATTAAAATCTTTTTAATAAAAATCAAAAATGGTGTTGTAGCGGCCCGGCGTTTGGTGCCATTAATGGCACCAATCAACATTCTTCAATTTGGGCGCGCGAACTTGGTTTCTATAATGTAATTGTAATTATTCTAAGTTAATAATACATATTTTTTAGATAATCCATAATGTACCATAAAAATAACTGAACCAAAGTGGATGAAAATTGTATTGTTTCCTAAGCTCTAATAATAACATTATCTTTAACACGTTCTGTTTTCACCATAAAGCTCCAAAACATTTGGTTAAAACAGGTTTCAATAACGCGCTTAAATAATTCAACCGTAACCTCCAAAAAGCCACAAACGACAGGCCTTTACAGGTCGGAGTCGAACAGGCTTTAACAAAACCACAATTCAAATTAAGACGTTAAAAGATCTAAAAAGTTGCTAATGAGCCTCCTTCCTCTTAATTTTTGCATAAACCTTCTAAGGTTGTTGACACTCGAGCGACATTGCTCTTGCAAAACTTTTTCTTACGTAGAAACAATATTAAGTAAGTATCATAATGGTAAAACATTTTCAACCTTTTTTCTGTACCACTGCTGGTCTGTAACGTCTGAAGGTATTTTCTCTAAAGTGAGCGGACATCATGCCTTCCAGAAATTATGAGTTTCTCTCAGACATAATATGGAAAACATCATAACTCAATAATTTTACAATATTTTTCGTTATCATGGAGCGATCAATGCGCACTTAACAAATAAATTCCTTTGTCAAAGCATTGGGGGTTTGAACTCGGTATCTCCGTGTAAAAATTCGCGGCTTTTACCGCTCGGCCATCGCTGCTCGCTGTAAAATTGTAACCTTATTAGCTTATATTAGCATTCCTGTATTATTAGCATTAGGCTTAGAATTTTTATTTATCTAGAACATAGAAAAGTATTTTTTATCGGAAATAATTTTTGATCAAAACGAAGCTTTTAAATTCAAAATGTAATAGAGTGAATTAAAAGGTAGGCCAATAAGTAAGTATAAAAGGAAGTGATAATTATGCGTATCCATTGTATCCATAAAATAAAGCCAATGATATCTCTCATTGCTAGTATAGATAAATAATGAACGAAAAGAACGATGAGAAGGCGGTTAGCGTAGAACGCAAGCGATCTATGCAACTAAGCCAAACGGGCGCGGTCGGGTGTGAGATAGGTGACCGCTAGTGGCAAAAATTTCACGCGCGTTTCCGTGCTTCGAAGGGCACCTTACGGGCGGTTTGAAAACATCCGACAGCGGGTTGGCCACTAACTCCGCATCTCCACCAACCCGCATTGGAGCAGCGTGGTGGAGTAAGCTCCAGGCCTCCCCAATAATGGGGAGAGACCCTTGCCCAGCAGTGGGACGTAAAAAGGGATGCAGCAATAGATAAAATGAATAAGTATACCCATGTCAAACTAAAGTTTCGTACCTTTAACGTGTAAATGTATTTATTTCTAACTTTTGATCCTAACAGAATCTGGAAGTATAAAATAAATGTTCCCTTTTCATAGTTTCAAGACCTACACCGAATAATAAGATGTTTAATAAACTAAATATGAACAAGATAGAGGCAATAAAAATGTAAAAAAGAACAACGCAATTGTATAATATCTAAGACAAGATTTGAGGTTGCTTGTCTGCTTTGTAACAAAAATACCCTCGTCTTGTAAAATAAATCCAATTAGCTTTAGTCGTGAGTTTGCACGCGGCCTACTTCTCTCGTGGGAGGTGAAATTAAATTTTTACCTTTCGATAACGATCGGGTAGGTATAAGCATGACTTAGTGATCGAGAATTGTTATTATGTATTCCAGTTTTGCAGTTTTCGTTAATTTTAAACCGAAAAATTTATATAATTTTAAAAGGTTAATAACTTCCAATTTCAAAGTTAAATTTCTGTTAAAAAATAATGTCGAAAGAAAACACAAATAAAGAATTTCTGCCTTTAGTACGTAGTTCAAATTCTGTGGACTAATAAAAGCCACAACAAAAATATTAATAATTTTTTGCACCTATGCCCAAAATCACTGAATAATTGAGAAACAATTAGGTTATTACTAATAATAATTGAGAAATAATTAGGTGTTTACGTATGTGTTGTGTATGCACGTGCATACACATACGTAAACACACACGCGCACACACCCATACACACACGCGCACACACATACACACACACAAATATTGGATTTATGTAAATACATAACTAGATATAAAATTATTTATTCTGGCTGATTCATCAGCCCAACCAGCCTAAATTACTGAAAAAAAAACACAAAACAAATAATAATAATAATTTTATAATCTTCCTAAAATATCTCGCTGAAAACTGCCACGTGATAAATTTTCCTTTGTAAAAGTATCAGCGCTCCGCAATTTTGACGTATCGTATGTATGTCGTGTACTCTTCAAAACCAAAAATGCAAACCTTTATAATTTTCGCTAATTCAGAGAATCTTTTCCTGTTTTATGTCATACCACCATACCTAGCTAATGACACGTTTTATTTATAGCTGTCCCACGTTCGGCGACAATTATTGTCAAACTGTTTCCTTGTAACTTGTACCTACGTGTTCATTATTTTTAATATCATTGGGCTTATTAGAATTTAGTACCATATTTACATTACTAGGCTTTGATAAAACAGTGACATACAAAACGCACCAGGATACCGACATAAATTATACATGTCCCTGCGTAGAGTTTCGAGTTTTTTAATTAAGCCGTCTTGTTTCTCGTGATTAAGTATCTTTCCATTTGTTTGTTTTGTCACAATACGAGTAATTATCCCTTAAAGCGTCTCTTTCTTACAGGATTTTCTACCTTATTGATAAAATTAAAAGGTTCAAAATTGTCTGCAGTTTCTGAGATAAATTGAACAATAATGCCTTCGTATAGTTACTTTAGCATCTTTAGCGAAAATAATTAAGGTGCTGTAATGTCAACTTGTTACTTTTGAAAAAGGTCAATTAAAGAAGTATGCCGGCGAAATTACTGTGAAAATTGCGTAGGCTGCGTGTGTTACATACTAATACGTTTATAATGCTAGTTTTTTTTGTCGTCGCCTTACTGCATATTTATTTAAGTACTAGTGAGCCTTCCGCCCACGTGGATTCGTTTAATGGGTCCCCGTATAAAAAATAGCTTAAGTGCTATTCCAGGCTTCATTGATATATTAAAATCATAGGCGTTTAGCCAGTTGCCTCAACCGCGTTGACCCTATTACCTGTTTTCACGTAGGAATGAAGCATTTTACTGCAGTAAAAAGTACCCTATGTTACTCAGGGTGAATGTAGCTTTCTAATGGTGAAAGAATATTTGAAATCGGAACAGTAGTTTTTGAGTTTATTCATTACAAACATACAAAAATACAAATCTTTTCTCTTTATAATATTAGTATAGATTGATTCTTCCAAAAAAAAATGTAGATTCTTTTTTAATTATTATTTTGCCACTTTACTATAATTTTTGCTCGTAAAATATAGAATGCGGATGTTTCATAGAGCAATGATGGTAGAGACATAACTCCCATGGTTAGGGCCCGGGTACGAATACTAGCGCGCTCTACAGTCAAAAAATTGGCAGCAACCCTTTTCACGCCCCACTGCTGGGCACGAATCTCTCTCCATCATTTCAAGGCCTTATTTTTGGTATCGGGGGAACCTTCAAAAGGTACTAGGTACCTTGGGAGAGGATACTCGGTGGCCTGCCTCTGCGCTTGGGGAGGACTCCGGAATCTCCAGTGAAACGCATCAGAACACGCGTCGCTCCAGAACGCGCGGCCTTCCTCGGGAGAGCAGTTGTGCTCTCCTGCAACCTCCGATGCTTACAACGGCATGCGACTACACACACTCCGCCGTTCTTCCCGGGTCTGCTGGCTGGACGGATCGAGCTCCCACTCTCACCGCTCACAACCCCGGAAGACCCCTTTTAGTCGCCTCTTACGATCAGGCAGGGGGAAACGGTCATACAAATTGTTGTGTGCTTGTCCTTGTGTGTTTGTGATCCTAAAGTGGGGATATATATAAATTAAATACAATAAATTTTTATTATTGTTTCAATAAAGAAGCTAAATAAACATTTTACCTGAATAAGGAAATCCGTCGTTTAAGTCAAGAAAATGTCCGGAAACCGTGTGTAAAGTTATAAAAGTTCCGCAAATCACTTCACAGAACCCTACTAACTTTTAAATCGTTGGACAACATGGCGACTTATTTGGAAAAATCCACATGAAAAAATCAATGATTTAAGCGCACTTTTATGTTAGCTGTTATTAAATCTTGTCCACCACCAACCCGCATCGGAGTAGCGTGATGGAGTAAGCTCCAGGGAGAGACCCGTGCCCAGCAGTGGGACGCAAAAAGGGTTGCAGCCAAATCCTGTCGGAGGTCCTATGGACAGTTTGAAAGGAATCTGTATCTTCACCAACCCGAATTTAAACATCATTTGAGCTGCAGGCAGTTACGGAAAGAGACCTATGCTGAGCAATGTGATACAGGGTTGCAGCCAAATCCTGTCGGAGGTCCTATGGACAGTTTGAAGGGAATCTGTATCTTCACCAACCCGAATTTAAACATCATTTTAGGTGCAAGCAGTTACGGAAAGAGACCTATGCTGAGCAATGTGATACAGAAATGGCTTCTGATGGGGAGGCAACAGAATGCACTTTTCATCTATAAGTTTTGGCGGGAAGCAAAAAGCGCATCCTGTTAAAAAATGTCGTTTTTAAAACATAAAATTCTTGGTGTATTTTTGAGTTATATGATTAATGTGTTCCTGTTTATTATGAAACGGAATAGTAATAATAATAATACTCTTTATTTGTACACCACATACAATTGAATTAAAAATTAATGAAAATAATAGTAAGACAGCAGTGGTGTCTTATCGAAGCAGCGATTTCTTCCAGACAACCTTTGGGTGAAAAACATGGTAGTGAGATAATGAAAAAATAAGGGAATAAGTAAGACCGTCTGTTAAACAGTTATATGTTATTTTGTAATAAAGTAATGCTCAGATGAATTCTTTGGAATTTCTCGTGTTCATAGGTGACGATGATTGCTTAAAACAAATTGGGTCGTCTTCCCTTTTTGCCAGGTCCATGCACATGAAAAGGCAAAACATATTTTTTTTCTTGACACTGATAATGTTTCTAACTGATAAAGAATCTTGTGCCTTTTAGCTTGTTTATTTTAGAATCCTACCTCGCATTCTCAACATCACCCAGGGTCGGCTGGTAAATAATGCCAATAGGCATTAGGTTTAACCCTTTGTGAACTTTTAGGTGTTTTCGCATAAATATAAATAAACAAATGTTCGCAAATGCAATAGGTACTTTTGTTTAAAATAAAATATAGTCCAAAAACAAACACAAATCAAACGAAAACATTAACCACACAACTCGCGTGTCGTCCCTTTATTACATTTCTCCGATCCCAGAAACTTTGTTACGCGACTTTGATTGAAAAATTGTTGCCCGAATTGTTCGGAAAGCCTCCGCGTGTTCAGCCGTCGACAATTGTGGAGTTGGAGCAGTGTTTGCGATCACCGATAGGTATGGACATTATTTCAAGCGTGTCGTGTCTCGTGTTAGCTTCACCTTACACTTATACTTCAAAAATTGTGCGAGGCACTTATCTCTACTAAATATTATTATGTATAATAAATAAATAGATCTTTGGACAATTCTCACAACACCATCTGATTCCAAGCTAAGCAGAGCTTGTACTATGGTAATCAGAAAGGTGATAAACTTACTTAGATAAATACATACTTAAATAGATAAATTAACACCCAGACACAGAACAAACAGTCATGTTCATCACACAAATATTTGTCATGGGTGGGAATCGAACTCACGACCTCCCGCTTCGCAGTCGGCTCATCGCCTACTACACCACGGAGGCTGTCTAGATAAATAAATAAATAAATACAGATAAATACATACTTAAATAGATAAATTAACACCCAGACACAGAACAAACAGTCATGTTCATCACACAAATATTTGTCATGGGTGGGAATCGAACTCACGACCTCCCGCTTCGCAGTCGGCTCATCGCCTACTACACCACGGAGGCTGTCTAGATAAATAAATAAATAAATACTGTGTATTTAAAGCTTTTCTTTATATTGAAGGCATTGTGGTCGTTTCATGTAATTTGCCTCAAGTGGGGCAAAGATACGCAGTTTGATTTACAGAAATTGGTGCATCGGTGGTATTTATTCGGTCGAACCTTACAACCACTTTTTGTAACGACAAATAGGTCTAAAAGCACCTTAGCAGAGACACCGGGATGTGTAGGATTTGATCTCACTCAAAACCCTTTCTGTCCTTGTTCCTTCTCAATTATGGAAGACCCCAAGATTTCCTAAGCACATCATAACCCTTCATCATTGACTCTATTCACCGTCACTCTGGCATACAACGGCGATGGCCAGGCATGACGTTATCCTCACAGAGCCGCTGGCAGGACGGTTTGTACTCGAAGTTCACCGCCCGTAACTCTAAAAACCCCTTTTAGTCGCCTTTTTTGACAGACAGAAGATACTGTAGATCGTATTCTAGTCCCAACTAGTGACTTGACTTAACTTGACTCACTTGTCTAGGATGAATTATTTTAATCAAAATTATTTAAAAGATCCGTTGAAATTAACCCCATATCAAATGGAAACATAAACACACTCGCTTACACAACTGTCCCGTCTTCCCTTTATTACATCTCACCGAACCCAGAAACTTAGTTGACTTTGATTGAAAAATTGTTACGCGAATAGTTCAGAAAGCCTCCGAGTAGTTCAACCGTTGACGATTATGGAGTAGGATAGTGTTTCTGATCATGAATAAGTATGGACCTAGCTTTATAATTTAAACTTTAAAATTATTTTAAGACACAATTTTATTAACACTACAATAAGTAAGTGTCAAAACTGTACTTTAGTGATTAAGAAATAGTTTTCAATGGAGGTGTACCCGCTTCAAAACCCAGCGTGCACTTCTGTCAGTGCGCAGTTAAGGAAAACACCTTTAGTCACCGAATTTCGTTACGATGTTTTCCAGGATAGTGAATTTTGAGAGTAAGACAAAAATCCTCAAAGCTGTGGCATCATTAGACTTTATTGACTAATCCGCACTATGCCAGCAGTAACAAAATCTCTTACTACGTGTATCAAGCGATACTTATACTATCGCAAGAACGGCTGAACTGTTCGAAATGAAAATTGGCACTAATATAGATTTATATTCTAGAATAGCACAAAACCTACTTTTTGGCCCTGAAAAGTATACTGTTTCCGTGGTATAAATAAGTATAATCGTATACACTCAAATCAACGGAACTAATCTGAATTGAATCAATAGTTAAAAAAATCTTCCTAGGATGTAGGTAATACCAATTTTATTAACTTTTATTACACGTTGTATATTCGGTAAGAAACTACAAGGATACCGGTCCCTCTAGCGCATCGGCCGTATATTACCGGCTGGCCGATACCTTTCACAATAAAGATATAAATCAGGCGGCTGAATAAAATCGCTCGCATCTCGCTTATCGCGCGATCGCTTGCTCCTTCGTATACGTGAGGAATACAGGATGTTTTATTTTTTAATATAGCTAGGTAAGAGAAATACTTTTTTCTGTGAAGATTTTTAACGCCACTGATGATGAGCAACGCATAATACTTCTTCGCTTAAAAGGAAGTTGAGCTTACATAGCCCCATACTTAGTTCCCTATATATTCTATGGGTATCATCACACAAAGACAAGCATACAAACAACAAGACTGTGAACAGTAACTCAAACTCATCATTCCGATTTCTGCTTAGCTGGTGATCGAACCCACCCTCAAGCGGAACAGCTTTATGATATAAGATTTATGGCTACAACCCTTTTTTGCGCTCCACTACTGAGCGTGACTGAGCCCAAGTCTCCACCCATTATTAAGGAGGCCTGGAGCTGACTCTACATGTGAGTTGGTAAAATGCTGGTAAGTGGCTGGCCACGGTCAGATGTTTTCAAACACGCTTCACACTTACAATTCAGATTTTTACATTAAAATAATTACTTATTCTATCTTATCTTATACCAAAACTCCCGCACTACAACATAGGGAGTAGGAACGGCTGAAAATCAGCGCTGCTCAGGATCTTTTTGTTGAGGCAGCACAAGCTTAGTCGCTCCCTTTTGCCAAAATATTGGTATGCTTAAATTGTGAATGTATTTTTTTATTTGTGATGTAATATTTATGTTTTTGTGGCAATAAATTTATTTTTACTTTACTGTTTTTACTACTTTACTATTATTTCCTGTTGTTATAGTGTAAAACATGCTGATCTAAACCCATGACTACATGTGCTGTGAACATAGACTGGTCTTAGACAGCCTTAAAATAATTCACAGTTATGCGCACAATAAAGCTGTTCAGAGCTAAAACTGTTCCAACTTAACAATAGAACTGTACTTACATCACTGAATTCACAAGACCGGCAGTAATGGTACATGGTAAGTATAATCCTTTTCATGGGCAGTCTTACAGAATGGTGCTTTAACTTGGTTTGTTGAAATTAACTATTGCCGTAAAATAATATTATGTGCTAGCTGTGCCCCGTGGTTTAGAGAGTAGAGAGGATCATTAGCATAAATTGAAGTCCCTCCCTTCTGAAGTGCCGCTGGGTCGGCTTTTGTGTAGGACTATTTAAGATTACGCCACGCCAGAAAAGCTCGCAGATGGTAGATTTTTTCCTATTTACTTGACACTTATCGTCATATTTTGGACAATTCACACAATACCTTTATAAATTGTAGCCTATGTATTATCCAAATTAATAAGCTATATTATTGTAAAGTTTCATTAAAATCCATTCAGTAGTTTTTACGCGAAAGAGAATCAAACATCCATACTTACAAACTTTCGCGTTTATAATATTAGTATGATATGATATTGCAATAATGTACCCACGGACTCACGGCTCCTTTATAAAATGAAATGAAATGAACTATTATTTATTCACAGTACGGTTCCTTTATAAACTCTTAGTGAACGTCATTTTTTTGTTCTGTCTTCTCTGCGTGCGCTTAGGCAATGCTGAGCTGAAGAAAAGAGCAGACGAAGAAAAACTTCAGCCCTGTTTTAAAATATGGGGTATACAATAATTAAATCATAAGCGCGTCAAGCTCGTACCAGTTACACGTGAGACAAGCCCTCCTATACGCACCTACCATTCCACAAAAGAGCTTCTATGCGCGAAGATGTAAATTCAAAACAGCCTGAAAATAACTTACAACAAAATAACAATAAACAATACTAATACCTTAAAATAACAATAACGTTTCTTATAGTTAAAACCGTTCCAACTTATTAAGAATTCATAAAACCTGTAATAGTACATCGTAAGCATGATCCTTTTCATGGAAAGTCTTACAGAATGGCGCTTGTGGGACTTGGTGCGTTGAGGTAAATCTGTTATGTGGGATACACATTGGTATCGGACCTTGTGGACCTTGGGAAGGACATAGGATGGTTTTTATCCTACGGGGCTACGGGAACCTATAAAAAGTGTAGGTACACACAGGCGAAGCCGCTGGCGGAAGGCTAGTTATTTTAATTTTATATTAACAAAAAGTTAAGACAAACTGAATTCAATGGGAATGAAGTGACAATCAACAATGTTTCACATCAGCTCTTCTTTCTAAGGATTTTGGCAGATATTTACTCGAAGATGATTAGACTTTTGAAACAAGGGTATGGTGAACAACTTTATGCAATTATTTAATGTTTTCATCACTGTGGAGAGACACGGAGAGTCAGAAAAAAATCCATTTTACGGTGTATTACGCGTTGGGGTTTGAACTGGGGACCTTGTGGTGGTGACCGGTATTTTCACCACTCAGTCACGGCTGCTGTACTTACTAATGTTGTTAGTATAAACAAGAAGATAATATAGAAAATTAAAGATAGAAACAACCTTACGACGATACAGTAACATTTTAATAAAGCTCAGTGCAAAAACAGAACATCCTGTATATCAATAGCGCTTCTGTCCGACAAGGTTTCAAAATGGACGATATTTCTAACGCGCTGTATAAAATTCAACCGCCTTGCCGACCTACGTCTCTTACATTGTATTAAAGTAATGTTACAACCGCAAAGCAGGGACAGCCTAGTGGCTTGAACACTGGACTCTCGCACCGATAGTTCGGATTTTAATCCCGTTTTACACCCCTAACGAGAAAATTTATATACGTATTAATCAGTGTCCACTTACATCTTAGAATAATTACATTAAAGAAACCAAGTTCGCGCGCCCAAATTGAAGCATGTTAATTGATGCCATGAATGGCACCAAACGTCGAGCAGCTCCGTAAGATTTAAGGTTAAAGCACGCCGAACGTGTCTCCCGAAAAAAAAAATTACCGTTTGTGCTGTTAAAATGTGTCACAACACTTTTGAAAACAAAAGAAGTCTAATAACATATTTTTTCTTAATGAAGTTTTTAATATTTTATAAGTATTTAATTTGGCCAAAATAAAAATATTTTGTTTGTCAGATGTGACATTTATTTGAATCTATTTAGTGCTTAAATTTTCACAGCGCGCTTGTATGAAGACATTCATTCTATACGTAATTATTCTAAGACCTACATATAATTGATCAGCGTGGTGGACTATGGACTAAATCCCTCTCAGTTCCTAGATAAAACTTGTTGAAACTTAAGCTTCAGAATAGTGCTACGGTATCGGACAGAAATAAGCGAATACATTTAAATTGTCATTATATGTCATTATGTTTAAAGCCCTTCATGTCTCATTTAGGACATTAGGACAGCAAGGTAAAATTATGTTCCGACCCTAATACGTACGTTAGCTTGATGTTTGAGCGATTTCACCTAAATTATAGGGGTGTTTGTGAAACGGTTCATACTAATGGTATTTAGTTTGATGAATGTTTGTCTTTTCGTAAATGAAGAAGGACAATTCTCGAAAAAATCCAAGGCTGATTTGAAGAAATTGTAACTTGTGAAAGCAATAATTAGATTTTTACTGTTTCAAGGATTTATTTCTTCCTTAGATTTACACAGCGTTACACTCAGGGTATCTACTCAAGTGCACTTCTAATGCGTCGTTACAAGCCTATTTATGCTATTTTTACCGGAAGTTGTGTCACACAATGGCGGACATATTTGTTTACATTAAGTTTTAACTTTGATCAATACAATACTTTAATGTATAAAAATAAATTAAATATTTAATTAACAATATTAGACATTTTAGCGATCGAATATATTTTTGCGTCGTTACAAGCCTATTTATGCAATTTTTACCGGAAGTTTTACGATGCAACGGCGGACATATTTTTTTACAATAAGTTTTAAGTTTGATCAATGTAATTCTTTAATACATAAGAATAAACCAAATATTTAACTAACAGTCTTAGACAGTTTCTAACACTCGTTATGAATGTGTAAATATATTAAATACTACATAGTGGGCATCATCGAAATCAAAGACCTTAAAGCATCAACATTGACAGGTACGATACCCCTGTACCTTTGATGCTCTTAGTCAAAGACAAAGGAAAGTTTGTATAAAGAAAATTTATAAATAGCACTGATTTACTTTAAACTTCTGTTTGTTTCTTGATAGAAATGACGGAACATCTGTTTCTAGTTTTTTTTAATCACTCCCCGTCGGATATTTTTCTCCTACTGACTCAGCGGTGTCTTATTAATAGTAAAGTATCCCTGGTAGACTTTTCAATACTCATGTACTATAATTTAATGACCAAATTTTCTGTAAGCTGTCACCAATAAACTTTATAATTTCATTTCATTTCATTTTATTTCTCTACGTACAACATCGCCGCAGGCACTACTTTGACCATTTATAGAGAACAGACAGGGAGAATTTACTTTGAGTATAACGGTACTCAAATCTAATTTTCCTACTGTTGGAAACTGACCTCCAATATGAATAGGGTCCTACTTAAGGGCCCAAGGAGCGCCCTATTCAAATAGATTTGGGTACAATGATAGAGTTTGTTATTTATTTACATGTCCCTAAGATGCGTAGTCTTAAGACAAATAACCTTTGGGTGAATATGCCGAATTGATTTTTATTTACGGCTGTTGTTATAGCTATGACAAATAGTTCATGCAAACGAAACAAAAACATATAGAAAACCAATGTAGTAAACTTTGTAACGAGCAGCGATGGCCGAGTGGTAAAAAACCACGGTCATCGACGCGACCGATCCTGGGTTCAAATCCTCGGCGCGCAAATCTTACAAAGAAATTAGTAATGTGCGGATTTATCGCTGCTCCACGGTGATGGAAAATATCGTGATATTTAATTGATTACGATGTTCTACATCCCCGTGCATGCCTGAGAGAAATTCATAATTTCTCGAAAGCATGACGTCCACCAATCCGCACTTGGCCAGCGTGGTGGACCATGGCCTAAATCCCTCTCACTTGTGAGAAGACCTGTGCCCAGCAGTGGGACATAAAAAAGGTTGAAAAAAAAACTTTGTAAACTGTTCAAAACTCTATGCTCATAAATAACCAATAACCTAAATATACGATGTATGAAGAAACTTATTAATATTAAATTAACATGCTTATATAAACTGTGTCAAATACTATAGATATTTAATTTAATTTAAGTTTTTTTTTCGGTTCGATACAGGTAGTGATTTTGTTGTTCAGATCAAAAATATTAACTTATTTAAAATTCAAAAACATTATTTATGGTTAATTGTCATCTTGTCATTAAAATAATAATATTATGATACAATTGAAACTACACCAAAAAGAAAAAAATATACATATTTCACAAAATTACATTAAAAAATTGTTTATTATTTTTATATTATTCTGCCAGCAGTCTCTTGAAAATGTGCCAGCTCTCAGTAATCGACTTATAAACAATTATTTTGTGAACTTTACTACGAATAAACATTTTGGTCCATTATGGCTGACCAGACTTACATGAGGCGACCATCAGCCTTCAGAGTAGCAGCGCAACTTGCACAATTAACGACCCGCGTGGCGTAATGGTTACCATGCCGGACTGCCGATCGGAAGGTCCCGGGTTCGATTCTCGGCGAAGCAGAAATTTTAATGATGAGTTTAAATTTCTGTTCTCGGTCTGGGTGTTTGTATTTATATCTTTGCGTGTGTTCATGATACCCACGACACAGGGTATATCTACCATATTGTGGTGCTATGAGTGTGAACCATATATTTATACTTTATATTATACTCGACAACAGATGGCGCCACTACACTTAATTTCCAAGTTGAAGGGTTGGAAAAGCCCTTATATCTTTAAAAACACGCCCTTTAGGTTAAAACGGGAACTTTTTTGTTCGAGGCGGGATAAAGGGCTATCATACTTTATAAGTCCCTTTATCGTGCCAGGACTCCTTTTTAAGTTTTATCGGCACGCACATTTTATCAACTTAGTTTTATTATATATAATGATTATATACATGTTGCAAAAACGCGGATATTAGGTATATTGCCGGACCATATAGTTTGGAACATTTTGAGTAATACCTCATCAGTGGATATTACATTGCGCGTGACTGAGTCAGCAAGTTGCGGCCATTAGCAGCACAAAGGCGAAACACAGAGGATCATTCGCAATGATGAATGATTTTAAAACGATACCGATGTTTTCGTATATTTGTTTTTCATTCAGTGTACAGGAAAAAATTCTACAAAAATGTGCAAGCGAGTGTTTTCTGTGAACTTTAAAAAACATGAACCACTATCCATGGAACCATCGTCATCTTATTCCTACTGGATTCAAGAGCAGACAGCAAAAACATCTACAAAGATGTGCAAACTTTGTTTTCTGTAAACTTTAATAAACATGAACCACTATCCATGGAACCATCGTCATCTTATTCCTACTGGATTCAAGATTGAATGTGGGCTGCGATACTATGCAGCTGGAGGAGAGTAAAAATGATTTCAATGGCTAAGAGTTTAGTCGGAGCCAGAGGACATGTTATTAAGCCTTAGAAAAAATCATAAAACTATGATAATGTAAATTTAAATTAAAGTTTTTTTATTATTTTTTAAAATAATTTAATAATATTTATTTCATCTGTGATTGAGGTTTGTATGTGCTGAAGTTTTGTAGTCCAGCCCGAATAAACCTAATTCTAATACCTAAAATACTCTTGTAATTGCTTAAATATACTCAAATAGTAACGCGTACATAATTTTGAAATGTAGGCACCATAGATAAGAATATTTAGAGTAGGTAATATCTTCTCAGTGGGTATTATATTGCGCGTGGCTGAGTCAGCAAGTTGCGGCCATTAGCAGCACAAAGGCGAAACACAGAGCATCATTCGCAATGATGAATGATTTTAAAACGATATCATGATTGTTGGAGTATATTTATTTCCGATTTTGACTAGTAAGTGAACTTGGCAATGAGTGATCACTTTAATCCACAACAAATTCTCCTTTGGAAAGTTTTCTCCTCCGACTCTTTTCTCAACGACCATTCATGACCGCGAAAAGTTTGTCGTTCATCAAGCGAATACTTGTATGCCACCAATAAATAAAATATTTTGATTTTGATTTTCTGCTCCATCGGGATCTTGCTCATACGGGTTTCATTATTATAAGTAGGAGCTAATGCAAGCAACCACACAACCACAGTTAAGCGAAATGAGATCGCGTGAAATAATTGAGACGTGAATCTACTTGCGGCTCATTTCGTGTAAATTTTTGTGTTTACTGTGTTCAAGATAAAGGGACGTTTTATCTCTTAAAAGAAACTATCGATTTGAAGTCACTTAAAACGTTCTTAAAATCGTTAATGTGATAATACTCCTTATTAAAAAGTTATGTTTTAAATGATGTCTAATGAAGTATTATGTGTGCCTACCTCCTATTTGTTACAACCCTTTTTGCATCCCTCTGCTGGGCACGGGTCTCTCCCCATTATTGCAGGTTGGTGGAGATGCGGGCTAGTGGCCAACCCGCCGTCGGATCTTTACAAACAATATATCGACAACAACCGGGACCGACAGCTAAACGTGCCCTCCGAAGCACGGAAACGCGTATGATTTTTTTTGTCACTAGCGGCCACCCATCTCACACCCGAACGCGCCCGTTTGGCTTAGTTGCATAGATCGCTTGCATTCTATGCTAACCGCCAGGCGATGAGCGCTTCAAACTAGACTTTTTCTGGTATTAAACTTTCTGTTTAATAACAGAAAAAATTGTGGAAAAATTGTATTCTAAGTGATAGAAAAATATGCTCGAATTTCGGGAGCTATTGCAGTGTTTCATAACGCTGAAAAAAGTAGTCATCTTTCAAATAAAAAAAATCTTTGAAATCACATAGGGTTTCCCCTTAAAATCCCCTTAAAATAAAGCACTCCATAAAACATCTCGAAAGTAAAATGTACTATTTTTAGTCACCTAAAATATTATTAAGATCGTTTACATTAGATTATGTAAAAAAAATTTAAAGAAGCATTAAAATAAAATGTTTCATCCAAACAAATAAATAATATAAGTGTCTGTTTGTAATATTAAATTAACCGCTTTTTATGAATGTACATATAATATACCAAAATATTTTTTTTACCATTGTCTGTCTGTCGGTCTGTCTGTCTGTCTGTTTGTTCCGGCTTATCTCTGAAACGGCTGTACCAATTTTGACGGGACTTTCACTGGCAGGTAGCTAATGTAATAATGAGTAATTTAGGCTACTTTATTATTAAAAAAATGTAAAACTAAAGTCCACGCGAACGAAGTCGCGGGCGGCCGCTAGCATAAAATATTTAGCTCTTTATTGAGTTGATTCCGCAGACGCAGACCCCACTCGTAAATAAAGACACTCCTACAGTACTTACACAAAAGCAAGTCAAGTGCTAAAACACCTCGAATGGTCAGCGCTGACCGTCTTAAAAAACAAAAGCCTCAAATATTATAATACAGTCAGAGCACAGTTTAACACTCGCATTGTGGTTTGCTCACAAAGAGGTGACGGTTCCAAGGGATCTACATGAGTAAGCCTAGATGAGATAGGAATCTGAGTAAATAATAATGAAAGATTCAATGTTTAGAAATTAAGACAGTTCCGGGAGTTCAATTAAGGAAGATCTCCTGCCGGGTGAGGTGAACCAACAACTAACTTAAGGGTCAAATTTCATACTGTCTGCAGGTTCGAAATACTCGAGGAATCCTCACAGGGCACACTGAAAACCAGCAGCTATGGTCATGCAAATGACCATAGTAAGGTTGAGTGTTATCCCATTCATAAAATTACACTGCAGCCTCGATTTATTTAGATTTTTATGTATTTTTTTTTCTTCATCATTAATACTTATGTTAATATGTAGGTATATTTGTTTTACTATATATGTGTGTACTGCTGTAATTATGTGAATAAATATTTCGTCTTCTTCTAACTCGATTTGGAGTATACATAGTCGAACATTCAGAAAACTTCGATAGCGTGATTCAGAATATCATCGCTTGACGAGTCGCGTAAGGTCGCCACAACAGCGTTGAATATCATCTTCGTCATTACAAGAAATTACTTACCTATTTATTTTCCTTGTGTAGCTAATGCACATAACACCTACACACATAAGCACATATTTATCGAAGATTTAACGTTTTTAGAATCAATTTAATCAGTAGAAAATGTCCTTTATTACTTTATTATTTTTAGACGACCTGCGTGGCGCAATGGTTACCATGCCGGACTGCCAATCGAAAGTCCTGGGTTCGATTCCCGGCGAAATTTGAATCGGTCTGGGTGTTTGTGTTTCTGTCTTTGTGTATGTCCATAGTACCTACGACACCGGGTATATCTACCCTACTGTGGGGCTATGGTGTTTCATCGTGAAATTTTCAGCATAATATTTTCTGAAGTAGGTACGTACATTTTTTTGTTCTATATCAACAAGCAGAAATCAACATGCAGGCCTCGTGATGTAAATCAAAACTAAGCCTGAAGTATACAGCTACGCTGGCACTTAAGTGTTCGCCTCAAAATAGTCTGGCCGGCGACCGCAACTTTAATCCTAAACACAATAGAATTGATTGACTCACAATGTACAAAATTGTATTTACTACGCTATTCATAATGACATTATAAATCTAAAGTTTAGTGTATTTGTAATATGAATATGGCTTTGACGACAAGTGTGTCGCAACGGTTACCATGCCGGACTGCTAACTAGGGGTCCCGGTTGGATTCCCAGCAAAGCAGAGATTGAAATGTTGATTTTTAGTTTCCGTTCTCGGTCTAGGTATTTGTTTTCGTGTCTTTGTGTGTGTCCAATTGTCCATGGTACCCACGACACAGGGTATATCTAACCTATTGTGTTGCTATAAGTGTGAAACGATATTTTTATTATTGTTTGTTTGGTTGTCCATCTGTGAAAGAAAGTCGCAATGGTAGACTAAATTCTCTGCAAACAAAAATATATAAGAGGCTCGTCTAGTTAATCTTTATATCTGTGTAAACTCGCACCTTCAGACCCCAACAAAAGATTTCCACGTTATACCGCGTTAAGAAGACCTCAAAGAACTTTATCCGGAAGATGGCACTTGTAACATAAATACCCTATTGTGTGGGGTCTTTGAGACTGGTCTGATGGACGAGGCTGTATTGTTTTAATATGGAAATGAATTACGATAATTTCAAAAGTGTTTTGTGAAGGGAATAGGGAAAAACAAAATTTCTCGTTTATTTCTGGAGAAAAGGAAGCTTGACTAAGTCTTTCGTTTAGTGTATATTGAGCGGAATTAAGAATAACATTTATTAAATAAAATAAAAAAATATTTTAATAAAGAACAGTATAGATGCGACATGGTTTTATAAAAATATTGTACATCCATAACTATATGAAGCGCGCATGGCTCAGCGGTTAGTGTAGAACGCAAGCGATCTATGCAGCTAAGCAAAACGAGCGCGGTCAGGTGTGAGATGGGTGACCGCTAGTGGCAAAAAAATTCATGCACGTTTCTGTGCTTCGGAGGGCACGTTAAGCCGTCGGTCCCGGTTGTCGTTGATATAACAGTCGTTAAACCTTGTCGGAGGCCCTATGGGCGGTTTGAAAACATCCGGGTTGACAGACAGCAGACAGTGGGTTGGCCACTAACCCGCATCTCCACCGGGTTGCATTGGAGCAGCGTGGTGGAGTAAGCTCCATGTGTCATCAATAGGGGGGAGAGACCCGTGCCCAGCAGTGGGACGCAAAAAGGGTTGCAGCCAACTATGTTTAAAAAAGTAATTTTACTAACGCATAAGATATGAATATACACATATAGTTTTAAATATTTGGAGAAGATATGAATATAAATATTTAGAATAGTTTTAGTTTTTGTATATATAATTAATGTCTTCCGTGAGATATGAAGCAATAATAAACTTTACCACTATAAACAAACATGTTACCGAGAAATTTATACTTTGTTACAAAGTATATTGTTATTTATAGGGCTGTGACAAAAAGTCCCTGTAGCATCGGGATTAGGAATAGAGCTACGGTATCCCTGTGTGATCGTAATAGGCGACTAAAAGGGCCGGGCCGGGGTTGCAGGCGGTGAGAATGGGAGCTCGATCCGTCCAGCCAGCGGCCCCGGGAAGGATGGCAGTGTGTGCGTGGCCGAATTCCGCCGTGTACATCTCGAAGGTGCAAGAGAGCACAACTGCTCTCCCGAAGATGGGCCCGTACAGGGCTCCGCGAGCGGTGGACACCGGTGCGTTCCACTGGAGATACCGGAGTCCTCGCCAAACGCAGAGGTAGGCCAACGAGGGGTCTTAGTGCGGTACAAATCCCACATAATCCGGTATCCTCTCCCAAGGTGCCGGGTACCTTATGAAGGTTTCCCCCCGATACAAAAAAGGACTGTGACAAAAAAATTAAGCATTCAAGAATTTATTTAAATCCATTTTCGTCTTTTTATTTTGGATTTAAATACAAAAATAATGACAGAAGATAATATGTTTTACATAGTGTATTATTGCATGTGTATTTATTTTACTACACCATCATTTTTAAGAGTGCACATATACGAAATCAAGGAGAAAAAATAATGTAGTTTAAAAAACTAAAAAACACGCTTTTGTGAACATACGAATTAAAAAGTACCTAAAAAAAATAAGAAGAAAATGTATTTTACTGTAAAAAAGCGTGGGGTGCATGGTGTCAATAATATCTTAAAAACCATCCTACGCTTTTTTTACAGTAAAATACATTTTCTTCTTATTTTTTACTTTTTAGTTCGTATGTTCACAAAAGCGTCTTTTTTAGTTTATTAAACTACATTATTTATTTTTAATTTTTTAGTTGGATTTTTGTTCTCATAATTATTGCATTATCATCGGCCCTTGACCCCTGTGCAAATTTTCAAGTTAATCAGACTCCTAGAAATAAGTGAAAATGAAGTTAAAAGATTCCGTTACATACATACATAAATACAAATATACATACATACATACATACAGGTCAAGCTAACAAAAGCGTGTTAAAAACTGCAGCAGCCCTGTGAAACAATTTTTTCGAAGGCTTACTTTGTCGCGAATTATTTGGAAGATTCAAAACAACCATTTGTTCTGAGAATCTTCGGCGAATTTATAAAGTGAGCGATATCAAGTAGGCATAAATGTTAATTTTGCGAAACAGTTTGCAACTGTTTGAATATAAACAGCAAATTTAATAAATTCTCAGAAACTGCTATACATCTGTTTATCTAAACGACAGCTTACAGTGTAACTGCGTGGAAAGCGAATAGTTTGTCTTAGTTGCGCGTGTAATTTATTGTATAACTTCTTACTAATAAACATTGTTTAGGCTTGTTATATTTAAAACTAGCCTTCCGCCAGCAGCTTCGCCCGCGTAGACCCGTTTAATGGGTCCCCGTAGGATCAAAAATAGCCTATGTGCTATTCCAGGCTTCATTTCTTCATTAAAATCATAGACGTTTAGCCAGTTGCTTCAACCGCGTTGACCCTATTACCCGTTTTCACGTAGGAATGAAGTATATGTCCCGCGGTAAAAAGTAGCCTATATTACTCAAAGTGAATGTAGCTTTCTAATGGTGAAAATTTTTTTTAAATCAGAACAGTAGTTTTTAAGTTTCTTCATTACAAACATACAAAAAAAATACAAATCTTTCCTCTTTATAATATTAGTATTAGATTAACCTATGCGGGCGGAAAACTAGTTTGTAAATACAAAAATAATGACAGAAGATACGTAGAAGATACGTAGATAAAATAACGACAGAAGATTGCATATGTATTTATTTTACTACACCATCATTTTTAAGAGTGCACACATACGAAAGGCAGGAGAAAAAATTGCAGCAGCCCTGTGAAACAATTTTTATCGAAGGCTTACTTTGTCGCGAATTATTTGGAAGATTCAAAACAACCATTTGTTCTGAGAATCTTCGGCGAATTTATGAAGTGAGCGATATCAAGTAGGCATAAATGTTAATTTTGCGAAACAGTTTGCAACTGTTTGAATATAAACAGTAAATTTAAATAATTTTCAGAAACTGCTATACATCTGTTTATCTAAACGACAGCTTACAGTGTAACTGCGTGGAAAGCGAATAGTTTGTCTTAGTTGCGCGTGGAATTTACTACATAACTTCATACTAATTAACTTTGTTGGGGCTTGTTATAATTTTAAGATGTAGTCTTTTTTATATTTAAGTGCAGTAGCAGACGAGTACGCAAGCCGAAAAGTAATAAGCGATCACCGCAGCTCTTACGGGCTACAATGTCCATACTTTTATACATAGCCTCAAGCAAAAATGGGTCTTTCTTTGCGGAGATCATTTGCAGCTGCATTGCTAATCTGGTGACTGACAACACAGTAGAATTTCTTCGTATTCTTCGTATTCTTCGAATTTGACAGCCTCCGTGGCGTAGTGGGTGATGAGCCGACTGCGAAGCGTGAGGTCGTGGGTTCGATTCCCACCCAGTACAAATATTTGTGTGATGAACATGACTATTTGTTCTGTGTCTGGGTGTTAATTTATCTATTTAACTATGTATTTAGAATTATATAAGTATGTTTATCAGCTTTCTGATTACCATAGTTTAGCTTAGTTTGGAATCAGATGGTGTTGTGTGAATTGTCAAAAAATATTTATTTATTTATTTATTTATTCATAGTCGAACTACTAAAGTTTCATCTCCTACTAGCGGCCGCGACTTTGTCTGCGTGTACCTTGGTATTAGTCATAGCATGATGTTATGTAGCTTATAACCTTACTCAAGAAATGGACTATCCAATACAAAAACATTTTTTTAATTCGAACCAGTAGTTCCTGAAATTAGCGGGTTCAAACCTCAGAAAGGTTCAAACAAACAAACTCTTCAGCATTATACATTAGTAATGTAGTAGTAATAGTAATGTTTGTTAGCTCACAGCTCAGAATGCGGGTTTTTGTTAAATAAAAGATAAAACACTTTACAATTGCACGTATATTTCGTAGTTATGCAGTATACAAATCACATATGTAAATATTTCAAGAACGAATAAACCACCAACAGAACAAAAATGGAGTACTTACATATTAACAATCAACTTAACTATTATTCCTTCAATCCTTTACTTGTTTCACTTATTATTTTATCTATTTTATCTACGCGTTAAAACTTTTACTCTTTACTAATGCTTTTCCTTAGCCACGTCTCGATCCCTCAGTTATTCCAACACGAATGCTTGCAGCTTGGTCGGAGAAAATAACGACAATTCATGTGACCGGAAGTTGGCTATGATTAACTGACTGAATCAAGATGGCGAAGGTGTCGGAAACGGAACAATCGAATTACCGCTACTAAAAATATCATAATAATACGGAATTAGCTAATACAATATTCTTCATAAATAAATAAAAGCTAACAGCTCGGCCATCCTGCTTATAGCGTGTCCTCACGCTTTCTTACAAGTACAAAAGTACTATAAATTTTCTAAAAATATTACTATAAATTTCATTCTTTAACACATTATTTAATTATCTGTATAATGTACAATGTACTTAGTTTATATTTATCGAAAGCTCTTAAATAAAATAAAATAAAAACAAGAAATTACGTTCATTGTACTCAATAATTGCATTAAAAGAAATTAATGCAGTAAATTATTATAATACATTTTTAATTTCAAACATTAGCTTTCCCATTAATATTGTAATTTTTTTTATAAGTAGAAAGAATATTACTTTTATACACTACACAAAAATAAATTATCCTTAGTTTATTTATCTTAAAAACCCATTACCCGTAAACAAGCAATAAATTACTTCATATTAACATCTGAAATGAAATGTCAGAAAAATCATCATGAAATCTCAAATAAAGTCATAATTATATACCTAATATTTGGATTTGTATTTGGAACTTTTACACACTACACAAAAATAAATTGGCCTTAGTTTATTTATCTTAAGAACCCATTACCTAATTATATAATTTTTGGATTTGTATTTGGAGTCTAATTAGTTACATAAACATGTTCAATTGAAGACCCCACATAAGGGATACACAAAGGATCCCATTCCCAACTGGAAAAACTTATTGAATCTCGCCCTCGTCCCCTCCACCGGGGCACTTGCACTCACCCATTACTATATTATTATGGCCCCTAGAACTCCACTAAAAGCTTTAAATAACAACAAAGTCACCAATTCCACATTTCCCGTCAGACCTTTTGTCAATTTTTCTTTCAAAAACTCGATCAAATGTGTTTAAACGACTCATTCGACTCAAAAGCGAACTATTAAACTATATATTCTACTCAACCTTCATAACAATCAACTCTAAAGCAAAATATAAACATGTCCAAAAATTACTTACAAAGACTAATGCGAGACACCTTCTTACTCAGATGCAAGACCCAGTCCGCAACTACATTACCCATAACAGACAAATTTCACTTTATTATCATTTTATTTTCACAAAGCTGAGGATCGGGTTCAGCCCGAAAAAACAAGAATCCATTTTCAAGAACATAATGAGAACAAACAATTTTATATCCGTGACCAATCCCTGTAATATGTGCAAGCCTCATGAAGGCAAACACGGCTAACTAAATATACAAGAACAACCCTTACTATCACATTTTACACCAATATCAGTAAAACCAAGGTACCTCAAACAAGTAGAGAAGCAATCCCTGTCTATTAAAACTTCCAAGCGAAATCGGCCTTTTTGTCCTAACCCTTACGGCAACTCAGTGCCCGCTTGCATTCCTATTGCCAGTCATAACCACTTGACCGCAATTCATAGTCTCCCCAATCCCCTGCATTTGTAGGCCCTTGCTGCAAGTGAATCCCCGTAAATGTTTACATCAAACTTGGACGCACAAACAGTTAATGCCGAACCTCTACTACTCTCGAGATTCACTATACTCCATAAGTATCTATTACATCCACCTAAGATAATTGGGTAGTTGACTGATGTCCAGAATGTGCCACTTATAAACAAAACACGAACACAGACTACCCACTATCACATAAATTCAAATAGTTGGAATATCAAACATAATTAATTATTGATCTATCGCTTTCTAGTAAATCGAGTCCCACCGACATCCCGTACCATAACACAGGCTAGCGACGTCACTAACCAGCACTTTTCTCTCTACCCTCCAAGTTGAAACGATCACATCCCGCACATACACTTCTCAAATTTATATGTTTGATGTCTAGGCGCCAACTCTACAGCAAAATTGCCAAATCCCCTACCAAGATCAAACCAGTTTAAAATATCAGTCAATACCCCAATTCCCTCCCCGTATCAGAGATACATTTTACTTATAAACACTATTACAACCAAAATAGGAGTTTTAAACAACTCTCATGTATGTACGTCCCACAATCTGTAAAATAACAGGCCACTGCTACGCAATATGATTACACAACACCAGAGAGGACGCCATTAAATCAGTAAATCGACCGTCCATATCTTACACTTGCTTTCTACACCCCCGAGCAATCCATGTTTATAAACGCCTCCTTCAGACAAACTAAAAACTAGGGCAATAAAAATCAGTTCATGATTCGCTCTAAAATGCAAAACGGATGGTTACCAATTTTTACCAATTAGATTGGTGTACTTTCTATGTTCATCCTATCAATAATTATTAATGTCGAACTCCCAGTTATTTCTATAGAGAACTAAGCAATCTGAAACACTCATCTACATCATCTACATCATAAAAGTCAATTGCTTCGCCAATAATATGCAATAACCTGCACTACAGCAACTTTAGTGGCCCTTCACACCTAACGGTACAATTGTATTTGTGGCAATACCTCTTCCTCACCTTTATCAGTTTGTGAATCTAATTTAAAAGACCTGAACCTATTCTGCTTTCAAACATGAAAAACATATTAGCGTTTTGCAAAGGAGGCTTTGGTACCAGGCTTCGATTAATACCGCTGAAGGCTTCAACCCTACATTCAATACCGTAAGTTTGATACACATTTCGATGTCCCACAGTGACTGTCCCAAAATAATTTCGCACCCGCCCAGGTTCTGTAAATTGGCCACTTGAATTGACTGCGACTATAAGGTTACTTACAGCTCTCTACAAACATTGCCAAGCCCGACCAACTTTGGAAAAGAGCAGCGAATCATATCCCTCCATCTTATACACATATTTCTGAATATTCTTCCACCTTCTTAATCCAGATTAAAATGGTTTGCTCTTTACACAAAGGATCAAAATCCGGTATCACATCGCTATTAAAAGATTTTATAATCAGTGACCCAGCCCAGCCAGGGCGACTCAAAGACAGGTACTCCAGTTTGACCAATTTAACTAAAAAAAACTTCACCAATTTAACTTAAACAACCTACGGAACCTACCTATTTCAACAAACTCTACTCCACCTTAACATGGTACGTCGCCACTGCGATTCAGAATTCCGCTCAAAGCCGTACCACCGTTACATAATATGCAACCCCAGTGTGACGGGTGACGGGAAGAAAACAGCTTCGAAAACATCGCAGTACTTCGAATTCATATTTCAAACATTCAGCATCTGTGAGTCAACCTCAGGAGATAGAGAGATCACGAACTCCTTCTCAGCGTTATTGTAGATGTGCAATTCCCCAGCACATTACCCCAATGTATGTCTGCTAGACCACAGTGCACGCATACAAAGCTCCCAAAAAGCAAAGCTCCCAACAAAGCCTCGTTATACTACAATTAGTTCGAAAACGAAACCCTAATGACTTATACACCTATCCCTTCCTCAAAATTCACACTATTGGTGAGAAGCGCATTGAAATCTGTTAGGTAGTTTGAGACTACCTAGTTCATATACACAGACAGCCAGAAAGACGCGTCAGCGGGACTAAATTTTATACGTTAGGATTGACAAGAACTTATCTAAAATTATCTCAATTTCAAAATCCCCTTGACTACCACTACAACTCACCGTAGCTCAAATACATATATAAATATATAGTATATAATTATTATTACAAAATAGTTTGTAATACTATAATTTCAAATAATGTTAAATAGAAACTTTGCACACCAATGTTTATGTAATTAAAATTTTTTTCTCTTTTTTTTGTAATTTTGCTCACTAAATTTTGGTTAATGTGAGACTATAATTTTCTAAACAAAACCAACTATTCATATACCACATTTTGGCAAATAAATAATTTCATTTCATGATTTCATTACATTTCATTTCAAATTACCGCTCAGATGCTGCTTCCCTCTACCAAGACGTTGCGAGTTGCGTTGTTGAGTCTTGAAGGCCTCCTCTGCAAACCTTATCGCTCCTTTGCTCCTGAATAATCTTATGCCCTCTAACAGAGGCTTTCGATCTCCTTCCATCCTACGCATATCGCTGCTCACTGGGCTTACTCCTGCTCGACCTGAGCGTCCATTGCCTCGGCTCGCTCCTGCCCGACCTGAGCGTCCTTTAGCCCTCTAACCTGGGCTCATTCCTGCTCGACCAGAGCATCCTTTGGCGCTCAGACCTGGGCTCATTCCTGCTCGACCTGAGCGTCACTTGGCTCTTAGGCCTGGGCTTACGTGTGCTTACCTTAGCCCTGATCGTACCTCCAATCCTAGGTAGTCTTTCTCGGGGGTATTCGTCCATAATGTTATTATCTGCAAAATTACACATTTGAGTACATATTCCATTTTAATCACAATAAAAGTTAACAAAAATGAAAAGTGACACATTTGAGTACATATTCTATTTAAAATCGACTTTAGAATCGAAAAGTACAAAGAGAACAAATTAATATAGTATTGAATTATCCAAAGCTAAATAAAAACATCACCAGACTTCTATATGTCTATAATCAGACAATGGAATGTATTTTTCTCGAAAATGACTCATCGTAATTATCATCACCATCATCGTTGTCTTTATCATTATCACCATCAACACCATCATCATTTTTTATTCCATGTTAAGCACCCCTAGGTGCAGTACAGCACCCACCACAAAAAGAATAATTGAGGATATGCAAATCTGTAAGCCATCATTTCTTAAACACTAAGTTTTAACCTTACCTTCATTGTATATCAAAGTCTCATGCTTGTATGTATAGATATCTGAATAAATTTACGACAAAAATTTACGTTACCAATAGAACTGCAAGACAAATACGAAAACATGATATTGGCACCCCCCTTGTATATTGAAATTATGTAAAAAAATACAGTGTTACCGAATTCACGAAACATTCAAATCTTTGCCTTACAATCATTTTAGGTCCTAGTTGGCATTGTGGCACAGTGGATACGTTTTCCTAGAATATATAGCGATTGCTGCCTGTAAAATTACATCAATTTACATGTAGATAAAGTAGAATAAGTGGAAAGTGTACATACTCGTATCATTTCAGCATTTTTTTGTATCCTTATTATCGCAAAAAAAAATTATGAATTATAAGCATCAAATAAATACTTTACTAGTTCTATGGTATCAGTTTTCATTCATATTTACAAAGGTCAATGTCAAATTTCAATTAATATGTGGATTATGTCGATGCAATACTAAATATAACATGAGAACCTCATCCTTTTTGTTGATGTTGGTAAAATAAGGTTGATCAACTCAAGCCATTGTATATTCATTTATGTTATAAAAAAAAGTAAAAAAAAGTGTGTACCAACATCCTGTAAGGGCAATAAATTTAAAAGAAAAGTCACATTTATAAAAGCCTTCATCAAAACTAGTTGTTCACATCTAGTGTACCACAGCTGTAAAAAGATATCAATAATCATGCATCTTATTAATCTAAAATAATACGAGATATAAATCTTTAACGCACTAAACATATACGTAACATCCATTCTCAGGTCTTCAAATATTTATATCTAAGTCTATACACCACGGCGGTGTTTCCGATCCAGAGAAAAGAAATTAAGTTGATTTCATAAATTACGTATTTTAGTTCTTTAAATATCTGCGTTTTTTCATAAATTATTCATATTTTGATAAAAAAATAAAACTTCACTTTGAAGTGGGTTGATAAGTATACTGCAAATTTATTACAATAAAAGTTAATAAAACATGTGGTTGTAAAATAATTGACGTTCACCCCTAAGCGTTCACCGGCTCGATATTCCAGCAAATTCAAGAAACTTCAATATATCAGAGTATTTACAGAATTGGCCGTTGTGGACGTGAAAGAAAACAGTAAATTCTCTTATTATCCCACTTCTGAACTGTTGGCTCACAGCTCAGAATGCGGGTTTTTGTTAAATAAAAGATAAAACACTTTACAATTGCACGTATATTTCGTAGTTATGCAGTATACAAATCACATATGTAAATATTTCAAGAACGAATAAACCACCAACAGAACAAAAATGGAGTACTTACATATTAACAATCAACTTAACTATTATTCCTTCAATCCTTTACTTGTTTCACTTATTATTTTATCTATTTTATCTACGCGTTAAAACTTTTACTCTTTACTAATGCTTTTCCTTAGCCACGTCTCGATCCCTCAGTTATTCCAACACGAATGCTTGCAGTTTGGTCGGAGAAAATAACGACAATTCATGTGACCGGAAGTTGGCTATGATTAACTGACTGAATCAAGATGGCGAAGGTGTCGGAAACGGAACAATCGAATTACCGCTACTAAAAATATCATAATAATACGGAATTAGCTAATACAATATTCTTCATAAATAAATAAAAGCTAACATGTTACATTACTATTCATTGAAAGGCTGGATTTAGTCTATGTAATGTTGAACACATAATGTTATGCCCGTCAGCCTTCTAGTAAAATTATTTTTTTGTTCTTAACATCACGTGTACAATCATTAGATCTCATTAAACAAATCAACAGAAATATATTAACCAGTAAAACACGGACACCAGTAAACTCCCTTGAGGAACCCTCACCACAATTAAGTACAGACTGTCCCTTTCTAATAATAAATCTTCTCTGTCTAACATCTCATTCAGTAGCACAAGAACAAGGGTTTTATGCATTCACGTCCTTTGTAAACTGGTTTTGAAAAATGTACCATTGTCTGGGTGCAAAATGCAGCCCACAATTAGAGTGGTCACCAGTGGTACGTAAATCAACGGTGACGTGAATATTTCTCGAAATCACATTAGCTTTGTCTCATATTTTAGCATCACGAGTATTGAGTGTAATATTTGCCAGACCAAAAAAAATGTACCTACCTATTTGTTGAAAATATGTAATAAAAAGTTCCTTTCTAAAACTTCAAATACAATTATATATCCCTTTTTTAATATTATATTTGACTTGAAATTTATAAGTTAAAATTAATGTTTTTTTTTATTCCCTTCATTCATCCATTAATTTTTATGTGGTCAACCCATTAATGTTTTACTAGTAGTAGGCAGCTACTAGTGCCCACTACCTACTTGTTATGATATCCTCATAATTTAAGAGCTTAGGGCACCACACTGGTTCAATGTGAATTGGTGAATCTATTGACTGTAGAGTACGCAGACCAAGCAATATTGCACCCCATGGACATCTGCACTCAACAGTCAACTTCAAGCAAGGATCTATATCAGCTCTGCTTTCTGCATTCCAACAATTTGTATCACAAGAAATAGCTACAGCAAGAAATGGCTTGATAAAATCCAATGTTTATAAAACGAGAATAAGTTCTCCCTGTGAAACAAATCAGTGACTCCATAAAATAAATTTTAAATGGTAATGAACGCCAAATGTGCTATAAATATTTTTTGCTGACAATTTTATGTTTCGAAGACAATGCGTGACTCACTCACTCAGCACTCGTAACAATATTTTATACGTGACAGAAGCGATTCTGCACATGCAGTATTCTTTATTTTAAAAGTCGTTATTTTATTTACATTTCGATTAAAGACAATTCTTGATTGGTTCAATCCCAAAAGGTAACTTAAGACCGCCTGGTAACGTGACTTAGAACGGCATGGTAACCGCTAGGGGCAGTGGTTTTATCAACGACGTTTACTCCACCACGCTGCTCCATTGCGGGTGATCAGCCAACTGTCGAATATTTTCAAACCGCCTTTAAGGCCTCCGACAAAATAACGACTGCCAACTATCGATAACAACCGGGAACAACGGCTTACCGTGTCTTCTGAAGCCCGGAAATGCGTATAAAATTTGCCACTAGCGGTCATCTCATACCCAACCACGCCTGTTTTGCTTAGCTACATAGATCCATTGCGTTCTACGCTAACTGCTGGGCCGTCTGCGCTTCTTATAACTATTATAACTAGAGAAGTCTAAATTCCACGTGGCTCCAATTTAGAATGGTAGATATGACCAATTCACCTTTAATTGTTTTCAAAGAACCGTTAAGACAACCTGCGCATAACGCATTTACGTCACACATTTCGCATATAATTTCGATGTTAATTTGGTTCCCTATTCCACTAATTACTGTTACCTCAGCAAAATGAATACCTAACAGCTTCCTACGACTCAATTTCCAAACCCCGAGTCAGGTCACGTCGCTCAATTTTCTCCATAAAACCCTGATAATGCCTAATGAAAGCCCATATAATTAGTTACCTGGTATCAATTATTTACAGTCCCTTGCGGTCCGCCCTACATAATAGATAAAGCTGCCCAAGGGACTGACGGAAAGATCCAATCGGATGTGTTTTCTTGATGATAATCAGATTTGTTTGATTGGGGTTCATAAAGATTTTAGCTCAGAATAAAACTATTAAAGTACTCTCTTAACTATAACTTATTCAGTTTCAGCCTCATTTATTTTATTTTTATTTTATTTGTTTATTGAAAAAAAGCTAATTTTTGCTTATTTGCAGTGATTTTATCCGCACAACAGTATGCGAAAAAATAATTCTGCACTTAAAATGACCAGGGAGTTTTGGCGGGAAGTCGAAAAAGACATATTGTGCTCTTGTTTTATTTTTACTTTCTTGGTGTATTTTTGAGTTAGATCAGATAAATTTGATGGCATTTTGTTCGATATAGGTTAAATACAGTGCACGAGTGTTGTGAATTAAAATATCAGTGCGAAAATATGTTTTTTCGTCTTGCCTCTAAAATTCCATTAGTCACGTTCTGGTAAAGAAGCCATTGCTTTACTTGTGTGTCTGATTGGCTTGACTGACTGATTACTGACGATTTACTGACTTCACCTATTATTACTCGTCCAGTTTCACCGAAATTGGCAAAAACGTGATGCAAAAATATACTTATACTTGACGCTGGCAATATGCAGAATTTGCGATGTCATAATTGAAAAAAAAAAAGACCAGTCAGAGGAAAACGGCAGCGCAGGCTGACTATAGTTTATTTTGTTATTATTTTTATTTCGTATGTCATCCCACGATACTGCTATCACGATTTGTAGTATATTTATATTATTGTAAAGTAATTATCTCAATTTTGCAGTTTATATGGAACGAAATAAAATTTATTTTCTTTCTTTCCTACTATTAATTAGAGAAACTGTATGTATCTATATGCCGGCGTTATACGTGGAAGATCTGATGTTGAGCGTTTAGTGCTACTAAATACCAAAGAAGCAGCGTTTATTAAAGTAATTCCCACCAGTAGATTCACAGGCACAAAGTTTATTAAATATTTCATTAGCTCGACTTTCTCTTTATCTGGCGTTTCATCAACAATCTTTTTGACGTCTCATTACTGTCCTACTGGTATGCCCCGTGCATTTTTTCCTGTTATTGGGAACACTGAAATTTATTTCACCACTTTGCTTCGATACGTCGGTGGCGTAATTATTCTATGCGCTAAAAATTGTCTTCTTAACTACTGTACAGTAGTTAACCAAACATCCTAGGTTTGAACATGTGTTTAAACTGGGTTTGAACCTACCTAGCTACCTTCAGTCATTCTGGTTTTTATTATTCCCTTTAATATAATAATTCAACTATAAGAAAATTAAGCTGAGAGTTACCTCGAATATCCAGCCGCTGCTAGATATAAATATTATGTAGGTTGTTTCTAATTCGCATCATTGATGACTCTGCCCTATGCATTAATATATCATGTTGTGGATACCACGGACACACACAAAGATATTCAAACATACACCAAGACAGAGATCAGAAATTATACTCATCATTACAATCCATGCTTCGCCGGGAATCGAACTCAGAACCCCCGATTGGCAGTCCGATAGCCGTTGCATCACACATGTCGTCTGCCCTTTACATTTATTTTTTAACACTGCTTCAGCTTTTCTGCTCGCCTTGTCAGTTGTGGACTGTCTCACATAGCCAAAATTTCCATCATTATTGCTTACATTTCATATCTCATTAAATATTACCTATGGTTTTTTTGAAGTGAAAACTTATTGAGCGGCGTTGTGCACTTTTTTTGGGATGGGTAAAAAATGTTAAACTCGCGTCAGGACACGTGGCCTGATCGAATATTCGTAAGACGGAGGGGTGATAGCTGATGACGGCTCGACTGTCTATACTTGTAAAATTCGTTTATATCAAGTATTTAAAATATGGACATTGAACAAAGTGCATCTATTAATGAAAAAAGTGACGAAAAAATAGTGAAAGAAATTGTCACTCATTTTCTACTATACTAGTAGAAAATGAGAACATAGACAATAGTACATAGAAAATGAGCACATAGAACTAGTACTTTATAAAAATACCAGATGAAAACCTATTGACAATAATAGATGAAAAGTTATACTGATAATAAAAGCAATTCGTGCGAAATTATTCCCTAACCATTCCAAAATATCAAAAACTTGTGCGTTTTTGATATTTTTGTTAATGTTCAAGTTTTCACTTCTTCCGTCACTACCGGAGTGCAACCCGTTGCTTTTTTTCTATTTAAACCTGAGGTGTAGGAGCTTATTATGCACCTTGTGTAGCTTTCACAATATATATGTTCTATGTGTGATAAACACCCACTCGAGCACTGGGCCATTCCCTGCCGCGCTCAGTGTCCATTATTCCACTATCACTCACAATCAACCCTGACAAATCGCTAAGCCTATCTGATTCAGCAGCCGTAGAAGGAAGGTTGATTGCGGTCAAGTGAATAACAAAGAAAAATATAATACTCTACATTTATTTTAGTGAGGATTTTAGCATCGTGGTGTTAAGTGGTCTGCAGCCTCAAATAATCCTGTATGTCTATGCCTGAATATGTCTGAGGTCCTTAATAGAATTACTTCTCTACAGAAATGACTGCATAGTGCTTCTTTCTCAGTTGAACCATAAAATTTCTAAAACCTGTAAAAGTTTATAAATAGGATAAAATTGTTATACTCTAAATTGCTTTTACGAGTAGATTATTGACCAGCAAAACATAACAAAATAAATTTTATGTAGGTATTTAAAAGTACTAGAATGAAACACTTATTTTTTAATGTTTGTCCATTCAAATTTCATCAATAATAATTCTTAATTTACATTATTATTTCAGCTTTTTTTACACCTGGGTTGTAGGAATTTATTATACACCTTGTGTGCTTTTCACAATATATATTATTATACAATGTACTATGTGTGATAAACACCCACTCGAACACTGAGCCAACCTCTGCCGCGCTCATTGTCCATTATTCCACTATCACTCACAATCAACCCTGACAAATCGCTAAGCCTATCTGATTCAGCAGCTCAAGGAAAGGTTGATTTTGGTCAAGTGAATAACAATGTAATATGAAAAACTATGGGTGTACTACTTTATAAGTAGATTAAAATTATAGGCGTAGCTCTCATGCTCTATGGAGTCAAGTGAATATATGAAGTGAGCTCGTACTGTAAATTGTGTGGCTAATTTACTATTCATCTTCAAGTTTTTAAATTAATATTTAAATTAATTTTTAAATATTTTTTTTGTAATTTTGACGACCCGCGTGGCGTAATGGTTACCATCCCGGACTGTCAATCGAGGGGTCCCGGGTTCGATTCTTGGCGAAACAGACATTTGAATGATGAGTTTAAATTTCTATTCACGGTATGGGTGTTTGTGTTCCTGTCTTTGTGTGTCCATGGCACCCACGAAACAGGGTATTAATTACCTTACTGTGAGGCTATGAGTGTGTATCGTTTATGTTTATTTATTCAATACTATCAAAAGTCTTTTTTTTTTCAAAGTCTTTTTTTAAAGGTTCAGACTCATAGCCCTACACTGTGATTCGCTAGGTACTTACTATGAATACATTCAAAGACATACGATCAATTAGATCAAGGACAGAAATTTTAAACTCATCATTCAAATTTCTGTCTCGTCTAAAAATTTTTTTTTTAACTTTCAATTCTTAACTGTAGTATTGCTCACTTTTTTTTTCTTTTCACAAGTTCTACGATACACTGATGTTTAGATGTTTATCACACACGTTAATATGTTTTGTGTTATTATAGTAGAACTGGCCTATCGCCAGTGGCTTCGCCCGCGCGTGGACCCGTTTTGAAGGTTCCCCTAGGATAAAAACCATCCTAGTCCCTGTAGCTTCGGGAGTAAGAATAGAGCTACGGTATCCCCTGCCTGATCGTAAGAGGCGACTAAAAGGGGGCTTCCGGGGCTGCGGGCGGTGAGAGTGGGAGCTCGACCGTCCAGCCAGCAGCCCCGGGAAGGACGGCGGTGTGTGTGGCCGCATGCCGCCGTAAGCATCGGAAGGTGCAGGAGATCACATCTGCTCTCCCAAAGAGCTCTCCAGGGCGTCGCGTATGGAGGACACCGGTGCGTTCCATGGGAGATCCCGGAGTCCTCCCCAAACGCAGAGGAGACCGCCGAGGGGGTTTTAGTGAGGTTCAAATCCCACATAACCCGGTGTCCTCTCCCAAGGTGCTGGGTACCTTTTGAAGGTTTCCCCCCCGATACCAAAAAAAAAAAAAAGATAAAAACCATCCTATGTCCTTTCCCAAGGTCCACTCTGTGTTTCCGAATTCGAAAGAAGTACAAACAAACAAAAATACACTCTCATTTACAATAAATTATGTTACATAGCAAAAAAGTACACCCTTTTCCGTGTAAAGTAAAACTATAAACCTGATTTTCATAGTCATTTGTCTTTCGTAATTGCTTCTTGTAATTAAGACGAATCTATTGATAGCCCATTTATTAGCATCGAGGTAGTGGGAGTAGTACTCGTACATATAAATTACTCTTAAGTTAATTACATTGCCAACCTCTTGATATGTTCTATTTAGTTTGTTACTAGTGGCCGCCCGCGACTTGGTCCGCAGGGACTTTGGTATGAGTCATAGCATGATGTTATGTAGCCTAAAGCTTTCGATAAATGGACTATCCAACACAAAAATAATTTTCCATTTCGAACTACATAGTAGTTCCTAAGATTAGCGCGTTCAATCAAACAAACAAACTTTTCAGCTTTGTATTAGACTGATAAACACTTTGTGTAGCGCATTCGGGTACTAATTATAGGATCTCTTCATTGATTATCTAAACATCAGTCCATCTATCTGTCTGTCTCTCACATTGTTCGTCAAGATCCTTTGTTTCCATAACACGTTGCAATAGTAATCAAGTCCTCATAATATACCTAGTTGCTTTGTGTCATCCGGAACACATGTTACATTAATTTTACAGGCAAAGCGGCCAATCCGAACTAATATTATTTATTAAATTGTTTTTTAATACAGTTGCTCAAAAAGTGGCGTATTGCAGGGACGTATAGCGTTCAGGAAGTGGGCTATTAGACACTCGTGCGTTTTCTTTACCTTTTCCGAACTCGTGCGTTCTCTTTCCCAACTGTCAAATTATTTAAAAAAAAACCAACCACGACGTTTAAGAAGTTTTTTTGATTCATGCAAATATTTCTAAAAAGAAGCTAATAATTTGTTTCAATATCAGATTTAATTATTTGATTCAATGAGTTAGGTTAGGTTTCATTTCATTTCATCTCATTAACATTTTCATTTCACATCAAGAAAAAAATCTACTGAAGACTTGGCTGTATGGGCATAGTTCCCTTTGCCTACCCAGAATGGGTGAAGAAAACAAAAAAAATCTCTGCATATAGGTATTATTTTACGGTTGGCGCCATTTTTCAAAAATGTTCTTTGCGAGTTTTTATTATTTTATTAAATTGCTTCATTTTTTCGCAACTGTAAAAAAAAATATTTGTTCAGTACACGTGCGGAACCGTCATTGGAAGGAGTTCCGACTGTCAATCCTCACCTTCGGCTACGCCTCGGCTCGGGTAGACATTTGTCGGAACTCCTTGCAATGACAGCCTTTCCGCACTTGTAATGAAATATACTAATGTCAAAGTGTTTGTTTCTTTATCTTTCTTCCACAACGTTTCGCAACGGCGCTACGGATTGACTTTATTTGTATGGAGATAGGTAGTTGTGGATCTGGAAAGTCTCATGAGTCATTTTTTACAAGCGTTTTTAGTAGAGTAGTTTCCCTTTTGTTTGGCTCAAATCTTGTAAGGTAAATTTTATTTGACTCACTTCTCGGTGTTCAATCGAGTGGAATACGCCCTTAGCATAAGAATAATTATTTATTCTTATGCCCTTAGTTCTGATGACATTGCAAATACATTATACTCAGTATTGTTATAAATTCAAAATGGCCGCCGTGACAAAATGGCAGATTATATATTCTGCACAACACATCTGATATAGGCATCAAATGAAAGGGTTTTCATATAAATTAAAGAGTAATAAAAAGTTTTTAATAAATTATTCCCGGATAAAATGTCTTATAGCCTATGGTAAAAACCCAAAGCCACTTGGGCGGATATTTAGTTTTATTATAAAATGAATCGTGATTGTAACTAAATATGATTATTTTTTTACTTATAAAATACTTTATTTAAGTTACATATTACAGCCAGACTTACATGTGGTGACCATAGCCTACGGAGTAGCAGCGCAACTACGTAACACCTTAGACAAGACTTACCTATATATATAGGTTGTGTGTAGATGTCCATGAGCTCCAGCGACCACTTAATACCACGTGGCCTGCATGCTCGCCTGCTACTGCATTGAAATCATAATGGTCAGTAGTCAGTTTATATGAAAAACATTGCAAAACATAATAAACAATCCATACTAATATATAAAGCTGAAGAGTTTGTTTGTTTGAACGCGTTAATCTCAGGAACTACTGGCTCGAATTGAAAAAATATTTTTGTGTTGGATAGTCCATTGATCGAGGAAGGCTTTTCGCTGTATAACATCATGCTATGACAAATACCAAAGTCCACGCGAATGAAGTCGCGGGCGACCGCTAGTGTGACAATAAAAAGCTATTTCTCTGACTTTTATAAGCACTATTCATTAACCTACATTTATAACCTAGAATATGTTTCTTAGTTCATAACATATCCTAGCTAAAAGAACCGGATATAATGCACCTTCTCTGCGGAAATTACTTTCTTATCGACGTACATTTATGTGATATTTTTATCTGTGCTATGACGATCCAGTCGTAGGTGCAGAAAAGCTAACGTGTCAATGACGTACATTATTAAACTTTAAGGCCATTTATTTTGAAATTCAATCCTCGTTAGCCATAGTATTTTTCTTGCAACTTAATCTGGCTGCAACCTTTTTTGCGTCCCACTGCTAGGCACGGGTCTCTCCCCATTATTGAGGAGGCTTGGAGCTTACTCCATCACGCTGCTCCAATGCGGGTTGGTGGAGATGCGGGTTAGTGGCCATCCCGCTGTCGGATGTTTTCAAACCGCCTATAATAACCGCAATATTAATTCAACATTAAATAATTAATTAACTGTTAACTATGGTAAATCATAATTAACAATTTATCAATGTTAATTGCACATTTTTACAATTACAATTATTGATTAATTGTTAATTGCGACCGTAACAATTAGCAATTAATAATTTTTATTTTTCAACCTTTTTTATGTCTCACTGCTGGGCACACTCTCACAAGTGAGAGGGATTTGGGCCGTAGTCCACCACGCTGGACAAGTGCGGATTGGTGGACATCATTCCTTTGAGAAATTATGAATTTCACTCATGCTTGCACGGCGGTGGAAAACATTGTAATGAATTAAATATCACTATATGGAAAATATCACCGAGGAGCGGCAATAAAATGTGCATATTACTATTTTTGTCAAATTTATTTGCCCAACACTGAGAAAAGCTAAGCGAAGTCACCTATTTACGACGACAGCCAACGAGTTATGACGACAGCCGGTAGTCATTAAACTCGCATACAATCCATCATATAAAACCACAGTGCTTTGTTTTAGCGGATAATAAAAATCCCCGCAATGGACGTTGGATGAATTATATTTTCATCCATTCTTTTAAGTGATAGAGACTGTGATAGATATTTGCATTGTTTGGATTATTGGATAGATTGATTTGGATTGATAATATAATATAGCTTATCGATAGCGATAACAATGCTGAGTTTATTTACGATACAATGGTTTAAAGAGTTATGGTGACGTTCGGTAGTCACTACACTCGCATACAATTCCTCTTATAATACCAGTGTTTATTGTTTTGGATGCATAATGGATGGATTGTATTCTATGCATCCATTACGGATTTACAATAAATTTATTTGATAAATTCATGTGACTGATTATTAATAAGATGGATATTTGAAATTATTTGGAGTATCAGATAACTTGGTTTGTATAGAAACGTTTCATTATTTTTTTGTTACTGCATTTTAAGTTTAGTACTCGTGTTTCACCTGTATATTCCATACCATTCAACTTTATATTCCAAAAAATGTGTGAAATGCCAAAAATATTGTATATAAATGTTTTATTCTAAATATTTAGTCGTTAAATTCGATCACTTTAGTTGTTTTAGTCTGTAAAATAAAGTAAAAATGTGCAATTCATTTTAGACGTCGATATTTTTTCTTCTTATAAAATATACCGAATTAAACTCAAGTAAACACGCCGACCTAAAATGAGTAAGTGAATAATTCTTTCGGTTTTATGCTAAATAATTTTAAAACAATCTTCAAGCACTTAAATTCGAACATTGAAAAATAAAAATCGTGTATTTAAAAACCAATTACAATCCGATTAAAAAACAGAGAAAAAATCTCATTTCTGGGTGAAATCATCTATTTATTTATGACACGACAGTTCAATCAATGAGTTACGATGACGCCCTGTAGTCAATACACTGCCGTACAATCCTTTATAATTCCGCAGTGTTTTGTTGTAGCGGATAGTAAAAATCCCCGTAATGGACGTATGGATGAATTATTGCACAATGTGATAGATATTAATAAAGCATTAGATTAATAACTAGTATGCTTGGCTAAAGAACAAAAAATAAATAAAAGCAAACTTTTATGAGGACGACCGGTAATGATGCATACATTCATAATATAATACCGCAATGTTTTTATAATACTCGTAATAATGAATAATAATAATAAACGTTTTACACTCGTATTCCTACGGTAGGGTAGGTATACCTTGTATCGTGGGTACCTACCATGGACTCAGACACAGAAAGAATCACAAATACCCAATCCTAGAACAGAAACTTTAAACTCATCGTTCAAATGTCTGCTTCGCCGAGAATCGAACCCGGAACCCTCCGATCGGCAATCCGGCATGGTAACCATTGCGCGACACGGTTCGTTTTGTTTTGGAGGATAATAAAAATCTCCCGCAATGGACCCTGAATAAAAATATCTTCAGCATATTTATCTGTGAATGTGATAGTTAATTGCATTGTTAAGATTATTGGATAGATAGATAGATAGATAGATGGATTGATAAGTTGATTCTTTGTAGAGCGTTCGCGGCGAAACAACAGATTAATTCAAACATCTTTTAAAAATTAAATAAATAAATAAATAACATTTCATACTCATAGCCCCACAGTAGGGTAGATAAAGCCTGTGTCGTGGGTACCATGGACACACAGAGAGACAGAAATACAATTAAATGCTTTATAATTGATAACATTTCATTTATCATATACTAGTAAAAATAAAAGAAATGTAGGTAAAATTGTTTGAATTGTTTGTAGCTAAGCCAAACAATCGTGGTCGGAAGTGAGAGGGGTGAGCGCTAGTGGCAAAGAATATCATGCGCATTGTCGTGCTTCGGATGGCACATTTAGTCGTCGGTCCCTGTTGTTGCCGATAGATAACAGTTGTTAAACCTTGTCGAAGCCTTATATGGGCCGTTTGAAAACTTCCGACAGCCACTAACCTGCATTGGAACAGCGTATTGTAGTTAGCTCCAAACCTTCGCAATAATGGGGAGAGATCCGTTCCCAGCAATGGGTTGCTGCCGAAATTGTTTCAGGTCCTTCATTTATAAAAAGTTCAATAAGTTGAAAAAATAAAACTCAGAAGTACTGGTACATACTCTTCTTTATTGTGATCCTTCATACTTCATTACTGTATTATAACTCATAAGCTCGTTGTAACTTATAAACATAATCTCTTAACTTATTTTATTATACATAGTCTACCTTTATAAAAACTGTTCAACTGCGAAGTTTGCACCAAATGGATCTGTAACATAACAAGGGCGTTTTGCTAGTTTTTTTAAGTCGAATCCGTAAAAGGATGCAATAATAACCTTTTCATATCACATGCATTGAAACAGCGAGTTTTGATCTCTGTTTTGCCAGTCGAAATAAGACAATTTCAAACCAATGCGAATGTGTCAGTCAGTTTCTCCCCTAGGGCAGAAACAACGTTGTTTCTACCCGGCACCTTCATTTATTTCTTATTTACATCTTTATTTCAAGTCTATCAGAATCGCATTGACAACGGTAACTGTCGTCAAATCGTTGTCAAAAGATATTACTGTGATATGAAAAATACAGTGTGTAGCACGGGATGAAACAAAGACTATTTCAGACCAGGGCCTAACTCTCGCCCTCGTCAGAAATCGTCTTGTTTCACCCCTTGCCACACAATATACTATTATTAAGGATATATTAAGTAGAAAGTATGCAATAAGATATTTAACGAATTTTTATGAACAATTATTATTTCTAAAACACTGACTTTCTTATATCATCAGTAAAAACTTATAGGTCCAAAAATAAAAAAGTAAAAAAACTGCTTTGGGCACTTTATTAATGAAAACTTTAATATTTTTTTAAAAACAATATTTATATTTTTTTTATTTCACAATTTTTGTACACAGATACATAATAGATAATGGACATTAACAGAAATAGGGTACAAAGGTACTGCTTATTCCTATAGAAATATATGATTGGCTTGTCCTCGCTTCGGTAGAGGGCTGGCAGTAATTTTACACAAAAAACTGACTTTTGATTCATCGAGGGAATGCTGCCAGCGTTCTGGGCACCATGCCGCAATCAGGTTTTTAGATAGCATACACATTTTGTAAAAAACGATTTTGTAAAAAATGTGTATTATTTTTTTCCTTTTCTATGTAGTTTTAGTTGTGTTATGAATCATATGAATATCTTATCAATTACACATTATGTTGTACTATAAGAATAATAACGTTAAGAACGTCAGTCTTCATACAAGCGCGCTGTCAAAATTGAAGCACTAAATAGATTTCTACAGCTGTCACACCTGACAAACAAAATATTTTTATATTGACCAAACTAACTATAAAATACTACAAAATATTGAAAACACTGTGAAAAGTTATTTTATTAGATTTCGTTTGTTTTTAAAAAGTTTTGTGATAAAATTTAACCTTAAGTCTTACAGAGTATCAGAGCGGCCCGGCGTTTGGTGCCATTCATGGCACCAATCAACATGCTTCAATTTGGGCGCGCGAACTTGGTTTCTATAATGTAATTGTAATTATTCTAAGGTTGTACTGTTCAAAAAATAAAAGAATCTGTTTTTTTAACACAAGCTTTATTGTTGAATCCTTTCTTACCAGCAGACCCTTGTACTTAAGTCTGTTTCGAGAAACGCAAAAATCCATTAAAGATCTGCCTTGACTTGTTTTTCACTGAATAAACATGACGCTTTCAAAAACTTCAAAAATATTGCTTTAATTTATTAACTGAACAACAAAGGCTACAAATGGCTGCAAATAAATTCTTTCTTTTCTTTAGTGTAAGACGCTTCTCCATTACGTATAGTATTATCTCTGGACCGATCATATTTTATCTGTGCCAACAATGAGCCCAGAAATAGCCATAATCTCATTATTGTTCATGTAAACCCTTTTTATTATGTGCTATTTTAAAAACTAAAGCATGTTGCACTAGGTTTTGGCCATGGGTTTATTTGTTATATTTATTGGCTTACTTCAATGTCACAGACACAGCTTTGAAGCAAATAGGTATCTTCATATGAGCAAACCAATTTGTTGGGCACGGGTCTCTTCCGATTATTTTGAAGGCCTGAAGCTTCCTTCTTCGCTCTGCTCCAATTCTGTTTAATTTATATCCGGATGACCTCCTTGCTGTTGGATGTTTTAAAACCACCCATAAGGCTTATTAAGCATTCAAAGTCAAGGTCAAAGTATTTATTTCATTTTAGGATTACTAAATATTCGCCATCCCGGTCATCGCCTTTAGGTGCCCGTTTGGGCCAAATGTTGAGTTGTCAGCAGAACTCTTTAAAAAAAAGTACGTATGGACGCGTCCAGTATGGACCCACCTTCGGGAGAGCAAATATGCTCTCCTATACCTTCAGTTGCTTATGCAGGTGGCATGCGGCCACGCACACATCGCCATCCTTCCCGAGGCCGCTGGCTGGACGGATCGAACTCCCACTCTCAGCGCCCGCAACCCCTGCAAAATCTGCAAGCTGAAGTGGCAATGGGTAGTCGGAGGACTGACAACCGGTGGGCACGAAAGGTCTCTGCAAAACGAACACAGGCCGCCCTCAAACGAGGTAGACTGACGACTTGATGAAGATAGCGAGAAACTGCTGAAATTAAAAGGTGCAGGACCGGACGGAGTGGCGAAAATTAGGGGAAGCCTATGTCCAGCAGTGGACTTTAAAAGGCTGATGGATGGATTCATTCTTAATCCCGAAGCTAGAGGGGCTCATAATTTCTCTCTAGCGCAAAAACTTAAGAATAATCTTATGGAATTTAACGATAAGTGTATAATTTTTAATGAGAATAAATGTCTTAAACCATAAACCAGAAACCATAAGTTCTTAATTTATCTTATATCCAACTTTTACAGTTTCATAACAAAGCGTGGCTTTAAATGACCTATAATAGACGTAGGTTTCTATATTAAGGCTAGAACATTATTAATAGAAACAGAAAAACTACAATTACAACCAATAACATAATCTGCACCTAATAACATCTATCTTTCACAAAGATCTATCGAATCTCCATTCCAATCGACACGGACAAACAAACGGACACCAACATTGGTAATATTAGTCCGTATGTAAAGTGGAGAGCAATAAAGTGGGGATTTCGCCCACGGACGTCCGTGTCCCACTCGTGCGAACACGGCGCATAGGCCCACGTTTGGCGTATGCGCCAAACGTTTGCGTGGGTGAACGTAAGGCTTGTGCACAGTTAATTTGAAGCTATATTAATTATCACAGCGATATAATATTTATTTTTGTTTTTAATTTCGAAATAAAAGCGCGTATAGCCTAGTCAAAAGTGGGCATGGTTGGGAGTAAAATCTAAAATAATCAAAATCATAATATTTTATTAATTATAAAAATGCATTTTATTCTTTATTTGAATGCAGTAGCAGACAAGCGTGCAGGCTACGTGGTGTTAAGTGATGGCTGCAGCCCATGGAGCTTAAGACACGCAACCTGAAGCAAGCATAGGTAAGTTTTGTCTGAGGTCGTATGCAATTGCGCTGCTACTCTGGAGACTGATGGTCGCCTTATTTAATTCTAGCCAGTGACTGCACCTTTCCACTGGAACACAATAAAATTAAATCACGGCAGAATTGGGAGCAGCGGTGGTACTTTGGTTCTCTGGGAGAACCATAAAAGTCACCATAAAACCACGTACTAAATATTCTCTTAATGAATGTCAATCTTTGCACGGTTATCGGCTCTAAGTGCCCTTTTGGTGATAAGTTGAGCTGAGAGAACCGAAGGAGAATAATTTTATTCTCAACAGTACCCTTTCAATGCCAGTTGCTACATAAATAAAACGAATAGACATTATGGCTATGGGATAGAAATAGCTCCCAGAATAATCAGCATTTGCGTAGCAAGGTGAAGTAAGCTTCACGCCTCCACTGTTATAGAGAGAGATCCGCACACAGCATACAAAAGTGGGACGCAAATTATTATTGTTAACGCACTCCAAGAAACTCTCCTTCTATGCGCTATGCCCAATATTGGCTGGTCTTTGAAAAGTTGTGACACTCTTCTACATCATCTGGTGGCTACAACACATAATAATATTTTTAGCTCGGACGCTGGCTGAAGTGAAAACAGTAAGCACAACAACGCATCACAGTGTATATCGGAACTTCTGACATACTTTTGTCCTGCTTTATATTATTTTATTATTATATCCATAAAGCTTCCAATATCTTCCTTTACCCTGGACGGCTAGCCTAAAAGAAATTCATTCTGTTTCCTCTCGATTGTGGAGTGTGGTCAGACATTTATCGAGATATCGATAAGAGGTCATTTTTATTTTATTGTTATTGTACAACGCGTGTGAAATTGTATTCTTGGAAAGGTGACACATACAGATGGGCAAATATTTAACAGCTGTTAAATTGTGTTATTTAATTTTGATGTCAAGTCATGATTATTTATATCCGACCAAACTCACGTGATATTTTCGGAACTCGTCAAAGAGGATGTAAAAAAACTGAATATCGTTCAAAGCAGACGCTTCGGTATACCAATTAGTCTCCAATATTAACAGTTAAGACAGGACAAAGTCTGTCGGGTCAGCTAGTTTTTTATATATTTACTAGTGGAACGGCCCAGCTCCGCCCGGGTGCAGACGTTGTCCTGCCTTAAAAGTAATGAAAGAGGATTTGTTCTTATTATCTTAAAGAGATTTCATGTTACTGTCGAACAAAAATATAAAACAAATAGTGACATACGAACTGTCCAGTTATTCTGACTGTGTCAAAGTTTCGAACGACACGGCACGAAATACAAAACGTTTTATATGGGAAAACTAAATAAGTAAAAAAGTAATTAAAAAACATTTCCAGTGTCCCAAATTGTGAATCTAAACCATTCTCGAATCTCCACGAACACACACAATAAATTTCATCATAATCCGTCCAGTCGTTTAGGAGGAGTTCAGTCACATACACACGCACAGAAGAAATATATATATTAAGATATTATGAAATTAAACGGTTCCAGCCGATCCGCACTTGGCCACGATTATTAACTAAATCGCATTCAAGGATTAAAGGAAACCTTTGCCTAGTAATGGGACATTTTTGAAGTGAAAACTTCTTTAGCGGCGTTGTGCACTTTTTTTGGGATGAGTATAAAATGTTAAGCTCGCGTCAGGACACGTGGCCTGATCGAATATTCGTAAGACGGAGGAGTGACAGCTGATGACGGCTCAACTATCTATACTTGTAAAATTCGTTTATATCAAGTATTTAAAAAATGGACATTGAACAAAGTGCTCTATTAATGAAAAAAGTGACGAAGAAATAGTGAAAGTAAACAAGAGAGTATTGTATAAAAATACTAGATGAAAACCTATTGAAAATACTAGATGAAAAATAATACTGATAATAAAAGCAATTCGTGCGAAAAAGTATACCGTACGAGTTATAACATACATAATCAAAAGAAACGACATCAAAACGACATGTCTCCATTGGCAATCGACGTAGGGTTAACTGTACATTGATCACATAATGATGGCATATTACTGGAATCGAGGATGAAGATTGATGGATGACAGAGCGCTCGTATCAGTACTGAGATGTCATATGTTTGAGTAATTTATTTTCATTTGAACATATAAATAAGTGTTAATACGCAAATATCACATCTATCAATGTAACGTTAATCTAATCTAATACCTTTAAACGAGCAATTCTTGTATATATCTAAATATATTTTTTGAATCTCTGAAACGGCTCCAAAGATTTTGATGAAATTTAGTACCCTGGTTTCGGGGATGATAAATCGATTCAGCAATTTTTTTTTGATAGAAATTGGCGTTTTATTTAATATTTATGCCGTTAAATAAAAAAATACTTTTACTGACATCTATTGGAGAGTATTAATAATATTCTGGCGTAGAAAGCCGTCAAATGTCGACCGTTAATCCGCCCTTCAAACAAATGACAATGTCGATATGAAAGATTTCTATAAAAATTTCGTCAACGGAATTCAAGCTTTCTTGGTCGAATGGTTACGAAAGCTGACTACGGAGCTAGAGACCCGGGTTCAAACCTCAAGTAGGCAAGTTGCGTTTTTTATTTTTTGTGACAATTTTTTTTGGGAGCTAGGTATTTCAAAAGGCTTTGTTAAGTAACACTAAGTCAATGAATGTTTTGCTTATAAATAAACCAAGAAAATCAATTGTTTTTATCCGAGCAACGCTCGGGCGTCCAGGTACTTTTGTTACCCATACAAAAAGAAATAGAATAATAAAAAGAGTAGGATTCTAGTTTAAGTTTGATAGAAATCTTAATTGCCTGCTACCTTTTATAAGTTGTCATGAATTTAATATCTTTGTATCGCATTTGGTAGAGTAAGCTCCAGGTCTTCCAATAATAGTCCCTGTAGCTTCGGGATTAAGAAAAGAGTTTTGGCATAAGAACAAGCATCGGAAGGTGCTGCTCTCGAGGATGGGCCAGTTCTGGGGCACATCGCGTGGTGGTCACCGGTGCGTTCCACTGGAGATCGCGGAGTCCTCGCCCAGCGCAGAGGCAGGCCGAGGGGGTTTTAGTGCGGTACAAATACCACATAACCCGGTATCCTTTCCCAAGGTGCCGGGTACCTTTTGAAGGTCCCCCCCTTCCCCCTGATACAAGAAAGTCCTTCCGACAGTGGGAAGAGACCCGTGCCCAGCAATAGGGCCCAAATCCAAACTAAACCAAAATTTACTCAGAAGTAGGATATAAAAGTCTTAACACGATTGCGGAGTTCCAGCGCCATTATTTTGAAGCGAACATCCCACGAATACTGACACATGCTAACCAGGTTTGGTGCAACTTGCAAGCAGTAAATATAAGAAGTGACAAGCATGCTAATTGCTTCTCGAAGTATTGTATTCAAAATGCCTTAGGCTTTATACAGTTTTACAAGAATAAAATCAATTTGAAAAACAAAAATTTCAGAAAGGAGAAATCTTATATAAGAAAGGTAGATAAGTACAATAACACTTTCGATCTTGCTTATACTAGAAATTTAGATTCAATACATAAATAATAATAAAATAGAACAAATTGGAAAAGTGCACTCATCGTCAATGATTTTTTTTAAAGCCAAATGGTTGGTGGAGATGTCGGTTAGTGGCCAACCCGTTGTCGGATGTTTTCAAACCGCCCATAAGGCCTCCGACAAGGTTTAACAACTGTTATCTATCGACAACAACCGGGACCGATGGCTTAACGTGCCCTCCGAAGCACAGAAACGCGCATTTTTTTTTGCCACTAGCGGTCTCCCGTATTACACCTGACCACGCCCATTCGGCTTAGTTGCATAGATCGCTCGCGTTCTACGCAAACCGCCGGGCCCTACGCGCCGATGGTGTCTTACATACGATATAAATAATATTTATATATACTTATATTTAAACTTGCACTACATTAATAAGGGCCGTCTAAAGCGTTAAAAGCCTCCTCCAAGTGCTTCCACTTTTCTCGCTCTCGATCGGCCATTCTCTACCCCCTGTATTTATTATGTCATCTATCTATATTTTATAAGGTCTTCTTTAATCATTCTAAGCATGAGGACCTAAGAGAAACGTCCATCAAATCCCCCCCTCTCCCATGCCTATTCTTACTGTTCTGTTTTGAAGAAACAAATAAGTAAGCTTAGTATGAAGAGCAGCGATGACCGAGTGGGAAAATAACGCGGTCTTCGACGCGACCGATCCCGGGTTGAAATCCTCGGCGCGCACCTCTGACAAAGTAATTTGTAATGTGCGCATTTATCGCTGCTCCACGGTGATAGAAAATATCGTGATATTTAATTGATTACGATGTTCTCCATCGCCGTGCATGCCTGAGAGAAATTCATAATTTCTCGAAAGCATGACGTCCACCAACCCGCACTTGGCCAGCGTGGTGGACTATCTAAAATCCCTCTCACTTGTGAGAGGAGACCTGTGCCCAGCAGTGGGACATAAAAAGGGTTGAGAGAGAGAGAGAGAGAGAGAGTATGAAGAGATGTTACACCAGTGAAATCTAGAATACAGATAATTATCAGTCATCTGAAGAATTGCAACTATTAATTTCAATGAGGACTTAACGGTTACAATTGCAATTGTAAGGATGATACATGATCGTCATTGCTATCTTTGCGTGGGAACTAACTAAACTGAAATGACTTTGCTGAAGTGCTTGCTGATTGACACTTAAACGCATTTATCAGTGGGTCCAAAATGTTAACGCATTATGCCGTTAATTATCGCTCTAATGCTTAGGGTAGTGAACTCGTGAACTTTGATTTCACTTGCATCTTCATTGCAACTCGGGGGTCCCGGGTTCGATTCCCGGCGAAGCAGAGATTGAAACGATAAGTTTCAGTTTCTGTTCTCAGTCTGGATGTTTGTGTTGTGTTGTTGTGTCTTTGTATGTGTCCGTGGTACCCACGACGCAGGGTATATCTTCCCTAATAATTGGGGGCCTATGAGTGTGAAACGTGTCAAACGTTATTTACAAAAGAAAAAATATTTTCTTTTCTGTACCCTTTATAGATTGAGTAAAGAGTTAGAAATAAGAAACAAACCAATTTTGCCTCGTCTATAATTTTTCTCCAGCCCTCTCTATTAAGAGCAATCCTTACATAGTTTGTCTTCTTTCTTAAATTAGCAAGGCCTTCTTCAACGTTATCTTTCCAGCGGGTCAATCTAAGGGTCTACCGCAAGGTCGTTGGGATATCCAATTGGTACTGCAAATAAAGTATCCATCCATGGATCAACCTTTCACAGTCCACTGTTGTACATAGGCCTCCCCTAACGTTCACCATTCTTCCCGGTCCTGCGCAAACAAAGTATAATCACCAGTAATGCTCGGCATAGACGTGAGGATAAGTCGTAGCGATTTTAGACTGTACAGTTAAATCGAACGCCCCTTAGTGCCTCCACACGGCACCCATATCTGCGTCAATCATCAGTTTTCTGCAGAAGTTCGCGCTAGAAATATGTCGTCATCCACGATGGAAAATGAAGATAACACAATTATTATTGCAATTTGAAATAAAAAGTTAAGTTGGGCTTATTTATATTCTTAAAGAAAGAAAATCGAGAAGTATACATATGATTGTTAAGAGCGCGCTTTGCGTGATACGGACGTCCGACCCGAACACGTTCACGATCACGACCGCCATACACACGTATCGACAAACTGTGCAAACGCTATCGACAACGATTTATCTAATGAAATTTGCAACTGCTGGCGAGGAACCATTATCTGCAATGATGTATCATACACACGTGCGATAAACAGCACTGTACAGATAAATCGCATCGATTTATAGTTACGTGTGTAGCAGGTGTAACTCCCTTGCTGCGCTACAAAGTTCCAGCTTGCCTGAGTTATTTTGTACAAACATTATTTTATGACGAACTAGCTTGGTAGTCCGCTTAATTAAAAAATGACGTTTTTTTAACTATCGAGACACACTATCTTGTCTTTAAAGCAACTACTTGTCTTCTAAAAAGGTTTACGAAACACTGATTTATATAAAGTCACTACCATGTTTGTTTAAAAACTAACTTAAGTGGTTTCGACAATATAGTTGTGTAGTTCACACATTTACTAAGTTAGTAAAAAAAGTTTATTGTTTTTATTTATAATAAAACCAAAGTATCATACTTAGGGCTTAGAGTGAAACGGTTTATCTATTAATTTTATTCATGCATGTAGCATTTATTTATTTTATTATTTATTCTTTATTGGCCAAATTTACAAATTTTAACAAAAGGCGAGCTTAATGCCAAAGTGGCATTTTCTACCAAATAACCTTTAGGAAGTGCAGAAAAAATTAAAAGCGGCAACAAAAATAAAGATAATAATTGTAAAAGAAAAAAAAATAACATTCAAAAGATTTCTCAAACATTCAACACATGCCACATATACAAAAAGTTATCTTTTGAATCATTGAAGAATTTAGAAGACAATGCTTCGAAATAATATTAAAATTTGATTTTAAAGTCGACGCTTGCAAGAAAGTTTATAAGCGGCCTTATCTTAAACAGTCAATATTCTACTGGCTCTCTTAAATCACTTCCATAATTGAAATGGAATATTTAACACCTTGTAGTCACTGCTCCACTCATAATACCGTAAATGTTTCAAAATTTAAAACATTATATTATTTTACTAGCGGCCGCCCGCGACTTCGTCCGCGTAGGCTTTAGTTGTAGAATTTTTATAAAATAAAAGTAGCGTTAGTCACTCCTCATTACAAAAATCAAAATTGGTCCATCCGTTTCAGAGATTAGGAACGGATTACGGGACAAACAGACAGACAGATAGACAGACAGACAGAGATACATACAGACAGACAGACAGACAGACAGATAGATAGACAGACAGACAGACAGACAGACAGACAGACAGACCATAAGACAGAGAATCAGAAAGACAGACAGACATTTTTTTTAAATGTTATTTGGTATATATGTACCGTATATAAATTCATATACATATAATAATAAAACAGTTCTTTTAATATTACAAACAGACACTCCAATTTTATTTATTTGTATAGATTTATTAAAATAATGAAGAGTTCGTAATCTGCAATAGACATCACAGTTTTGTTACTAAGTAGGGTATTTAGATTTAGTCCCTGTAGCTTCGGGATTAAGAATAGAGCTACGGTATCCCCTGCCTGATCGTAAGAGGCGATTAAAAGGGGCTTCCGGGTTTGCGGATGGTGAGAGTGGGAGCTTGACCCATCCAGCCAGCAACCCCGGGAGGGACGGTGGTGTGTACGCGCATGCCGCCGTAAACACATGAAGGTGCAGGAGAGCACATCTGGTCTGGCCTGAAGATGGGCCCGTTCTGGAGTGCCACGCGTGGAGGACACCGGCGCGTTCCTGTGGAGATCCCGGAGTCCTCCCAAGCGCAGAGGCAGGCCACCGAGGGGGTTTAAGTGCGGTCAAATCCCACATAACCCGATAACCTCTCCCAAGGTGCTGGGTCTTCAAAAGGTAACCAAGGGGGTTCCCCCCCCCCCCGATACCAAAAAAAAGGTGTTTAGATTTAGAACTAGGCTTTTCAGAGATTTGACAACTGTTGGACAGTGTATGACTCACACTGTCAAAAAGGTAGACCTTATTGGAAATATTTGACATAAAAGTGTTTTGATTGGATTGCTTTTACTCTGAAACTGTAGGTGGTAGAACTATTATGGTTCGCCCGGGGAAGTACCACCGCTGCACCCACTTCTGCGGTGATCCAACTCTGTTGTGTTTCGGTGGAAAGGTGCAGTTGCCGGTTGCACTTACATGAGGCGACCACCAGCCTCCGGAGTAGCAGCGCAACTGCATACGACCTAAGACAAGACTTACATATTCTTGCATGAGGTTATAATATGTAGATGTCCATGGGCTGCAGCGACCACTTAACACCACGTGGCCTGCATGCTCGTCTGCTACTCCAGTTGTATAAAAAAACTATGGGTTATCAGTCATAAATTGATGACCAATAAAGAAAAACTTTTGAGTAGAGTTGTAGAGGATTCATGAACTGAATCAGTGGTGCCAAAAGACTAGTCATGAGCATCTAAAAGAAACGTCCATCCAATTCCCCCATGCCTATTCTTACTGTTCTGTTTATAAGCTTATTATGACTGCAATTTTTTTGCATTCCATTGCTGACGACCCGCGTGGCGCAATGGTTTCCATGCCGGACTGCCGATGGAAGGGTCCAGGGTTCGATTCCCGGCGAGTCAGAAATTTGAATGATGATTTTAAACTGTACTCGATCTGGTTATGTTTTTGTCTTTATATGTGTCCATGGTACCAACGACACAGGGACACCTACCCTACCGTAAGGCTATAATTGTGAAACATTAATTGCTGCGCACGGGTGCTTTCCCATCATTGCGGAGACCTGGAGCTTACTCGTCCACGCTGCTCCAATGCGGGTAAATAAATTAATAAGCGTAGAGCATTGCATATTAAGTAGAAATTAGAATAGGTAACTTTTATAATTAGAAAATAGTTTATTTATATATATGTATTTCAAACTATAATTAAGTAAGAATCTCTGTATAATTTAATTTATCCAATACATAAACGATATAAAAACTACTGTCGTTCACTTTTGTTAATTTAACACATTAAGAACTTCAATATAGATGTACATTAAGTACGAAATAATTGTATAAGCAATTTGTACTCGTCCGATCTTATCACGAAATTGTCGCATCGTCAACAACCATTAAGGGAATTGACAACAATTGGGGTCAAAACGGTCATTAATTTTTGACATAAGCATTAAGACACGGTTGGCATGAATTGATAAAGATATAAAGTTTATTCTACCTACACTACGTATCTCTATCAGATGGCATCTTACAGTCGAATGCTCTCAACTCAATCTCAATTCTCATCTCAAACCTGCATAGACAAAACCCCTTATGCTTGGTGCAGCTGTCTCCCACCCTACCTGCGCGACTGTCTCGTTCGCTCATTGCCAACAAATCTCGCGTCTCTCTCCCACCTCAAAATTACATTCGGTCGTTTTCGCTTATACTCGGATGCACTAGCCGCGTTGAGCCCGCTAAACAAATTTCAGTCAGTCGCTTTTCGGACGTGAGGGGAGGCGTATCGCTGCCCGTCGACACTCCCGCGCGTAACATCGTAACCGGTGCATCTTGTATAGGGATGTTTACTGCGAGATAGCGCCCTATATTGCCATGGATTAACAGTGCTGTGAACGCAATAACAGTCAAGTTTTCGGACTAAACACAGTTTAGTTTAAGTGCTGTGGTCGGTTTGGTGGTCAAACACGATGTAAACGGATGCTGTTGAGATTTGTTTGATTCTATCAAAGGTAAACATCAGTCGGATGGTAATATAAGAGCGATGTTGCTGACTTTGTGACGGCTGACAACGGTTTAATGGATCGAGCTAGCACAAATGTAACATCAGAGCGGAAACTTGAAATGATTTAGTTTCAGTGAAATATTATGACTTTCAGAAACATTTAGTGACTGCGAACATGACACAGCCGATATTTCAGCCGGCTTTTGTAGTCTTAAACGGAGAACATAATGAAAGTCCAAAACCGTAAAGTTTGGATAGGATTGAAATAACTTTTGAATAGAATTTAGCGCTAGCTGAGTATAAAAGAATGGTCTAATTGGATATTAATGGGCATTATTCTGTGATTATATTAAAGCATGTGGGAGGAATAAAAGCTAACAATGAAGAAGCAGATTTTGGTGGACACGTAACAAAACAATCCATTATAACAATGGGGCATTGTTTGTGATTGAGCTACAAGTTTTTGTCAGTAAATTAGTTTCGTTTAGATTGTTTATTGAATAATATCCGTGGGTCGGACAATACCGTTAAGCTTTACAAAATCAATTAATGGAAGCATAAAACAGTCGATTGTGATTTTGTAACGGACAATTATTGTAAGTCAATTAGTTTTGATGATTGTTCTTATATAGGTAAATAGGATGAATGAAAACTATTAAGATGCGATAGATATCAATGCTTATTAGTTGCAAAGTGCCTAGTTTTAACGATTGTAAATGTTTTGCATCAATATATTATCCTTGTTCAATATCTAAACAGCAATTTGGAGGATACGTAACGTTTTATTTAAGTATTATTTCTAAAGCTAAGCCTGAAGAAAAAGCTCAGATTCTGCGGAAATCTAATAAGATACACGCTACTATTTTATCTATAGTAAGAGGACCCGTTGTACGGTTATTATAAGCATTTTGAATTCCAGATAAATCTCGCGTCACCCACACGTAGTTGACCAAGAAACCGGCAACAATAAAATCGAATATTCCCAGTGCGAACAAAAGACAATAATATAAGTAACCGAACTTCTGTAACAAGTAGCAAAATATTCCGAAGATAGTGAGAGGTGATAAAGTTGTGGAAATACCAGAGAAGCGAGTGTTTTCGGAAACAATAATATCGTAAGTTGAGATTTGTTTTAGTCTCATTTCTTTTGCAGGGTTATTTCGTCCTTGTGTTCTTATCATATTAAATGTACTTCTAATAAGAATATATATTTTTACATTTGTCAATCATGTTTTTCAGTGACCATCGATATAAAAGCTTAATGTACCTACTGGTAACACTGGGGACAGTATTAATAAGTAACTTCAAAAGGCCCAAAAATTACAAAATTGTAAATTATAAATTACAAAATTTAGTCAAATTAATATAATTATGTGATCTTATTCTTTTTTCCATGGTGTCTATTAGTACTGCTTATCAAACTGAGTTTGAAACTGTTAAATTATTTTTAGCTAGGTATTTATCTGTGGTTTAATGCTTAAGTTTCTTAATATACTGTCGAAAACCAAACAACTTTTAATGTGGTCGTAGTGCCCAAACGTTGTTAAGAAAATTGTCGAGTAAATTATATTATTCAAAATAGACTAAATGGCTGTCTTTAGTTCCACAAATATTCCCGGGAACAACAGAGAGGTGATAAAGTCGGAATATCTCCGAAACGAGTGTTTTCGGAAACAATAAGGCGGAATAAGTTAAGAAGATTCGCTTTGCTATTCTCTTTATTCAGCTGATGTTAATTTTTGTTATGTTGAGTTTTCTATTCTGTTCAGATTGCTGAGTTGTTAAAGCGTTTCTGCTGTGTTGTGTTATTTAGGAGTGAGAAGATTTCATGCTTGTGTTTGAAAGTGGTAGGCAAATTTAATGAAAATTATTTGCGCGTGGTAATTTTAATAAGTAACATAATAATATATTTATTGTTTGCTAACCATAAATATATTCATTTGCTTAATTATTTATCCTTAATAGATAAAGGATATAAAGAGTGATAAATTTGTACAGCTTTGTAAGTATTGTCTTTAAAATGGGCATTACGTTTTATCTTTCTCTGTTAAGATTCTCATAACAAAGTTGTAACTTCGATTTTCAATTTACAGTTACTTAAATAAACCCTACAGTTTATAAGAACGAAATACTTTAATATCATTCCGTACGTATTTCATTTAAAACAACCTGAAACATAAAACAAGTTTCATTGCTAAGAAAAATGTTTTCTATTACAAAAAAGCCCACACGCAACGTGGAGCTAGCATGAATAGGTTGGTAGGTCTCTCGTCCATAACTCCATACAAAACGGCTTTTAAGTAGCACCTTTGTTTGAAATTCCAAAACGCATAGAATCTTACTATGGATAAATAGCGGCCTCAATCCACAGTAGATTCATCATACGAAGCGCCTTTGAAACGAAATGTTTCTTAAATATAGGCAGCTGCTAGTGTTGCCACGTTATTAGCTTTATAAGGAAAGTCTATTTCTAGGATTTTGTTTTGGTTTTGTAGGTGGTAGAACTATTATAGTTCGCCCGGGGAAGTACCACCGCTGCACCCACTTCTGCCGTGAACCAACTCTGTTGTGGTTCGGTGGAAAGGTGCAGTTGCCAGCCACACTTACATGAGGCGACCACCAGCCTCCGGAGTAGCAGCGCAACTGCAAACGTGTTACGACCTCAGACAAGGCTTACCTATGCTTGCTTAAGGTTATATGTAGATGTCCATGGACTACAGCGACCACTTAACACCAGGTGGCCTGCATGCTCGTCTGCTACTCCATTCATATAAAAAATAAAAAAGGCTGTAGAAATTGCGCTGCAGTTCAAATAGAGCTGGAATATTAATATGCAAGTTTGTTCTGGTTTATTATTAGTACCTACCCAGTATTTATGTGTTTCATTTGTCGACCTATATAGCTCAATGGTTTTTATGCCGGACTACCATTTGGAGGGTCTTGAGTTCGATTACCAGCGAGGCAAAAATTTGAATGACGAGTTTAAACTCTGTTTAAGTTTCTAAAGTTCTGGGTGTTTGCGTGTTTGTCTTTGTGTGTGTCCATGGTACCTACGACACAGGGAATCTTAATGTGAGGCTATGAGTGTGCAGCGTTTATTAATACCAACTACTTTGATTATGTGTGGGTATAGCTAAATTTATAGGTTCATGTACTTTCAAGAACATTTATGTTATTTAAATAGCAAATAACAGTATTTTTTTATTTAATACTCACAAAAAAGTGTCCTTTACCTTCATGTATTATATTCTTTTGATAGTTAAAAATCTATTTATTCTTAATTAAATTTATTATTACTTATATTCTTATTATTTTACGTAAGGTGTAAGATTAAGAGTGATTCTTTTTTTAATGTTAAAACTTATCCAATAAATGTGATTGCAATTTAACCCTTAACAACCCACATGTGTCTCGCGGACACAATTTTATCTTTGTTGACGCATAAAAACTTAACTTTTTATTTTAGCTATAAACCGCTTTATCTATTCTTTCACCTTAGTTTTGCGAATCACAATATGTGATAATTTATATTCTATAGTGTTTCAATTGATATTTATTAACCGTAAACAAAAATAGTACCTTGTCAACCCACAAGTGTCTTACAGACACTGTTATTATTTTGTTTGAATTTGAAATGAATGTAGGTCGATTGTTTACATTTAACTTCTTAGAATATATCAGAGTTAGTCAAATATCAATACAGAGAGTATTGTGTGCTTTATAATGTAACGTGAGACGTTGTACCTACATATTATGTAGTTTGGATTATTTTGTTACATAGTTGAGATACCTCTGATATAAAGCACTTGTTCTTGCGTTTGTTTTTCGTCGTTTGTTTTGTTTTTAGTTTTATTTGCCTGGAGAAATCTTACAATTGATGAACAGTTGATACCTTTTCGAGGACCAGTATCATTCAAGCAGTATCTACCTAATAAACCTGACAAATATGGTATGAAAATTTGGTGGATTGATTTGGTGACAGGAAAACTAGCTACCCCCCTTTTTTTGGTGTCGAAGGGGAAACCTTCGTAATCTTGGGAAAGAAGGACAAAATAGAACCGAAAATTTGGCGGTCAATGTAGTCACCCAGTTATGTGAACCATATTTTCAAAGTAACAGAAACATTACATTTGACTATTATTTTACTAGCCTTGATGTTGCAAAGTTTTGGCTCAAAATGGCCTTACAGTAGTTGGAACAATGAGAAAAAATAAGGCTTTTCAACCTAACAAATCCCGAGATATTGAATCAAATGTGTTTGGTTTCTCTAAAAATATAATATTTATATTGTATGTGCCTAAAAGAATCGCGCTGTTATTCTGATATCTAGTATGCAACATAATAAAGAGGTAGACGTGAACAATAAAAACAAATCTGAAATAAATTTGTATTACAATTCTTCTAAAGGAGGATTTGATACGCTTGATCAGATGGTTCACGAATATACAGTACGACGTAAAACAAACAGATGGCCATTAGAATTTTTTCAAAATATTATAGATGTTGCTGGCGTCGCATCGCTAATTATATGGAAAAAATTATATCCAGCTTGGAATCAACGTAAGAAAAACACAATGAGAAAGCTTTTCTTACGAGAAATCGCACGTGTCCTAGTGACTCCTCATATACGTAGACGAAGCAAGAAAGGACTGACAAGTTAAAACTTAGCAACCATTCAAGACGTAGTAAGAGGAGATCAAGAAGCTACTCAATCATCTGACATTCTGAACCTGTTATCAAGAGAAAAAAGCGTTGCCACCTTTGTCCTTATCAAATCTCAAAAGCATCCAAACAGTGCTGTGCTAAATGTAATCGCAATGTTTGCTCAGAACATTCTATAAAAGAAATAATTTGTAATGCTTGTATATAAACAAAAAATTAACAATTTTATGTTACTTTAATAAAACTATAATTATAAATTTTGTATGGAATTAATATCATACAGTTTACTTTCAAAATCCCCACATATCCTATACTGTGTCTGCAAGACACAACTGGTCAGTTATGTAACAAAAGCTTTCTGGGTTGTTAAGGGTTAAACTAAAAAGTTTACGGGTTGCACTCCGGTAGTGCCGGCAGAAGTGAAAACTTGAACATTAACGATGTGCATTTTTGATATTTTGGAATGGTTAGGGAATAATTTCGCACGAATTGCTTTTATTATCAGTATTATTTTCATCTAGTATTTTCAGTAGGTTTTCATCTAGTATTTTTATAAAGTACTCACTCATTTTCTTTCACTATTTCTTCGTCACTTTTTCATTAATAGATGCACTTTGTTCAATGTCCATATTTTATATACTTGATATAAACGAATTTTACCATTATAGACGAGCCGTCATCAGCTGTCCGTCTTACGAATATTCGATCAGGCCACGTGTCCTGACGCGAGTTTAACATTTTTAATTAACATAATGTGCACAACGACGCTAAAGAAGTTTTCACTTCATAAAGAAAATATCTCTGCCTCAGTATAATCGTTGGCCACCCTAACTGACCATCATTTGATGGATGTTCGCTACAAATGCGTATTCATTCAACACTAAGCTAGAATATTACCAAATCGGCGCGATATTATCTTTCTGTACACGTTGTAAGAGAATTGGATTATTGAGAATCAATGCATGAATTTGTTATTGATATCACGTATTGGCTAACAAGCAGTTGTATAATGTATGACGTACCTACTCTAGCTGATTGTGTTTATACAACTGATAGTGGATGTACAAACTTTAATTAAGTATTATAATTAGCTACATGAAGCGCACATAGAACACAAGCAATCTACAAAGCTAAGCGAAACAGGCGCTTTCGGGTGTGAGATGGATGACCGCTAGGGGCTTTAATGCGCGTTTCCGTTCTTCGGAGGGCACGGTATGCCGTTGCCCGGTTATTATCGATAGATAGCAGTAAACGTTGACAGAGGACTTGTGGGCGATTCGAAAACATCAAACAATGGGTTGGCCACTAACCCGTATTTCCACCAATCCGCAGTGGAGTAAGCTTCAGATGTCTCTAATAATGGGGGAGTGTGCAAGGAGGACGCAAAAAAATTGCACTTAGCTACATTAATATGTACCTACATAGACTATGGCATCTGATCTCTCCAACTCTTTTGCACTCTCAACTAGCTAGAAAATGTGCTTTTCTTGAACTTTGATTGCCTCTTATCTATTTATTTTGCACCGATTCTTTCATATGAGCACACCGATATGCAGATGAACTATTAATTTAACATTAGTAAACTAATAAATGAACATTTATTGTGTTTTATATAATTAAAAAACTGATTGAAAAAAATCTTCTATGGACGTCCGTGTTTCTGTGCATATGGATCCCGTATGTGGCAGTGATAACGTCCGTAATACAGCACATATCGAGTTTTTTTTTCCCATTCAGAATTTTTTCCCCTGATCTGGTATTGAAATTGGCAGTTTAATTTAGTATTGTTTAATTATTTAATTAATATTGATGAACAAAAAATCCCAAATTTTTTAATTTCTCTTACGCTTCGTTATACTTAGGAATAGAACCCTTTCACTTTTCATCACTTTTCAAAAAAATATATCGACTGTTCTTCATAGTTTTAGTATATCTATATATTAATTAATTTTATTTTGAAGGATGAGATTATGACGCGTGCATTTTTCGATTTTCCAAACAATTTATACCTTTCAGTGGGAAGCTAGATCTTAACCAAACTTCTAGCAAGATACAGTCTTGCCTAAGATTGATTGAAGTTGCGCTCATGCTCTGACTTGAGTGAGACTGACATCTCTACAAGATTGACTACGGAAACTGACGTAGGCTTAAGTACCAATAATAGGTGAATGCACCACCAGGTTTCCGCCGGAACATAACAGAATTGCATCACGATAGAAATGAATGGGTACATCTATGGTTCTCCCCATAGAAGTTCCGATGCATCTATCATTAATTTCCCTCAGTATGATCGTTTATGCATACACGGAAATCATCAAATATCAATCACCTGTTTTTAGTAAGAAATTACCACTAACTAATGAGCAAAGATCTGTTTGATGAAAATACTTTATTGTTGACTGTTTACACACATAAAATAAGATGTTTAAAATTATAATTGGAGTTTTAAACAGTCTACCATGTTCTGGCATACAATATTATTAATTAAAATTAAATATAAAATATTTTGTTTTAAGATCCGATAAGAATAATCTTAACGGATCATCGGCTTTTGATGCCTACCCACCGCTGGGTCAATGAGAGAAAAAAAGCCGGCGGAAAAAAAAGTCTCAGGCATTGTTATGAGTTACACTTATTTTATAATGTATTTTACGCTTGATTTGATAATTTATCACTATTTATACATTTATTAACACACTCATAGCACCACAGTAGGGTAGATATACCCTGTGTCGTGGGTACCATACATACACACAAAGACCGAAACACAAACACCCATATCGAGAACAGAAATTTAAACTCATCATCCAAATTTCTGCTTCGCCGGGACTCGAACCCGGGGCCCTCTGATCGGCAGTCCAGCATGGTAACCGTTACGCCACGCGTGTCGTAAAATTTGTCAATATATCGTTTGTCCTGAATTCCCGGGTATACAGCTTTTATTCATGCCTCGAACTGTTATTTGTACACATTCTAAAAAAATATTCTAATTCTAAAATTATTTATTTGTAGTATTTGTGCACATCCTAAAATTTAAAAAAATCAAAACAATATTTTCTTTCCCAAAGCATTAGTATTTGAAGCACTTAAAATTACTATCATGCCCGCTATTACAAAACATAATATAAAATTTATTATACCTCAGCGTTTTATGCCTCCGTGATGAGGTCTTAAATTTAGGTTAGTGCTTTTCATGCGAAAATTGTAGCACCAAATAATATTTTCAAGAGAAACTTACGACCTCGAGAATATTTTTATCATTACTTATCGCTTATCGATCAACTATAAGTAAGAATGCTCCAAATTGAAAGCCCTAATTAAATGCCAGAGGAGTTGTTTGATTCAGAAAAGATAAACGTTTTTTGCTAAATAATCGTGAATCATTAAACGAATTTGAATTCATGATTATTCATTATATTCATTAAAGCGACTGTGCGACTAATATAAATTATTAAATTGATTTGAATAAAATTATAAAATTTATATTAAATAATATCTTTAGACAATTCACACAACGCCATCTGATTCCAAACTAAGCAGAGCTTGTACTGTGGTAATCAGAAAGCTGATAAACATACTTGTATAATTCTAAATACATACTTAAATAGATAAATTAACAAATAGTCATGTTCATCACACAAATATTTGTCCTGAGTGGGAATCGAACCCACGGCCTCACGTTTCGCAGTCGGCTCATCACCCACTACGCCACGGAGGCTGTAATTTTTTTATTTGATAAGGAGGATTTAAGACTAAGGAAAATAAAATTGAAATAATTTCAAAATTAAAGTTGTTTTAATTTTATTTTCCTTAGTCTGAAATTCAAATTCAAAACAAATTAGTTTTGAGTTATAAGGTTAGTAAAAAAGTCTAAAAATCGCATACACGATGAAAACTTCATTACATAACAAATACGTTGTCTTATATAACTGATCAAATCTAAAGTACTCATAAGTCCTCTTTCCAAATAACGTAGGTACCTTTGATATAAAATTTAATATAACATCTTCGTTCGTTGCTTCTAATGTAACAAGTTCTTAGGACGGAATCAGGCTGTATCGGCCTCTTTTCATTAGAGATCATTACAGTTTTGACGATGAAAAATGAAAAATAAATAAAAAGGAGCCTACAATGTAAGCTTCTGAGGGAGTTCTGCGAGCAGAGCTTTTTACAAAATTTTGTCTCGGGAATATTTTTTTAGCGCTGTCAAAGTTGAGTTTCTTATATTATTTGTTTCAAGAGGTTTTCTTTATAGAAATACTGGTCATTGTAAGCTTCCTTCGTTTTTATTTGAAGTCGTTTGATTTATTAGAGATGAATGTATTTTTTCTCGTTTTCGAGTCGTACCGAATAGTAAAAAAATCACCCAGTAAATATACAAACATTTTTTACCATTAAGAATGTATTATTCAAATTACTAGATACTGATTCGATGAATGTAAGTGTTGCTAGAATTTCATACACTAATTTTGATTTATTACATACAGCAAGTAATAATATTGTAGACACCCATATTTCTATTATGAAATCTACATTCTATCATAACATGCTCTCTCTGTAATTCTCTCTTGCTCTCTCAGTGCCTACAATTTCCATGAATTTATTCCAAAAACGGGTCTCATATTTAAACCTAACATTTTCAACTGCGAGTAATAACTCACGTATTTCTCTATCGGATTTGAATTTCCACTGAACTAGAGTAATCAGAGCGATCTGACCAAGTTCGAAATAAGTAACTTAATGTTATTCAAAACGTGTCTCTACATTTATCCTAAGTGGGAGATCTAGCACGACTTCACCGACAGCAAACCAACCACATATAAAAGGTCACATTCATATAAAAAATTACATTAAGTGATTTTTTTCAATGTTTCTTATCTCATCCTTGAACATTTCCGAACATCTTTTAGTTTAATTAATTGTATTCACACTAAACATTTAATTTTTAATAAACTGGAAACCTACTTAACATATATACAGCAATAGAAATAAACGTCTACAAAACACAAATTTGAACAATCGATCACTAAAGTAAAGAATAAGGCAAAAAAACTTTAATCAAATTAGAACTAACACAATTCCCAGTAACCAGTACAATCAACATAGTGTAAATAAAGTGGCCAATACCAACAAGATTACCGATACAACACTTACACTGTCAAGAAAAGATTTGCATTTATTCAATTAGACGTATCTGGCTGACCGTACTCGGTATGAGGTAGGTCTGATGGTAGCCAACCACGATAAAACGCGACATTCGCGACCAATTTGAATAGATACCGTACGTCCAGATAATGATACGAAGGGGATTAGACCCATCCACCTCATTAGGAGATTCGAGGAGCTCAGAGATAGTTTTAATACTTTTGTCGAGCAACTGCGTATATTTTCAATACAGCCATATACATATGTTTAATGAGAAAATAAATAAAAAGACTATGGTTGGTAATTGGTTAATTGATTCTTAGGAAAAACTGTGTCAATCGTAGAACCACTACCGCTCCAATTTTTTTTATCGTAACTTTTTTCCTATTTCAATCACAGATTGGAGCAACGTGGTTGCATGGCTAGCAGTGGGACGCAAAAAGGATTGCAGCTTATCATAATTTAGCTAATCATTGCACATATTAACTGTTGTTTCATAGAAATTTCAATTAGCAATCTTTATCTTCAAGTCTGTTAACGCTTATATTTGCAAAAATATCTTACAAGATATATAGTGTAAATAAATCGCAATGTCAACTTTTCTTTAACTTCTAAAAGTCTTCTTTTTATTGTAAGACTTTATTATAAGCTTCATTAAATTAAATACTGACTTCTGCTTTTTATGGGATTCTCTTTAATGTTTTATACTGAGTCTATGTTTTACTCTTTTTGTTTGTAGCGATCTGATTATATAATAATTTCAATTGCATGCCTCTGCTCTTGGTTGATAAAGCTTATAACCTTTAATACATTGAGCTCATTACGGTAAAGATCTTTACACATTCTGTTTTGCTTAACCGCTGCAAGCTTAAAACATGATTGATCGAGTGATACATTTAGGACAATATAATAATTATGTTGGTGATAATAATTTACGCTTTTTGAGTACCGAGTTCAAACCTAGGCGCACACCTCTGGGAAACAAATTTGTTTTGTGTGTATTTATCGCTGCTCCACGGTGACGTAATAACATTGTGATATTTAATTACGATGTTTTCTATTACCGTACATGCCTGAGAGTCATTCCTAATTTCTTGAAGGTATGAATCTGCACTTGATCAGCGTGGTGGAATATGACCTTTTTGTTTGGTATCAGGGGGGGGACCTTCAGAAGGTACCTGACACCTTGGGAGAGGATACCGGGTTATGTGGGATTTGACCGCACAAAAACCCCCTCGGTGGCCTGCCTCTGCGCTTGGGGAGGAATCCGGGATCTCCAGTGGAACGCACAGGTGACCTCCACGCGCGGCGCCCAGAATACAGCTCTCCCATTTCCGAGAGGAGGCCTATGCCTTCCGTGTATCAATTTTGCATTCTTGAAGTATTCTTTAAGGTACTCATTAAATTTCAATTTCCTTTGTACCTGTTTTACCTTAATCAAAAAACCATGGGATATTTTACGTTCTTATTCCCTTCCTGCATATAATTCTCATTCTTCATAGTCATATTTCAAAGCAATGAACGCATATTGTTTACATTGCTACAATTACTGAATGTTTACCCGATCCGATGTATGGGGTAAACAGCTTCTATTTATAATGCTTTGATCTTGAGCGAGCAATAAAATGATATTAGAATTACTCTGCTCTCTTAGGTTTAACTTTGTAGTGTACAGAGCTATGGTTCGCAAGATTATTTTGTCTCATTACTTTAATCTTATTGTCACCGCAATTATATCTAATAAGAGTCTGATTAAACAATCGTTATTCTTCTCCGTTCTATTTAGGAATTTCATTTTATTATTTAGCTTAACGATCAACAATGTCCGTCGTGGCGTATTCGTTCTCAGTTCTCTAAAAGGATTATTTTTATTTCCTTCATTGAACGCAGTTAAAACTTCCGTTTCGTTCTCAAAAAACCAACGAACTTGATTTACGATACATATATTGAACAAATTTGTCGTAAAGCACGGTTTATGCGTCTATTCGGATCTGCTTCGGTATAATATTTCTATCCAGATTAAATTATGGCCGTAATAAACAACGTTCAAGAGCAATACTGACGTGGATGCAGGTAATTATAGTCGTAAATGAATGATATACTGGACCATCGGAAAAGTTTGAACAACGTATTGTACCTAAGTGGAAAGAAATAAAAAATCTATGGCGTAGTGTAAATTCTACATTTAATAGTTGGAACGCCAACACGAATTTATTATTATAATAGTGGATCGAAGTTTATTATTGCTTGCAATTTTTTTTACGATATTGATAGATGTGTTAATGGTGTTGAAGTTATCTCACTTCGAAATAACTTATGTTCCCGTTGAAAATAACTTATAGCAATATTTATAAAGTCATACGACAAGACAGCCATTGATATGATTTATAAAAATGAAATGAAAAAATGAATCATTTGAACAATCAAAATCAGCACCATTATTTACATCAACAAGCAGTAATTAGATAACACAAGACTATTATAAAAATGGGTATAATAAAATTTTGTGGATGTCATAAAGACAGAATAGCCTGGTACTTGGTACATATTTTATTAAAAAACTTCCACCATCATGTCACCACAGTCGGCGTAACAAGTTTGCTCGACGATGTCAATCTTCTTTTATTAAATATTTTCCTCACTGAATCTTTTAGTGGGCTTCGCGAAATGTCTGGACCGGAGAAATTTGGCTCAAGTGATGAAATTACACAATTTGTCAAAATTTTAGCTAATATGTATAGATATTACGGTTAATTAATTAACAATGTAAATACATGAAACATAATATGAATTTATAATACTCATCTATTGTTTAATGAATGCATAAAATACTCACTAATTGTTTAGTAATCAAATCACTCTTGTATCTTATAATATTTAATTACATACGATTTGTGTATTTGGTGTACTGTAATCACTCTTGTATGTTATAATATTTAATTACATACGTTTTGTGTATTTGGTGTAAGGAAATCTAAGGTTTGGTTTAGTTTTGAAATAAAGTAGGTTAAAGCCAATTGAAAGTACGAAAAACTGGAATTTCGTCTAAGCATCATTAAAGACAAAGACATTAAAGTAATATCATTTAGAACTTCTTAATAAGTTTGGACATTAGTCGTCATCTTCGTTATAAGACGGAAGCAAACTCGAGACAATAGATAATTTGCTGTCGGAGATATGATAATAATGTATGCCAAAGAAACTCCTGCGGGAACTTTCTAAAACTTTTGGCTGATTTCATTCTATTTAAATCTCGTAGTACCCTATTACTTTTAACTAACTAGTAATTTATAACGAATTAAAAAATATGTTGTTTTCAATTTTATCTTTGTAGACAATAAATAATACGTGAAATATCACCAGGTATGTTCTATATACAAACAATAATAATGGACCATATATGTAGGTACATACATACATATCTCTACAAATAGCTACGAATAACATAAAACAATATACATATGTATATGGAAACGATTATTAAAATGTTAATACAATCGGCGCTACAATTCTCAAGGACCCTTGAGGTAACATGTATATTAATGTGACATAAATCGTAATGTAATAACAATAATAGGGACGGAATTGGAGAAACCAGTAATACAAATTCAACAATGACAAACGGCACTCCAAGCGGCAATAAAGCAAATAGAAAACAACTAAGAGACACTTCAAGTATCCCCTATTGTGCCGCCGTGCCACCCATTGTTGATAGTAAAATGTAAAAATCACTTAGCACCGCACGTTTCTTTGAAGGCGTAAAACAATTTAGTATTGAAAGCCCCAGCAGAACCCCCATTCATAGAGCGTTCGGTAAAATATTATTGAGTGCCCCTTTCATTAAACCCTACGCTAATGAGGACGTGTTAATAGGAACTTCCTTGCTTCGCCTCTAGTTTACATTATCCAATGCCTTTAATTCGGTTCCTTTTTATCTTCTAGCAGTACCTAATGGATTTTTTATAGCAATGGTATGTTCAATTTTATTTCAGCCTTTGGCTTGTACCGATGCTACCCACATCGTTTACTGCCTCGTTTCGGCATCATCAACCGCTATTTATCCTTTGTTTGGGTCATCCATCACGCGACTTCTTTGATTCAGTCTATTTATAAAAAAACATTAACCCTCGTTTGATGTCTCCAAAATCTTCGTGAACATTTTTCTGTTCGTCAATCTTATCGAAACCAACGAGTAATAAACTCGATATCGACTTTGAATTAATTATATTAATTAAATCTCTCACGGTTCGAATTATTAACGCCATCCACTTGTAATGGGTATAAATTCTCGCGTGGGCAATTAAAGAAATTATTTCCAGCTCAACGAAGAAGATTAGCAATTACATTTTAACCTCAGTTTACTTTTAATGTCTTCATAAAATCAGTATTTAGGAGCCGACTTGGTAGAAATGCAACGGTTTCTGATTCTCCAAACAATTAATATGGGTAAGGAAATTAAAACCCTATATTAATGGACTATTATCATTAGAATGGGTTGATTCTAATTACACTTGCGTCGTAAATAATTTCTTCTAGCTTGGATTCATTTCACGCTTTATTTTTATATTCAAAAACATGCCACATTAATGATTTTCGCCTTGTTTTGTACGCTGATGCTCAAAAATATATAAAACAAGTTGTTCCCAGGAATTATTGAGGCAGAATTCTCAGCGCTTTCGACAGGTACAGCTTACATTCGCACGTGCAGCCTAGAATCGAATAAATCGTGCCGTTCTCACAAAACATGAGCCGGCTACAGCGTGTATCGGCCGACCTGGAAATCAAAAAACACCATCGACAGGCCTTTGCCCCAAAGGGAATAGTAATGTTGCTCTGGAGTTCAGTTTCCGTGCAAGCGAATTAGATTAGAGCGTATGAGGCAACGCTTGTCCGATAACCGTTATCCGGAGTTACCACGTCGTTCAATTTGGTTTTACGGAGCTTTGCCTCAAACAAAAGAACAAATATCGCCTGCAATATCTCAAAAACAATTTTGGCGATTTTGCTTCTAGCTCACGCTACTCTGTGTAGTTTGTCTTTCTGTTTTATTTCGTTTTGATAACTTGTGTTTGCTCTTGCAGTATTTCTGCTAATTTCTTTCAAAAGCTTATTACAAAGATTGTAGAATTTAGTTACAGAATTATTTAGTGACTAATTGAATTTAGGTGCCGAGTTCAATTTATGAATTTTTGAAACATAATTATGGCAAATTGATTGCTTTTAAATTATATTCTTTATCTAATTAAATCTTAATTCTTAAAATATAATAGGTAGCTGTTTTATTCTGACGCTATTATAATATCAGAATTCAAAGTTCAAAATAAAATTTTACATTTCCAACGTGTATATATATTTTTTGCTTTTTAACAGTCTGTCCGTTTTATGACTTTCATGTACTAAAGATATCCAATGCAATCTGCTACGCAAATGCGGCAACCCTGCGGGTATCTACCGTTAATACTGCGTTCTCACATTCAAACTGGTCTTCGCACTATAGATCGAACACGAAATCGAAAACTACCCTTCAATTTACTTACCAATGAGGGACAAGTAACAATGGGTCAAACGTGTCTTTCTTTCATTTAAATTGTGTAAGGATTCCATACATTTAAATAACAAAATATCTAAATGGAACCCATAAAGTTGCGTGTGTCTGAGTGTATGTCCGTCTTAACAACAAATCGATAAGTTTAAGTTTTGTGGTCACTATAACTTGTATACGTTTAATATGGACTATTTTCAATCACCGTAAATGTCTGAGAGTAACAAAAATCCTCGTATAATGTCCTGAAATCTACAGTTAGCCAGCGTGAAATGAAATGAAATTATTTATTTGCCAAAATGTGGTACATGAATAGTTGGTTTGTAGGTTATTTATTACAGTTTCTCACATTAACCAAAATTGGTATGCAAATTTACAAAAAAGGGAAAACAAAAAATTACATGAATATTGGTACGCAAAGTTACTATAAACATTATTTGAAATTGCATTATTACAAAATTATGTAAACTAATAAATTTGCATTACATTTGCCTTATCTCATAAACATTCTCTAATAATTCAATAATAATAAATTAAGGTATTTTATTATAATTAATAATCATATTAAAGTATTTTACAATGTCAGCATTAGTAAACATATTTTAATGTAATGTGATGGGCTATATCCTAATTTCCTCTAAATTTCGCGAGGAGAACCAACAGTAGTACTTTAAAAAAAAAATAAAAAAAAAGGATTTACAATATTTTTACATCTTGCTTGCTTTCTTGATTGCTTCTTAGTATCTGAATTTAAAGTATCTGATAAAAGTACACAATATTTTACCACTACAGACTGACCCAAACATTATTAGTTTTTTTTTCATTTATTATTACTTACTACTTGTAAGTAATGATAATAATAATAAGTAAGATACAAAAGTGTTACAATTAAACTAACATGAGTGAGAATAACGTAGCCCCACAGTAACGTAGATACAACCTGTGTCGTGGGTGCCATGAACACACAGAAAGACAGAAACACAAACACCCACACCGAGAACAGAAATTTTAAACTCATCATTCAAATTTCTGTTTCGCCGGGAATCGAACCCGGGATCCTCCGATCGGCAGTCCATTCAGCATGGTAACCATTGCGCCACAGCGGTTGTCAAGTAGTTTATAATGTTATAGAAAAATTTTGTTTGGTGTTTAAAGAATTAAGATTAATAGAAATTTATATTTAATCTTCGAATTCCGCATTTATGTACTAATTTTAGATAGTAATCCATAACTTCTAAGTAATTGATTTATTAGTTCAAATCAATTGTGGTTTCAGTAATAAATCAATTAACAAAACCGACCTCTATTTAGTGACTGAGTTTAAACGTCGCTTAAATTGGATAAACCTAAATTGATTAATGTACAGTCATTCTGGGTAACTTTGAATTGACGTTTAACTTTGAACAAAGTTGGAAAAAAGATTTAACAATTTATTACATCGAAAGTTTTTAATGTTTAAATATAATAACTGTATATAATGGATTGCTAAAAAATAAACTGTTAATGCCATAATTCTGAAAATTCGTTAGTCGTAAGATACGAAGCTCACATTATAGTTTTCTATGTCTATATTATATATCTATGTTCCAACAATTTTTTGCAAAATTTCCTAACCTTCGTCTTTTAATGAAGCCGTCAGTAGACTCTAATCAGATTCTGCCTTCAGATCTGCAGGCGACCTGCAATTGCGGTCAAGCGTTCTCAGATATACCTATCCTGGCTATGCTTGATTATCAGCAAGAGACATAGAATCGTATAATACGTGTGTCTCATAAGTTATGCTGAGTAAAAGTATCCAGTACGTACCTAACCTACTTTTTAATTACCAATCGTAAACGTAAATAATAAGGTAAGTATAGCAAGGGAAGGTAAGTACAATAAAGAAACATACAAGATCGACAACCACTGTCGCATGTCTAATATACTAATACTTGATTGCCTACAAAAAAATACAATAACCTACCGGAATTCCTCAAAATAAAAGCGGATTAATTGGTCACCGATTTTTTAAACGATAAAGCGGCATAAAGGAATTCCATAAAAACCTGGGAGATTTTTTTCAGCCGGCTTTTTTTCCTCTTAGTGTACAATAACCCTGCAATATGGGTGCCCATCTCCACCAACCCGCATTGGAGCAGCGTGGTGGAGTAAGCTCCAGGCCTCCCCAATAGGAGGGAGAGACCCGTGCCCAGCAGTGGGACGCAAAAAGGGTTGTAGTCATGGGTGCCCAAAGCCGACGATCGGATCAGATCAGAATAAAAATTAATTAAAAAGGCGCAATATGAGCGCAAATAATGATAATAATAATATAATAAAGAAATATGTTTCAATGTACATTTTAATATTTGTAATTAGTTAAGTTTTAATAATTGTAATATTTGCATACCTCATGAAGGTAAATATGGCGAAGCAAAGGTATAAAAACACCTTTTGTAAACACCCATATCTGTGCAAATAAAAGTCTTTATCTTTGTCTTACTGAGAAGTTAGGTATATCTTTCTTATAGTTTAAAGTACATTTATTTTATTTATTTTATTTATTTAACCTTATAGTATTACCTTACACTAAGGATACAAGGGCGTGCTTAATGCCTAATGGCATTCTCTACCAGCCAACCCTGGGTGATGAGTAGAGCTTGTGGTAGGCGCATACTACATAATAATATTATATTCTTTTCCGGGAACATAAACTAGTATATTCAGAACACATCAGCATCACCGTCGAGGTGAGGTGATCACGTCACTTCACGTTATCTGCTTTCCAAGCAGTTAGGAAACCTAGATATTTTTCTTGTCAGCCTTATCATTGAGGCCGTTGTGTTTGCGTCGATTATGTTCATCATAAAGATTCTAAAAAAAATACACAAAGCTCGGGGGGAAAGAAACCTTCAAAAGGTATCCGGCATCTTGGGAGAGAGGATACCGGTTTATGTGGGATTTGTTACGACACTAAAACCCTCTCGGTAGCCTGCCTCTGCGCTTGGGGACGACTCCGTGATCTCCAGTGTAACACATCGGTGTCCTCCACGCGCGCCGTCTCTTTTGGATTCAAATTCGGGATAGAAAATGTGCTTTCCTGCACTTTCAGATGCTTACGGCGCGATGGTATGCGGCCACGCACACACCGCCGTCCTTCCCGGGGCCGCTGGCTGGACGGATCGAGCTCCCGCGCTCGCATCGCCCGCAACCCCGGAAGCCCCCTTTTAGTCACCTCTTATAGGCAGGGGATACCGTAGCTCTATTCTTAATCTCGAAGCTACAAGTACTAAAGCTTTATACTTCCTAGTAACAATTTTAGTGTATTAAGGTCGCGACTCTTCTAAGTTTTTATGCTCAAAAAACCTTAACGTTACGGCTATTTTGTAATTCCAATAAACCAGTCAGCTTTTTGTAAAGCAGCCATAAAAGCCATTAAATAAAAAAACGTTTCATACTCATAGCCCCACAGTAGGGCAAATACACCCAGGTGGATACTATGGACACACAGAATAACAAAAACACAAACACCCAGATCGAGAACAAAAATTTAAACTCATCATTCAAATTATTGTTTCGCCGGGAATCGAACATGAAAATAATATTAATACCTAATGTTACAAAAGCGAATAGACAAAGTCAATATGACTAAAAAAAATCGATTGACTTTAAACAATTCCAAGTTCACCTGTTGAACATACAGACAAAACAATAAAAGGAATCAAAATAAATAATGTAGTTTAAAAAACTAAAAAACACGTTTTAATGAAAATACGAACTAAAAAGTAAAAAATAAAAAGAAAATGTATTTTACTGTAAAAAAAACGTGGGGTGCTTTGAGATACTATTGACTTATTACATTACATTACATTATTTATTTTTAATTTTTAGGTGGATTTTTTATCATATTATTGCATTGTCATCGGCCCTTGACCCCTGTGCAAATATTCAAGTTAATCAGACGCTTAGAAGTAGGTGAAAATGAAGTTAAAAGATTCCGTTACATACAGACGTACAGGTCAAGCTAATATAAGCGTCTTAAAAATCACTTTTTTGTCTGAGTAAGCAAAAACATCTAGGTAGCATTACATATCTAAGAGCAAACGTCAAGTGAGCCCGTCTATACGAAACCATCAGACCTTTCTGAATTGAAGCTTTCATAGTTTTTCTTACGTAGATTTCTTAGAAATGTTACCCTTATTTAGTTTGCTTCCCCTAGAGAATTCGGCTGTATTTCGCAATATATCTGAAGTTGTAAAAGAAATAATTCGATCAGGATAAAAAGCTTATTCAAGGGCTATTTATTTTGTGGTTTACTTAGTTGATCTGTTGATTTCAGTGGCTTAAATATAAATGTTTTTGTAGATCCTTTGTACACAAAACGTTTGTCACATAAAAATGAAAAGATAACGATATCAAACGCGATTTTGATATTTTGATAATTTATTGTTTTAAGCATGATTAAGCCTCAAATAAAAAAATTGTGTGTGTGTCAGCGCCGACGCACGACTGGAGTTTACTCCTTACGAACGAATATTATGATTATTTAATCAAAGATAATAAAAACACTAAATAAAGGATCTAGCTGTTCGTATTTGAAATGTATATTATTCGTAAATGTAGACGATAAGCTTCCCAATTAACTGCAGCCATGTGTTTTTCGGATTCTTCTTCATTATCATCTAAATCAATTCAATATTTTCAAATACTTTTATAACTTTAAACACTTGATAATAAACTTAATACATTTGACACTGCACAACTTTGACACTGCACAACTTGTAAAAAAAACCGACTAAATTATGATGGTTAATATTTTCTTGACATCCCAAGTTAAAACGTATATTTTCAATTTAGGCTCATCATAAACAAATGTTTGATGCAAACCATCACAGATTGTTCACAGCGCCACTGAGCATTATGAAACGATAAAATTTATTGTCATGAATTATGAAAGATAATGCAGGCACATAGTTGACTTTCAAATTTAGTAGTATTCTACATAACGCCTCAAGCTTCCGAGTGGTACACTTGATTTTACTCCTCATAAAATTTCCGTACAGTGCCTTATGACTCAAATCGTTTCTTAAGGAGTAAACTCCAAAAACACACTATTATTAATTTCTCATTCAGACTCACAAATGAAACTCAGAACTCAGAAAATAACTATCACTTTTAATTTATATCCTCTTATCTTGTAAAATTATTTGACTGAAATCAGTTACTACGCTTCTTTACAAATGTAAAACTACATACTACTTTAATGTTTCTTATGTCGTAATTATGTAGTACTTATGTAGTAATTTTAAAATCTAAGTTCAAATTAAGTCATTAAATTTTATTAGTATATTAAATTAAATTAATATTTGTATACCCTAAGGAGTAAATATGGAGTTTTAAATATTTTGTAAAACCTTTTTTTCACCCATATTTGTGTAAATTAAACATTTTCATTTCATTTCATTTTTATTTCATTTCTATATCTCGGAATTGTGGTAGTGTTGCTTAACAAAACAAGTAATTTACCGTAATTACATGAGAAAGAGAGCTGTATCTGCTTACCTTATACCTTTACGATATAGATTGTAGTAATCAACTCTCGAAACCGGCTCCTACGCTTAGCTACATGTAAATTTTGTCATCAACATGCCAATTAAAAGCAACATCCAAACAAATCATAACCATAAAGAAAACCTCAAGACAGAATTATGTATTCTCTGAATTTTGTTTCGAACTATCAAGTTTCAATTAAAATTTAAGATTGTACTGATAACCATTTTTATGTCCGACCAACGTAAGAAGAGCTCTAAGGTACCGAAAAATGTAATGTTCCCAAATATTTAATAGTTCAGTGAACTTTATAACAACATTTCACAGGTCACTTGTAATACATATAGGTAGTGAATATCAAAGGCTAATTATTACGGATTTAGGCACTAGTTTATTAATATTATAATCACGTAAAGTTTGGGATGAAAATGGTTCCGCGCAACAAATAATATGTATATACACATATATAAAAGTATATTATAAGTGTAACTTTATATACAAAAATTACATTGTGAGGTACAGCTGCTATTTAAACATAAATACATATATCATGTATATATGAGTGTAATTTGATTATCATCAAGCTACCAATGAAGGTGTGACTGCTGTTCACAAGTTTCATGGGAAAAATATGAATTATATAAAATACGGTCCACCAATTCGGGCACATATATAAAAAATAATGTAATTAAAAAAACTAAAAAACACGCTTTCGTGAAAAATTGAACTAAAAGGTAAAAAATAAGAAGAATATGTAGGTACCTATTTTTTTGTAAAAAGCGTGGGATGCGTACGAAAGCGTGTTTTTTAGGTTTTTAAACTATGTAGGTACATTTTTTTTATTTTTTACATGGATTTTGTTTTATATTATTGTATTGTCATCGGCCCTTGACCCCTGTACAAATTTAGGTAAGTTAAGGTTAAGCTAAGTTTTAGGTAATCAGACTCCATACTCGTAGGTGAAAATGAAATTAAAAGATTCCGTTTCATACATACAGTTCAGGCTATTAAAAGCGTGTTAAAAAAATGCGTGTTTAGGACAACATAACTGTTTTAATATACTACTTACTCTTAGAGCTTAATAGACTTTTAAATATCTTGTTTTAAGATGGGTTTAGTTACATTTCATCCTTTACAAATAAATAAAAACGTTAAGGAAGAAATTCGTAAATACAAATTTTTTGTACTCATTCGTATCATGAGCTGTCAACATTTGATCTGTTCAAGGGTCGCGTACGTTTGGTTGTTCAATAATTATTACTTTTATTACCTACCCAAACCAGTTGTTTTGAGTTTTATATGTTTGCGTATACTTTACAAACGTGTAGTTAATTAACAAATTCCTTGCCTATATGGCGACTCTCCCAAATACGTACCTATATTGCTATTCCAATAAAAATATCCATCTAGAGACGCTCAAATTAATGTTCGCACAATATCTAATCCATACTAACCATACTAATACTAATTATAAATTCAAAAGTAACTGTGTCTGTCTGTCTGTCTGCTACGCTTTCCCGCTTAAACCACTGAAGCGATTTTAATGAAATTTAGAACACAGATAGAGTGGACCTTGGGAAAGGACATAATATGGTTTTTATCCTACGGGAACCTTTAAAACGAGTCCACGCGGACGAAGCCGCTGGCGGAAGACTAGTACCATATAATTAATATTTTACAATTCGAATATTTGTATTTTACAACAAATGTTTTACAGTATTGTGAGAAGAATATATTTTTCTGTCATTTGAAAAATTCAGGAGAATACAAGGTATAATTTATTTAAATATTTGGCACTGAGGTAGGTACTTACTAATATGGCTGCAACCCTTGTTGCGTCCCACTGCTGGGCACGGGTCTCTCCCCATTATTGGGGAGGCCTGGAGCTTACTCCACCACGCTGCTCCAATGCGGGTTGGAGTACAATATTATTTAGCACTACTTTTAAAATAATAAAAAAGAACGTGGGACCGTGGGGTCCTGATGCAAAGGTATTTTACAAGCATTTATCTAGACGGTTAATTGAGTGTACCTACCCATGACTCGCGAGCTGGCTCTTACCTCGTTCAAAGAATAAGTTTAGCTATCCAGCGGGGTAATGTAGCCAGCGTCCTGGGTGCACTGCCCAAGGACAGTAATTTGGATGCTGCCTTTTATATTTAATGTGTAAATTTTCAATTTTTTGTTTTTAACATATATTTTTTCATAAAGTAAATTTAGATATAGTTTAATTTTTAATTTAATATTTAGTGTCTTTTTGTCATAAAAAAGAATACAACAATATTGAATCGACAATTAGTTTCAGTATTAAGTGACCATGTGTCCACAAACTATTTATTTTGTTTTTATTTACTCATAACAAAAAATTCCAATGAAAGTATTTGGAACGCAGCGTGTAAGGACTATGAAAATTATGTACCAAGAATATGACGATATTGACCCAAGCAATGTAAATATTTTCATCTAAAACAGGACTAGAGGTTTTTTTTCCAAGCAACTTAACTCTCTCAGTACTGATAAGCTTTAGCGCATCTAAAGCAGAGCAGCGATGGCCGAGTGGTAAGGACCGCGGTCTCCAACGTGAGATGCCGGGTTCAAATACTAAGCGCACACCTCTGACAAAAAAAAATGTTATACGCGCATTTCATCGCTGCTCCACGGTGATGGTAAATATTGTTATAATTGATTACGATGTTTTCCATCGCCGTGCATGCCTGAAAGACCCTCATAATTTCTAGAAGCTATGATAATAATATGTCCACCAATCCTCACTAGGCTGGCGTGGTGGAATAAGTCCCTCTCACTTATTAGAGGACACCTTTTCCCAGCAGTGGGATCTAAAAAAGGTTGGAAAAAAATCAGATGACGGTCAGCCGATAACCGTATAGTGACTAATATCAAGTGTATAATTTTCAGGATATTAATAAACCATTTCATTTCATATAATACCTATTTATATAATCTTTACCAGTGTAATCGTATAATAATACTTATTCGTTCCCAATTACAATTTATATAGGAAACTGTGGCTTTGAGCTACTACAACAAACCATTTCGGTACTGTAATAATATAATTATTTCTATTTATTTTATTAGAAAAAATATTTTATTTTATTATTGAACACGTATCTCTTTAAATTGAGAAGTAATGAATGCACAGTATGTGAAGTAAAATACACAGTATTTTTTTATCTTTCTTTTATAAAAGGGGACAGGTTCTTAGAACTTAGAAGGATTGAGGGTATGATCAACCACGCTGGCCTTATAATCCATACTAATATTATAAATGATAAAGTCTGTTAGTTTGTTTGTTTGTTTATCCTTTGAAGGAGTAGGAGTATAGCCTCCTTACTATCTCCATGAGTGACACAAGCTACCTTTCACTGCGGTAAAACATCTTATTCCCTTGCAAAGATTCACTATAATGTATGGGATCCTTCCTTTCTAACACGGGTGAAGTCGCGGGCCACAACCAGTTTTAGGTGTGTACGCTATAAAAACGATAAAAAATGTATCAAAGGATATTGCCAAAGCTGACCCAATCGCTTTTATATTACTTCTTACGGAGCTGGCTGCAACCCTTTTTACGTCCCACCGCTGGGCACGGGTCTCTCCCCAATATTGGGGAGGCCTGGAGCTTACTCCACCACGCTGCTCCAATGCGGGTTGGTGGAAATGCGGGTTAGTGGCCAACCCGTTGTCGGATGTTTACAAACCGCCCATAAGGCCTCCGACAAGGTTTAACGACTGTTATCTATCGACAATTTTTTTGCCACTAGCGGTCACCCATCTCACATCCGACCGCGCCCGTTTGGCTTAGTCGCATAGATCGCTTGCGTTCTACGTTAACACAGCTACATTCAAGCAAAACTTTAATATTCACTGCTTAAACAGAACGGTTATGCCCGGAAGCGATGCAAGCGTTACTTAAATAAGACGCTAGAGCGTACGTAGATGTCCAAATTGCCTGGATGCGTCCAAATCGGGCTCAGGGCAGCGATGTGAATAATTTCATAGCCATCGCAGCGCTAGAAGCGGTATACCGTGTGTGGTGTCACGACTTCTTGGCATAGATGTCAGAAAGGATAGAATAGCTCGTGAATATTTTACTGATTCTTACTAAACGTCTCAAACACGACGACCCGTGTAGCGCAATGGTTACCATGCCGGACTGCCAATCAGAGGGTCCCGGGTTCGATTCTCGAAACAGAAATTTGAATTATGAATTTAAATTTCTGTTCTCAGTCTGGGTGTTTATGTTTCTGTCTTTGTATGTGTCTATGGTACCCACGACACAGGGTATATCTACCCTACCGTGGGGCTATGAGTGTGAAACGTTTTTTTTTTCAAAAAGAACTGTCTACTCTATATTTTATTTTTAAACATTATTTAGTAAATTTCTCATTTTATCTTTTAAACTATCTATAAAAAGATTTTTTTTAAATTAAATTTTTGCAAATTTTGTATTTGTATATAAAGGGGAAGCTTTAGATAAGTACTAAATTTATATTATATCAGTAATAAAATTTCTTTAACTTTATAAAGTAAAAAAAAAAACAATTGACCTTTAAGACTAACAGTTCGTAAGGTCGAAATATTATGGTTGTCAGACACAAGTAATTAAAACCAAACCAAGATAAATGTAATGTTTTCGTCTGATTTATATCTCATAAGGTGCCTAATGAAAATAAATATAGAGACATTACAGTGTCCTATAGTGGACGAGAGCGGACACCGTATCCGTCGCCAGATTAATGATGCTCTTTATTGCTTTCTGAAAGTCCTTGTGATAATATATCAACTAAATGTATGCGTCACTTCTAGTAGCGTAAAAACCGAGATATCTATGTAAATGAAGGTATTTTATATTACCTTGTAGTAATATTATCTTGATTAACTTTTTTTGGTATCAGGGGGAAACCTTCAATAGGTACTTAGGAGAGGATACCGGGTTATGTGGGATTTGTACCGCACTAAAACCCCCTCGGTGGCTGCCTCTGCGCTTGGGGAGAACTCCGGGATCTCCAGTGGAACCACTTAGCGCTGAAAACGGCCTATACTAAAGAGGCGAGTCATATGACGCCGTGACGTTAGTACTGCGAAAAATAAATGATTGCAATTTTTACCGTTAAAAACAACGTTTAAATATATGTATAGTTGTGATATACATAATACTTTCTCTTATTAAGTTATTTTTTCTTTAATAAATATATAAAAGTTTAGGGTACCCACACTAAACTATGCAGGCACAAAAATATAAAACCTAATTTATGATACAAGAATTAATAAAATCTATAGACAATAACGATTGTTAGCTTTAAATTCCAGAAATCAAAATTAAAAATCTCGTTATTCAGTTAGCACTATATTTTGATATTGAAAAAGAAGTACACCTATATTCAGTTATATTGATAATAATATATAAAATATTTATAACAAAATATAATTATAGGAATATTGCGTACGTCTGAATGAATTTATAATTGATGAAGACACAACAATATATTCCTCCAATGAAAATGATAATGAAACAGTAGACAAAGACACATTTGATCCTTTTGCCAACAGAATACAGAACGGCCACCAAGTAAGTTAAAAAGAGGTAAGTAGATAGGATCCAGTTAAGTACGCATTCGCGTTCATCTTTAAGGAGCAATTAAGGTACTTTATTTCTTTCATTAGATCGCGATTCCACTGTTAACGTTTTATTTATGGATGGAAGTTCAGAAGCTTTTATTCCTAGAGCGCTTTGCCAACTTCGTTGGAATGTTTGAGTAAGTTTTGTTGTTATTTGTTATGTAATTACAAGCTTCGTTGTACAGTACATTACTGCGCTAAGTGGAAATTTCAGTAGCAATTGAATAGCGGAACTTAATTCGAAGAGAAACGATATGCAAAATTAAGGCATCTGGGAAGCAGTGGGAAGTTGTATGAAGTACCAATTAGTGTCAATAATTTCTAAATCTATATATTTCTGTCTGTATATTTGTAAGACAATTTCCAAAAACGTATTATGTTCTAATTTGACTGCATATGGAAATTCAGAAACGTTAATATTTTAAATGGAAGTGTTTTTGTTTCTTTGGTCTTCTTTTATTATCTATAATAATATTATAAAGAGAAAATATTTGTTTTTCTGTATGTTTGTAATGAATAAACTCAAAAACTACTGTTGCAATTTCAAAAATACAGATAGAATAAAAAGGTACATTCACCCTGAGTAACATAGGCTACTTTTTACCGCGCGCGTGAAACGAGTAATAGGGTCAACGCGGTTGAAGCAACTGGCTAAACGCCTATGATTTTAATATAGCAATGAAGCCTGGAATAGCATATAGGTTATTTTTAATCCGACGGGGACCCATTAAACGGGTCCACGCGGGCGAAACCGCTGGCGGAAGACTAGTAAACAATAAATGAAAAATGACCTCAAATTAGTAAGACGTAATATAAAACTCAGTAAGTTCTCATACAAGATTTTTTATATTTTTTGATCTTGCTAAATGGTAAAGGGGGTAAAAATAAACACTGTATTATTTTTGTTCTTTTTAAACCCTTTAGATTCCAAGATGAATATTCTTGAAAGTGTACCGGTGTACTCCACGCGCGCCACCCTGGGATGGGCCCATCTTTGGGAGAGCAGATGTGCTCTCCTGTACCTTCCGATGCTTACGGCGGTATGCGGCCACACACACACCGCCGTCCTTCCTGGGGCTGCTGGCTAGACAGATCGAGCTCCCGCTCTGCGCCCGCAACACCGGAAGCCCCCTTTTAGCCTCATACGATCAGGCAGGGTATTCCGTAGCTCTATTCTTAATCCCGAAGCTACAAGGACTAAAAAATAAAGAAGAGAATATTTTGAATGCAAAACAATAATAAAGTTAATAAATGCTAGACACTCAAGTGTTAATATGAAAAACGCACTTGGCAGGATTTTAAATTTCAGTTTTGTTGTACCGCACTAAAACCCCCTCGGTGGCTGCCTCTGCGCTTGGGGAGAACTCCGGGATCTCTAGTGGAGCCCCCTAGCGCTGAAAACGGCCTATACTAAACAGGCGAGTCATATAACGCCGTGACGTTAGTACTGCGAAAAATAAATGATTTGCCATTTTAACCGTTAAAAACAGAGTTTAATTATATGTATAAGTAGTTATGATACATACTTTCTCTTATTAAAAAATAAATAAGAGAATATTTTGAATGCAAAACAATAATAAAGTTAATAAATGCTAGACACTCAAGTGTTAATATGAAAAACGCACTTGGCAGGATTTTAAATTTCAGTTTTGTTTTGCCATTCCCATTAATGTATATTTAAGTACATCTATAACGGAGGGCTATGCAATTACGGAACTATTATGTGGCGTATAATCGCTGCGATTGAAATGTAAATTACGCTAGTTTTAATAATGAACTAGGTTTACCGTATTTCGTAAAACAACTATAGATGTAGTTGAAAATTATGACTGAGCTCATAATACCGCTAGCAGTAAACAATTTCTTGTGTCTTGTGAGTAAAGAAATAATAGGCAGTAAACTTTTAAAAGCTGAACGCTTAATAACTGGATAGTTATTTTTTTGGAACTCTCTTTCTTCTTCTATCTGACTGTCCGATTCTCTTGCTTCCTTCAAGACTCTTTACATTTTTTTTATTTATTTATTTTTTGTAGCACCTTAACTAAGTGTTACAGGATTAAACTTAATGCCTAATGGCATTCTCTGCCAGTCAACCTTGGGTGACGGTGAGAAACTTAAGGTAGGCAGGAATACTACGAAAAGGTTTTTTAAGTGAAAGTAACTAACAATTCTAATAATTTAGTCAAACATTCTGGCAAGTATATGTACATGTATATATACCAACATATATAAATACATACATACATAAACACATACAAATATACATACATAAATACATACATACATACACACATACATACATACATACATACATACATACATACATACATACATGACTAGATAAAGTCACTCGTTTATAATACCAAAAGGTGGCGGACAGAAAGCGTATTTACACTGACTCATCATTTAATCGCTAATAGGTATTTACGTACCTAACATACCCTTAAATGCAGTCCTTAAATACAATCACTATCAAGAAGCAGAATGAGGAACACGAAAAATTAACATCTTCAAATCCTAAATACCTATTGGAATCGTAGGATATTTGCAACATACATACATACACAGATACAGAATACAGATATATACTTGTCCTCGCTTCGGGTGACCAGAGGGCTGGCAGTTACTTTACTCAAAAATCAGTCTTTTGGTTCAACGAGAGAATGCTGCCAGCATTCTGGGCACTATGCCGCAATCAGGTCTTTTGGATGGCATATACATTTTGCAAAATTAATAGAATCAGCCGTTACTTTGCGGAACTCCATTGTTATAAAGTTAGGTAAAAACTACTTTGCAGCAATCCGCAATCAGAGCGTATGATGGTGTATACTTTTTTCATGCAATAGCACCTCCCTCCCTCCCACATAGGACACATGCACATGCAACAACAAAAAGTATACACCAACATACGTACCACCACCTACCACCACCTACATACATACACAGATACTGAATACAGATACATACTTGTCCTCGCCTGTACCTGGTGGTGGTAGGTGGTGGTACGTAGTCCTTGTAGCTTCGGGATTAAGAATAGAGCTACGGTATCTCCTTCCTGATCGTAAGAGGCGATTAAAAGGGGACTTCCGGGGTTGCGGACGGAGAGAGTCGGAGCTCGATCCGTCCAGCCAGCAGCCCCGGGAAGGACGGCGCGCCATGGTCGCGGCGGTGTGTGCGTGTGGCCGCATGCCGCCGTAAACATCGGAAGGTGCAGGAGAGCACATCTAACCTCCGAAGATCTATTCAGGGCTCCGCGTGTGGAGAACACCGGTGCGTTCCTTAGGAGATCCCGGAGTCCTCCCCAAGCGCAGAGGCAGGCCACCGAGGGCGTTTTAGTGCGGTCAAATCCCACATAACCCGGTATCCTCTACTAGGTGCCGGGTACCTTTTGAAGGTTTCCCCCCGACACCAAAAAAAAGGTGGTGGTACGTATGTTGGTGTTTTTTGTTGTTGCATGTGCATGTGTCCTATAGAAATGTGATGGTTCATGTAGAAAAGAATACCTTCAGAGTATTAATACCTACTTTTAACCTTTTCAATGACTCCGTGCTGGGTACGAGTCTGCTCAGTATATTAAAAAGGAATAATGTCATATTATGATTACCAGGTTGACCAAATTTGGTTTTGTGGAACTTACACGTTTTTTTTTAACCTTTAGCATATTTTATATGTTTGCAAATTGATTTCTGAAAAAAATATTTTCATATTCTACTGGAAAGTTGTAGTTCCTTAAACGAAAAAGGGTAGAAAATTAATAAATAATAACGCTTCACACTCATAGCCCCACAGTATGGTAGCTATACCCTGTGTCGTGGGTACCATGGACACACATAAAGACGAAACACAAACGCCCAGACCGAGAACATAAATTTAAACTCATAATTCAAATTTCTATTTCGCCGGGAATCAAACCCGAGACTCATCTATTGGCTGTCCGGCTTGGTAACCATTGCGCCACGCAGTTCATCATTAATGAAAATTGTGCAAAATTATTTGAGACAAAGTAAAGGAAATGCTCATTTTTTGCAATGATTTTCATTGCATCGCTGTACAATTATGCAGCATTTTTATATTTCGCTGGAAACTTGTAATAGTTACTGACGATACTTTTTCCCGGTAAATTTATAATGTAAGTAATAGCCACACAATTCATTTAAATATGCATAATTTTGAAATCATCATTTTCAGAAAGCTCGCATGGCCTTCCGGCTAGCGTAGAACGCAAGCGATTTACGCAGCTAAGCCAAACGCGCGCGGTCGGGCGTGTAATGGGTGACCGCTATGGCAAGAAAATTATGCGCGTTTCCGTGCTTCAACGGACTCGTTAAGCTGTCGGTTCCAGTTGTAACAGATATAGTCGTTTAACCTTGTCGGAGGCTTTATGGGTGGTTTGAAAACATCCAACAGCGGGTTGGCCAATAATTAGCATTGAAGCAGCCTGGTGGAGTAGGTTCCAGGCCTCCCCAATACTAGAAACAACAGGGCCGGAGTGAGACGTAAAAAGGGTTGCAGTTACATAAATACATATGTTCAATCCCTTCCTTTGCACACATTAAAAAAAGTCAAACAAGTCCTGTGTCGCAAGGCTTATTATCTACGATCTTAAGAACTATTTAATTGATAAAAAATAATGTAGTTTAAAAACTGAAAAACACGCTTTTGTGAAAATACGAACAGAAAAATAAAAAAATAAGAAGAAAATGTATTTTTAAGTTGACAACCATCATTGACACCATGCACCCCACGCTTTTTTTACAGTAAAATACATTTTCTTCTTATTTTTTTACTTTTTAGTCCGTATTTTCACAAAAGCGTGTTTTTTAGTTTTTTAAACTACATTATTTATTTAAAAAATTTTAGTTGGATTTTTATTCTCATATAATTGCATTGTCATCGGCCCTTGACCCCTCTGCAAATTTTCAAGTGAATCAGACTCCTAGAAGTAAGTGAAAATGAAGTTAAAAGATTCCGTTACATACATACATACAGGTCAAGTTAATAAAAGCGTGTTAAAAAAGCTTGGGATCGAGCCGTAGTCTCACAAAGCTGTTTCTTTAACTGATGTAATAGACTTAAATTAATCAAATTGCCAATGTTAGCAGAAGGCTGTGGGACGACATTGACACATGCGAAAGCTGTCACGTATGTTCCTTATCGGCCCATAGCTACTCTGTAAGAAAGCTAATTATTGTATTCCCCATTTTTTAATTTTTTAATACAGGGCTGAAGTTTTTCTCCGTCTACTCAGTTCTTCAGCTCAGCATTGCCTTTTTTTTGTAACCTCCACGCGCGACGCCCCAGAACGGGCCCATCTTTGGAAGAGCAGATGTGCCAGGTGTTTACGGCGGCATGCGGCCACGGACACACCACCATCCTTCCCGGCGCCCTGGCTGGACGGGTCAATCTCCCACTCTCACCGTCCGCAACCCCGGAAGCCTCTTTTAGTCGCCTTTTACGAGCAGGCAGGGGATACCGTAGCTCTATTCTTAATCCCGAAGCTACAGGGACTAGCTCAGCATTTCCTAAGCGCACCCAGAATAGACTGAAGAAAAATAAAAACGTTCACTAAGAGTTTGTAAAGGAACCGTGCAGTGAATAAATAATATTTCATTTCATACGAAAAATTTTGTGCCATTATTTGACGCAATAAACACAAACTATTTCTATTTCTCAATTTCAAAAGTAGAAGGAAAATTTTGTACCATTATTTGACACAACAAACTATTTCTATTTCTCAATTTCAAAAGTAGAACGATAAAGCTGACAGAATACTCTAGCAAAAGAAGTCGACCATCCTTCACGGCGTTGTTTCACGCAGTTCTCACGCACCGCGACCCGTCCGATCTTCTGCTCCCCGAATACTAATAAGTTAATCTTTTACATCACGTTCTCGTGAAACAAAGAGATGAGGGCAAGTATGAGATAAAACGACCAGCGGTACGTGATCCCTTTCTTTCATACCCTCACTTTAATTTTCCATTGCTTCAAATATTTCGACGGGTCTAGCTTCACTTGCTCCGGTGGTCGCGTGAGTATTAAGTAGTGTCGGAATTATGAAAGGATATGCGTTTTGAATACTAAGCGACCATTTTGTGCAGTCCGGCATATGGCGTGTAGTATTTGAGATTTTTTCATTGCCCACTTAAGTTATTCATATGGTAATAGGTGTAAATGACACGTTTTAAAAGTTTTACGTGAAAGGGAGCAAATTGAAATAAGTAGCGTTGGCTATGAATCATCATCTCGAAGGTCCGCGTAGAATTAGCTTCGCTTGTGCGCCAGCTAGTAAAATTAAAAGTTGTGACCAGTAAGCGTCAAATTGAGGAGAAAATTGCAAAGACAAAGATTTGAACAAATATGGGTGTTTACAAAACGTGTCTTTAAACACTACAGTGTAAACTTAACTTTACTTAACTTTTAACGTTTCAGGGAGACGCTAAGATATGAAAACCATGAAACTTTATTTACTGTCAAGTAATGCAATTAATAATAGTTGCCTCTCAAGAAATAAATCGTGTACTTATGCTGAGTGCCAAAATCATCAATCAAAACTATAAAATAATGTCCAGTGTGGCCTAGCAGTGGAGGTACATAGATAATAACACAAAAAATAAACATAAAAGGACATGAAAATTAACATTGAAATTTTTATCATGCTGAGACCACGACGCCAAAATAATGTAGTACCAATAAAATAAAATACTAATTATTATGTTTATTAGATGCCGAATATTTTAATACTAAATATCATACACAATGAAGTTGATTTGTGTCCAAAACCAAAATTAACATAATTGGTGAAATAAACAGTTATGAATGACGAGCTGATTATATTAGAATAATTGGTGGCATAAATATGCAGCATAATTTAATAGAATTGAACTGTAATTGGAATAAGCAATTTGCTGTAACTGGTGCAGGCCTTACTCTGTAGGTACGCCCGTATCCGAAAATTAGTGAATTTTTGGGCCTCATTTTTGGATAAAACTGAAGAAATTCTAGCAATATTATTCATTCAGTAGCTTTATGCCATCATTGACAACGCTTATCTTATTAATTTGCGAAAAAAAACGAACAAGTATGCCAAAAGTGGTTCCGAAAATGTTAGAACTTACAGACGCATGCGTACTGAGTAGGTCCTCTGATGTGATAGTGATGCAAGAAACGAATCGACAAAATTGTACCCAGTCGATCCAGGTATGGTTCGCTTTAAAGGCGAGACTGACTGGACTCCTAGCTCATTGTTCACTTCTTCTTGGGCGGAGACATGTGAACAGGGTTCCAATTTCCGACCCAGAGCCGACCAGAGTACTCCTGGGTATTCCTCCCCTGTCATCTCTTAGTGAGAGAGGACTCTCACTGTTTTTTCTCGGCTGAGCCTTATTGAGTCTTACTGAGCTATGCGGCTTGCCGCGAAAACCAGACAAAGCTGTAAAGGCATAGGTCCAATAGAAAATAGTTCATTGACAAAAAAGGATTATTTAATCTTGCACAGGTCATTTGCACTGGTTAGGTTCACAAGCAGCACCTGATCTAACGATGATCCTCCACTATCTCTTGGGGTCATTAAAATTATCGGACTCTAGTGGCAAGTTAACCATTACCTTTTTTGGGTATTTATACTGGCAATTTTGAGTATTTTGACTGGCAAATAACAGAGAATAATCTTTTCCAAAATTGCCAGCACGTTCGGTTTTTTTAGTGTTCGTCAAGCCGACGGTAACTGCTTACCATCACGCAGTTTGTATGCATTGTTGGACGATTAAAAAAACTTTAAAGTCCAATCCACCTTATAGACTACTGTATAATAATAACTAATTTAAAGTAATTTACTTATAAAAATCTTAATAACCTTAAACAGATTGCTTATCAAACTTCCACGATTACCTATTTAAAGAAATAACAAATAAACTACAATAGTCCATACAATTATCTTTAGCTATTTATTACTCCATCTTTAATAATTAGCATATAAGTATATTTAATTACTTTTTTTGCAACAAACCAGATATTAATTTAAAATAATTTTAGTCCTTACCTTGTAAAAAGTTAAATTACTTAATTCATTTCCTGTTACTTACAACAACCTTGAAAGTATGTACTTAATATTTTTCTTATAAGAATCTTCGTTATTTGATAGTTAATGTTGTATTTCATAAAGAGAATATAGATAGGTAACAAAAGCCAAATATTTAGGAGGACTGACAACCAATGGCGAAGATAGGCCTTTGAATGGCAACTACGTCTCGGCAAAGGGATCACAGGCAGTCCAACCAGGTGGACTGACGACCTGAAGAAGACACCGTGCAGCCACTAGATTCAGATGGCGCAAGACCGGATGGAGTGGCAAACAAAATAGGAGACATATGTCCAGCAGTGGACTTTTAAAGGCTTATAGATGGATAAATGGATGGATGGAACATAAAACCAAGTATAGGTACAAGCTCGATTCTCAAAGAAGGCAAAAAGAGACTTAATTTTTAACATTTTCTCTTTTCGTAAAATTATTTTCCCTTACAATATAGAACATGAAGGAGACAATTTGAGTGTAAAATCTCATGATGTCTAATAAGACAAAGAGCGTTGGATCTAAGCACGCCGAGCCATGAAGGGACTTCACGAAATTATTTCAAGTAAAATGCAAATCGAGTTAACCTTTTTCAATTCGCTGAACGTTAACTTTCAACACGAGCCAAACGAGCACTCGCCTTATTGAGTTAGTATTAAAGTGGGGGATTTATTCTAAACAGTACAGCCGTTTAAGGAGGTGATGCCGTACATACAAATGAAGTTAGATATAGAGTTGTAGGTGGTATAACTTTAATGGACCGGGGAAGTATCAGCACTGCACCAATTTCTGTCATGAATTTAGATAGAAGGGTGTGGTGCAGGCAGGACTTACACATGAAGTTTTTTTCTGAGTTTAACAAATCTTCTCAAAGAATTTCTCAAAGGTGTGATAGGTAAAATGTATCTAGTCCCTGTAGCTTCGGGATTAAGAATAGAGCTACGGTATCCCCTGCCTGATCGTAAGAGGCGACTAAAAGGGGGCTTCCGGGGATGCGGACGGTGAGAGTGGGAGCTTGACCCGTCCAGCCAGCAGCCCCGGGAGGGATGGCGGTGTATGCGTGGCCGCATGCTGCCGTGAACACCTGAAGGTGCAGGAGAGCACATCTGCTCTCCCGAAGATGGGCCCGTTATGGGGCGCCGCGCGTGGAGGACACCGGTGCGTTCCTATGGAGATCCCGGAGTCCTCACAAACGCAGAGGCAGGCCACCGAGGGGGTTTTAGTGCGGTCAAATCCCACATAACCCAGTATCCTCTCCCAAGGTGTCGGGTACCTTTTGAAGGTTTCCCCCCCCCCCGATACCAAAAAAAAAAAAGGTAAAATGTATCTAACCGTACTTGGCCAGCGTTGAGGAAACCTGTGTCCAGTAGCGGGACATTGAAAAGGGCAAAAAAACACAATGACATGTTTACAAAGAAAAACAATACATTTGCGATTCTAATTTGATGTTTATTTTTTTGTAGTTACTCGTCTATGTCTATTTTTTCTGTACTTACAACCATTTACAGCGCTCCCCGAAAACTAACTTTAAAAAAAGAATTTCCACTACCTTGATTTACGTTATTATAATTTTCGTGACGATCCCTAACTTTTTGGAAATAAAGTAATAGTTTAGTTAGCTATCTTACTCGGTAATAATATAGGTTTCTATTAGGTGAAGAATTTTGAAAGTCAGTACAGTAGTTTTTGGGTTATTTCAATATAAACAAACAAACAAATCTTTCCTCTTTACAATATTAGTAAGACATTCAAAAGTATGAGTAATTTCACGACCATCCTTACCACGTACGATCAACTACGATCTCCACAATGTATGCGCTGATTCACTCCATACAATCGCACCTAATGAATTGTCTAATATCTGGCTTTGAATAGATTTCAATGGTTGCGCCGAATTAGTATTTAACGGAATGTTCGTTCAACGTTCATGCAACATTTTCTGTACTGATACAAAATTACAAATATTTTCTAATATATGTATGGATAGATATAACGTTAATTTCGGTTAATCCTGTAATTTTTTGTGCCATATTTTCTAAAATAAGATATAATTAACTTCATTTTGAGTAAAATTATGATACTTGTAATTGTTGCTATGATGCTTGTATATTGTATATTTTAGTTAGTAAATTTATAGTTACTAGTGTATTTTAACAAAAAAAATCATTTAAGCTAGTTTCAGCTGTTATATTTTCCTTAATCATCAAACAGATATTGTTTTTAGTGAATCCATTTATTTGTTTTCAATAAGTTTTTTAACATGTACTGACGAGACACAAACAGTTACAAAGTATAACTTAAATATTTCTTATAAGCTATACAATAGTGTGTAAATTTGTAACCAGTATCGTATTCCATATCTTAATAAAGCGTTACACACTCATAGACTCACAGTAAGGTAATTAATACCCTGTGTCGTGGGTACCATGGACACATACAAAGACAGAAACACAAACACCCAGACTTCTCGGTCTCTAAACTCATCATCAAATTTCTGTTTCGCCGGGAATCGAACCCGGGACCCCTCGATTAGCAGTCCGGCATGGTAACCATTGCGCCACGCGGGTCGTCTTAATACTATAATACTGTATAGTGGAAAGTTATATTATCATACATAGATGAAGATGTATTTCAATACAGTTTATTTCAACAAACGTTTAGAAATCATCATTGCAATAAGTTTTATCTGTTGGGGTTTTGGCGGGAAGTCGAAAAAGAAATATTGTGCTCTTGTTTTATTTATACTTTCTTGGTGTATTTTTTAATTATATCGGATAAATTTGATGGCATTTTGTTCGATATAGGTTAATTAAAGTGCACGAGTGTTGTGAATTAAAATAACAGTGCGAAAATATGTTTTTTCGACTTGCCTCCAAAATTCCATTGGCGTTCTTGTAAAGAAGCCATCGCTTTACTTGAATGTCTGACTGACTTGACTGACTGATTACTGGCGACTTACTGACTTTACCTATTATTACTCGTCCAGTTTCACCGAAACTGGCAAAAACGTGATGCAAAAATTATACTTGACGTTGGCAATGTGCAGAGTTTGCGATACCATAATTGAAGAAAAAAGTAATATCTGTTTCAAATAAATCGTCTCGCACACATTCAAACCGATATACAATTAAAATTTCATCAAAATTTAATTCTCTATCTACATTAGAATCTTGAACAATTTTAATTAAACCCATTCAGCAACCAGTAATTAAATAACTAATGCTCATTACGTTCACATTGGAGTTAGCATCAGATTCGGTGCGGAAAGATATTCCCTTTGAACTAACCCTCCATTGGCTTATTAGAATTCGCAACAAACTTTCAGGGTGTTCGGTTTAGATTCGTATCAGATGGGTGCTTGTTACATTGCCTGAGATTTTTTAATCTTATTAGCTGTGAGATGTGGTTTCGAAATGTTCAAAACCCTGAATCGAAGTACGATGCGTTTTAGAACTACTCTATAGATTTCTTACGTCTTGTTTTTTTGTAATTGTAACAGATTTAATTGTAATTGTAATTGATTACCTAATATCATTAAAAAATCTATATGGCGGCTATGTATTAACTGTCTGCCAATAGAAATAAACATGTCATACTTCTTATAACACGTACATATAAGTCATTATGAGTAAACATATAAATGTGTTCACAATGTTAGGTTCTGCTATTGATTTTTATATTTTTATTTAAATTTAAATACCTTTGATTTTAATATATAAAAAAAAGTTTATATGAACTTATTTCATTAAATTATTTCACCAAATAAAAATTTTATACACTAAATGTTAATATGGCGAACTAATAAATGTACATAAAACAACTTTTGTAATACCCATATTTTCGCAAATAAATTATTTTCATTTTTATTTTCAATTTCATTTAAAAGAACGTATAAAAAATCGTCACTTAAATATAAAGAAATGTCATTTTGTTTTCTTTTATTAATATGGTTTAAATTTAATATTTTAAGAGGAAACGCGGGTTCAGCCGAATTTCAAAAATAGGTATTTTGGAATAACTATTGCTATCGCGCTGCGCCCTGCGCTATCCGCCGCGTGCGATAGGGACAGATGCAACTCAGACCGATTATACCTACAAACTTTCTTACTAAATCGAGGTTTCGTATTCTCCTCTTCCCTCCTTCAAAATTGAGTTTATTAAATATATTTTTTCACAAATATCAAGAAATAGAATAAGTCTATGCCCCTATGTTTAGTTGGTCGTAAAAATCTTTCAAATTTGTTTTGCAGTTGTTGGATTAGGGCTGTAGGTAAGAGGCATTTTTTACGATTTTTGATGAGTCATATTTTCTGATCTAATTAGTTGATTGAAAAAAACAAAACATAGGGGCATAGCTTTAGCAGACTTAGATATTGTCACAAAAAAGCATTCCTCTATAAGCATTATCCAGGGAGGAAATATGAGAATGTGTTTGTATGGGTATATGGCGCTAGCGTTTCCTCTTAATGTCCGTTATATCCTTATATTCACATGCTTGAAACTCTAAAACTTGCTAAATTTTATTGTCGTCAGTCGGAACAGTCTCCACGGTGTTTCTTTCCACCGCTTCAACTTTCACAGTGAAACCACTCAATTAGATGTGTATCTAATAATATATACGGACGTGATACGTGCTTGGAAACTACGATTAATTTACCTGAGTTTATTTTGCGGTTACCGCACCAGGGATCGGGTTCAGGTCCGATAGTCTTTGAGATATGCCGAAACTGTCCACCTAATGTGTCAGGACCTTCGTCTAAATTTCCAATTTCGTTTAGCCTTCTGTTAGGCTCCTACTTGGGACTTCCAAAGATTTGGGTCTGATAATAAAGCGTCTTAATTGAAATTAAACTTCCTTTGAGGATCAGAGCTTCTTTAAATTGAAGCTTCTTACCACAATTTTAGATTTTGTGCTTTAACTAGCTTTGGCCCGCGATTTCACCAGCACTTGGCCGCAACCCTTTTTGCGTCCCACTGCTGGGCACGGGTCTCTCCCCATTATTGGGAAAGCCTGGAGCTTACTCCACCACGCTGCTCCAATGCGGGTTGGTGGAGATGCGAGTTAGTGGCCAACTCGCTGTCGGATGTTTTCAAACCGCCCATAAGGCCTCCGACAAGGTTTAACGACTGTTATCTATCGACAACAACCGGGCCCGACGGCTTAACGTGCCCTCCGAAGCACGGAAATGCGCATGAAATATTTTTTCTGCCACTAGCGGTCACCCATCTCACACCCGACCGCGCCCGTTTGGCTTAGAAGCATAGATCGTTTGCGTTCTACGCTAACCGCCGGGCCATGCGCGCTACAGCACTAGAAATGATCAAATGGATTAAAATGGATCTTTCAATGGGAATGAGAACTATCCAACTTTCTAGCACCTAACTATTTCAAAACACAAAAATCCATAAAATAACTTCATCGCAACGTTGAAACAGGTCAAAGACCTTTTCACTTAATATGATTGGGCTGCAACCCTTTTTGCATCCCACTGCTGGGCACAGGTCTCTCCCCGTTATTGTGGAGGCTATATTTTTGGTGATTGTAAACCAAGATCTTTTCTTTTTCACTATTTGATAAATATAATATACATTAATTACATTTCATTTTCTTATCAAATACTCAACAAAAATTATAACAATGTGATAAAAATTTTGTTTTCAAAAATACTTAACAACCGAAGTTCTAAGAATGTTTGCAGATGCAATAGCAAAGTTCCAGTTTGAATTCAAGTTGGCGCCGTTTCGCTCATATTTAAAAAAGGAAGAAAAGAAAAAAAGCAGTCCTACTTTTTAAAAAGGCGCCTGCATGACAAGCAGAAAGCTTTTCAAAGGCTTTCTCGGAACTAAACACGTTCTAGTAGCCCACGAGGCTAATTGTGGATTTACTAGAGCGTCATAAGGACTTTGTACATTTAATAGGTTGGGTGGTAGGAAGATTAAAATATTATATGACGTTTTCCGTTTAACAAGTGGGGAGAGCGCCTATGGGTTTTCAAAAATTTTATATAAAAAGTTACAGGTAAAATAACGACAAATATCGATCAATAGTAGAATAAATTAAATGCATGGTAAGTCATATTTCAGTAATCTGATGATTTTAGTATGAATGTATACAAAACAGCGAAATAAAAAAATAGCATTTTGGCAATCTCGGGAGAGTTTGAATTTTTATTATTTCAAAAGTCATGGTTCAACGGTAACGGGGTATTCTAATCTGACCATTTTGACATTCGGAAGTATGACAAAAAAGTACTGCACCTACCTTTATAGAAGGTTTTTTTTAATGGTGGCAGTACTCAACAGGATTCAGGGTGTACCCCATATCTTAATCTGACGCCCTCAAGTAAAATCGAAAATCCCCTCTTGGGCTCGCCTACTATTCCGGAAATGTACGTAGAACGTACTACGTACATACCAGGCGTCCATACGTTGCTAGACAAAAGAATAATCAGGCTCTGACAGCGTTCTTGTATTCGAACACTTGAATCCCTTTCTGCGTATCGAAAAAGAAACATACCAAATTAACAGACAACGATGACAGGTTACAAGTGATTAGGACAAAGTTAACGCTGTACATAAGAGCTCTGTTGATTCCTACTTTGAACTTTACTGCCTTCTTACACGGTTTATATTTGGCTAGATGTTTATTGCATGTGGAAAATGTAACGTGGTATTGGACCATTCAGCCTTTTGTATCTGCTCTTACAAAGACAATCGATAGAAACAAAGATCTCAGCGAGTGCTCAATATTTATATCACCAGAAAAGATACTTGCACCGTTATTTTTCTACGTGATTGTCATGTATGTCGATCGATATGCCTACCTAAAATGTCTCACACAAAACTTGTTTAAAGATTGTTTATTCATTATAGCTTTTCATTTCCTTCTTATCTACTTTTGTTAGAAATTGTATAATTTTCTTTGGCTTGTGTACACTTAAAAGCTTCTCTGTTCTTTAGCTTTAGGAGATTTCAGAGTTGATTATTTAATATTACTTTGGACTCGATACCTTCATAAGGTCCTTAGTAAAACGCGCTTGAAAGACAAAATGATTCTGTAAGTGATTCGTTTTGTTTGCGCAAGCAATCTAAAAATCGATTTACGGACGAACTTTAAATTGTTGGCTGAATTCTCTCAATAAATATTCGAACACCGAACTAAATCTCTATCAGTTAATATTCTCGCCAAAATAGTGCCACAAAATCACTACAGCTTAATCAACTAAACCACGGCAGAGAGTCCTCAATTTAGTCAAATTCTAAGCACATTAATTTCACCGCCGCTAATTCGCGAACACATAGCACTAAATAAATCTAGTCTTACAGTTCTGATGCCTGATAGATGCAATGTGACTAATTAAGTCATTTATTATGAGCTCCTCTGCATCGGTTAGACTGCATTTTTTTGTATCGGGGGACCTACATGAGGTACCCGGCACATTGGTTGTGGATACCGGGTTATGTGGGATTTGTACCGCAACCAACTCCCTCGGTAGCCTGCCTCTGCGCTTGCGGAAACTCCGGGATCTCCAGTGGAACGCACCGGTGTTCTCCACGCACGGCGCCCCGTATTTCCGACTTCGGGAGAGCAAATGTTCTCTATGCCGCCGTCGTTTCTGGGACCGCTGGCTGGACAGATCGAGCTCCCACTCTCACCGCCCGCTACCCCGGAAGCCTCCTTTTAGTCGCCTCTTACGATGAGGCAGTGGATACCGTAGCCCTATTCTTAATCTCGAAGCTACACAAACTTTTATTTTTATTCGTAATTTCATCTTTTAATACTTCCACGATTCTGAATGCACGAAGTGTGCATCAGCGTTTCGTAGTCCACAGCTGCACAAAGGCGTCCCTTAACGTTCGCCATACTTCCCGGTGGCGAGAAGAGGCTAACTTAATTATTATTATTACTAACCTAAAACCTAATTATTATTACTATCACTAAAAGACTTGAAACATTGTTCGCCGTATGTATGAATTTTAAGAAACTATTTACTTGAAAAATGTTACAAATTTATTAACTTGTTTTAGTAATTATCTCGACGTACGGTATAAAGTCACCTTCGCATGAAATTATTAAAAGTAATTTAATGTCAGATAAACTGTTCTCAAACCCTGTGTTCTTTAATTCAAATTTTATCGCAGTTTCATTTTTAATTATACTTAAAAACTTTTATAATAAACGTTGGTTGTTTTTGCGTTGTGTTGCATGTTAGTTATACGGAATTGAACTTCCATACCATTATTTTTGAATATCGAAAATTAAATTTCATCATCAATAAATATTTAGTTACAATTTGAGGTAATTTATTAGTGAATCAAGTTAATAAATACAGCTCGTGATCGTGTTTAGTTGGTCCGCGAGTTGGGTGAGTCGTGATTCGTTCGTGTCATGGGTTTCCTCTGAAGTAGGGTTGGCACCGAGCATTGCTTATTTAGTTACGAGTATATTGTACACAAAAAATACAAACAATAGTAAAACAGCATTTGCTATCCCCTGCCGTTTCACATGCGATAAAAAGGTAGGATGCAACCCTATTTTGCGTCCCTCTACTGGTCAAGGGTCCTTTCTCCTTAATGAGGAGGCCTGGAGCCTTAATGCGGGTTGATGGAGATGCGTGTTATGCCTACTTCACACGTAACGATATATCACGTGTGTATGCAACATCGTTGCGGATTATCGTGCTCAGATAGATAAAACGCTTTATCGTTACGTGTGTAGCAAGCATTTTTGACCAACGATGTTTTTAAACCTCACATAAGGCCTCCGACAAGCTTTAACGACTGTTATTTATCGACAATAATTGGGACTTAACGTACCCTCAGAAGCACAGAAACGCGCATGAATTTTTTTGCCTTTAGCGCTCACTCATTTCACACGCAACCGCGCCCGTTTGACTTATTTGCGTAGATGACTTACGTTCTACTCCGTGCAATACTCGCTTCAATACCTCTCAATTCCAAGCGAGGAATTATGCCCAGCAGATGGGACATTACAAAGTCTGAGTTGAAAAACATTTCTTTAGTTTTTTTTATCGTAATTCATTTACTTTATAATATTTTATAATTTTCATTGTTATTAAATACAAAAAATACTAGAGCATGTTAATAAAATTTACATCCACCCAGAATAATGTAACCTGACAACCCTTAAAGCGGCACGGGTTGTCTGAATCGGACCTCTTTATCAGCCGCCGTGATTCAGAAAGAGACAGCGATAGGTAACCCGTGTTCCGCTGTAGGTTTTGTCTCTATTGTTGATTTATTGTAATAGCTGGATAATGAATTTATTGACCTTACTCTTTGACTGCAAGAATCAATAATCGGCTTGTTGGGATAAAGGTTTTCTCTTAATAATGTTGTTATAGGCAACAATGATGCAAAATATTTTTAAGATGTTTCAGATACAAGATTTCGGAAACATAGAAACTACAAATGAACAGATGAATTAAAACTCAATATCAGTCGTCTATTTAACGAACATTATCAAAGTATTATTATATCTCCACCAACCCGCATTGGAGCAGCGAGGTGGAGTTAGCCCCAGGCCTCCCCAACAATGGGGAGAGACCCGAGAGACCCGTGCCCAGCAGTGGGATGCAAAAAGGGTTGCAGTTCAAAGACAGTTTTTGAAAGCAGGAAGGAACTCAGAATCCCTGCAGTAAAGTAGGTACACTTATTGAAATTTGAAATTAATGTCAAGAGTAGGTACATCGTTACACCTTTATCCATACTAATTCGAAAGTAACTGTCTGTCTGCCTGTTTAAAATACTGAACCAATTTTAATGAAATTTGGAACACGAATGGAGTGGGCCTTGGAAAAGGACATAGGTGGTTTTTATTCTACCGGAACCTATAAAACGGGTCCACGCAGGCGAAGCCGCTGGCGGAAGGCTAGTTTCAAAATAAAAAATAACAAAATGTAAATAACTTAATGGCAAAGAGTTAAAATAATATTAATGAAGGCTATAAAAAATAAATATTTTATCCTTCGAACCTTTTTTTACCTTGGGAGAGGATACCGGGTTATGTGGGATTTGACCGCACTAAAACCCCCCCGGTGGAGGACTCCGGGATTTCCAGTGGAACGCACCGGTGACCTTCTCGCACGGCGCCCAGAATGGGCCCATCTTCGGGAGAGCAGATATGCTCTCTTGCACCTTCCGATGCTTACGGTGGCATGCGGCATGCGGCATGCGGACACGTACACGCCACGTCCTTCCCGGGGCTGCTGGCTGGGCGGATGAAGCTCCCACTCACACCGTCCACAACCCCGGAAGTCCCCTTTTAGTCGCCTCTTACGATCAGGCAAGGGATACCGTAGCTCTATTCTTAATCCCGAAGCTACAGGGACTTTATCCTCCGAACCTAAGCTACATTAAAAATTTGTATTCATGCATTCTAAAGACACTTTTATAACTTAGATTTTAACTAGTCTAGACGATAGAACTTGAATTCGATTCGACTATAGACATTAATTTACGATATCGAATACTTAATACTTACTTACATAAAATACCCCTAGGTATATTTTATTCTAACAATATGAAACCGGAAGGCAAACAAGTAGATTTAAAATGTAACAATAAAGGACGAAAAAAACATCCGTCTGGGACTTAACCATTCGACTGCATCAATACAAATATTTCCGCGAGACTTAACTCTTCGTAAAAAATCGAAAAACGTCCGAACTTTAGAGAAAGAAAAAAGTTTTTTCGAAAAAACCGAAACAAAAACTCCTTAATCCGATACGAGGCTTACATACGTTCGAGTGAAGCTGTACGAATAGGGTTAGTGATACAGAAATATCGGGCGAAAAAAAATCTCAATAAACTCGGGGTGTTTATTACGTCATAGATTTTTTACCTTCGAGACTCGAGGCATTTGTCTTAAGCCAAACGATACGCGATGGTCGATTATAATACTAAAATAACTGATAACAAATGAATTTATATTTTTTTTACTGTTTTAAAAATGCTATAATAAAAAGCCAAAACTTAAATGCCTATTTTTTGTCCTAAAGATTTATTAAATTGTGAAAGTACTAGAGTCACAGTTAGTATCTAAAGAATCGATCTTACTTACAATACAATAGCTGACACTGAACAGACTGCAGCAACTGGTTAGCCAAATCTGGTGCCGATATGCTTGAAAATATGGCTGCAACCTTTTTTGCGTCCCACTGCTGGGCACGGGTCTCTCCCCATTATTAGTGAGGCTTGGAGCTTACACCACCATACTGCTCCAATGCGGGTTAGTTGAGGAAAATAGATATAATAGATATAATATAAATATATTATCTTTTCTCGGCTTGGGCAAGGAATCAAATACACGTTTTTTTTATTTGATTGGAGTAGCAAACGAGCATGCAGGCCACGTGATGTTAAGTGGTCGCTGCAGCCCATAGACATCTACATACGGCTCAAGCAAGCATAAGTAAGTCTTGTCTGAGGTCGCATGCACTTGCGCTGCTACTCCAGAGGCTGGTAATCCTCATGTACGTAAGGCCGGCAACTGCACCTTTCCACTGAAACAATAGAATTGCTTCACGGCAGAAGTGGGCGCAGCTGTGGTACTTCCCCGGGCGAACCATAATAGTTCTACCACCTACCATAGTCCACGTCATAGTTATGTCTAACTAACTTGATCAATTGATTCATCGATTGAAGCGCGCATGGCCCGGCGGTTAGCGTAGAACGCAAACGATCTATGCAACTAAGCCAAACGGGCGCGGTCGGGTGTGAGATGGGTGACCGCTAGTGGCAAAAAATTTCATGCGCGTTTCCGTGCTTCGGAGGGCACGTTAAGCCGTCGGTCCCGGTTGTTGTCGATAGATAACAGTCGTTAAACCTTGTCGGAGGCCTTATGGGCGGTTTGAAAACATCCGACAGCGGGTTGGCCACTAACCCGCATCTCCACCAACCCGCTTTGGAGCAGCGTGGTGGAGTAAGCTCCAGGCCTCCCCAATAAAGGGGAGAGACCCGTGCCCAGCAGTGGGACGCAAAAAGGGTTGCAGCCAACTTGATCAAATTTCACTTTCTGTGTATGTTAACGATTTTTGTTAAAATTTCACACACATGTTTTTAAAGCTACTTCTTTTGTTCAGTGTAAGATGTATAAGCGTCCATGTTTTTTGTTTACAAAACAGTTAAAGCGATTTCAAATTTTTCTCGCAGACGGTGAGTCAAGTACATTACTTTAGTTTTTTGCACTTGACGTTCTTTGGGGTTGAGCGCTTTTTACGCTAAATCAAGCGCCCCTTTGATTGGGTATAAAGAAGATTTTCGCTGTTTCCCTCACCTCCTGAATGCCTCGGAATAGAATTAACCAAGTGGACGTAATGATATTTAATTGTATTTATTAAGTATATTTCTAAAATCTGATCATGAAATTTAAAAGGGAACCTCATAATGCGTTTGGTTTCTAAGCTGATATGAGCATTCATTTTTTGGTCCAGCGTAAAAAATAACAAAAAATTTCACAGTGAAACAATAAATAAATAATACAATGCCTTTTGCGAATTTCTTTACTAAGAGAATTTTCAAGAGTTTCAGATCGTAAAACAACTAACAAACTTAAAAATGACTTACTTATTTATAAATAACTTCGGTAGGTAGCGACCCTTTTCGCGTTACACTGGGTCTCCCCTCCAACTGAGGAATCCTGGAAAGCTGCATTGCACGTAAGCAGCGCGATGGAGTGCTTACTCCAGTGCGATCTAGTGAACATGCGGGCTAGTGGCCCAAACCACTAACGGATGTTTTCAAACCGACTATAAGGTCCATGACGAGGTTCAACGACTGTTCTATTGACGACAACCAGGGTCTACGGAAACGGGCATTTAAATTTGCCACAAGCGATCACCCATCACGACAGTGGCATTGGCAACAATGTGTGCTTCTACAAATAATTCTGAAACTACAAAAAGAACAATAAAATATTTTTCATGAAAATGAATTAGAACAAAGATAGAAGAGTAGCTGATAGATTTTTACTAGCTTTTTATTTTCATCGTGGTTTTAGTAATTTGGACAATAACGACGTGAAATTTAAAACATTAAGCTTTAACTAACGGCTTCACTCGAGTGCACTTTTCACTTTTTTTGCACGGAAATGGAAAAGAATTTTCATTCAACAGTGTCAGATTTTATTCACAAATGAAGATAGAATTTCCCTGTTACCGACCAAATGAGGCGAAATTAAATCTGGTTTGGAATGTGTTATTTTAAAAACGATGCTTCAATTAATTGAAGTGTTATTGCTATGCATTGCCATAAATGTTCATTAAGTTGTATGAATGTATAGATTTAAATCACATGAATATACATAAAATTTCCAAATAATAATATTGTTATAGAGTATGACAAAAACCGTCCTTTCAGAAAATTTATTTTCTTTATCTTCTTTACGAAACTTGTCTCGGCACCTCGGACGTTTAACCATTTTGCCAACGTGAAGTACAATTTTTGACCGTTTGTTTTTTTTTAAAGTGTTTTTTTCACAACAACAGGATTTAGTCCACCAAGCTGACCCAATGCGGGTAGGTGGACGAGAAGGTGCTTTCGAGAAGTTATGAATTTCTCTCAGGCATGCACGGCGATGGAGAACATCGTAATCAATTAAATATCACGATATTGACCATCACCGAGCAGCAGCTATAAATGCGCACATTACAAATTTCTTTGACAAGTTGCGCGCCGAGGATTTGAACCCGGTATCGGTCACGTCGGAGACCGCCTCTTTACCACTCGGAAATTGCTGCTCAGTAAAATATTAATTATTTTATTTTGATAAATTCGCGTCCGATTTTATATGTCTGTTAGTTTATATCCGTTACCTACATGCTTCAATGTGAGCTAAAACCGTCGCTAATAATATATATCGTTTATCTTCGTTCTTTAGTGTATATTTCCAAAAGAAACATTAACAGATTCGATCTCATTTAAATTCTATTTATACTTGTTAAAACACCGCCAAGGATTTGTTTGTACGCCTGCAACGTTAAAAACGTCTACAGGTGCCGCGTTATAGTAGAAGAGCCCACGATAATAAATGTGGATTAACTCGAGCGTCATAAAGTCCTAGTGCATATTAAGGATTGGATGGACGAATGATAGAAATGTTAATGAGGTTTTTCATTTTAGCGACGTGGAGAGCCGCTATAGGTTTTCTAATTTTTTATAAAAAAGATAGAATATCCAGCGCAGAAAATTAGGAAAGATCTTAGACTATGAATTATGTACTTACGTACTATAGACAGAGTCCTATTTTTCATTACGTGACGCTAAAGCGAGATCGAAATATATTTGATGAACTTATTAGAAAGAGATGGGAGCAAGATTTTCTGTCCTTTTCGGTGTAACCACATATTTTGACATTGCCCTTTAATTATGTGGCATACGAACTGTAGAAGTCGGGCTGACATTGTTGTTTTATAATATTTATGTGTTAAAATCGATTCTCACAGCTGTAAATTGTGTTGTATTAAAAGCAAATAACATTTTACGAGTTTCATAATATGGTGTGCTGCAGTATTTTAGGTTGTAAGAGCCGCAGTGAGCGTAAACAGGAAGGCTGCCGGAAGGCATTACATTTTACGCGTAAGTTCAATACTTCTTTTTAAAAATGTACTAATTATGTATTGTTTATATATAAATATTTAATTACTTTTGTCTTATTACTAGTCATTCAACGTAAATATAGTGAAATTCGTGAAAATAAACTTATATTTTGTTCATATCAAACATTGTCAAATTCGAAATTGTGTTGTCAGATCTCGAATCAAAATATCCTGCCCGTATTACTAAAAAAATAACGATCTTATTGAAATATAATAATTATTAACAAAAACAGTGACCATAAATAATAAAATCAAAGATTATGTGTTACGTCATTAGTAGTTAGTTACATTCTAAGCGGGAGGCTCAAATCTCACCTGTTTATATATAACTATTTAAGTGGAGACCAGTAAAATGTTATAGGCTGTGTATAATTCCGAATTTGTTCGGTCTATTTTGAAAGCCATTTATTGACTAAAAGGATAAAGAGAAGATAAATAAAAATAGTAATAAAATTGATATAAATGTACATTTTTATAAATTGCGTTTTAACTAAGTGTTTACTTTTATCTTTGTAATATTTGCATACCTCATTTAGGTAAATATGACGTACTAAATATGTATTAACAGCTTTTGTAAACACCCATATTTGTGCAAATAAAAATCTTTGTATTTGTCTCTTGTTTTCTCCTATACATATGTATGTCCTGTAATTTGCTGACCCAATTAACTTTATGCCAGTCAACCAATCTAAACTCACCAACAACCAACCATAATGCACAAGCACATAAATAAATCCTTTCACAGTTTGGTATGCAAATGTTTATAGCATACTTGCTTGATATTGTAGATTACCTAATTTGGGGGAAAATATGATAAGTGGGTAACACTGGCTGCGAAAAAGAGAAGCCAACATAATGGTTACACCGCCCCGCTCGACAGTGATCTGTCTATTTATGTATGAAGCAGCTTCGTGTTTAAATGAATGTCATTTCAACTCTCTCCGCCGAGTTCCAATTGTTATATCAAACCTATTTTTTTTAAACAAATCGTCCAACAATATCGTGGTATCCTTAACTGCACATTTTGACAGATGAAATAAGACACCGCCACGATTTAAAAAAATCCTCTATAAAGAATCGTTAAACTTTTTTTAACGATTCTTTATAGAGGATTTTTTTAAATTGTTGGAGTACTCAACTGAGTGCAAGCCGTACCGCACATCTTAATCAGATGCGCTCGAGAAGATCCATAAAACTCTTCTAAGACTCTCCTACTATTATATAATTCACGTGAAGCTGACATATGCACCGCTTCTAATGATATAAAAACAAACAAGACATCAAAAAAGAAATAGATCATGAATATCAAAATATTTATTTTGCGGTCACATCAAAAGCTGAAATTATCACTTGGTATGCTTATACATGTTTAAACTAAGTAGTGTATTTTAAATACGATGATGATGTACTTTAAAGTGATGAGACGGAAGTAAGCACTTTATTCAATGTAAAACTTAAAGTTTCAAGTAAAATGAAAGAAGACTACATATTTCTTCATATTCCCTCGTGTCGCCTGTTTTGGCCCATTTTCTTTCAAAATTGACTAAGTTCAATGTTTTTTTTTTACTCTTATTTTTTGCATAAGAGTGGCAAAAGTGACTAATTTTCTGTGTATGCGATTTTAACAGCGATACATAGCATTTTTTCAATCTGTTTAGGCTTAGGTTAATTTTATTGTTATTAATGTATTATTATATTGTTTTGACTGTTGAATTTGAATTTTAAATTTTATTTTTATTGTTTTGACTGTGTTTTTATGATTATAATTCTAAGATTAATTTATTTGACAATTATATATAAACTAAGTATAATGTGTACAAGTATTATTTTTTTACTTTACATTTACCAATAAATCACTTATGACTTATGACTTTTAAAATAATCCGGAAATATGTAATAAGTATTCTAAACCTATAACAGTAAAATTCACAAAACTGTCACCGTCTTCAGGTATATTAAGCAAAAATAACGTAACAAAAATGAAAAAGTGGCCAATTAATAGTTTATTATTGAAATGGTCAGTCATATTGTGCAATAAAACTTATGAAAATAAGTAGGTACTGCATTTTAACTGCAAAATCTCATACCTATGTAAAATCAGCTAAATCAGTGTAATCGGCAAAATTTCGTATACGGCCTCTAAGTTCCTATACATTTCATACAGATACCAAAAATACAACAACATAAAGCCGAAAACATTCGCAGGAAGAAGCCGATATCATTAATCCATTTCTTTCACGAAAAATTGCCGAACGAGCTCGTATGAGAGCGAAACGCCTCGATATCGAGTTACTTAGAGGATCATAATGTTTGTTTACTCGCCCTTTGTTAGCTTTTGTCGCTAGAGATGCGGAATTGTCCACTAAGGGTCTCCGCAGACATGCTATTACCATCGGCGATCAGCGAATTTTCAATTGGAACTACGCTGCATCGTGATTTAGCAGTATATTTGCTTTTCATCTATACTAATATATACCTAAAGCTCAAGAGTTTTTTTTATTTATTTATTTTATGTGAAAAACCTTAAACTAAGTTTCACAAAGGGTTAAACCTAATGCCTCTTGGCATTGTCTACCGGTCGACCCTGGGCAATGTTGAGAATGGGAGGTAGGCTTCTAAAAATAAACAAGCTAAAAGAACAAAGAAATAGGTAAAATGACAATATGTACCTATAATGACAATGTACATAATGAAATATGTACTCTACACTAATAAATATAAATACTTACATACATACATACATACATGAATACATACATACATGCATACATACATACATTCATACATACATACATATATTGTCATTATATCCAATGACTACATATTTAATATAAATAGGACTCTTGGTGGTAAAAAATACTAGACTGAGGTAGGGATGCTCAAGAAATGCTCTCGGACCAATTTCTTGAATGCCAGTTTGTTTGTTTGTTTGTTTGATCGCTTGATTGATCGATTGATTTGTTTGACTCGCTAATCTCAGGAACAGTGGGTCGAATTGGAAAATCTTTTTTAAATAATATTTTTTCAAATCGAATCAGTAGTTCCTGAGATTACTGAGTTCAAACAAACAAACAAACGTCCACGCTGACTAAGTCACGGGCGGCCATTAGTCAATCATATAATCTCAAATCATCCGTGCGAAGCCGGCCCGGATCACTAGTCGTCTTATAAATAATCTTCTTACCTACTAACAAAACTTGATTAAATAAAGTTAACATAACGAAGCGCGCATGGCCCGGCGGTTAGCGTACAACGCAAACGATCTATGCAACTAAACCAAACGGGCGCGGTCGGGTGTGAGATGGGTGACCGCTAGTGGCAAAAAAAAAACATGCGCGTTTCCGTGCTTCGAAGGGCATGTTAAGCTATCGATAGATAACAGTCGTTAAACCTTGTCGGAGGCCTTATGGGCGGTTTGAAAACATCTGACAGCGCATTGGAGCAGCGTGGTGGAGTAAGCTCCAGGCCTCCCCAAACATGGGGAGAGACCCGTGCCCAGCAGTCGGACTGCAAAAAGGATTGCAGCCAAAATTATAACACTCTGTTTTGTTTTTTCATAATAGCCATATTCATGACCTTTGCCAATTCATCAATAGCCATATACATAGTAAAAATTATATTATTTACCAATGTTACCACTGACTGATTTTATATTAATCCTAATTCATTCAACCGCGATCGATGCTGTATCTTGTCAATAAAAAGATCTTAATTGGAACGATAGGCTCGCCATGTCCTGCGCTAAAGAAACTAGAAATTTCAGAATCATGTCGCATTAACACAAAAACAAAACAGTTAGCCGTTTGATTCATAATCCACCAAGAAACTATTTCTCAGCGGAATCGTCGCTAGGATTCTTATGTCATATTCCCAAGCTCCTGTTTTTTGCTCAGATGCCTGTTTCAGACAGGTTGTGAGACTATTCATCGCTAAAGGGTTCTATAGAAATATCGCGTATTAAACATGTAACTCTAGTCGTCATGTAATTCGAATCCATAGCATCATGTTGTTATTTAACGGAGCAATACACTATCCTTTGTCCTGTGCTCGCAAAAACAGGTATGGTGTGGAAAAAAATGTGACCAATATGCAAAGACATTCATGGCCGACAAAATTGTTAGGTAATAAATAGAATTAGGCGTTACTTTGCGGAAATCCATTGTTATAAACTACTTTGCAACAATCCGCAATCACAACGTACGATGGCGTATACTTTTTTCATGCAATAGCAGCTCCCTCCCTCCCACATAGGACACCATGCACATGCAACAAAAAAAATATACACCAACATACGTACCACCACCAACACGTATTTCACCCCAAAACAGAGAATCATCAGGGTCATCGACTCTACGCCGGTTACTCGCAAACCGCTTTTGACTTTGCGAGTAATCGTAACCGTAACCGAGTATAATTTTGTTGTCGTATTGACTAATCCACATTTCACCAACCCGCATTGGAGCAGCGTGGTGGAGTAAGCTCCAGGCATCCCAATAGGGGGGAGAGACCCGTGCCCAGCAGTGGGACACAAAAAGAGTTGCAGTCATTGACAAAGCACGCATGGCCCGGCGACTGGAGTAGAACGCAAGCGTCTGTGCAGCTAAGCGAAATGGGCGCGGTCTCGTGTGAGATGGGTGACTGCGCAGTGCGCAGTGACAAAATTTCATGCGCGTTTCCGTTTGTAGGCCACGTTTAGCCGTAAGCCCTGTTTGTTGTCTATAGATAGCAGTCGTAAAATACTTATGAAAGGTTTGTTAATGCGATAGCTGGTTGATCATTAGCCCGTGTCTCTACTAACTCTGAATGTGCCTGATGCTCAGTAGTGTCATAAAGGATTATCTTCAAGATGCCCTCGTAACTAGTGTTGTGAAGAAAAAGAAGGTGAAGACTGTGATAGATTCACAGTCTAGATGTCAACTTAAATGTTAAAACAAGATGGCTACTCGTACAAAGCATGAGAGCTTTCATTTAAACGTTTTGTATTAACATTGAAAGAAATACAAGTAATTTATATTGATTGATTGATTATTTGAAGACCCGCGTGGCGCAATGGTTACCTTGCCGGACTGTCCTGGGTTCGTTTCTCGGCGACACAGAAATTTGAATGATGAGTTTAAATTTCTGTTCTCGGTGGGGGTGTTTGTGTTCTTCTCTTTGTCCATGGTACCCACGACACAGGGTATTAATTACCTTACTGTGGGGCTATGAGTGTGTAACGTTTATTTCATTTATTGATCAATAAATAACCTTCAATGTTTATAAAATTTTAAATGTGTATAATTTTAGTCGTTTAATTTTGTTTGTCTGTTAATTAATTGCCTTTATCATTTATCATGCATTTGCTTTGATTATCAGTAAAATTTGGATACCTTTAATCATTTTTTTTATACATCCTTAAAGTAACTCGTTACCATTACATCGAATTATTAAAAACACCCAGCTTTGATAGAATGTTTGCGGTCGGAATTGAAAATGTTGTTTGTTCTTCTTTATTGATTTAATCCAAATCGATTTACATTGTAAGTTGAATCGGAATGATTTGTTTCTTATTTACTCTCGTTCCAATAATAAATATCGCTAATTAGTTTCAGCTTCAGAAGTTTTAAACAGTTTCTAGGTTAAAACCGCAACGTTTGTTAAAATAAACCAATTAACGAGAATGGAATTTACGGAATAATATTTGTTAAGTTAATTGTATACGTTTGATTCGATTAATTAAGAGTTGTCTGCTTGTAAAGCAATATTGATAGTCAATTTTAATATTGGAAGACTCTAAATTACAGTATAATATTCCGCTGATGTTCCTATTACTAGATATGGCTAAATATTCGCTTTTTCGTTTCTGGTTTCCAAAAGAATAAGGCTTTCACATTATCTTACTTTCCGATCATCCATCTATCATAGAACTCTATTGTTCTATGTTTACAGATATACATATATGGCCCCTAGAACAAATTACATAATTTTTAAAAATAAAAAACATAAATATTTCAGAGTGGTACGAATTGTTTGCTGGACAAGCGCCTCGACTACCACGTGACGAGTTTTATGTTTTATAATTTTATTAGTAGGTACATATATAGTTTTTTTATCAATACAAATAAAAACAGGAGTGTCTGTTTGTAATATTAAAATAACCGCTTTTTACTTCATGCATATGTATGTATAATACCAAAATAACATTATTTACAATTTTTGTCTGACTGTCTGTCTGTTTGTTCCGACTAATCTCTAAAACGGCTGAACCGATTTTGATGGGACTTTCACGAGCAGGTAGCTGATGTAATACAGAGTATCTTAGGCTACTTTTATTTTAGAAAAATTCTAAAAGTAAATTCCACGCGGCCGTTTGGCTTGGTTGCATAGATCGCTTGCGTTCTACGCTAACCGCCGGGCCATGCGCGTTTCATTAACTTAAGTTAATATATTTTTAAATAATAGCACTCAGCAAACGATACTGATTTTATTTGCGGACCGTACTGCTTATAGCCCTCGCCTAAATATGATACCCATTGGAGTGGATTGCTAACAAAAGGGCGCTCAGATTTTGTTTTGACTAAAATCGAAGCAAGAAAGGTCTGATTTCACTAAACTTGTTTATCATGATATACAATATTTTTATTTGCATTGCTAAGATCCCCCGAACAATGGTAGCAAAATGTTTTGCGACTGAATAAGAATAAAATTCAGCAAAAGCGTTAAATTTAAATTTAATGAATGTTTGTATTGCAATAGATTTGCTTACGTAAAGTTTGCCTAAGTAATGTGATCGTCTAGGTATCTACAGGAATAATTCAAAAATAAAAATAAATGTTAAATTCTGAATTAAGGTTTTTAAATGATAAGAATTATTTCCCGCAGTTATAAAAGGAAATATTTTATCACAGATAAATGGGAACGGTAAATTTTGCTAACTAAATTATGTTATTTAAATAAATTCATTCTTTTACAGAGAAACTTAATTGAATCTTTGTTTCTACTTTGTTTCGTCTTGATTAAAAATGAATTCGATAGAATATTGGCAAATAAATAGTTATTTTATTATATTTTGTTATCAATCAGTTAAGTTAAAGCTGCAGAGTTTGTTTGAAAGTGTTAATCTCAGGAACTATTAGTTCGATTTCAAATATTTATGTAAAGTTCGATTGTCTATTTATCGAGGAAAAACTAGAGTCTATCTTTGATTTATAAATATCTATGCACGCAGACGACGTTGCGGGCACAGCTTACAATTACGTTATATACAAACTTAGGGTCTACAAGATCTATTGCTACCCCGACTATAATAATACGAGAACTAAAACACTAGCGGCCGCCCACGACTTCGTCCGCGTGGTTTTATAAAAGTAGCCTCAGTTATTGCTTATTACATCAGCTACCTGCCAGTGAAAGTCCCGTATAAATCGGTCCAGCCGTTTTAGAGATCAGCCGTAACAGACAGACAGGTAGACAGACACCAACTCAGAAACCTTTGCGGGCTCATGCACAACAATTTGCTGAAGATCGAAGTTTACAGTTCTATAAAGGACATACAGAAAAACATTCATTTTTATTTAAATAAAATATTGTATGATAAGGACTTTTGTATATGTTTGTTAACATTTTATTTTATAAGATTATATTGCCAATGGTATTATTTTATATAAAGGTAGCCTACGTTATTCCCTGCATTTTAACTTCTCTGAACAGTCAGACAAACCTCCGGAAACCAAAAAAAGTTTTTGGGATACCGAGGCGCATCTTCCGCGTCTGATAACTTTTGTGTTCAAAAGTAATTTATTGCGTCAAAATTCGTTCCCGATTCTCGTGTAATGTGGTCGGGTATAGCCATGTCACCGGGGTTCCATTGTATCGGAGAATACTCCGGAAGTCCGACCGTCTTTGCGTTAAGATTCGCATAAAAATATAAATGACATCAAATAGCTATTGTGTCGTGTATTCATATTATTGACAATCTACAATGGCGTCGTATGAATGGGGCAGCGCGCCCACCGATCCAGTGTTTGGGTTTAGGTCGTTTTTGTACGGTGTTATGAATGTCCTGTGATATCATGTGTAAAGTTAAGCCAAGTTGCGATTTTGTGATTTAATTTCCTATTTTAATTTCTAATTTTTCAACTTTATTATAATTATATGGCACTGATGGACACAGGTTCTCCAATTGGAAGTTAGAGGGATTCAGGCCATAGTCCACCATGTTGGCCAAATGAGGATTGTACATCATGTCTTCGAGAAATTATATGTTACTCTCGGGCGTGCCAGGTGATTGTAAGCATGGTCATTAATAATTAATTAATTACGAGTTACGGGGGCTAGAACTCGGTAGGTATCTCCATTTCGGAGACCGCATTCTTTACCGTTCAGCCATCGCTGGTAACGGTAATTTCTTTTGACTTTAAAAAAATACTTTAGTTTTGCTATTTTTTAAAGAGAATTGCATTTTTGTCTCTATCAGTTTCCATAAATTGAGTAAATAATAGAAAATAATATACTCATGGTTATGCACATTATGTCTGTGTAGTAATAAATGCCTGCAAAAAAATTAACTTGGCATTTTAACTGCCGTGCACGTCAAATCTTTGCTTCCCTTGCAATCTTTTTATCATCGAGACCGATGCTGTCGTTCCTTTTCATAATTTCCATTATAAAACCGTCGAGAACTTCTGATGGATCAACGTCAGTGGTGTTTTTGATGCTTTTTTATATTTTTAGAATTCCCTCCCGTCCCTTTTTACAACTTTTGTAGTTTTAATCCGATTATTTGATTGAGATACAACTTCTTGCTGAATTCAGACAGTTTAAGCCTTTGAAACTTTAAACCCTTTATGATATCTTTTAATGTAAAAAATCAAATTTGCGAATTGTTACACTTCATAATGAACTTAAAAGTTCAATTTGGAAATAATGTGAATTAGTCAAGATTGAGAGTGAGATATAGGAATGCTATATCTCAAAAGTTAAGCCATGATAATATAAGGGCTTGAGTCCAAATTAAGTTTTTGGAAGTCTGTATAGTTAATAAGAAACTTACTGTCGTACGTGTCTTATGCGAAAAAGAATCACCTTTTGGAGTTGGTTTTCTTTTTTATTTGTTGTTATAAGAAAAGTAAGACACAAATAAATTTAAAGTAAGAAAAGTTTGTTAACAAATAATTTATCACTGACTTTTACTTTCAAGTTTTACCGCCACGAAAGCGAAATAATCTGTGAAAATAATACTAAACGTTACGTCACACACTTATAGTCCCACAGTAAGGTAATTAATACCCTGTGTCGTGGGTACCATGGACACATACAAAGACAGGAATACAACGGGACGCCTCGATTGGCAGTCCGGCATGGTAACCATTGTGCCAGCCACGCGGGTCGTCTATATATGTACTAGCTCTACACAATAGAAGGTGGCTTCGAATACATTGATTGACATGTTTTCCCCATAGATATGTTCCTAATCCCACATAACCCGGTATCCTCTCCCAAGGTGCTGGGTACCTTTTGAAGGTTTCCCCCCCGATACCAAAAAAGAGTAGCCTATGTTACTCTCCAACCCACAAAATATCACGATACAAAAAATCATGTCAATCCATAGCATCATTGTTACCTGAAGAAGGACAAACAAACAAACATACTTTCACTTTCTATTACAGTTTCTAATATAGTAAATATGGATTAGGTATTTTTTTTAATTTATATTCAGTAATAGCTAACATTGAATACACTCGTGATAATCCAGTTGGCCTCTAAAAGCATCCGTTCCTCTTAGTCCCAATAAAATAAATATTATAATTTATCCACCTGCTCACTTCACTTGAACTAACTAGTATCTATTTAAGTATAATTTATGAGGCTATGGTGCCTCTTTTCCTTCAAGTGGGTGCTTTAGTTTGTAAAAGCTCTTAATATGTAGGGGGCCCAGGAGGGAACTTTCGAATTTACTCGAGCGCGTCACTTTAAGATGTCTTACCGAGTTTCGTACTTTTACAATTAAAACCCTTTATAAACGAACTCTAAAGTTTAAGAATGTTTTCTCTTACTTGTTATCAGAATCTGCAGTTCAGAATATCCCGTTACCGTTTGATAATTTTACTCCCAATAAAATGATAATAATAAGCTTAATAATAATATGTACAAGCTTGCCCGAGAGTATTAAAATGTAATTTTTATATCTCTTACTATTTGTCCATTCCAATTCGTTCAATTAATTAAAACTAAAATCGTTAGATAACTGAAATATTACGTATTGAATTTATTGTAGGTAACTACTTAATTTTCCGAGCTCTACATATCACCAGTCTATTTTTTTTATAAAATTTTTGAAAACTTGTAGGCGCTGTTCCTACCTGTAAAACGGAAAACATTATAAAACCTTTTTATCATCCTACCGCCTAATCTGCAAAAAGCACTAAGTCCTTACGACGCTCGAGTAACTCCAAATTTATCACCGTGGGCTCCCCTAAAGCGACTTAACATGGGAAGTTTTAAAATATTGGTTCTGGTTATAGTTAGATTAACTTACGTAATAAGAAGTAACTTCTTCACTTTCCACTTTTGTTATGACTTCATCAACATGTAGAGTTTGTTTTAATTGGTCTTGTAATGGACAATGTTCTTAGTTTTACGTCATAGGGTAAGTAAAGATTGGAAGGCAAGTATGGTTTACTTTTTTTTGGATCCCTTAAAATTATTTGTTTATTCATATGAGATAATTTAGGTCCACTTGTCTATACAAATGAAATGAAATGAAATGAAGTGAAATGAAATGAAATGAAATATTATTTATTCACTGTACGGTTCATTGACAAACTCTTAGTGAACGTTATTTTTTTTGTTCTGTCTGCTCTGAATGCGCTTTGGCAATGCTTAAGCAAAGCAAAAACTTCAGCCCTGTTTTAAAATATGAGGTATACAATAATTAGCTCTCTTATAGAGTAGCTAATAAATAAAATTGGAGTTTCTTTCATTAAAATAACCACTTTTCACTATATGCATATGAATGTATATACGGTAGATATACCAAAATAACATTTTTACAATTTTTGTCTGTCTGTCTATCTGTCTGTTTGTTCCACCTAATAATTGAAACGGCTGGACGGATTTTGTCGGAACTTTCACTGTCAGGTAGCTAATGTAATAAGGAGTAACTATATATATAATCATAGCCTGATGAAGTCGCGGGCGGCCACTAGTAGTAAATAAATATTGACAGAGTGTTATTTTTATCGTCTAATAAGCAATGATAGAATTAAAGCAAATGAATTGTAAAAGAAACGACGAGTTTACTTTATTACGGTTCATTCTAAAATAAAAATCCTTCAGAACCAAACTTCGACATTAATCTTATTGAAGAAAAAATGTGACAAAAGGAAAAATGAGGAGCAAATTTTTATTGAACGTCTATAGAATCGCAGATCGCGACACATTTGAGCGCTTTCTCAAAAGAAGCGAATGTTAAACCGTGTGGAAATACAACAGACAACTGACACACGACGGCGCTTTATACAGAAAAACGCAGAAGTTAGACTCGGACTTGGGACACCGAGGGTTCCGTACTAGACTTTATGGGGGTGGTAGAGGCTTAAAGCGGCTTTCAGACTACGCTTTATTTATTTATTTTCATAACAAATCTAAGGAAACATTAAATAAACTTAATGTCTAATGTATTTCCTTAGTTGTACACTACATAAATATACCTCTGCGGAATTCAGCAGATGACGAATTAAAAATATCCAACTTGGGATTCGACTTAATATTTATTAATTTATTCATATTTAATTGCTTTTAATATCATAGCACATAGTATATAGCTCATAGCAGAACAATATCGCGTACCATACATTATTATGGATACGTTCACACTGTACTGTAAAATATATTATTGGCTTACTACGAATATACGCTATAAATTGGTGCGAAGTACTAAGTTCATGCTGTGCTATAAGTTCTCTTCAAAGATCTTAAATCTAGATCTCTAAAAATTTAAAACTCTTCAAAGATCGTGGTCGTGGTCTACCTTAATCTTCTTATAGATATAAAAGAGGATGTTTGTATATATGACATCGCAAAACTCAGAAACCATTCGACCGATTATTATGAAAATTGGTATGTATATGTATTTTTTCACGGAGAAGGTTTATATGCTATCCATTATTATTATTATTTAATATTTAAACGCGATACGGAGTTCGCGGGGTCAGCTAGTATACATATATAAATTACGTGTCACGTGTTTGTCCGCGATGGACTCCTAAACTACTTAACCGATTGTAATAAAATTTGCACACCGTGTGCAGTTTGATCCAACTTGAAAGATAGGATAGGTTACATCTCAATTTATAGTCGCAATATTATTTTATTTCTGATATTTAAAGGCAGGACAACGTCTGCCGGATTCGCTCTGTTAGTAACTGTCAAACATTGATTCTTCGCGCCATCGTCCAGAAGTTTGACATTGTCTGAATAACAATATATCTGGCACTATTTGTTTTATATTTTTTATTTGACAGTAACATAAAAAATCTGAGATGATAAAGAAAGTAATCCTCTTTCAATATATTTAAGGCAGGACAACGTCTCTTCCGGGTTCACTAGTGTACTATAAATGCTAGTATTCTCGGATCACCCGTAATTTTTTTTCCTTCATTTTTGTTATTTTTTCTACTTTTTCCAATGGTTTTCATCCAATCAATCCAATTTTTTTTTCTCTTTTTACCATTTTCAAAATTATTGGCCCTAGTATATATATATATGTACATATGTATAGCGATGTTACTTGCCAAATTTCTTTGTTCTAGGTCAACGGGAAGTCCTCTTTTAATTTTGTTTTCATTCAAACTGTCGAAATATGTATTTTTTACGACTGAAGTTAGTTTAGATTTTTTTTCACAGCATCACCTACAACTTAATATCCATAATCCATATATACCACGCGATCCCGAAATTAAGGGTTTTAAAGGGTTCCTTCTTTCCATTTGATGTACGGATCGCCAAAAATATTATTTGCAACCGATTCCCTGTCATCCGTTTAAACCGAAGCAAATTGTCAAGGCGGAGTGGGGACGTCAACTTTTTTTAACCTGTCCCTTCCCTACTCATTCGTTGACACATTGTGCATGATATGCTCCCAGTTGTGAACGGATATGTTGTGGACCCCTGAGTCCAGGTAGATGCTTTATCAATAGATGTTACTGGTTTGAAACTATTTCGGTTTTAATTCTTGGATGACAGTTCTTGTGTGACTAATCTCATAATGTTATTGATGTGTTTATGTCTCCCCTCTGACAGTATTGAAACTAATGCAGTATGTTATTTAACAATAGGTAAATTGCTCCCGATTAATTTCCTAGCCTATTAGATATTATGTCCCACTGCTCAGTACAGGTCACCTCTGAATTGGAAATGTTTCAGAATAATCCACCAATCTACGTAACACATAGGCAACCAGGGTACTTACTCTAAGCACTATCGTCCGAATTATCCTATATTTTTAAGTGGTGTCTTGTAAAAGTTTGAAGGATTATATAAGGTATAGCGGCCGCCCGCAACTTTGTCCGCGTGGTCTGTTGTAGAATTTTTCTAAAATAAAAGTAGCTTAAGATACTTCTTATTACATCAGCTAACTGCGAGTGAAAGTCCCATCAAAATGGCTCCAGCCGTTTCAGAGATTAGCCGGAACAAACAGACAGATAGAGAGACAGACCAAAATTTAAAAAAAAAGATATCTTAGTATATGTACCGTATATACAAACGACCTAAGTTTGCGTTGCCATTATTGAAAAAAAAAATAGGTATATGAAGTACGTCGGTGGTAGAACGAGTTAAAATAATTAATATTAATATATTTGTAACTCAAATATTTTTCTGTCAATGAATAAAATATACTACGCTCTCTTTCCAAATTCACCCAATTTACGGAGAATACAACTGGAATTCAATATTCGGCTTTACCCTCATCGATATTGTATCGAAGTTCGCCTGTGAAAGAGACGCTAGACAAAACCCGCCGTGACGTCACGAGGCCAATCTGTGAGAATATAATAAGGAAATTAAATTTACCGATATATACGGAGGAGGCATTGAGACAGAATGTCTACTCGATGAAACAGGGAAGGTCTCGGATGAGAATGCTTTTAAGACTACGTGAGCAATTTTCAAGTGATTTTCAATGCTAAAAGCGCCGTCGGTGTGTTTTCGTTTTGTATTTCATTGCTCACATTTTTAGGGTTCCGTAGCCAAATGGCAAAAAATGGAACCCTTATAGATTCGTGATGTCTGTCTGTCTGTCCGTCCGTATGTCACAGCCACTTTTTTCCGAAACTATAAGAACTATACTGTTGAAACTCAGTACGTAGATGTATTCTGTGAACCACATTAAGATTTTCACACAAAAATAGAAAAAGGCAATAAATTTTGAGGGTTCCCCATACTTAGAACTGAAACTCAAAATTTTTTTTTCATCGAACCCATCTGTGGATAGGTCTTTAAAAATGATATTAAAGTTTCTAATATATTTTTTTCTAAACTGAATAGTTTGCGCGAGAGACACTTCCAAATTGGTAAAATGTTGTTCTACTCCACGTCCGTCCCCGTAACTTCTAAAATAAGAGAATGATAAAACTAAAAAAAATATATGATGTATGCGATGCAAACTTTCACCGAAAATTGGTTTGAACTAGATCTAGTAAGTAGTTATTTTTTTAATTACGTCATAAATCGTAAACCACAATTTACCTTTCATTCAATCTTAATGCAATGTTTTCTATGGATAATCCAAGGCAATGATGTATTTCTGTTGCCGCTATTGTTATACAAATACTAAAAATAGAATAAAATAAATATTTAAGGGGGCTCCCATACAATAAACGTGATTTTTTATAGATAATGGTACGGAACCCTTCGTGCGCGAGTCCGACTCGCACTTGGCCGGTTTTTTATTATTGCGTTCAAATTTTAGTGTCTTGATTTTTACACGAAATCGAAAACAAAGAGTATTATCTTTTTAGAGTTCATATTATAATATGTGCTCGTATATGAGCTTAAATCTTTGGATATACTTGTACATATTATTATGGTGTGAGTACATCAGGTAAATGTTTGATATAGCTGTATTTGTGACTGTTTTCAGTCTTTCTTAAAGTTAAAGTTAAACTTATTACTGGTATTTTTGAGTCTCGCCCTTAAACCATTGTTACAATTTTTTAAATTCAAAATGAAATTACTAAAAGCAGAATCGAACTTGTGTCTGAAGTCGAGAACTCTCTGGAGCGGGTCTCGGAATGGGGTCGACTTAACCTTGTCGAGTTTAACCTCACGAAGACACAAGTTTGCGCGTTTACCGCTAAAAAAACCCCATTTGTTATAGCGCCCAAGTTCCAGGGTACCGCGCTCACCGTCGGTGAAAGTGTCGGTATCTTGGGAGTTGACATTACGAGTAAAGTGCAGTGCCGGAGTCATTTGGAGCACAAAGCCAAATTGGCGTCCAAAAAGCTTGGTGTCCTCAATAGGGCGAGGCAGTACTTCACTGCGGGGCAACTCCTGACGCTGTACAAGGCCCAGGTCAGACTCCACATGGAGTACTGCTCTCATCTCTGGGCAGGAGCACCAAAATACCAGCTACACCCATTTGACTCCGTTGAAAAGCGCGCAGTCCGTATCGTCAACGACCCAAGATTGACTGACAGGCTAGAACCGCTCAGCTTGCGAAGAGACATAGGCTCGCTCTGCGTGTTCTACCGACTTTACTATGGTGAGTGCTCCGAGGAACTTTTCAAACTCATGCCTACATCACCATTCCATGATTATACCACCAGACGAAGGTTAAAGCTCCACAGGCACCATTTGGACTCGTGGCGGTCCTCCACAGTCCGCTTTGCACGCTCCTTTTTACCACGGACGTGTAGGTTATGGGACAACCTTCCAGCTGAGGCATTCCCAGTGGACTATAACATGGGGTTCTTCAAGAAAGCTGTAAAAAATGCTCTCCTTCAAAGCCGGCAATGCTCGGGTGGCTCCCCTGGGGTTGCCCGTGTCCATAGGCGACGGTGATCGCTTAACACCACGCGGCCCGTCTGCCTTTTTGTTCGGTTTACATATAAAAAAAAAAAAACTAAATTCACAACATTTTCATGTCGTAATTGTCGATTTAAATAAAATAGGTATTTCCTATATTTCATTTAAATCGTAATAATTAAATCTTAGTATTTTGGTATTTTCTTATTGTTTAATCTTTACTTATCTATATAATATATACATTGACATTTAATGTCGTGGTAAATGTATCAAACTTACAAAGCCTAACACAACGTTGTTTGATCAGCTTTGAGTTTGTTGTCGAACAAATATTGAATCAGTTCAGGAATACGTACAATAATTTATCTTTTAAACCAACGTAGAAAATTGCTGTCTATTCCTGGTAACATAAGAATTAAAGTAGCTTGTTTATATTTAGCATCTGGCACTGCACCTAGTTGAACTATGTACGCATTTAACTAATTCAAACACATCCCCTCTGATTTCCGCTCTGCAAAGGCTGCTTTGCCCTCAATAATTCCGGTATTATTCTTCTCTCGTAACAAAGTGGACGTGAACTGTAAATTGTTTAATTCACCTTTTGTATTGGCTCCGTTAAAAGTTCTCTTGTTAGCAGCGGAAGTTCCAAAGAAAATTTCTCCAGTAAAAGCATTGAATATTTCACACAAATTTAAACTTAGCCGTGCGATAGTTTTACTACAGTTCGAACTCCATCCACTTTAATTACCTTTGATTTCTCAGTCACTGTTTGTTAGAGAAAATAACAAAGTGAAGCTTATTGTGAAAGGCTGTGGGTTTTCTAAGAGGCTACTTAAATATTTAAGGGTTAAGAGTTTCGTCGGAGAAGATTGTTTGCGTTAATATTCATCAGTTTGTAAATATTCATCAGTTTAATGACTTTAATAATTTAGTCCCATGTTTGGTGTCCTAGCGAAAACAAAATATAAGACTACCCTAACTAACTACTTGACTAAAATGGTACCTATATTAATTATATTAAATAGTATATTATTATTCCAAACTCTTTCCCTTCAAGATGCCGTATAGAATAAAATATTGTCTTATATTTTTAATAAGATTTCATCTCCTAGTGCGCGTTCAAACAAACTATAGATTTTCCCCGTTTTTGCAACATTTACAACACTGATGCTTCGCTCCTATTAGTTTAAGTGTATTGTTATATAGCCAAAAACCTTCGGCGATAAATGGACTATCCAACAAAAATAATTTTTCAAAGATTAACGGGTCAAACAAACTCTTCAGCTTTTATATTATATATTAGTATAGATATGGAAATTATAATAAGCTAATACAAGAACAGCAATACCAAGACACATAAGTATTGATAACAAACAACATAAGCCACAAAATAACGGAGCGAGAAATATTTCAATATCCCCTCAAGAGAAACAGACCAAAGACCCATTCATTTATCGAACAGAAACAAATGGAATACAAACAGCGAAGAATAAACACTTTATCCTAAAGATATTTCAAATGCAATTGTCTTATTTCGCCCCGTTAGATCCATTATTTATTTCATCGTGATATTCCTCACAAAAAGGAATGGTGATGTGTTGTACTTAAGCTTTTTTGTCGGCTGTCGAGATTTTAACATTGAACGAGAATGAAACTGACGGATTTACTTTAAGAGAACAGCTTAAATTAGTTCCAGTATTGCAAGATTATGGAATTTCCAATAATAATTTATCGGTAATACTTACCAGTGTTACCAGCAGCAGCACAGTACCTGTTATTGACATCTTTCGGGTACTTTACTCTTTAAAATTATTACCCTTTGTTATATTTAAAGCAGTAATTAAATAGCTCTTTATTATATTACCATTTATAGAAAAATCGACAATAATTGTCAATACCTTACTTTAAAATTCATTTACTCAGCCTAAAGATTTATCAATCTTTCATCAAACCCAAATGTGGATATAAAAATCCCGACGAATTGATAACCTTCTTCTTTTTATTACACGCTTTATACTCGTATTAGAATTCACTTGTGTGTTTGTAACTGACTCTTTTGGGTGCGATTTTGACCCACTTTAAACGGCCAGATTTTATTCAAACTTTGTAGATTTATCGAGAACCGATGACAATGCACTAATTTGATAAGATTATTTCATTATTCAATTTGCATGGGTGCATGGTGTCAATAGTTAAATATTTTTCTGACAGATATCATTAGAAGGATAATCGTTATGATGATATCTTAAAAAGCAACCCACATTTTTTTTTTACAATAAAATGCATTTTTTTACACTATTTTTAAAGCAAATTTATAAATAAATATTTTCTATTATTTAGTTGGATTTCTTACAAAAGCGTGTTTTTTAGTTTTTTTTAGACTATTATTGTTGAAGCCGATTAAAAACATTGAAAATGATTTTTTTACTTTTAGCAAATGCTCAATATGTAATACTACTGCCAATGGTCATACTCTATGTACTGAATCACGATCGTCTTAAAGCAGTTGAGGGAGCAGATCTAGATCATTCATTTTTTTTAAATTATATAACTAGTGGTAATACATTTTCATATACTTTCAACATTGTATAATTTTCAAATCTGCTACCATCAATTGTTATTGATATCGGACTTGTTAGTTTATTTTCCTTATATTTATCCTCGCGTGACTTTAATCGTTTTCTGTAAACGAGAGTCTTTATATAACATTTAATTAACGGTGTCTACATTGCGTGGGACGTTATTATGCAAAGCAGTCGTAAATACTTTAATGGTCGCATTACAGGACAATCTACTATTTGTAGCTAATTTATTAGAAGAAGCTTGTTTTATTTTATTTTCTAGATTCACGAGTACCTACTACTCCACTCGCGTCGGTATGATAATAATAAGTATCCAAAATATCAATATAAAAAAACGAGATGATGAACGAATAATGTTTATTATGGCTATAAAATAATATAATAATACTAGCTGATCCCGCGAAATCCGTATCGCCTATTAATATGGCTAAAAAGTCGGGGTTGGTGGTAGGAGGGTAAAAATTTAGGACTAAATGTATTTTAATGCCACACCATAAAAACCTTAACACTTAGGGGTATAAAAAACAGTTACAAACCTATTCTCATACCTACAAAATATGTATACATATTAAATTTCATCAAAATCGGTCAAGCCGTTTCGGAGGAGTATGGACACTAAACACTGCCTAATAGACAACTAATAGACACTGTCACAGAAGAATTTCATTTATTAGATGATTGTGTTATTAATCGTTTTATAACCAAATACACAAAATCAATTTGAACCTACCTTATAGCACCTACTTTATATCTAACCTACTCAAGTCTACATAACTGTAATAATTTAATTTATATTTCTGCGGTACTTAGATATAAAAATTTAAGTAATATCTATAATTTAAAAACAAGAAAGTTTGAAAATAAAAGTAAATCTACAAAAAGAATATGCGTGTTAGTGGGTTATCTGACATTGTAATGCTCTGCAACTGCGCGCATTAAAGCAATATTAAAGTTGTATAAGACCGTAAATAAATTTCAACGATAATATAATCTAATACAAGCCTGCCCAATGAACCTGTCTTGCTATGGTTTTAAAGTAACCATTGGTAATTATTGGAGTAACAGAAAACCGTAGCGAGAACTAAGATATGCTAGCCATGCGAATCTTCGCCTTCATTGGTGTTAATCCCTAAGCCATAGAGTTCATTTTTCTTTGAATTTGTATAAAGATGGTTAACAATTTCGCTGTGTATACTAAGATTTATATTTCATTTCCAGTAATTAAGTGGTGCGGACTTAGTATCTTCATTGAGGTTCATAGATCTTGAAAGACCAGTTTCCTGAGATAATTGCCAAGGTTTAGGTCTAGTAATTACACTAGATATAAATGCCTCTTATACGTATTTTTATGAACAAAGAACGCAACGACAGAAAGAAAATCTAGATATATAAATATAATCTACATTTTTTTCCGAGAAAATGGGCCAGAAATTGGAATAATCCTCCATAAAATTTATTTGACATAAATACGCTTCAGTTCATAACCAATTTATTTCTTAAAAATAAAATCAAATTAAAAATGAAAATTTGGCATTAAAAAAGTAACCTAAATTTCGCATTATAATTCTTGACGCAAGCTTAAAAAGTGGCTAGTGTATTAGATTATTAATGAAATGATCAGTTTTATTATGCAATGAAACTTTTGGAAGTACCTACGCTCATCCGTGTACTTACTATTAATATACTACGTATATTACTCTGACTTACATCAAAGTAGGTATGTTTGTTCGTTCTGATAACAGCGAGTCTGTACGCTATCTCGTAATTCTATAAGGGTGCGATAACTATTGTTAGAATGAGTTTCTTGTACCCGAGAATGCTAATAGGGATAACATTGTGAAAGAATTTGCGTAATCATGTGAAATATTCTTGTAACATTACCACTGAATAATATGGTTTTTTACCTAGGGAAAGAATCAACTGATAAATATGATAATGGCAGAACTTAGATGCTTTAATCAGTGAAAAATGTACTAAGATACTTATGTTTTGCATGGTCCGGCTGTTAGCGTTGAACGCAAGCGATCTATGCGACTAAGCGAAACGGGCGCGGTCGGGTGTGGGATGGGTAACCGCCAGTGGCAAAAAAATTCATGCGCGTTTTCGTGCTACGAGGGCACGTTAAGCTGTCGGTCCTGGTTAATGTCGATAGCAGTCGTTAAACCTTGTCAGAGGCTTTGGGTGAAAACATTCAACAGCGGGTTCGCCACTAACCCGCATCTCCACCGACCCGCATTGGAGCAGCGTGGTGGAGTAAGCTCCAGGCCTCCACAATAATGGGGAGAGACCCGTGCCCAGCAGTGAGACGCAAAAAGGGTTGCAGCCAGCCAGCCAAATGATAAATTATGATTGTAATCTATACAAATAAGCAAAACTGGAGTGTATGTTTGTAATATTAAAATTACCGGTTTTTGCTACACGCGTATGTATTTACCGTATACATATACCAAAATCTTGTTTTTACAATTTTCGTCTGTTTGTCGTTCTGTCTATCTGTTTGTACGGCCGCCCGCGCCATTTTAGAATTTTCCTAAAATTAAAGAAGCCTAAGTTACTCCTTATTACATTAGCTACCTGCCAGTGAAAGTACCATCAAAATCGGTGCAGCCGTTTCAGAGATTAGCAGGAACAAACAGACAGACAGACAGACCGACAAAAATTGTAATAAATATTATTTTGGTATATGTACCCTGTATATTCATATGCATGTAGTAAAAAGCTGTTATTTTAATATTACAAACAGACAATGCAATTTTATTTATTTGTATGAGTATGAAGTAGGTATAGATATCTTAATCAGAAGTATGCACAGGTAGTAATTAAACCCTAATCTCCGAAATTTAAATTTTTGTACAATTTTACGATAACTTTACGATAATTTTATGATTTTTGTGAGGGAGATGACGAGTAGATATAAAGCGCCACGTCCTTATCATTTCATGTCACCTCAGTAGCAGCAGTAGTACCCGCTTTATCGCATATTTATCAATTTGTAAATAAGCCTCGACGGGATTTTATTTAGTGGAAGTAGAAGGTTGTAATGGATTAGAACTCAAAGACACGTGGGCCTTGATAGGACATGATGGATGGGCCCTTATCAATTTGTTACGGGTCTGTCGGGTACTAGGGATGTAGGTGATGTTTTGACGCCTGTCATCCTGTTCCTTGACGATAAAAGTGTCATTGTTATTAATAAAGGGTTTAAGAATAATGGTGCCTTTGAGAGAGACGACTCCCATTGACATGATGTAGATGTAATATTTTAGATGTATCGTTACGTACTTACCTAAATAATAAAGGGTTTAAGAATAATGGTGCATGTGAGAGACGACTCCCTTTGACTTGATGTAGATGGAATATTTTACATGTATCGTTACGTACTTACCTAAATATTTAAATAAATTATAAAAGCCCTTTTATAAAAACAAATATAAAAGTTAACCTTGCCTTTATTAAAAAAACCTGACATTAAATTTAGTATATATTAAAATTAAAATTGTATATCACAGTACGTCAAAGAAATTAACATACTTAAGCAGAAAGCCCACATAAACTAGCAGACTGAAGTAATAAATTTGAAAGTTACCGAAACAGAAAGGTCTGCGGGTAAAAAAGATAAGCCTGACCAAACACTAAAACTGATAAATCTGCTTAAAATTTCGCATATGGAAATAGGATTGGACTAACGTAAGCTACAAAGTTGTTTGAATATCTCAACTAGACTCCCGAGGGAGACAGTAAAGGGAAAACCGCAGGAGGCACCGTAGGGCGGAAGGTAATATATCAATGACTCGCTAAGTCAAATGCAAAATTACGATTTGCTGTACATGGGAATGATGAAAGATATTAAACCGAAGAGCCAACTCGAAGTGTATTGGATTTCAAAGTTAGATTACGAGGGGCTATTTTCTTACTGACCTTTGACTCGATGAGACACTAATATTGTTTTGGTATTTTACTAGTGTATCTAGAATTTAGTTCCGTTTAGTTGTCTTTTAAAGAATACAATCATTTTTACACAAAACAATATACTATAAGTATGTCTGGTTCATTTGTTACAACGGTTTGTGCACCTTTATTTACAAAAACTTGCTTTAAACTATTTATCATTCAAGTAACAATAGAATTTTAAAAGCCTTAAAAATAACAATCGTGCCTTAGGAGAGGAAGAAAAAAGGTGTTGATGAAGAGAAATTGAAACGAGCGGAACCCTAATGTGTTTTATGTTCCTCGCTTCACAATTCCTTTTTTAATATCAAGGATTGTTGCTGGGATTACGATTTGAATAATGCCGTCAAGAAAGCCGTGGATAAAATAAAGAGCTTATGAATGAGATGAAATACGCTCTCGAATCTTTTTTATTATTGACGCATTTTTTAGCTGTATGTAAATTATGAGTCAAGGACTTAGTCAACAAACTAAATAAATATTCTATCCGGAATGCCACCTTAGATGCCTCGGTTGTACATAAATGTACTTATTACAAGGTAACTTAATAAAACGTAAAAATTTCCACAGACTTAAAATGATATCACTGTCGAAGTCAATTTGAAGCCGGAACAATTTTTTTATTTCAATATGAAATTTATCATCGAATTACCGACGGGCGTTCGCTCTAAGAGTCAAAATCCTGGGAGCTTCAAATCACGGGCAATCTATCCGAGCACCGCGTACTATAAAAATAATAATTCGTCTCAGTCAGTTCCTGTCCAGAGCATGAGTTGTAAGCGATTTATCATTCTCGCCAAGTGCCTTGGGACTGAGCTTTACAATGTTCAGCTTTGCTACCAGATTTTCTAGCTTATTTGCTCCATATTGCATCTTATCTGACCCAACATCAACCACTTGGAACAGCGAATGCTATTTCATTTCCTTTTTCAAAAAAGTATGCTTGGTATTTAGTGGAAAATAAAAAGTGTATTGAGTGTATTGCAACACCCAACGCTTTCCTGGATTGCGGGCTCTAATAACTGTACTTTATTAAAACACGGATGCAAACATTCAGATAGAAAAACGTCGTTGCTGTAAAATTCATAATAGTTAACATAAGCATTTATTTGGATTATTTCTTACAACAAAAACAGCATTTGATATCTTCTAAACTTCAGAGTCATTATATGAAAAAACACATTAAATACCAATACACAAAACAATATTTTTTATTCCCTAGTGATCGACACTTACGCCATACGACACAGCGTTCGTGATCCCCGGACCAACCCGGTGCGACCTAATATCCCCAGTACACGGATATATTTCTCCTAAAGTTATTTTGTATCATAAATATAGCATATAAAAATGAAGAAATACACCAGCCTTTCAAAAAGTTGCGGCATGAATTTATAGGTACTTACAAGTACAATGACATATTTTTGTTATAAGTTAATCTTAATAACTTTATTATTTCAATCCACAGCTTTCAGTTTTTATTACCATTGCGTAAAAAAATTGTTATGAATTACTTTAGCGATATTGCAATCTCCTTCAATCGCAACGTTTATATCAAAGTGTTATATCTTGATAATACGTTCCGGCAAGCATCAATCCAATCTAATTCTCCTATCCATTACTCATTTGGCTAAACAAAAAAGGTATGCGAAGTTCCATCAAAAACAACAATCGCTGTCATCATTACAAACGCGGGCTTACTGACCTCGCTTAAAAAAATACCGGTTCCTGACGAGCGGGCGATTAAGTGATCTCCGCGCTGTTCCACCGATTTCGAGTTAATTTCTTCATTTTGTTGCGCCTCAACCTTACATTCTTGTTCCTTTTGCTTATCTCTTAACATTCTCTCGAAAAATCGAGCGGCCAATTTTTCTAATGGCCTTTCCAAAAACACACTTTGTGTGATCAAAATTCTCTCTCCGTAATTGTAATGGTCGTCTTGTCACGTCCCGGTTGACAGGCGTGAGAGCGAAATGCTGTGCTTTTACGGATCTTGTGTACAGGATCGGGTAATGTAGGGTGCTTATATTAATGTGGTCATGCACTTAGTACATCGAATAACAATTTAAGCCTCAATTGAGTATACACAATACGTACACAATGTTTAAGGCAAGCCCTATGCACGGTGGTCTTAACCGCTTATTAAAGGATAACATTTTATCGTCGTGGATAAGTTTCTTGTTTGAAATTTCGCTATGAAAAAAAGATAAAGATTCTTTCTATTCTTTCGATTCTTCTCTACCAATTTAATGAAAAAATGAATTTAAAATTGTTGCCTATCACTTATAAGTGATCTATAATAATTTTGATTCATTTACACTAGCATTGCTGCAAGCGATTGCGTTTTCAAACACAATAATACGATTTTGTGGCAAATTTATTAAAATTTGTTCTATGTGATTATATTTTTTGATGACAATAATTACGAGATAAAGTTAAAATATGAAATGATAAACAGTCCCAGCTGACCTATATCACATTTTTCATTGCCAAATGTGTGCTTAAATAAACACTTTTACTGAAGTAAAAAAAAAATCAATCATTGTGGAAAAAATCTTCATCCAAATATAGGTCAATACAATTTATTGGGATGATTACCTCTCGGATTTGTTGGAAACGAAACAATTACTCCGCTGGATAACAACTATGATGGAGAAGAAAACGAAGTTACAAAAGCTATTTCGTCACTATCCAAGAATTATTGCATGGGATCTTGCACAAATACATTTAAGACCCCTATTGAAGCGTCGAAAATGTATAAAAATTACACAATATATAGTGCATATAATACAATATGTCAGTGTTGATAACCTGAGTGTTATTCGCACGTCAAATTTGTACGTTAATGGAATACAGAGGTAATTGGACACAGCAATATTAATTTGGCGCGATATGTTTAATATTAAATGTAACATCTAAATTAGTCATATGATTATACTGATTCTTTTGACGTGTGTCATTTCAGTATAGTAACATAGTTTAACATACAGGCGCTCCACATCCACCAGGCCTAATTGATGTGGCGGATTTCTTTGAAATACTCGCACATAGTTTGTCAATATTAATCTTTATTGTAATAAGATAGAAAATAATAAGTTTCTTACTTTTACAGATTTTCTGAGCTTAGGATTCTCTTAAGTTAGTGTGTGACCCAAAGTTACACCAATACAACCGAGATAAACAGCTGAACGTGTCTTTCCAAGCACATGGCTGCAACCTTTTTTGCGTCCCACTGCTGGGCACGGGTCTCTCCCCATTATTGGGGAGGCCTGGAGCTAACTCCACCACGCTGCTCCAACGCGGGTTGGTGGAGATGCGGGTTAGTGGCCAACCCGCTGTCGGATGTTTTCAATCCGCACATAAGGCCTCCGACAAGGTTCAACGAATGTTATCTATCGACAACAACCGGGACTGACGGCTTAACGTGCCCTCCGAAGCACGGAAACCAAGCACATAATCATAGTCAAAGCTATAGTCACAGCTATAGCTATAGCCCGTCACTTATCGGGCTCCCGACCGCATCCGTATTACCACAGTTAGCTATACAAATCAATTCGCGCATTTCGCAAAATAATTTATGATACAACTTTATATTTAGTTACTATGAAATATATGTACTATTTTATATCTTAATTAAAATATATTGATTCTATACAACCATAAGCCATCCTTTTCCTATCATAATAAACTATTCCAATAAGCAAACTAAACTATTGTTTCAATTGATTTCAATGTTTATTTTATATAAATAATTCATATTGAAAGCCCATTCGATGTTTGCTTTGTAAAGCTATTGTTTTGATTACGACAATTTGTTTTCGCGGTGTTCAAAAACGTTTTGATTTAAATGTTATTTTCGCCTTTCCATGATTCCATTTTTTTTTTCTAACTCTTAACTATAATATTATATTCATGGCAATGCATTTTGTTTTAGTATTATTCAAATTATTATTATATTGCAGAGACATGGCTGTATGGCTGCATAATTTACAGTGATCACTCAAACGTACTCGTACGGTAGAAGATCTTCCTCATTTTATAATATAAAAAAAAAATCTTGTGCTACCAGCATATTTCAAATATCAGAACCAGAACTATAACCTTGTCAGAAAAATTCTAAATCTGTTAATCTCATGACGGCCCCACAGATTTCAATTCAGTCGTGAATGAGATGTCACTCTGATGTTTTTATCACGGGTCATGACTCGTTTTTTAAGCGTGTCTGATTTTCTTGTCTTTTTGACGTACTTTCTCTACATTTTAATATCACTCGCTTGGTTTTGGTATGGCATTGCTCTGTAATTATTCATTATTATATAAGTAAATTTAGTACTGAATGGTTTTTTATAAATGTTCACAACTACATTTTAGTTTCTCCCTTATTTCATTTTAATATTTAAGTCGTATGATCGCTTTCTGTTTGCCGTTTTACCTACATTAGTTTTTACTTTTCCTGGAAACACTCCAGTCACTTATTTACTTAACATCTGTATATCTGTGGTAAAGCTTATGACATGTTTACTTATGTAAATATTTAAGTAAACTGCGTATCTAAGAAGTGAATGAGGAGTCAGATTTCACATAATGACTCATGACATTTGAAAGTGTTCGCAACAACTGAAGTTTAAACAGCTGCCATGCCATTTTCAGCTTTAAGCCTTACCATTATTGTTATTGACAGTGGTTCAAAGATCTCTCTGTATGGTTTCCACTGTAATAATATGAAAGTCACCGTTAAACATATGAATCAAACGTCAAATAGGAAGGTCAAGTGCTTTAACGAATACGCTGAATGCCATATAAGATATTCATAAGACTAACGTAACAGCCGTGAAATGAAAGCTCTGTCGAATAGATGGTTAATGTTTTTTGTTTGTAATTAGGCGTGTCCATTTAAGTTTAAATTTAAATGTTGATATAACCTCGTAACAGATACTTAGTTTACTAAATAAGTTTGCGATGCGTACAGTAAAATAAAAAATCCTTTTGAATAAACATTTATATCAGATGTTATACGATCTTATTTACAAATAATGATTATTATAGAAGCCATATTAATTATAAAAGGAGGCAAACTGTATTATCTTTCCTCATCTCCGGGACCGTATCATTTGATCTTTTAAACAAACTCTGATTCACTGAAATTAAATATCGTAACTGATTACCTCGGGGTCCGTTACCATAAAAAGGTAACTCCGGAATTTATGTTTGATACCATAAATAATTCAATAAAAGCAACCACAGTTAAATCGAATAGTACAATTGCTCGAATTGAAATCGTAAAATGTCGTAAATAAATCTAAATCGGGCAATAAGCCGATAACGATGGAACATTTTAATGACACTCCATGCCCCAATACGCTTATATGCTATACGGTCTGGAATCGTAAATTTGTTAGTGTAACCAACAACTATTGAGTGCGGTCCATTTTGTTAATACCATATTCCTCCGCTTTTGTTTCGCTCCAACACTCAGTAATAAACGAGGTGGCAGATCGTAAAACTGGGCTTTATCGGCATTTGTCCGAGTTTGTTTATGGTCTTACAGGATTACCGCTGTGATTGATTCAACTTCCTCTAAATAAATTTCGATATCTACGCACTGTGAAAGTTCGTCAGCTCGTTTATTTTCGTCGTTCTATTAGATTTTAATTATATTGTCCTTATTAGATTTATGGATTGATCACAGTACAATCATACAATGTAACGATTAACAAGAGTTGTTTTTCAGACTTGTTTGTTATAGGGAACAGTATTACGAGTGTATACCAAACTCGGATGTACTATCAAAGTTGGAGCGAAGTAGGGACTTTTATAAGATTTTGTTACGCGCAACATGAATATATGATGGAGCTATTTACAGAAATGGCTTGTAATCAAATCTGTTCTAAGAAAATGGATATTGGTGCCGACAAAACACATGTAAGGCCGCCGTTACCATGATATTCAAGTTGTAGCTTTATAAACCGTCTTTGATCGCTAATGCGTACTTGATTGCGTTTTATTCGCATCCTTATGGTAGTCTACTTAAAGAGCACTTTGGTATACGATCGGAACGCTTTAATCGTTGGAGGGTATCAGCTCAGAAGCTCATAGTACAAGTTCTTCTCTCGCTTGGTTAATTAAGACATGGATTATCAAACGTTTTGGAGCAGTAAATAAAATTGTAATCTTTCAACGTTAGAGTATAGGCGTCTCCATAACACGCTCTTATCTCGGAATGGTAGGCCGAAACGCATGGGGTTTCTTTGATCCCACACCTACGCACACATTTAAAAAGTAATATCCTTCCAATAATACTAATGCACTGTCAATTTTTAATGTAAGTTGTGATAAAGAAGCAAGAAAGACCGCGTATAGAATGTGTACCATTATTCTAGTGTAATGGACTTCTGACATTGATACCTTTTGTTTGTTTGCAGGTAAGTTATATTGAGCAGCTCCAAGAAAGACAGTGAGTAAGACGCGTGGACAATCTATTAATGTGATTTAGTTACTCAGTAACGACTATGTGGATTTTACTTATTGAGCATCATATTTTATGTAAACGTTTTGATTTAGGTTACATTATTCTAATTTCAATTCAATGAAAAGGTAGATTAGAGTCTAATATTGATATGGGCAAAGTTTCCAATAAATTTAATGAAAGTAAGTAATTCAGATTAAATAACGCCATCAATAAGCGCGCATGGCCCGGCGACGAGCATAAAACGCAAGAGATCTATGCAGGTAAGCCAAACGGGCGCGGTCGGATGTGACATCGGTGACCGCTAGTGACAAAATTTTTTGCAGTTTGAAAACAACCGACAGCAGGTTGGCCACTAAACCGCATCTCCACCAACCCGCATTCGAGCAGCGCGGTGGAGTAAGCTCCAGGCCTCCCTATAATGGGGAGAGACCCGTGCCCAGCAGTGGCCAGCAATGCCCTCAAATCATCTACTGTACGGAATCCGAGGAATTGCCAACTTGTTTTTGCGAAGGATCCTGTTCCCAACATCGAAATGATATTAAAAGTCTCATTTGTAAACGAAGAATAACTTCGCAAAATATTTTTTCCGCGATCCCCGTCTGCATGCCAAAACATTAATTTGTTTGCGCTCCATTTTCCCTATTTCCTCACACTTTGTACGATTCTCCTTAAAGCAGGTCACATCCGAACGACAATAGGTGAAAATAGAACAGGATGTGTTAACACATATTCGACTAGCCGTTTGAAGCTTGAAATGTAATCGACTTCGACAGTTCCAGCGGCGAACAGAATTTTAATTTCAATGATATACAAGATATAAAAAATATTATAACAACAGATAAATAATAGTATGGCTGTCCTTAGCTTTTTTAATAAAACGCAACTCGTAATAGCTTCACAATAATTATTGTATATATTATAATTTATGACAAACGAAATAAAAATCAACAAATTGTAGCGACCTTCCGCTACTCATCAAGAGATGGCGCCACGGGTATTCCTGAATCACGCTATCGATGTTTTCTAAATATCGTAGCATATACATATACAAGCTCCGAATCGGGAGCGCGGCCGCTCCCCGAGCATGACCACCTCGCCCGGCGGGAGATCTCCCTTCGGCAATTTTTTTAAATCAGAATAAGATACACAGTGTCGAATTCGCTGTTAACTGTCGGTCACGGTAATATTCGTACTATGTCAGTCATGTGAACGGAGCCTTAAGCGAAAGTTCTGAAGATATAAGTCACGTCAAAACTTTTTGCTGCGCGAACCAAGTTACTGTAAAACAAACTGATTAAATACTTTAATCTTTATTTACTGGAACATCTGTACGTACAATTTCCTTTTGGGATTTATCGCTAAACTTTAAATTAGTCGAAATGAAGTTTACAGTTGGGTATCACGTAACTTATGTCTGTTGCGAGTCGTTCCAGAGCCAAGGTTTAAAATTGTCCCGTTTTATTTCGGACTGGAGTAAGCAAAGTGTGAAAAACTAGGTTTTTTGCGAACAAAATTTAATGCGTCCCAAGGAGTTAAAAGGCTGTATTTAAAAATTATTCGACTTGGCGCAATCCCAATTTTGTTTGGCCCGTATTTGTCCAAGTTTCTGCTTTGAGGTCGCTTACTCTACTTTTTGCTGGAGTGTGCCATCTGATCTTTACAATTTAACCCCGGCCGATTTAAATGTTTCTATACGGGTTCGCTTTTCTTATTTCTTTAGTTCCTTCCGTTTCTTATTTAGCGTATCAGACAATATTTTACTAAAGTTTAAAATTTGTTCCGCTTTTAGATTAGTTTCGGTTACTTCAAGAGAGGATTCTTTATAAATAAAATACAAGTATCCAGTATGATATTTCTTTATTTTAAATATATTTTTTATTTGAATGGATGCATGAGTATGCAGGTCATGTGGTGTAGTGTAAGTGGTCGCTGCAGCTCAAGGACATTTACACACAACCATGAGCAAACCTGTGGTCGTCTCCAGTTGCTCTGCTGCTCCGAAGGCAGGCAGTCACCTCATGTAAGTCTGGCCGGCCGACCTTTCCACCGAAATACAATAGAATTGCTGCACGGCAGTGCAGAAATTCTATTGTACTTCCCGGTGGAACCATTAAAGTTCTACCATCTTTTTTTAGGTATACGGGGGGAAAACCTTCAAAAGGTACCCTGAACCATGGGAGAAGATACCGTGTTATGTGGGATTTGAACCGCACTAAAACTCCCTCGGTGGCTTGCCTCTGCGCTTGGGGAGGACTCCGGGATCTTGAGTGGAACGCACCGGTGTCCTACACACGCGGCGCCCCAGAAAGTTTTCCAACCACAATCTACAATTTATTATCTTAAATCAGAGTAACATTTAATATCATTATCTTTAACGCTGTTGTTGAACAAAAACATTGCTCTCATTCAATGTTCATTGCTTAGTCTTGGCTTCGATATACATAATCAACTATTCCTATGATTCTAAAGACCTATTTTAAAAAAGGGCAAAATAGTATTTCGGCACTTTCTATATTCTCTTCACTGAATACAGTCACTGCATAAATGATAGGAATGTCTTTGTCTGATCAGAAATTCTGGCGAAATATAACTTCAATGTTCAGGTTTCTGGGTCAACGGTCCCAGAGGCCAAACATGACATGTGGATTGATGTGCGCTATCTACTGTTGTATTTTTATTTCTTTAAGTTCTGTTCAGGTGCTAGGAGGGTATACGAACGTGTTTTTGTGTAGTTTCATTTTTGTTGGCAGTGAGCATTTTATGCTAACGTAACTGAATGATCTGTTTACTGATTTTAAGGAGTTTTTGAAGTGAAAACTTCTTTAGCGGCGTTGTGTACTTTTTTGGGATGGGTAAAAAATGTTAAACTCGCGTCAGGACACGTGGCCTGATTGAAAATTCGTAAGACGGAAGGGTAACAGCTGATGACGGCTCGATTGTCTATACTTGTAAAATTCGTTTATATCAAGTATTTAAAATATGGACATTGAACAAAAGGCATCTATTAATGAAAAAAGTGACGAAGAAATAGTGAAAGAAAATGAGTAAGTACTTATAAAAATACTAGATGAAAACCTACTGAAAATACTAGATGAAAAATAATACTGATAATAAAAGCAACTCGTGCGAAATTATTCCCTAACCATTCCAAAATATCAAAAATGCACAACGTTAAAGTTCAAGTTTTCACTTCTGCCGGCACTACCGGAGTGCAATTCTTATTTTTATAACAAATTCAATGATATCCTTTCATCCTTACATCAACATTTCGGAATAGCCTATCCTTCTTTCAAAAATAGGTAATTTTGATTTTGAAAAAATTCAATCAAATTCAATCCGTCTAAAATTCCACGGAACACAACATACCGGTAAAACGTCTACTGTTCCTGCCAAGTGATTGTAAAAAAGTGTATTTACACCACACCGAACTAAAACACCACTTTCTTCACCATGCAAGCGTAACTAGGCTCATTTATTTTGCTTTTAATATACCGACCGATGTCTAATGGATCAAGAAGCCGCACGCAACTTAAGACGACACTGGCAATTAACATTTCATTCGTATTAATAAGATGGTAAGGATGAATTTTTAGTTTTGCGTCAGCACAAATGAATTGTTGTACTAAAGCGAAGAAGTCATTTCTTAGTTGTCGATGCTTTTCAAATATTGACCGGTCATTATCTCTGGGAGCAGGTCGGTGTGTGATAAAGTTGGTGTCGCCACCCTAAAACGTCGGTTTGTTTGTACGTCTGTGTTTGTTTCGGAAGGCGCGGCGCCTTTATCAAGAATGGACGGGGTTGGAATCTTTGGGTGGTGTTTTTTTTGGATTCTTATCAAGGTTTGACGCTTAGCTTGATAAATAATGGTGTGTGAAAAAAGGATATTTTTACTAATGCCTTACTTAAGAAAGACTATCTGATTTTATTTCGCTCTCAGCCAGTTTTTGAGATAGTACGCAAAGTCGTTAATTATTATGACTTAAGAATGACTATTTATTATGCTATGACCACACCAATATGGCAGAAAAAGAAAGTTTTTAAACACTTTATACAATCAATTTTATTTTTTTAAGTATATATATAAAATTTGAAATATATTTGTTAGTATTTTTAAAACCCGAAAAAGGCATGACTAAACGGTGTGATCGTGTGAATGCAATTCAAGGAAAATATTCAAAAACATTATATGGTATTCCTTAAAATAAATAATGTAGTTTAAAAAAACTAAAAAACACGCTTTTGTGAAAATACGAACTAAAATGTAGAATCTGAGAAGAAAATGTATTTTACTGTAAATAAAAGTGTGGTGTGCATGGTGTCAATCATCGATATAATAAAAGTTTTAAAGTAAAATTAATAGATATTATAAGTAAGACAGAAACAAAGTAAAAGGATTTCGCAAAAAAATGTCAATTTAAAATTCTCAATTTTTTATTTTCGTTTACTATTCTTCGTTCTTTATAGCTTACTGTATAGGAATTATAATATGTTTTTCAATAAAAAGTCATGCCTTGATTGGACCATAGCTGCGTTCTAAGAAAAAAAGTATGTACTGCTTAATCTTGCTGGCATCAATAATAAACACGCAAATAACGACTCACAACAATATTATATTTGTGAAATATAATAATAATGTAATAAATCCGAAACATGACACCCACATGTGCTGACTAGGGGCTTTCAGGAGTTCAGTTATTAATTACAGCACCGACGGACACCCGACCCGCAGAGCATTTCTCAGTGAGTAATTCAAAGATTTAATTGGGAACAAATGTGCTGAAAGATGGAGTTTTTGTTTGTTTGTTTTTGTGGATAGAGAAGGGATAAATGGCGAGAACGGAAACGTTTATGGAGAGTAACGAACTATTAACAATATTTTTGAAATTTATTGGTTGATGACAGGAGTAAATTGTTTCATAGATTTTAGAATTTTGATACAAATAAACAGAGCAAGATAAATAAAACCCACGAGTTTTGACAGTTAAAGACTATACTGAACTGGTATCGTGGGGTCAGAAAGGACCATTTTTGAAAATATCTGAGTAATTAATTATACAACATGTGAAGCTGCCACCTTAAGTAGGTAATTTTATTACGCTAAGGGCCTCGTTCACTATCTCCAAGTAGTGTTGATTAGATAGGTCCCAAGTAAAGTTAATTGGCAAGTAAAAGCTATGAGTACGGGTCAGTTTATGATATTAGTGCTACTCGAACATCGTGAAATTTAAGTACTAAACTTAAAATTGGCTAATGTACCATTTGATTATTATTGAAATGATCAGTCATATTTTGCAATGAAACTTATGGAAATTTTGTATTTAAACTGCAAAATCTCATGTTTTAAATCAGGTAAAGTTTAAAATCAGTGAAATCGGCAAAATTTCGTATACGGCCTCCATGGTACCTACGACACAGGGTATATCTTCCCTACTGATGAGTGTAAAACGTTATCATTATTATCTCAACTCTGCACAACTCCGAAATATCAACAATTTCAGACTTACACTACAGACTAATTATTGTACTCCTGCAGAATTCTGGGAAAGGAGTAATTACAGCAACATTGCTTTGTTGTTTCGCATTTTAGATACCCAATTAGTCCCTGTTGCCCCGGGATTAAGAATATGAGCTACTATATCTGATCGTAAGAGGCGACTAACAGGAGCGTTTCTGGGATATTGTTTCCTCCTACCAAAGCCAAACTACTCAAGTGGGACGGCGGTGTGTGCGTAGCAGGCGCGGTCCCAGGGGGGTCACGGAGGACATTACCCCCCCCCCCCAATCCATCAGTCATGCGTAGATGGAAGGTGAAACAAGCCAATTTGGGACACCTCTTCCCCCAAATTTCTTAGTGACCCAAAATTTCTTGGCGACTCCCCCAAAATTGAAGCCTGCGACTGCGTAGCCGCTACCTGAAGGTGTAGGAGAGCCGTTTCAATCTTCCTAGATTACCTTTTTTGGGGCGCTGCGCTTGGAGGGCACTGGTGGATTTTATTGAAGTTCGCAGACACGATACGTACCATTCGTACATTCGTACATTTCGTACCATACAAAGTACTAGTAGTAGCACATTTTATTAAAGTGCCGGGAAACCAGATAAAAATAAAAATGGGTGCCCTTATATTAGCTTCACTTGTATGTATGTTTGTATGTTCGTAACCGACTCCTTCAGATGCGATTTTGACCCACTTTAAACGGCCAGATTTCAATCAAACTTCGTAGATTTATCGAGGACCGATGACAAGACACTAATATGTATTATATTTTATTTAAAATAAATAATAATTTTAAAAAATCAAAAATAAATAATACTTTAAAAAACTATAAAACACGCTTTTATAACAAATCCAAATAAAAACTAGAAAATAAATTTTAATAAATTTGAATAAAAAAATAGTGTAAAAAAAGCATTTTTTAGTTTTTTTTAATTATGCATAAGATAATAACTAACGTAATAGAGTTGCAGGCTAGATTATTTTGGATTCGTCATTGCTGACGAAACCTGCTTTCGAAAATAAAAATAGATTTTTAAAATACAAATATGATGTTGTCCTGAACTATAAAAAAACTGATTTAATAAACGAACGATTAATATTCAAACGTAATCGCCTTTATGGATGTTCACCATGAAATATAATCATCGATAATTTGGTAATATATTGTTGCCAAAACTTTATTAATGATGTCAATTTATTAGCGAAGAAAATATTTCATCGCCCACGCCTTAATAGTTCGTAGTGCGACCATTAAACTGTTTAAGGTCGTAGACGAATCCAATCGCATATGAAAGGTCGATTAACAACCGGATTTGGATGCAATTAACTATATTGTTATGTTAATCGGATTTCTCGATGACGCGGGATAAGTATCTTCTTATTGGCTGTTTGCTCATAAGATTAATGTTCCCGGCAAATGATTGTTCGTAAATGAATATTTTAAGCACGATCTTGAGTGTTGATCTTTATATTCTGTTATACTCTTTAGTATAAAAGTAAATTAGCAATTTAAAAGTAATCAGCAATTTAAAAGTAAACAGCCTCCGTGGCGTAGTGGGTGATGAGCCGACTGCGAAGCGTGAGGTCGTGGGTTCGATTCCCACCCAGGACAAATATTTTTGTGATGAACATGACTATTTTTATCTGTCTGGGTGTTAAATTATCTATTTAAGTATGTATTTAGAATTATATACCTAAGTATGTTTATCAGCTTTCTGATTACCATAGTACAAGCTCTGCTTAGTTTGGAATCAGATGGTGTTGTGTGAATTGTCCAAAGATATTTATTTATATTTATTATAATTTTATTTTAAGGCTCTTAAAGCTTAAGGTTACGAAACCAGTCTCCGTCACGGATATCTCTTTTTTTCTATACCTGAACATGCCCAACTGTTACACAAAAGTTTCTTAACGGCATCCGGAGTAGTAGAGTGGCAGCACAGAACTCAGGATTGCTTGACGTTGTGTGTAGATATCTGTGCTGCAGTAACCATTTAAAGCCACGTGGCCTTCATGCTTGTCGGCAATGCTCGAAGGTTTCCCGTGCCCATAGGCGGCGGTGATCGCTTAACACCACGCGAATTCTCTGCCCTTTTGTTCGGTTCATTTATAAAAATAAAAAAACTCCCGTCATGGCCTCATATGGAGTGGTGCGTAACAAAGGCACCAGTGCATTTTTCTAAAGATTATTCTTCTTAGTCGTTCTCTTCATTGCTGAAGGTCGTGTCTAGCTTGAAGTGTTGATCACTTTGTGCACTATGCTCCTCCACGTCTTTCTGTCCTCGGCGGTCTTTATAGCCTCGGTTATTGGCAGGCCGGTGAACTTCTTTACCAGGTCTGACCAGCGGGTAGGTGAGCGACCCCTTGATCGTTTTCTTTCAACCTGACCAACTACCATCAGCTTCTCTAGGCTATCAGGGTCTCTACGAGCGATGTGACCGAAGTATTTGAGAATGCGCTGGAAGCAGACAGCGGACAGCCTTGTGGTGATACAAAGTTCTTTTAGGATGGATACGTTGGTCCGATGTGCAGTCCATGGAATTCAAAGATTTTACGAAGTCATTAACAAGAAAGTGCGTCAAAGACCACATAAATATTAGTGCCGTCAAAATCGCAGCACCCAAAATCTCTCGTTATGCTATCGGGTGCTCGGCACTTTCAAGATTTCCCCGTGATGCTAAAAATTATATGACACTACAGCTTTAATGATCCATTAAGATCAGCAATTTTTTTTAAATCTTAGGTATATTCTGACAAAATTTATATAAAACTGGAGGACACCAAACTAACTATAGGAAATAAATTAATTTATAAAAGGCGCAATATGGGAACAAATAATAATAATAATAAAATAGATGTAAATGTACATTTTTATAAAAAAATTGTGTTATAATTAAGTTTTTCTCTTTTATATTTTTATCTTTGTAGTATTTGCTTACCTCAAGAAGGTAAATATGGTGAACTACATACATATATATAGGTAAAGAGCTTTTGTAAAGACCCATATTTGAGCAAATAAAAGTTTTTGTCCTTTATAAATAATTTTCAACTGCCAATTATTGAATAACGGAAATACGCGGAATTCGTACAAAAAACGTCACAATCGAAGTAATCCGGTGTCATCGTACTGGAAAACTCGCCATAACACTTAATGACAAAAAACGCCAATTGGTGTCTCGTCAAAAATTCTGTTTAACATATTTAAGTGGAGAACAATGATACAAGAAGGAGCATTTAAAAACTTTTGCTTGCCGCCATTTTATAAAATTGGTATTCGAGATTTTTCAAGTTGTTTTCTTTAATAATTACTATAACGACCCGTGTGGCGCTATGGCTACCATGCCAGACTGCCGATTGGAGGGTCCCAGGTTCGATTCGGTGATTCAATATTTTGGATGATAATTTCTGTTCTCGGTCACCCAGACCGACCAGTTTGAGTTTCTGTCTTTGTATGTGTCCATGGTACCCACGACACAAGGTACCCTACTGTGGGGCTGGGGCTATGCGTATGAAACGTTATTTATTTATTAAATATTCGGGCCTGACTTATAGATAAGACTGAAAAAATTCTAGCAATGTTACCTAGTCGTCGGCAGAGTCGGTTGCAAATCCCGTGGTAAGGTTAAAGTTACTTGTCGGTTAAAATAAAACATAACCGTTGAAAGAAACGTACCTTATCGTCAATCAATGACTACGCTAATCTTATAAATTTGTCAAATGAATCATTTTTGGCATACTCAGATCGTCTGAGTATGCCAAAAATGATTCCAAATATAAATTACGGACGGATGCATACAGAGTAGAGCTACGGTATCCCCTGCCTGATCGTAAGAGGCGACTAAAAGGAGGCTTCCGGGGCAGCGGGCGGTGAGAGTGGGAGCTCGACCTGTCCAGCCAGCAGCCCCGGGAAGGACGGCGGTGTGTGCGTGGCCGCATGCCGCCGTAAGCATCGGAAGGTGCAGGAGAGCACATCTGCTCTCCCAAAGATGGGTCCGTTGGGCGTCGCGTATGGAGGACACCGGTGCGTTCCATGGGAGATCCCGGAGTCCTCCCCAAACGCAGAGCCAAACCCCCCCCCCCCCCCCCCGATACCAAAAAAAAGGTCTCTCTCATAATTGGTGCGGACTAGCGCTTACACCACTACCACTATATGCGGAAAGTTCCACAATACATTGTACCACCATTTACAAAATTTTTGAAGAGTAAAATAAAGTCAATGAACGTATTTGAATGCAATCTTTAAGTATCAGAAATTATTATAATTATTTATTTATTTAACATTACACATAGTTATCTATCTCACTTTTAAAAACTAGACATAGTTTATCTGACAGGTTAAACGTGCAATTATACAATACTACTCACAAACACGATTAAAAATATATTTAATTTTATAACTAGCGGCCGCCCGTGACTTCGTACGCGTCGACTTTAGTTTTAGAATTGTTTTAAAAAATAAAAGAAGCCTAAGTTACTCCTTATTACATAAGCTATTTGCCAATGAAGTTCCTGTCAAAATCGGTCCAGCCGTTTCAGAGATTTGCCGGAACAAACAGATAAACAGATAGACAGACAGACAGACAAAAATTGTAAAAAATATTATTTTGGTATATTAATACATATTACAAACAGACACTCCAATTTTATTTATTTGTATAGATATACATAGATGATTTTTACCGTAGATATAAATTTTATTTTCAAACCAGAGGACTCAGTAATTAACATTTTTGCCGCCAAAAAACTCAAGCTACGACGTTATTGCCGTCATTATGATGTGGCTGGATTTAACAAAACTTCAATAATTCTAAAACGATAAAGTTGGTGCTGGAATTTCAATAATATTTTGTCGGCATTTTACGAAACTAGGCTTTTGGGTAATTACCCAATAGCCAAATGCTGCAACCCTTTTTTGCGTCCTACGTTGAGCACGGGTCTCTCCCCATAATTGGGGAGGCCTGGAGCTTACTCCACCACGCTGGTCGCTGATGCAATGCGGGATAGTGGCCAACCCGCTGTTGGATGTTTTCAAATAACCATAAGGCCTCAGACAAGGTTTAGCGACGGCTTATCGTGCCCTCCGAAGCTCGGAATTTTGGGTATTTAGGTTTAGGTTTGTACGGAAGCGCGCATAGCTCGGCGGTTAGCGTAGAACGCAAGCGGTCTATGCAGCTAAGCCAAACGGGCGCGGTCGGGTGTGAGATGGGTGACCGCTAGTGGCAAAAAAAATTCATGCGCGTTTCCGTGCTTCGAAGGGCACGTTAAGCCGACAGTCCCGGTTGTTGTCGATAGATAACAGTCGTTAAACCTTGTCGGAGGCCTTATGAGCGGTTTGAGAACATCCGACAGCGGGTTGGTCACTAACCCGCATCTCCACCAACCCGCATTGGAGCAGCGTGGTGGAGTAAGCTCCAGGCCTCCCCACTAAGGGGGAGAGACCCGTGCCCAGCAGTGGGACGTAAAAAGGGTTGCAGCCCGGTTTGTACGATGACAAGTTTTCAATTAGCTTAGCTACTCTAATTTAGGTACTCAAGTGTAAGTTGTCTAATTCTGCTTTTTGGGTATTATTTTTTGCAGTTTAGTATTTTTTTGTTATTCCTAGTTATCTACAAAATATACTTTTTTATTTGAATGGTGTAGCAGATGAACATGCTAGACACGTGGTGTTAAGTGGTCGCTGCAGCCATGTACATCTCCAAACAACCTCAAGCAGGCACAGGCAAGTCTTGTCTGAGGTCGTATGCAGTTCGCTGCTTCTCTGGAGGCTGATATAAGATTCTTGTGTAAATCTGACCAGCAACGGCACCTGTCCACGAGATCACAATTAAATTGATTCACGGCAGAAGTAGCTGCCGCTATACTTCCCAGGGCAAACCAGAAAAGTTCTACGAACTATAATTTTGAAACCAAGTTATAATTTTAATAGCTTTTCTAAAATTCTATCTAACCATAATACTAATCGCACTCAACGATCTTCAGCTGTGCCGACCGCTTAATTTCTACACCATTCATGTGACTGCGCATGTTATTATTGGACAGATTTACTTATATGTATATATACAAAGCAAATCCTAACTAATTATCGAGCCCAAATGTCGTCATCTTGATACACTGTTTTAAAAATCACAAACACAAAGTGCAAAATTTCAAATCTTTTTTTAACACCACTTAATCTGAACCTATCTTTTGTAAACATTGCCTATCCAATATTTCGTCACAACTGTTTCACAGCAAAGTCCCATACTCAGCACAATCCGATTCAAACAATAATTTACATAGAACACCATTCGTCTGATACCAAAGTCTATAAAGCGTTACAATTCTCCGACCAGGAATAGGTTTCAAGTTTACATCGATAGCTGTCTTAGGCTTTAGTTATTTACAACAATCCTCGCCTTAGCATAAATACCAGTAATACCTGTAATATTTCAGTCTACAAGGTAGAGCTTTCGCAGCGTATTCTAAAGTATTGCTGGACTAGATCCCTGGAGATAAAACTTCCTGGATCTAAAAAGGTGGTCGCAGTATTTCATGGTAATTTGAAATTTTTTATTGGTGCCTCGGCGATGAAATTTTTCCGCAGGTAAGCCATGCTGATGAAAACTATGCTGGACTTTTAAAAGGCTTGCACAATTTTTGTTAGCGTGACCGCTAGATATTTCGAAGTAATAAAAGTTTTGGCTCTGCATTTATTTATTCATTTATTTTAAGTATATATTTGTTTTTTAGGTTTACGTACCTCGAAAGGAAAAAATGGAACCCTTATAGGATCACTGTTGTCCGTCTGTGAAGACCTTCTTTCTCAGGAACGCGTAGAGCTATCAAGCTGAAATTTATATCAAATACTCAAGTCTACTGTTCCTTGGAGCTGTGAAAAAATCAAACATCTAAGCCAGCGCAATCAAAAGATACAGCCGTTTATGCCGCATATTTTCGACACTCGCAAGGGAATCAAAACCTACAGGATACTTCCCGTGAACTCAGAATTTCGAAATTTGGAACGAAGCAACTTCTTATAGCACAGATAAAGGAAAAATTACGAAAAGCGTAAATTAGTTACGTAAGTAGTAATATATTAAAAATATTATACAGAACCCTCGGTGCGCGAGTCCTACTCGCACATGGCCGATTTTTTAATCCTTCTTTCGTTTGTTTTTTGTCGCAACACGGATTCACCCGAATTTTTCCATATACATAGTTTGAGGGTTACATAAGGCATTTTTTTACCCAGAGAAAATATTTTAATTCCTTTAAAAAATACCTATAGCCCACGCGGGCGGACAGAGAGTATTAGTATGGAAAGATAGATGCACTTACTTTTGAAAAATTATCAGTTTTTAAATCTGGATCATTGTCTCTTAAGACAAAGGCCGTCAGATTGCTCATCAGCGAAGCATTCTGGTCAACAAACAGGTTTCCAGCAAGAACACCGATCCTCCGACATTTGCGCAGACCACGGTTTTTGTTACCTGCCGTTGTGCAAACATTATCATAACATTCATCATCTTGTTCAATATCGTAAAGAAAATCTTGTCTTCTGTCTTGTTATTGTAATCATTTCAGTGTATTGTTTTGGAATTGTCAAAATCTTTTTCTTAGAACAATTAATAGTAACTAAAGAAATCATCTGAACCTGTAAACGTGCCTGACAAAATTATATGGAATATCAATGTTGTTTGAAAGAATTGCTTCCAAGAATTGAATATAGATTATTTTTCTTAATAGGGACACATGAAGACGACTTTATGTACAATACTTAATTTTAAAAATGTGAAATTATAATTGACAAAGGTCTCGAGAGATAATGCTCCAGATTGCCCATCAGCGAAGCATTCTCGTCAACAAACAGGTTTTCAGCAAGAACACCGACCCTCCGATATTAACGCGGACCTCTCTTTTTGTCACCTGCCGTTGTGCAAACATTATCATAACATCCATCATCTTGTTCAATATCATAAAAATTTATCATGTTTACTGTTTCGTTATTGTGTGTATTGTTTTGGAATGGACAAATTATTTTTCTTGGAACATTTATTACTACAAGTCACCCTAAACTAGTAGAAGCCATTATAATCGTTACAAATGGGAGTTTCACTCATGAGAATTATTTTTCTTGTTAGATTATGCATATTTTTTATGCTTATTTTGCTGAATAGGGCGACTCAATCACCTTTCAGTATTTAAGGCCTTTCTCAAACCAAATACGTATACCTATCAGTAATTGTCTTTGAGTGTCTTGATTTGTGATATCGTGTGTCGTGAGTCCTTGTCCATGGCACATACGACAGGAGATGTGTAATGTTATTAGTGTGAAGCGTTATAACGGACATATATTTACTTATAAAGAATAAAATTCATTAAAATTGTTGAGCTACTCGTAATTCGGAGAAATGCGACCACAAAAATTGTGATACGAGCATCGATATAGACGAGACATTTGTGCATCAATTAGATTTTTGTCTAAACGATGACAATGCCGCGAATCAGGTTATTATAAAATATCATCGTTTAATATTTCTGTTCGTATTGTATTGATATCAGATACGTTCTTTGTCCAACATTCATTAGTCTTTTATTTTCCTTTAGTGTCTATGTGTTCTTGTTCAGAAATATTTCGGACCAAGCCTCCGAACATTGATATAAATATGTATGTAGTTTTGTTTAAAAATTTGTAATAATCTGGAATTGATTTAATATGATGCTTTTATACGTTTAATGAATAAAAAAAGTTAAAAGAAAGAATACTTGAAAATTGGGAAATCCTAATATTATGTTTAAGTATCTATATTATTAACAAATTTTGTTACTAATTAAATTAACTAACCGTCGTTAACAATAAATGCCTCGTGTGCTTTATAAAAACAAGATAGTTTGGGAAAAAACACCTAAAAAAGAAACCCACAATTTTTGGCACGTATTAAAAATAATAGTACAAGACTTATAGACTTTATGAGACGAAAACAATAATTACCCAATCCTTATTTGACAAAAAGATGATTTTGTTTACTACTAACAATTTACAGTTTTACAAACCACAGTTTTTTAATTACATTGAATAGTGAAATACGTTTTATTCTGTTTTTGTCAATGAAAGATAATTATTATTTATATAGAACAATTAGAAATTGCTACCAAATCTCTCTAAAACCAGACATAAAGTCTCTAAAAAACACTGACTCAAACATTATCAGGCGAATCCAAATAAGTCGTAAATCAAGGCGTCGAGCTAGTCTTACTACGATTAAAACTGTAGATAAGAATAAGCTTATGAAGCTAGGTACACTTCCGTTGAGCACTTTTTATTGCCGTCTAGAAAATGTGAATGAGTGCGGTAGTACAGAATGAGATTGAGCTGACTATGCACCTACCGATAGTCAAAATCCCAATCCAAATCCAATCTCAACTAATCCATACTTACGATACTTACTTACTTACTTAATATTATAAATTCGAAAGTAAATCTGTCTGTCTGTCTGCTACGCATTCCCGCTGAATCTACTGAAACAATTTTAATTAAATTTGGAACAGCTAGAGTGGACCTTGGGGAAGGACATAGGATGGTTTTTATAATACAGGCCTCAAATCAACCTTTAAAATGGGTCCACGCGGGCAAATCATAGAATTAAAAATATGAAAGTGTGTTTGTTTATTTGTCGATCTTTTACTTCGCAACGTTGCAATGGTGTGGAGATAGTATGGGAGCTGAAGAGTTGGTCACCAAAACAAATATGGCGTAAGATAGCTCGCAAAGCAAACAATGTTTTTATGTTTCTTAAATTTAAAACGTTATTGACATGGATATTACGTTGAAGGCTACGACTTTTCAAGTACCTAGTTTAAATGTTTTAAATTGTTTTTTATTCAAATTAAGTTTTTATAAAAAGTTGTTTGCTTTGTCATTAAATCGAATTTTAAATAATTAGTTTCTATTTTATGTCAACGAATCGTTTTAGTTGCGTATTGATGGTCATCCTAGCAAAATTCAACAAAGTTGCCTATAGGTATATTCAATTTTTAAAAAGCGGCTAAGTGACGTTCAGCCAAATGGACGTTACACTCAACGACTTTGCTAGTTGTCGTTTAGCCACGTCGTTAAATGCCGGCGTTTTATTAACATTGAGCTACTAATTTAACGATAGCTGCGACATATATAACTAAAAAAATTACAGACCTTTCTATGTCCCACTGCTTGGCAAAGGTCTCCTCTCGAAAGTGAGAGACCATAGTTCACCGGGCTGGCCAAGTGTAGATTGGTGTTTATCAATGCATAATGTCCATTATACCTTCGAGAAATTAATTAATTTTTTTTATTGAAAATAATGAATAAGAAAAAACACTTAATATCTTTAAATCTTTGAATATAATTTTCTTTACCTTTTGACAATTCACACAACACCATCTGATTCCAAACTAAGCAGAGCTTGTACTATGGTAATCAGAAAGCTGATAAACATACTTATATAATTCTAAATCCATACTTAAATAGATAAATTAACACCCAGACGCAGAACAAATAGTCATGTTCAACACACAAATATTTGTCCTGGGTGGGAATCGAACCCACGCCCTCACGTTTCGCAGTCAGCTCATCACCCACTACGCCACGGAGGCTGTCCAATGGAAATCAAGCACTATATTATACCTAATTATTAACCTTTTTAACACTAAATTTACGTTATATGAGCATTTGTCGTTATTAGTCCATCAAAACAACACTATTTTATTGCTCATATGGAATGACTGCGAAAATACTTCTGAAGCTTATTTCGGTCAATAAATAATGAAATCAGAACACAATGAGATAATATCGCCACCGTCTTTGATATAGTTTCGCAGTGTAACTATTTAAATACATAGTTTTATTTTTCTATAATTTGTTTTGGTAAGTATTTAAATTTGACAAAATGTAGTAGATAAGATTAATAACATGAACTTTATAAACATATTATTATGTATATTTAATGACAGCGTCTTAGAACAGTTTAGATACTTGCTTGCTTGAGTAAACCTACAGCAGTGTCCACAAGGTATGTGCATAAGCCGCTTTAGAGTCAACCGAGCTAAGAACGTTGGTCTAACAAGCACTTTAGAATTCGAGGCACCTCCATATCTTTTATTTATATTGTCGTAGAAGTTCAAACGTTTTAGGAATACTGCATGTGTGTTTTAAATTTTAAATTTCGAATAACATTTTGTGATAGTGCACTTAAGTCCCTGACATAACAAGTGTTGCCGCCATATTAGCAAGTTGCTGTCTAATACCACAATACAAAGAGCGCCCTTCTTAGACTAAGTAATACATGTTAGATATATATATAATTTGAATCTTGGAAACGGCTTCAACGATTTTCATGAAATTTTGTACCTGGGGTTTTCGGGGTGATAAAACAATCCAGCTAGTTTTCATTTTTAGAAATTGTCTTTTGTATTTTCAGCGATAATCAACATAAATACAAACTGAAAAATATGACTCTTCCTGACATCTATTGCAGAGTATGTATTCAAAATATTGTAGCGTAGGGCGCCGTCAAACGTCATCCGCCGTTCAAACAAAATTAACTTGCATTTAATGGATGTGATTTAATGAAAGTGTCGGTTTGAAAGATAAATAAAATAAAAATATGTAAAATATGTTTGAAAGAGGTCTATAAGAATTTCTTCGTATGAATTAAAGCTTCCTTATCTGAATAGTTACGTAGGCTGACTGCGGAGCTACAGACTCGGGTTCGAGCCTTAATAAAGCATTAGCATTTTTAATTTTTTGTGATAATATTTTTTATTGGGAGCTATTTCAGATGGGGTTGTTAAGTAACACTAAGCCAATCAGTATTTTGTTTGAAATTAAAACAAGAAAATCGATAATTTTATTTCTAGCAACACTCGGTCGTTGGGGAACTTTTTAATGCGAAATAGTATATTGTGTGGCAAGGGGTGAAACAAGACGATTTCTGACGAGGGCAAGAGGTGACTTTCCGAGCGAAGCGGGTGCTGTCATCGCCCTGGTCTGAAATCGTGTTTCATCCCGTGCCACACACTGTATTTTTCATATCACATGTAATGAAACAACGAGTTTTGATTTCTGTAGCCAGTCGAAGTAAGACTATTTCAGAGTTTTCAGACAAATAGCGCAGTAATATCTTTTGATAACGATTTGACGACAGTTGTCAATGCGATTCTGACAGAATTGAAATAAAGACGTCAATAATAAATAGGTAAATGAAGGTGCCGATTAGAAACAACTTTGTTTCTCCCCTAGGGCTGATTGACACATTCGCATTGGTTTGAAATTGTCTTATTTCGACTGGCAAAACAGAGATCAAAACTCGCTGTTTCAATGCATGTGATATGAAAAATATGTTATTTTATTTACCAGCTATATTTATTCTACTAACTAGATTTATTTTTAAAAAGTTCCACGTAGAAACTGTTATCGACTGTTTTTATGAATGTGCTTGACAGATACGTTAAATTTTAATAAAATAAACCAAAAAACATTGTAAACATAATAAAATTATGGTGATATTTGCAAATTTGGTAAAATTAATCAAAGTAAAAGCACTTTTACCTTAAATATAAGCACCTCTTACTTGAAAGCTTTACCTAGAAATAGGGTTGCCATCCGTCCGGCCGTTTGTCCTAGTTTAGAAGGCGTCCGGGGAGAGTCCGGGCCGGACTTCATTTGTAGACCGGGTTTAAAAAACAAATTAAGTCTTGAGCCGCCCGCGACACACGCACTGTGACCATGTCGCGATCAACCGACGAACCGACTCGCTAAATTCACCGTCCCCTCGCTGTTGACATGTCCGGGTTTTGGGCTCTAAAATCCGGGGTTTTAACGCGTCTTGTCCGGGTTGACAAATTTTAGAGATGGCAACCCTACCTAGAAACAAAGGCAATACGCATATTTATTCAGATGAGCAACACACTGTCAATCTCGAATCAGATTAAACACTAGAAATTCAAACAGCGAGCGAGTTGGCGCAAGTAAGTATTAGTAAATCAAATCGGCAAGTCGGAACAAACATTAGGCGAGCAAACTACTTGGATCCGATTTCGATTAATCTCAGTCAGCGCCGTACTGCATATGCAAGTTCCGAACTGACTTGAGCATGCATTAAGATGCAGCAAGTTCCTGGATTGATTCTGTAAGTGCTCTAGACGGGAAAATTAAGAACAGACCAATTTGCGGCGTCTACTATTGGTGAGATGAGAGAGGACAGAAGTAATAAGTACGTCCTCGACAAACTTTAAAGCGAAAAACTTAGTTAGCTGTCTCGTTTTGATTTTTTTTTAATTATTTTTAGAGCAATTTTTTAGTATTTTTAATGTTTTTTAGAAACGCTGAGCATTTTAAAACATGTTTTGTTAAAGCACTTTTACCTTAAATATTAGCACCTCTTACTTGAAAGCTTTACCTAGAAACAAAGGCAATAGGTACGCATATTTATTCAGATGAGCAACACACTGTCAATCTCGAATCAGATTAAACACTAGAAATTCAAACACCGAGCGGGTTGGCGCAAGTATTAGTAAATCAAATCGGCAAGTCGGAACAAACATTAGGCGAGCAAACTACTTGCATCCGATTTCGATTAATCTCAGTCTACGCCGTACTGCATATGCAAGTTCCGAACTGACTTGAGCATGCATTAAGATGCAGTGAGTTCCTGGATTGATTTTGTAAGTGCTCTAGACGGGAAAATTAAGAACAATTTATTCGACCCGCATGGCACAATGGTTATCATGCCGGACTGCCAATCTAGGGGTCCCGGGTTCGATTCCCGGCGAAACAGAAATTTGAATGATGAGTTTAAAATTTCTGTTCTCGGTCTGGGTGTTTGTGTTTGTGTCCATGGTACCCACGACACAGGGTATTAATTTTACCTTACTGTTGGGCTATGAGTGTGTAACGTTTTTTTTTTAGACAGCCTCCGTGGCGTAGTGGTTGATGAGCCGACTGCGAAGCGTGAGGTTGTGGGTTCGATTCCCACCCAGGACAAATATTTGTGTGATGAACATAACTATGTATTTGTTCTGTGTCTGGGTGTTAATTTATCTATTTAAGTATGTATTTAGAATTATATAATTGTGTTTATCAGCTTTCTGATTACCATGGTACAAGCTCTGCTTAGTTTGGAATCAGATGGTGTTGTGTGAATTGTCCATAGATATTTATTTTTATATTTATATTTGCTGCGTCTATTGGTGAGATGAGAGAGGACTGAAGTAATAAGCATGTTCTCCACAAACTTTAAAGCGAAAAACTTACTGCCTCGTCTCGACTTTTTTAATCTATTATTGGAGCAAGTTTTTAGTAAGTATTTTTTAATGTTTTGTAGAAACGTTGAGCATTTTAAAACATATTTTTCTGTTTCGAACAACTGAATTTAAAAAGAAACACTAAATATTTGCGAAAATGTCTACGCAATCAATTTTAAATAAGTAGGTACACAAAAAATTGGATGCACAAAAAACGTAGTGTGAACTGTGCGCCTTTCAATAAGATCTTAATTATAACCCCTTACCGTCGACCTATTGGCCTGCGCTCCCAAAATGTCAGAATTTTAATTATTATTCGTAACATCTTAATCGTCTGAATCGTGAGTTATCATCGGACTTGCGTGTACACGTCCAATCTAAGCGGAAACCTCGGCGTCTCGCCGGAGATATCTGACAGTCATGCTTACAAAGCCTTCGTGCTCCACTTCTCGGTTGCCAAGTGTCTTGTTAACGTGGCCGGGAGATACTTAGATTATTACATTACCCTGTAAGATACTAGTTCTCGTTCGAACCACCCGCTGCGCTCGATGTGCGGCGTCTGTACAACCAGCCACACAGGCACTAACGTCATTCTCTAAATTAACACACTCAACATCTTTATCTCCTTAGAATTAAATATTGTAAGCTGCAACTTGTGCTGTCAGACGTACACCTCAAGCTGTTCCATTACAATCTTTACATCATTTATCATACTTTACATTGCCATAATTTATTCATAAAAGCTTTCTTGTTTTATTTCCAGTAAGATTGCTTTACTCGGTGTTCTCAGATTTCTTAATACGTGATGCGATTCGCTGTATAAAGTCATCGCCGAGTTATAGTAGTTTTATTATCGATAACAATATTTTACACGTCGCCAAGTGTGCCTGTAAAATGAAACCGAAACTTATTTATGTTACGGTCGTTATAGAATTATGGATCTCTTGTCTTTATTGTTTGAGCAAAGAAACATTTAGTTTAGTCGTGTCCCACCCCACTGCTTTTATGACTTCATTAATAATGTACACGTGTTTTGATCCGTAATCTAAAGACATTAATCTGTAAAACTTCCACTTTAAGTTCATATTATATGATAAAATTCCGAAGTATATCAGCACAGATGCCTCCTTTTTGCACCTTTACTTAACTGCATAAACGACTTTAAAAAAATTATAACATTACCAACTTAGAATAAATACGTATAGAATGAGTGTCTTCATACAAGCGCGCTGTCAAAATTAAAGCACTAAATAGATTCCTACAGCAGTCACAACTGACAAATAAAATATTTTTATTTTGACCAAATTAATATAAAATTCTACAACATATTGAAAACACTGTGAAAAGTTATTTTATAACATTTATGTATTTTGTTTTTAAAAAATGTTGTGATAAAATTTAACTTTAAGTCTTACGGAGCGGCGTTTGGTGTCATTAATGGCACCAATCAACATGCTTCAATTTGGGTGCGCGAACTTGGTTTCTATAATGTAATTATTCTAAGATTACCAATTACAAAAACGCAAAAGAAATGGCCGTAATAGCTCTCCCTGTCGTACTCCTAATTAATGGCTCTAAACGATTAAGTGTTATTAATGTAACCAGCAATAAACACACGACTGGACATTAATGTCTCGTAGTATTAACTCTGATCGCCTTAGCTGAATATTTTATGTTCTATACATTCAGGTAGTAAATTTGCGTCTGTAGGTAGCAACTACTTATCAGTAGCAACATCTAATACTTTTATATAATATATTCCGTTTAAAATATGATGTTTCTTTGAACATTTCTTGGTATTAAGTAGTACAAATAACAGCTTAAGAGATATGATGGTTCTTATCGATCTTGTAAATAGTAATAAAATAGAACTTATAAACGGAATTCTTATTTTTATGTCACGTAATCGCAACTTAGTCGCTTAAACACATTCTTTTCTATCCGATATATTTATTTATGTATGTAAATAAAATACGGTTTTAGTATTATACTTGGCAGTGTTTGTTATAACAAGAAAGCTTTACATAATATTTTTAATGTTTTATATTTTATCCCCTATTGTTGTCAAATATGCTGTTTACTCAATTCACTTCCGAAATATTTTGTTTTATGGTACTTTATTTAAAAGGCATAAACTGTTAGGACCTCCACCCACCACCTTTGTCGCAAATGCGAAGAAAAATGAGGGTAGAAAAATAATAAGTTGATAATTAGTATTGAAATAAGTGGGTACAAGTTAGCATACGCAGGTGAGACGTTGCCGTGAACAGTTCGGTAAGTGAATAAGTTATTATTTATCAGTGCTTGCATTATCAGATTGCAATATTACCATTGTTGTGTACCAGTGACCGATGCGTCGGTATGTTTGTGTATAAATCGTTGATCAGGCAGAATCAGATACCAGTTAACAGTGACAGATTCAGATCAGTTTAAAGCGAGGTTCGGGGTGGCTGTAGGGGAGGATATGGAGGCCACATTGGGGACCACCCCCACACTTGTACATGGAGAACAGCTCCATTCCTGTAACCATGGGGAACAGCCCTATATATTCAGTTGCCATGGGGAACAGCCCCATATATTCAGTTGCCATGGGGAACAGCCCCATATATTCAGTATCAGTGTAGTGGATTCAGTGTACTATCAGTTTTATGTACCAAGCTATTATCAAGATCAATCAGGTTGAACCAGCCCTGTATTGATACGGTTAAATAATTACTATGTGTTCGTATTGATGTAGTTATGTAATCATTATGTATACATATTCAGATATTCGTCATGTACCTCACGCAAGGGTATTTGGCGACATGGTGGAGATGCTGGGATCTGAGAAGTAGTTATCAATATTGTGTTACATACCTTCTTATTTAGTTATTTTCTTACAATACCCAGGCATATTGCGTTCCGATTATAAATATCCGAAACGTACCGTTTGATTTGAGGCAGAATGTTTATTATGGAATTGAAACAGTTATAATTATGTTCCGAGTAAATATTACAGTATGGTTATATTTTTTTTGATGTGAATTTCTAGTCTAACAAACAAAAAAAAAAAAAACAAGAAAACAAAACAAATGGGGATAAAATGAAATATTTTTTTTAATGATGAGATTTGAACGGCTTCGTGACACAAACGATGCCTGCCGAGCGGACGGTGCTGGGTTCGATTCCGGCTAGTAGTATGTATATTATGTTACGTATATACATTGTGTAACATATGTTTGTTCCGGGGTTCTGAGTGTTACTCCCAGGTGTTTGCATACTACGGTGACGTTTATGAAATACCCTTCAATATCATAATAATAATTATTCGTAACTAAATAATTAACTATTTTTAATTATTGTTACTTTTTAGAAAATATTTATTTTTACAATGAATTTTATACTTCTACCTTATAAAATTAATATTATTTTGAGTTAAATGTTTTGTTTACGTAAAATGATGCTTTAATTATTTTTAACTTTTTATCAATTTTTTATCGAATTGAAAAGAGATATATTCTTTCTGGGGTTTATAGTAAACAATATGAGTTTGACAAAGCCCTTTTGTTTTAGATTATTGGCAAGTTATTCAGCTACATCGGTAACATTCGAGGCTCACGTTTATTATTTATAACCCTGTAGGAATTTGTATCATATTCAGTATGGAGATTGTAATCAGAACAAGAATCAAGTTAATTTATGAATCAGTAATATCACACATCAATTCAGCCCAGTGTGCCCTTAAGGATTTAATAGAATCTTATAGTGAAACGAAAGTGAAAGAATTGGAGTTGATCGGTGCTAAATTAAAGAGTGTCAATAGTAGTTTGGTTACAGAAATTCATAATTATTTTAAATCAGTATCGGAACCGAATGTCGATGAAATTAGTTTATATACGTCTACTCAAATTCAGGCAGAAGAATTGGTATCAGAGATAGGTATCAGTATTAAGCAAAAGGAGCGAGACCTTAATAAAATTTCAATCAACAGTGAAAATGTAAATGTTTCTAGTAAATTACCAAGAATGGAATTAGCTAAATTTGATGGTGATGTGCTCAAGTGGTATCAATTTTGGGATCAGTTTACATCGAATGTTGACAGTCGCAATATTAGTGATGTGGACAAATTACTATATCTTCAATCTGTTCTTGAAGGTGAAGCGAAACAGGCTATTGTGGGGTTAGATACAACAAATAAGAATTATAGCATAGCTGTCAATACTTTGAAAGAAAGGTACGGCAAAAGTAGCGCAATTATTGATGCTCATTATGTGGCTTTGTATAGAATAAAAACAGCTGAAACAAATGAAATTAAAAACATAAGACATATATTTAGTGAAATTGAAAGACATCTTAGAGTACTTAGTTCTTTAGGAGAAAATGTTAATCATAACCATCTAAGAGTAATGATTATGGAAAAATTTCCAGAAGATCTTATTTATGAATTAAGAATGAAGATGGCAGGTGAAGATGACTCCATAGACAATATAAGGAAATACTTAGAATATATAATATCGGCTCGTGAAACGTCAAACAGACTAAAGAAAGATACCACAGATATGAAGAATATAAACAATACCAAATTAGAAGGCAAAAACAGCACAGACAATTTTACTTTAGGCTCTTTACATGTTAGGACTGAAGAATCGAAAAACCATATCCAACGTAGATTTACAAATTACAGAAAAGTTACACCTAAGTTTGAAAACAAACAACATAACCGATTTAAGCCTCGAAAAAGATCATACGAATTTTCTGATAGGGCGGAAGAACCACCAAAAAAGAAATCCGTTAAGTGTGTATTTTGTAGACAAGATCACTTTAATGATGAGTGTACAATATATAGAACAGTCCAGGAAAGAAGGTCTCAGCTAGGAAACCGCTGTTTTAATTGTTTTGGGGAAGGACATAGGGCTAGTAATTGTCGTTCTAAGAGGAAGTGTAAGCACTGTAGTAAATTCGGCACTCATAACAGAGCATTATGTCCCACCAAATTTGTACAATCAGCCAACTCTATACAAACTAATAATTTAGTGACTAAATCCAGTATTAGCTGTACATTACTGCAAACATGCCTTGCGATGGTTTCCAATCCAAGAACGGTATCTAGAAAGTTAAAGTGTAGAATATTGTTAGATTGTGGCAGTCAACGGACATACATAACCGATACTATTGCAAAATCTCTTAATTTAAGTGTTTCCGAGAATGTTAATTTATCTATATTTGCATTTGGTGCGAAAATACCACATCAACTCGAAAGCCCAGTTGTAACTTTTACACTAAGTACTAAAACAGGTATTATTCGACAAGTACACGCAAACGTAGTTCCCTATATTACACATGGGATACGAACACCCGTTATTGACGAAGCAGTTAGTATGGCGAATAATAGTACATATAAAAATTTAATATTGGCAGATGACGGCTCTTGTGGTGATAGAATTGATATTTTGATAGGTAATGACTATTATTATTCCTTTATGTCACTTGAAAAGATAGCGATCATGGAAAATATTTTCTTAGTTAATTCAGATTTTGGCTGGGTTTGGTCGGGTAAAGTTGAAAAAATTGTAAACAGTAAAGATCAGTTAACCGTTTTAACTTATTTTCAATCAAATGAAGTATTCAACAGCAACTTTAATGAGCCGGATCTCCCTCTTAAATTTGATGATATTAAGGTATTATGGGATCTTGAATCGATAGGTATAACGGATTCACCAAAATCAAATCGCGATGATGAGGCTCTCAAATTATTCAATGAAACGATTTTATTCAAAGATAATAGGTATCATGTAAAATGGCCTTGGATTGATTTTCTACCGAATCTATGTAATAATTTCGGTCTAGCTAGTGGTCGCCTCAATAGTCTTATAAAACGTTTAGATAATTTGGAAATCGGATTATATGACCAAGTAATTCAGGAACAGTTGCAAAATGGTATCGTTGAAATAGTAACAAACCCTAATGTGTCAAACACAGGTCTTATTCATTACCTTCCTCATCATAGCGTGCGTAGCCGAGATAAACCTAACAAGTTACGGATTGTTTTTGATGCTTCAGCTAAAGTCAAGGATGGTCAAAGTTTGAACGAATGTTTATATCGTGGACCTTTAATGTTGGAAGATCTTACAGGATTACTGATAAAATTTCGAGAACATTCCATAGGTATAATTGCAGATGTTGAGAAAGCATTTTTGCAATTAGGTCTTCAAGAGTCAGACAGAGACGTGACGCGGTTTCTCTGGTTAAAAGATATCCAATCTGGAGTTTCACTAGACAATATTTTGCATTTGCGGTTTTGTCGAGTCCCGTTTGGCGTTATATCCAGTCCATTTTTGCTTAATGCTACGATAAAGTTTCATTTAACTAAGTCAAATAGCGCTCCTCTGAAACAAATAGCGGAAGATATATATGTAGACAATATAGTGACGGGTACAAATACTATCTTTGAAGCTCATAAGTTATATGTAGCATGTAAACAATCATTTGATTCCCTGTCTATGAATTTACGCGATTGGAATTCAAATGCTAAAGAACTTATTTCATTTATTCCTAGTCAATTTAGAGCTAACAGTACCGAGAGGCAAGTTAAGGTGTTAGGTATGCTTTGGGACATTGATAGTGACCAACTTGCTCTAAAATACAGTTTTAATGATAATTTAAATTCAGTTACGACTAAACGAGATGTTTTAAGAACTATCGCTTCAGTTTATGACCCTTGTGGCCTTGCAGTACCAGTAATACTACCAGCAAAGAAATATTTACAATGTTTATGGAAAACGAACATTAAATGGGATACTAAGTTAAATGACAATTTACTAATCGAATGGCGTGAGATAGCAACAAAATTTAGTTATTTGAATGAAATTAAAATTCCCCGCCACTTTGTTCATTCTATAAAGAGATCAGAAATAAGTAATGAAACTCAATATGAGTTGCATTGCTTTACAGATGCTTCTTTGGTAGCATATGCCGCAGTAATTTATTTGCGCAGTTCTTTGGATACTAATAATATTGTCAGTTTTGTTATTGGCAAATCCAGATTAGTGCCCTTAAAGGACCAGCGTGATTTACAAATACCAAAATTAGAGTTGCTGGCAGCTCTTATTGGTTGTAGGCTAATTAAGTATGCCACTAGATTTTTGCGGCTTGACATTAAGGCTCAATTTTTGTGGACTGATAGTCAAATAGTCTTAAGTTGGTACAGATCGGAGAAATTACTTCCGCCATTTGTTTCACGGAGAATCAACGAGATTAAACAAATTGCAAATTTACAAATCAGGTATGTTCCATCTGAAATTAATCCTGCGGATGTAGGTACTAGACCAGAGCGAGTAGATTTTTATAATGTATGGATCAAAGGCCCTAATTTTTTAGCTAGAGGTTCGCATTATTGGCCCGTCAATCGTTTTAACGATTCGTACATGATTCAATCACTAACTTCTCGGCTTAGGGAGGGTCTTACGAACACATTAGCTACTAGTGATATATTAGATTCAGATTTAGCTAGGTCAAATGCAATGGTAATAGATAATGAGAATTCAGAACTTAAACAGATATTAAAAATTCAATTAGATTTTTTTCCTAAAGAAGTTGCGTCATTACAAACTGATTTATCTAGAGCCCTTCAACTGTATAAAGATCAAGATGGTGTATTAAGATGTAAAGGTAGATTCAGATATTCAGATTTAACCAACAATCAGAAATAGCCTATACTATTGCCAAAGAATGCAGAATTTACGTACAAAGTTATAAAGGAATTGCATGAGAAAAATTATCATGTTGGAGTCTCACATACATTATCTTTATTGCGAGAGAAGTTTTGGGTTCCACAGGGAAGATCAGTAGTACAGAGGGTGATTAAAAAATGTCCACAATGTGTAAAATATGGAGGAGGTCCATTCAAACTTCCATCAATGCCTGATTTACCAGCAGAGAGAGTTAAACTTAGTTTGCCTTTTACCTTTTCGGGTCTAGATTATTTCGGTCCTCTTATCGTTAATGAAGGTGAAAAAGAAAAACGCTGGGTTTGTTTATTTACATGCTTGACAGTCAGAGCCATACATTTGGAGGTTGTGAAGGATTTATCAGCTGAAGAGTGTTTATTGGCAATAAGACGATTTATTGCAGTAAGGGGTCTGCCACAATTATTCATTTCTGACAATGCAACGCAATTTAAACTGACGGCAAGTGTAATGACATCAGACTACTGTATACAAAATAAATTGCGTTGGAAATTTATTCCAGAATTAGCGCCATGGTTCGGTGGCTTTTATGAACGTTTGATAGGAATTGTCAAAAACAGTTTGAAACCTACATTAGATAAACATATGATAAATCATAATCAGTTGTGTACAGTTATGAAAGAACTTGAAGCTGTCGTGAACACTAGACCCTTAACAACTGTGGGCGCTGAGTTAGAGCACATATTAAAGCCATCAGATTTCTTACAGGTTGGTGGACCAGTTACAACTCAGATATCAGATTTAGATTTTTTGGAATCAGCCACTTTAACTAAATCAAGTTTGATTGATGGTTGGAAACGTGGCCAGATAATTTTATCAGAATTTGTGAAGATGTTCAACAACCAATATTTAACAAGTCTCAGGGAAAGACGTGACAAACATCGACAACCAAGAATTGTAGTAGATAGAGCACCAAAAGTTTCAGAGATAGTTCAGTTAAAGTCAGACAGTAGTAGGGCACACTGGAAAGTTGGAAAGATAGTCGAACTGATAAAAGGTTCAGATGGACAGATCAGAGTAGCAAAGGTAAAATTGCCAACTGGAGAAATATTGACTCGGTCTATAGGTCATCTTTATCCAATTGAAGTAGATGACGAGCTAAATTCAGGTCCGCACGCGACTCAAAACGAGTCTATAGTTAGACATGCTCAGGGTTATGAGGAGCCTCGAACTATTCCACCAATCTCGAGTGAACAGCCACTCGAAAATGGTCACAGTTCCAAGGATGTGGAAAATGTTGATGCGATCGTCCATGATGAGACAGTAGCACCCGAAAGAATGAAGCGGCCATCTCGGGCATCAGCAGTTCAGGCTAGACAGAAGCTGAAAGAGTGGACGGCACAATTAATAACCAGATTATTTAATTAGTAACAGTATCTATGCCTTTGTGATTTGTTAAGATTTGTTATAATCACCAACCAGTATTTAATTAAATTGGTGTTCCATTAAATCAGATTTTTATTTCATTTTTCTCTGGCGGGAGTGTCGCAAATGCGAAGAAAAATGAGGGTAGAAAAATAATAAGTTGATAATTAGTATTGAAATAAGTGGGTACAAGTTAGCATACGCAGGTGAGACGTTGCCGTGAACAGTTCGGTAAGTGAATAAGTTATTATTTATCAGTGCTTGCATTATCAGATTGCAATATTACCATTGTTGTGTACCAGTGACCGATGCGTCGGTATGTTTGTGTATAAATCGTTGATCAGGCAGAATCAGATACCAGTTAACAGTGACAGATTCAGATCAGTTTAAAGCGAGGTTCGGGGTGGCTGTAGGGGAGGATATGGAGGCCACATTGGGGACCACCCCCACACTTGTACATGGAGAACAGCTCCATTCCTGTAACCATGGGGAACAGCCCTATATATTCAGTTGCCATGGGGAACAGCCCCATATATTCAGTTGCCATGGGGAACAGCCCCATATATTCAGTATCAGTGTAGTGGATTCAGTGTACTATCAGTTTTATGTACCAAGCTATTATCAAGATCAATCAGGTTGAACCAGCCCTGTATTGATACGGTTAAATAATTACTATGTGTTCGTATTGATGTAGTTATGTAATCATTATGTATACATATTCAGATATTCGTCATGTACCTCACGCAAGGGTATTTGGCGACAACCTTCAAATAAAGTGACAAGTACCCTAATTGTCGGTTAAAGTCACCCGTAACTTCAATTTCAATTTCACGATGTTCCAGTAGCACTAAATCATATAATAAACTGACCCGTACTCATAGCTTTTACTTGCCAATAACTTCATTTGGGACGTAACTAATCAACACTTTACTTGGAAATTCAAGTAAAGTGACAAGTACGCTAATTGTCGGTTAAAATCACCCGTAACTTAAATTTCAATTTCACGATGTTCGAGTAGCACTAATCATAATAATATTATAAACTGACCTGTACTCATAGCTTTAACTTGCCAATTAACTTTACTTGGGACGTACCTAATCAACACTTGGAGATGGTGGACGAGGCCCTTAGTCATTTAGTTTATTCTAAGCTTAGGATGTTTTTAAAACTAAATTTATAATCATAAACAAATATTGTATTTGGTAGAGGGATGACCGTTAACTCGTTTCGACGACCCGTGTGGCGCAATGGTTACCATGCCGGACTGCCGATCAGAGGGTCCCTTGTTTGATTCCCGGCGAGGAAGAAATTTGAATGATGAGTTTAAATTTCTGTTCTCGGTCTGGGTGTTTGTATTTCTGTCTTCGTGTGTGTCCATGTTACCGACGACACAGGTTATTATACATAATCTACCCTAGAGTGGGGCTATAATTGTGAAACGTAAAAAGAAAGTCCATGTATTATTTCTTCACTATTTTTATTATGCACTAGATTCAGTAGTAGACTTTATATTTATATAGTTTGTATGTCAAGCGTGTTATTTAATATACAGAGAGAGTCTGTACTCGTATATACATATTATATTGAGCTTACTGCTCGCGAGAAAAGAGCAAAGATAGGAGAGATATGAATGTTAATACATAATTAGAGGAAAAGCAACAAAGTATTTAGTAAATATTATTTGTTACACCAATCTAACATATTTATATAAATATAAATGAATGAGGCAGACCTTAAATCTATCAGGTTTTAATTGTTCTAAATTAAGCTACATTTAAAGTGTCGGTATCGTTGATACATTAATCAATGTGTCATTGACATTCAGTCGTTTTATTTGATTTTCTAAATATTTTAAGAAAATAAATGACAATAAGAAACGCTTTTCGTTTTAGTTAGGTTTTAAATTTCGTGAAGGAATGGTTCACAAACATCTTCATCTGATATTTAGTTCAACAATGTATTGAAGATCTATTATAGTTTTCCTTTTTAATATTGTCCTTCGTCGATGATACTGCAATTCTCAAAGCTCCATAACTTGGATAATATGGTAATAAGGCCGGACATGCTCCAGCTCTCCTCTGCCATAAGGTTTTGCCAAAGTGTACTGATGTGGAAAATTGTGTTGTGTACAGTTATTACAGTTATTTTATTTAGTTTAGTTATTACAGTTATGTTAGTACAGTTATTCCAAAATATGTGACCTGTGAAATTTAGTCTGAATGTCGCGCTAATGTCACATTAGCTTTTTTTTTCATATATGGCATCGCAAATTCTGTGCATACTGCCAGCGTCAAGTATAATTTTTGCATCAATTTTTTGCCAGTTTCAAGTGAAACTGGACGAAGTAATGACAAAGTCAGTAAGTCGTCAGTATTCAGTCAGTCTAGTCAGTCCAACATTCAAGTAAAGCGATGGCTACTTTACTAGAACGTGTCCGATGGAATTTTGGAGGCAAGCAGAAAAAATATATTTTGGCACTGTTATTCTATTTCACAAACACTCGTGCACTGTAATTAACCTATATCAAACAAAATGCCATCAACTTTATCCGATATAACTCAAAAATACACAAAGAAAATGAAAATAAAACAAGAGTACAATATGTCTTTTTCGACTTCCCGCCAAAACTCCACATTAGCTTTTGTACATTTTGATAATTTAAAGACGGTAGTCGACGTGTTTCTCATCTTTTAATATGTATATTTTTATAAAGATTTTTTACCGACTTCCAAAAGGAGGAGGTACTGTATTCGTCTGTATGTATTTTATTTTTATATTGTTCACCGATTACTCCGCCGTTTGTGGACCGATTTTCAAAATTCTTTTTTTTTAAACTATTTATAGCGCTTAGTTTAATTGTTTGATTTTATTCATTTCGGTCACGCGTATTTAACATTTTGCTCTACTATGAGTAATATGAGTATAGCCACATTTGGTACTCATACATGTCTAAAAGTTGAACAATATTTTAATTTCATATTTCAACTTTCTCCTTATCAATGTGAAGTGAACTATGCCCTAACGCCTATTCAATTCTAAGAGGCTACACTTGCTAGCAGTGGGCATTAAAAAAGTTTTAGATGTAACACAGTAAACTTTGTTCAGTATAAAAATCCCCTTGTAACGTGAAAAATCTCGAATTAAAACTGTAGTAAACTTTTTAATAATAAAACTTTTTAATAAAAAATTAAACCATACAAAACGAACCCAAAATTCTTTCTCCAGAATGTGTATTAGCAACTGAGATGAAATGTGAAAACAATTCTAAACATCTCATCCTTTCTCAATTGGCTGATTTAAATTCAGTACGTTTTTATAATTCCCTTTGAACAAATAGCAAAACGATTTTGACGAGGGATTTTTCGACAATTATAATTAAGTTAGGAATCAATACTACTTTCTTACTATTTTCTTGTAAGGTGGTAGCACTTGTATGATTAAACCGGAAGGTTGTAATCACTGCACCTATTATGTTTCAGAGAAATGACAGGGTTTTTGGAAAGAGTCCCTGTAGCTTCGGGATTAAGAATAGAGTTACGGTATTCCCTGCCTGATCGTAAGAAGCGACTAAAAGGGGGGTTTCGGGGCTTTGGGCGGTGAGGGGAGCTCGATCCGTCCAGCCAGCAGCCCCGGGAAGGACGGCGGCATGCGGTCAGGAGATCACATCTACTCTCCCGAAGATTGTACCCGTTCTGGAGCGGCGCGCGTGGAGAACACCGGTGCGTTCCACTGGAGATCCCGGAGTCCTCCCTAAGCGCCTCAACTGGCTACCGAGGGGGTTTTAGTGCGGTACAAATCCCACATAATCCGGTATCCTCTCCCAAGGTGCCGGGTACCTTTTGAGGGTTTCCCACGATACCGAAAAAAGGTATGTAGCACTTGTATGATTCAACTGTAAGGTGGTAGCCGCTGCTCCTATTTCTATTGTGTTTCTGAGAAACACCTTAACTTTTTTTTATTTGATTATAGGGGCTCGGGCTGCATCAGCCCAGGGCACTTCAACCTATAAAGAGTTTGTACCCGTGACATCATATCTTATGTATTTGCGTAACTGCACCTATAAGACTTTAGCTTTTAGAATTTTATGCAGATGTAGTGCTTTATTGTTTCTGCTATTCCATTAGAATACTATATGCAAACGAGTATTTAGACCAATGGGTGTAAAATAATCTTTCAAGATTTTCCAATGTCCAGCAATACTGATTCGTGTATGAGTTTTTTATTTTATTGGAGAAAAAAAGAAATGAGCATGCAAGCCTTGTTTTATTAATCTAGCGGCCGCCCGCGACTTCGTTCGCGTGGATTTTAGTTTTAGATGTTTTTAAATAAATGTAACCTAAGTTACTCTTTATTACGTCAGCTACCTGCCAGTGAAAGACTCGTCAAAATCGGTCAAAAGAAATTAACCGGAACAAATAGACAGACAGACAGTCAAATATCGTAAAAATGTTATTTTGGTACTAACAGCCGCCCGCGACTTCGTCCGCATGGACTTTAGTTTTAGATTTTTTTTTAAATAAATGTAACCTAAGTTCTCCTTATTACATCAGCTACCTGCCAGTGGAAGTCCCGTAAAAATCGGTCCAGGCGTTTTAGAGATTAGCCTGAAAATTGTAAAAAAAATATTGGTATATGTACCGTATATATACATTCATATGTATGTAGTAGAAAACGGTTATTTTAATATTACAAACAGACACTCCAATTTTATTTATTTGTATGTAGTAGGTATGTATAGTATAGACGGACTCTGCAGTCCATGGACATTCTCTACCGAACCGTACAAGTTCTACAATTTAATAGCAAAAAATGCTCGGAGCACAATCTTTTTCCAAACGGTAATTTATAGTCAAGTCAGCGAAGAAATAAGCCTCAAATATTTAATGAGAACCTTTATTAAGACATAAATCTCGTATTTTGCCGTCACATTTTCATAAAATCGCCATTAAAAGTCGAATATTCGTTCACTAATAACGCTTTAAATCGCCGAAGTGTCGCGGTTCGATTACCAAAACTCATTTCGTCTGTCGTTCTCGTCAATTTATAATACCAATGTAACCAATCAAATAGAATTGGTTCTACGCTGCTCCCACTATCACACGCGCAAAATGAAGCCTCTCCTACACAGGCGCGAAAAAATGGTCATCGTCAACATACCTGCTCGTGAGTCAAGGGAAGATAGATTCGCAAATAATAGCGAATAATAGTAGCCTCAATATTTTTTTTTTGCTCTGGGTGTTCATGCCATTAGGATCCTGATGTATAAAAGCGTTATTTTATAAGTAATTTAATATAGCTGCGATTCCATGTTTGCCTTATATGCAGCATCTCCATACTCCTCGTACTTACTGTACTTCGATAATATAAATGTGAACCTGTGTCTTAGAGCATCAAAGGTACTGACTCACCCTTCAGTAGAGACGGCATAGCGCTTCGCTTTGATACATAAACTTTGTGCCAAAACTGGTGCGGGAGGAAGAACGCACACATTTTAATTTTGTCACACATTCACACCTATTTTTTTGCATCGCTACAGATTTAGAAATGTAATATGTCAATGTCAAATGACAACGTCATTTTCTTTGCACCGACAACACTGACACCAACACGCACATACACACTAGTTGTATAACTAGAAGGCACATTGTGCATGGACGTTGGAACGAGGAGTTCGCCCGTAAAGGCCATTCCTCTGACGAGTGTCATACCTGTCAATACCTTGATGCTCTAAGACCTATGTCGATCGTCTTCTTAAACAACATAATTTATAAAAGTACACCTGAATATCCCAGGAGGGAAGTTTTGTTGCATCATTACCTTAATACAAATACTGTAAATTTTGCAATATGCACTTGCAGTTGTGTGGGATATGCTTTACTTCATTATTCGTTGCCAGGTCTATAATGGTACCTGTTTCTTTTTATTATTTATTATTAACATCAATTAACCCTTGTCCGAGTGCAGCATTTGCATCTGAATGTATTTCGAAATCATAATTTTGTATCGTTTGTGATGGCCTTAGTTTATTTTCTTTTTAAAGAGCGTGAGGTGGAAATCGAAGTCCGTTTCAATTAATAACTTTGACGTCGTATTGAGTCAGTTCCACTCCTTTTTATTTATTGCTTATTAATGTTTCTAGTCTTCAAATATATTTTATTTTTCTTTCTTACTTGATGTCTATATCAATGGCTTTGTTAAATTAACATATTTTTATAAGTCCTTTGAAATTTATATGTTTATTCAGTTAATTGGACGTTAAGTCTGTGGTTTTAGTTTTTAAATAAAATATTTTATTGGACCAAAATACAATTTATTTATTTATTAGTTTGTCAAATGTTAGAAAGTCTAAAGACTACTTCCATCGATATCTATATTTTATATCAAGTTCAACCAAAAATCGGTTCACATGCGAACATCGAATTTCGAAATCCAAATCACTTCCGTCACAGCAGAATTAGTCCAGTTCCACCTACTCTAAACTTGCTAACTATTTCACAGCAAAAACCACGAAACTACGAAACTCTGGCAATTTCGATTGAAACGTCGGCAACTAAAAATAATCTGGGAACAAAGCGACCGACCGATGTCTTAATTCCACGAACCCAGTACGAATGGCTAACAATTTGTCGGCCTCGTTGGCTTGATATCTAAATTAGTATGGAGACGTCTCTTCTTTTATTTTCCCAGCCCTTGCGCTCTTGACGTCTCAATTAATGATATATAATTTCAAAGATCTGAATCGTTAACGCCTCATATCTTGATGAAATTGCGCCCAGCTGACGTACCCCGAGTATCGGGTTTATTAATACAGTCTAGTCGAGCTGGTTTCAGTAATCAGTTTCTATTTCAGCCCCAGATTTCACTTGAAGCAATTTCAGACGTGATGAATTTTGTAATTACGTTCGCTTGACAAAAGCAAAGTGACAGTAGCAAAAATTTATCTCATTTACAAGAGTAATTTATTATTTGAACGATGATCTAATTTTAGTTGCTGTACTAAAAGCCTTCATCTCGCATCGGTTGCTAAATGCATGTGCTGAGTAAATTCCATATTTATTTTGCCGTTAAAGAAATATTAAAGCCCTGATCCTAGATTTTCCTTAAAAAATATAAACCCCGCAACTTATATATAATACGTATATACTCTCACATAACGTTAAGCTGTTATCTTCCCGATTTCTGAATTTCTGAGAAGAGACCTGTTCTCAACCATGATTGTAATAATTTTCGCTGGAGATAATAATAATGTAAGAAAAGGATACGTAAGTAAGTAATTTTTGCTTACATATATAATGCATTTTGAAGTACCATTTACAGACCTAAATTAAACATATTAGCTGATATGTGTTTTGTAATTGTGAACAGTATAACTATGCGTAACCCATATCACACGTTCACATACGAGCATCAAATTAGTATCAAAGCAAAGCGCTGCAAATTGACCATTTGTAACCACATTTAATCAAATTGTAACCTAATTTATTAAACGCGGTTCATTATTGGTCTAAACACTAACAACAATATTCAGCAAATATTCATTTATTAGATGCGGTCTTTGAAAATCAAACCAATAAACATTTATTAGCTACGCTCAATTATTTGTGCTCCCTTGCGGTAAATATCGATACTGAACTAAACGAGATGTTTTATACCGACACGACTGATGAATAGAATACTCTCGCTTTAATAAAGAATAGTTCAAAAGCACTTTCAATCTATTTATTCAGATCTACTTTTGCTTCAAAGCAATCGACGTTAGTGATAATTTTCAAAACGAAAACCTAGCCGGGTTCCAGCTTAAGAATACTTTGTCAAAAATTAATGCAAAATAATACAATTTGGTTAAGAGCGCCCCTCTGAGCTCGCTCGATGTTGTAAAACCCTCTCCTAGCCATCGGGACTTTATTTATTTTAGTACCTAATTTAAATAAGATAGGGCTAAGTTCTTTTGTGACTCCGTTGAGATTCGTAAACAAATTAACTTTTATAGGACAAATATTATATTTCCATTTAAAAGAGCATTATAATACTTTGACGTCGAAACTTGAATCGCCTCGTTAACGGGGTGAAACTTTTCAAAGAGCAGATGTTTTAGATGCATGGAAATTATTAGGGCAATTATCACTCTAATGACCAAAACTGTTACTTAGTCAAGTAAATTAGGACGATAATCCCTTGGAGCGTTTAAAAATGCGGCCGGTGAGAATGTACCCACAAAACTACAACAATTCATCATAATAGTGCCAGGCAATTACTGTTAGAAGCGTTAATGACGGGCGTCTATTATTAATCTTTAAGAAACTTGTTTTGAAGGTACAAGACTTATAGTGATTTCGATAATAATCTTGTTTTAATAATTACCAAGTTATTTCTCTTCCCATAATCTAAGATTATCTCTATTTGTTCGTTATTTTTCTTCCTACACAGCCGCCTTAATTTGGTAGCTCGACAACTCTTTTAGGAATGCTTAATTCGTCCGATTTTTCTTGGCTGTCATTATCTCTGTGAACATCGGGAAGAGTGTTTCTACGAAAAGCACTTGGCTTTTTTAATTCAATTGTGTCTTTATCTACTTCAATGTCTCTTCCGAGATGCATTTCTTGGTTTGCGTCCAAATGTCCTTTTGCTGTGAGCGAATGGGCTGAAGATATGTCTTTGCCATCATTGAGAGTAACATTATTTACATTTCAGTATCTACCATGAATACAAAATTTTCAGTCAAAAATATGCATAATTTAAAATTCATAAGCTGCCTAAAATTACCCAAATTCATTCATAAAATTAACATATCCGAGGCTTCTTGCGCAAGTTCTTTTCAAACAGAGAAACGGCCTACCGTGCTTAGTTCTGTAATAAATATTAATCACTCACTGACTCATATTTAAATGTTTCCTGCTACTGTTAAAAAAATTACGTATGCCCAAAAGAATTTAATTCATAAAGACTACATTATCATATAACAGCACATGGCGTGTGGGTTGTCAAGTTCTTTTTCATCATCATTAATGGTATTGTTAATGAAATGAGTTGTTATTATATGTTATACTCGTATGTATATCTACTTTGATTCGATGATACAATGTTTTCTCTTAAGGTACATGTTTGAATAAATTATAAAACAGCGGATGGCCATTATACTTACTGAACAATTAAAGAGAGAGAGAGATTTAGAGATGGCCGAGTGGTAAGTACCGCGGTCTCCGACGCGGGAGTTACCGAGTTCAAATCCTCGGCGCCCACCTCTAACAAAAGATAATGTGCGCATTACATGCTGCTCCGCGGGGATTGAAAATATTGTGATATTTAATTGATTACGATGTTTTCCATCGCCCTGCATGCCTGAGAGAAACTCATAATTTCTCGAAAGTATGATGTCCACTAATTCGCACTAGGCCAGCGTGGTGGACTATGGCCTAAATCTCTCTCACTTGTTAGAGGAGACCTGTGCCCAGCAGTGAGAAATAAAAAAAAGTTGAAAACAAAACCGGTAACATCCAATTTTATCAATGTAGTAATGTTGGAAAGTTAGCGAGCTTTCGATCTTGTGGCTGTTTATTAAGCGAACAACACGAGCCTTCTCGATAAGCATAATAATATCTTAATCAAAGAAATCGTGGGCAGCTCACCTCGAGGTGTAGGAGGTCCCGCGCGAGCACAGCCTTCCCGACATCATGGCAATTATCTCAGACATTATAAACACCATTGTCTATAAAATCCTATCAACTTATCAAGCTGGGGTACACCTCTGCTGTGTATAAACAAAATTAGCCGCCATTTTATTTAAGCTCGTTACAGCTCGACGCACGTCAGTGGCCCTCGTAATTATGATGTTAAGCTTAACTTGTGTGTGTTTATATGTGCGAATAAAGTTTTTCCATGTGTGTATCTGTGATGCGTTGGCGCTTTGTGTGAGAGTCCGTCGGCGTTTTTGAGTTCGGGCGTTTGTCTAATAATTACTATATACCTTACACCCGCAGGCGTCCGCCCCCGCTGGTTCTTTTTTCATCTTAATCACAGGTTTGGTAGTGACGGCACACGTCTGTTGTAACGAACTAACTTGTTTCTGGCCTGTTATTTAACTCTGTGGCACGAATGATATTATTTTATAATGGAGTGATCATGACAAATATAGAAGCATTTAAATATTACTAGTTGTACCCTGCGCGCGTTGATATGCTACTTCGTCGTATCATTTAATAATCTGTGGTCGTACCAACTCAGAAACCTTTGCTGAAGATCATGACATGTCAAATGCATAGTTCAGTTGTAAAGGACATAATAATATAGACAAACATTCAACGAGACAGACATTGAACTATTAAGTAACTAGCTTTAAAATTTGTACACCCTAAAGGGTAAATATGGCGATCTAAATATTTTTGTAAAACCTTTTTTGCTACCCATATTTGTGCAAATAAAATATTTTAATTTCATTTAGCTTTAAGTAGCCTTTGTCACACTTCATCCACAAATATCTCCTGTCACACTCCATCCACAAAAATCTGGCCAATGTACCAATAACGACTTCTCAAATAATCATGAACAACCTTCTGTTTGTCAACCCGTGTTGGGTCTTTTCTCAAAGTACTAGAGAACATGCCTTAACGGCATGCAAATTTCTTCATATTGTCTTTTTAAAAGCAGCGAAAGTAATAAAAGTGCCACTATTAATTTTCACTTGTAACTCGTGGATACGGTGTTCAGGCCAGGCCCCTATATTTAAAAAAAAAATAGTCTGTTCCTTTATTTTGAACTCGATTTTAATTTTCCTTAAATTTATATTTTTGGTTTCATACATCAAGGTAGATTTGCAGTCTACTTCAGTCTATAATCCTAAGCTAGGCGTGTGTAGGCTAATATTAATCAAGATAGTTAACGTTTTCGATTACAAAAGCGCGCACGAAGCAACCAATATTGGATCAGTACTCGTTGGGAGGCGATCTTGACGCTGATTAAAAAATGTTTGGTATCAATTATAATTATCCGTCCAGATATTCACAAAAATGCCTTCTAGGGAGGCGGAAGATGTTTGGATTCAGGCGGCACAGGACCCAATGGAGTGGCGAACGTTAGGGGAGGCCTATGTACAGCAGTGGACTACGAAAGGCTGCTAGATGAATGGATGATAATTGCTACCTTGATCTACGTGCGATATAAGTATAAAAATGAATGGCAGTTAAAAAGCAATAATTTTTAATAAAATACTTTAATTTCTTTTTTTTCTTGTGCTCGTGCTCGTGCGTGTGCTTTCGTGTTCTTTTAAACCCTAATCTGATTAAAAATTATACTTGTCATCCCATAAAAAGACTTAGGAAAACGTACCAAAAAGTAGGACTGCAACCCTTTTTGCGTCCCACTGCTGGGCACGGGTCTCTCCCCCTTATTAGGGAGGCCTGGAGCTTACTCCACTACGCTGCTCCAGTGCGGGTTGGTGGAGATGCGGGTAAGTGGCCAACCCGCTGTCGGATGTTTTCAAACCGCCCATAAGGCCTCCGACAAGGTTTAACGTCTGTTATCTATCGCCAACAACCGGGACCGACGTCTCAACGTGCCCTCCGAAGCACGGAAACGCGCATGATTTTTTCCTGCCACATGCGGTCACCCATCTCACACCCGACCGCACTCGTTTTACGTAGCTGCATAAACAGCTTGCGTTCTACGCTAGCCGCCGAGCCATGCGCACTTCATACCACACTTCATACCAAAAAGTAGATATTTTAAATGTATTTTCATACTGAGTACTTCGGTATCAGGAACACATGAGGTAAGGTAACAAAATAGTGATGTTGAAGCAATATAAAAATTAAGAGTCGTAAAAACCACATACCTATTCTTAGTTTACGTAATGTGTTATTAATATCAAAATATTTTATCTTATCTCACATCACATCTAAAATGGTAAGACATAAAAAGAAAAGTTTCGTTAGTAGGTTGTAAACTTAGTAGTTAATTTTAATGATCAGCTGGATCATCTCTTAAAATAACTTTCGACCTCCCTAAGGCAATACTTTAATAGCGCCTCAAAACCATACTAATTCTCTTTCTCGCCAGATAACTTTACATTGTTTGAACTAGCAACCTTAAACCATTACTTGAACAAATTGCAACTTAACAAAAACTTGAGTAAACAATGAAAACAAAAGCTCCAAATTATTATTACTAGGTACATTCCTGTCAAACAAAATCAGTACAAAGCTGTTAACGAAATCACTAAAGCTAACACGGTAGCTTACAGGGCCCCAATAGAAAATAATAATAGACCCATTCAGAGCAACGCCGATATAAAAGAGATCGTTGAAACAAAAGACCCCAGGGGACTCGAGCTCTCAAGATAAAACAAAACAACTAATGACCCTACAGATTGTAAAACCGTATACGCACTATCCTTTTCTGTTGTCCGCCGACGCGTGCAAAAAGGATGTAAGCGTGTGTAGGTTTAGCGGAACATTATGAGCTTTTATGAACATCCATTAATAAATTGCTGTGGTAACCTTTATAACAAGCCGCTATAATTAAATTTTATCACTGTGAAGATTTGGGTACAGTTGATGTGACAAGGATTTGATGAGAACAAAACACACAATCGAAATATTGTCTTGTAAATCCTATGTTCTAGTACGTTACTTTTGAATCATTATCACAGAATACATAATTGTCATTATGGAATAAAAATAGTAACACCTTAATTTTTGACGGTTAATTTGGAACTGCTGAAAGTTTTTCTTATTCGTTGATTTTTAGTAATGCCTTTCAAATACGTGAGGATGGTGTATACTCTGCTGAACAGAAAAAAGTAACGTCTCAATTCGTGTTCATTTCGAGACGAGACCTGGGCAAACGAATGTTGATGTCGAGAAATGAACAAACACAATGAAATTGTTAAACAACGAAGATAAATACAAAAGGAATTTAGTGTCGGTGGAATCATAAGAGTGGATGTCATGATTGTCGTGTCACGACTCTCATGGGACGATGTTCCAGAGTCCTTGAGTTTGAATAATTCCACAGTTTCAAGCAGAAATTTCGGTCTAATTGGATAAATAAAGAAATTTGAAAACAGCGAGAACTTTGAAAATTTCAGCAAACGAATTTTTGAGTGGTAGAACTAGAAAAAAGAAATGAACTGACATAATATAATGCTGAGAATCTTTAGAAAGATCCAGTTATTGTACTTAGAATTTAAAATGAAACTCAAATAAGCGCAGAACGTTGTGTAGTTAGTTATCAATAAAACTACTCACAACTATATTACGTCGAAAAAGAGCTAAAATAAAAACGTTGGACAAAACAAAATTTTAAAAAAACTTTTAGAAAACAAATTCTGTGGCCTTTTGAATTCACCCAACCGAAACTATGTCAACAGTTAACATTTTAAAGAGGGCAGCATCCAACTATTTAATTTCGCTTTTTATATCAATTGTACAGTCCGATGGTAGTCAGATATCGTCACGACAATCCGCGACCGCTTCTCGTTCGTTTTATTTACTGTGTTCTTATTGTTGTTGGTTTTTTGTACTTTAGTTGTTGGTTTTGTCGAGAATGTAAAGGAATTGACGTCTCCATCGCGATTCGTCACGCTTGGCTGTCGACGGGATGACGGCGCGATTTTTTCCGCCATTAAAACTAATAGACCGATCCTGCTCTATCAATGTAAATCCTTTCTGCAACGAAATAAAGTTCATAATCAGTTCCCATATTGAGGGCTTAGTGTAGTTAAATATATCTGAAGTAGCTTACATGTAGACCCCTTATAGAGAGAAGTGATGACTTAATTTCAGCCATTTGCCATGGGCGCGGGATTGCATATCTTTAACGTACTGCGCCTTTGTGAAGCGTGCATTTTTTAATGCAACTAGTTGGTTGTCTCATCGATTACACCTTTTTATATAGAAACTGGATAGCATGAGTGCACTTTCATACTTTTTGCGCCACAGAACATTATAGCTACAACTATGTAGATAAATTTTATAGCCCTAGCAAACTTTTTGCTGAACCAGTAATTATATGTATGCTGATTCGATTTTTAATGGGGTTGTAATTTTAAGGGGTATAATTATGTGATTAAAGTTTTGTTAAGTTTTTTATAGTGTTCACAAATTGAGTTTGCTCTTTAATAAGAAAATTATCTTCATCTACATGGTTTGTTTTTGCGATGTCTATTAAGATACGAGTAATAATCAGTAAACTACGACAGGATGAGCTTTACGAGACTTTAGAAGCACGAGACGCGGAGCAACTTAAGAATTTACTGTTCAACAAGTCAGTGGGGTCTCAGAGCACTTCTAAGTTTCTCGGAGCGAGAAAGGCAATAGTATAATCACGTGTAAAGTGTGTAGCAGCTCAGGGAAAGCTCTTGGGTTCCCATAGGGATACATAGGATTCAACGAGATTACATCTGGGGTGTACGCACATAAATTGTGCTGTATTGTGTACAGCGTCGTCTACTGCCGTGGCTGTAAATTTCCCGTGATAAACAATGTTGATATTGTTATATCAAATACCGTTGTATGATTTAAGAGCCTTAGTTTCAGATCGATAGTTTCGAACTTGGAAAGTTGGTCTGTTTGCATCGATTTGCGGTAAAATATGAAGTGACAAACGGATATGGATAAATAACTTTGTTGTTGCTAAAGTTTGAGACAGAGAATGGTATTGGGGAATAAATGTTTTTGATTTAAATTTTACTGCCAGTATCGAAGACTAAGTTTCATGTAAGTTAATATCAACTAACAAAGCATTTTTTTCCATCATCAAATTATCACTATGAAGTTTTATTGGATTAATGACGACCCGCGTGGCGTAATGGTTGCCATGCCGGACTGCCGATAGGAGGATCCCGGGTTAGATTCACAGCGAATCAGAAATTTGAATCATGATTGAAATACTTAATCAACTTTATTTGTAATTATTGTTATCATTAATTGTAAAAATTTGGTTAATTAACGACTAGGGGTTACCTGTAATGTTAGTTCTAAGCCTATAAAGAATAGATAAATAAATAATAAATAAATAAATCTGTTCTTGGTCGGAGTGTGTGTTCATGGCAGCCAGGACACAGGGTATATCTTCCTACTGTGGGGCTATGAGTATGAAGCATTATTTATTTAGGTATTAATGTAATTACATTTAAGTAGATTAACGTAATTTGTACAAATCATACAAATGCAGGATACACGTAAACTCACTTGTACTCATATCATTAATTTGCATATCATTAACGCAGTCGAAACTAGAGCGGATTTATTTTCGTAATGATTTAATTACTTCCAGTAACATTGCGTTTGCGGACGGAAACACAACATGAGCTAAAATTCAATTTGGACGTAATGGTGTATTTTGCAATATGATAATTATTATGTTATTATTAGTTATTAGGTTAGGGGTTATTAGAAGCGCGCATGGCCTGGCGGTTTGCGTAGAACGCAAACGATCTATGCAACTAAGCCAAACGGGCGCGGTCAAGTGTGAGATGGGTGACCGCTAGTGGCAAAAAATTTCATGCGCGTTTCCGTGCTTCGGAGGGCACGTTAAGCCGTCGGTCCCGGTTGTTGTCGATAGATAACAGTCGTTAAACCTTGTCGGAGGCATTATGGGCGGTTTGAAAACATCCGACAGCGGGTTGGCCACTAACCCGCATCTCCACCAACCCGCATTGGAGCAGCGTGGTGGAGTAAGCTCCAGGCCTCCCCAATAATGGGGAGAGACCCGTGCCCAGCAGTGGGACGCAAAAAGGGTTGCAGCCAGCCAGCCAAGGTTAGGGGTAATACCGTATATTCAGCTAGGGAGCTGCCTAACAAGTGAAGTTGTCATATTTTATTTTAATGTACACATTAGTATACAAGATAAATAAAGTACCTATAGAAGCAGGAAGATAAACATTACTAATATTTATATGACAATAATTAATATTATCGTTGATATTGTTTGACTTGAACTAGAAAGATCGTAAGGTAAACCTGCTTGTCAGAGAAAATATTACTTTCGATGATGCGATACACAATATAAGTATTTTATTTATTACTAGCGGCCGCCCGCGACTTCGTCCGCGTTTACTTTAATTTTAGAATTTCTCTAAAATATAAGTAGCCTAAGTTACTCCTTATTACATCAGCTACGTACCAGTGAAAGTCCCGTCAAAATCGGTCCATGCGTTTCAGAGATTAGCCGGAACAAACAGACAGACAGATAGACAGACAGACAGACAAAAATTGTAAAAAATGATATTTTGGTATATGTACCGTATATAAATTCATATGCATGTAGTATAAAGCAGTTTCTTTAATATTACAAACAGACACACCAATTTTATTTTTTGTATGGATTACATTATTATTTAACTTGATTTAAACCCATCTTGGTGGTCTTTCTTTTCTTAATGAATATGATCTAATAGTCAAGTTTATTGAATTGAGGCTTTATCACATTACACAAAATGTTTGTCATCGCTAACTTACCCATTAGGTGCGACGCGGAAGGAACATATAAGTAATTCAATTTCCCAAGACGTGCATCTTAAGATCTTAAGCACTTTAACTTCGATAACATTTGCGTATGTAATTTACGATAGCTAATATACAGTAAAACCAGCTTATATAATCATGCTTTATAATATTCCATAAACAGAATTCTGTATTGCCCACAGTATTACCATCCAGTGACATAGGTTCAAAGGAGATTTTAACGAAATATTTGCACAAATATGGGTGTTTACAAAAGGTGTTTTTATACAGTTGGTTCGCCATATTTACCTTCATGAGGTATGCAAATATTAATTACAATTACAACAATTACAATAATTTAAATTTTAACTAAGTAATTACAAATATAAAAATAGTTTTATTTATTATATTATTTTTATCATTACTTGTACCCATATTGCACCTTTTAATTGATTAATTTTATTTATTAATTTTCTTTCGGATCGGATCCGATCGTCGGCTTTGGATACCCATATTGCAGGGTTTTTGTTCACTGAGAGGAAAAAATCCGGCGAAAAAAAACAGAGTTCATGAAGCAACTGATGCACACGTGGCGTATCAATAACACAATTTTACAATGCACAGAAAATTAATTACGGTCTTCATCACTGGCTTTCACTGTAACTGTTTCCCTCGAATCTGACGTTAAAACTCAACAGATCACAGTCAATTTATTTTCAAGCACTAGGTTATAAATTATAGAAATCAGAACAGACAAGCCCTGGGTTGTCAGTTAAATTATACACGAAACCCATTCCACAGAACAATTTGCATTCTAAACATTCGTTGCAAATTTGACACAACGTGGAATATCATCGCATTCACACTTTATTATAGCGCCATCTGTCGGATGGAAATGTTCAGCCTGTTTGTTTATACAGTTAAATACGTTTGCTGATGTGTGATGAGTTACGAGTTATCGTTTCGGTTTGAATTCAGCGTGCAATATCCACAAGTGATGATTATTTTACATCATGGCAATAAAATTTTGCAGCCAGTGTTAGTATTCTTACGTATTTATTTCTCAAAATTTATAAAAATAGCAATATGTCTAAAGTACATAAGTCATGTTACATAGTATTAGATTTTATGCACCAGAGTTAATTTGAGTTTAATTCTTGGAAGGGAATAATTAAACCAATTTCGATGAAATTTCTGTATGAATAGAACATAAATTAGTAACTTTATGTAAAGGTTTGACGACGTTCAATTTCCAATTATCAGTATCTCGTGTAGCATCGCATTTACATACAATTAAAAAAAATGTTTTACGTTCTTTGGTTATAGCGACCACTTATCATCACGTGGTCTGTAATCTGTGTGTTGGTATGTAACTTTTTTTTAAATTACATGTAAAAATTCATCGTCAGCCACATATAAAGCCTCTAATTCATCACACTTAACTTTAGTGGGAAGCTCTAATTAAATAGCGTCGTTACCGAAACTGCTCTCAACTCGTGACACGGCGACGTACTCTATTCAAAGTGAGGCTCGCCAATTACTCAGTTAATTTAATTTAGTAATGTCATACCAAATTGTGATCTACGACTGTGTATCCACTGTTAGTGTGGAGGTCTCTATTATTCTATTCAAGAACACTACGAAGCCAGTAGTAATTAAGTACTTAGTACTGGTACTGGTACTGATGTAACAATCATAATTTGTTTATAGGAATTAGGACATTTTCATGAGCTGTATATCCAAATAGACTATACTTAGGCCATCTGTCTCGGCCCGATACATCTTCGTATTAATTTTGGTATATAGGTCAATGTATCAAGACAAGCTGACAACGAATAATAAATTAAATGAAATGAAATGAAAATATTTTATTTGCACAAATATGGGTAGCAAAAAAGGTTTTACAAAAATATTTAGATCGCCATATTTACCCTTTAGGGTGTACAAATTTTATTGTAAAAGTTATATAATTACAAGTTAAATTATAAACTAATTATGCACAGTAAACACTAAAATATACAGTATACTTAAATAATTTTACAACAATCACTTAAGCTACTTAAATTCAATTTAACCCAAGTTTGTGCTTTTTACCGACTTCCAAAAGGAGGAGGTACTGTATTCGGCTGTATGTATTTTTTTTTTTTTTTATATATGTTCACCGATTACTCCGCCGTTTGTGGACCGATTTTCAAAATTCTTTTTTTGTTCGTATGCTTATACTCCCGAGGTGGTCCCATTGTCACCAAATCAGGATCTGATGATGGGATCCCAGGGAAATCGAGGGAAACTCTCAAATTTTATAGGCACACTCATTGATTTTCTTATACTTTCTGAAGCATAAGAGATATTTGTACATAGTAATCATCATCTCATGTTGCTGAGCTGATGATGGAAGGTACTGCAACAGTGAGGAGTTGAAAGCAAATTCTTTCAATAAATAGTTTTTTATTCCAAATCTTACATTCTTGAGGTGGTCCAACTGTCACCAAGTCAAAGTCTGATGAGGGGGTCCCAGAGAAATCGAAGGGAACATTCAAATTTTATAGCACAACAAATGATTTTCATATTTTTACTAAAGCAAAACAGGTATTTTTGTATAATTATCATCATATCATGTTGCTGAGCTGATGATGGAAGGTACTACGAAGGTTAGAAGTTGAGAGCAAATTCTTTCAATTAATGGTTTTTTGTTCGATATCTTACATTCCTGAGGTGCTCCAACTGTCACCAAGTCAAAGTCTGATAATGGTATCCCAGAGAAATCGAAGGGAACGTTAAAATTTTATAGCACAACAAATGATTTTTACTAAAGCAAAACAGTTATTTGTGTATAATTATCATCATATCATGTTGCTGAGCTGATGATGGAAGGTACTATGACGGTTAGGAGTTGAGAGCAAATTCTTTCAATAAATGGTTTTTTGTTGGAAATCTTACATTCCTAAGGTGGTCCAACTGTCACCATGGCAAAATCTGATGATGTGATACTAGGGAAATCGAGGGAAACACTGAAACTTAATAGGCACACACATTCTTTTAGTCATATTTTTTAACATAATACAAATATTTATGTCCGGTAATTATCACCTCATGTTGCTAAGCTGATGATTGAAGGTACAACTCCTCAACGGTTAGGAGCTGAGAGCAAATTCTTTCATTAATTTATACGTTCAAGTGGACTGATAGTAGTATTCTTTCAGGCTATAAGATGGCTATTAGGTAAACATGATTATAAAAAGTATCTCTTTAACGTTTAGAAGTTAAGTGAAAAAAAATCCAATTATGCTTATACATATTATTATGTGCAGGCAGAATTATTAAAATTACTAAAAAGAGTGAAATAAATTAAGTTTTTAACAAAAAAATAGAACCGACTTCAAACGGTAAAAAATAAAATTGTTCAGTACCTACTTCTTCTTGCTTATGGTAATGACTCTTAAAACTATTTTTGGAGTCGGGCCCTTAGTAAAATCAAAAATGTCCTGTCTTAGTAAATATAGTGTACATTTCGTTCTGAATGGGCACCGACTCCAATACAGTTTTAACAGTCATTACCATAAGCAAGAAGAAGTAGGTAATGTTAATGTCCCACTGTCTGTACTGTCGGTGCCCATTTAGAACGAATAGTACATTAGTACGACATTTTAGTAAGGGCCCGACTCCAAAGATAGTTTTAAGAGTCATTACCATAAGCAAGAAGAAGTAGGTACTGAACAATTTTATTTTTTACCGTTTGAAGTCGGTTCTATTTTTTTGTTAAAAACTTAATTTATTATACAAATTTATTTTATTTTATTTGAACCATACGTGGTTGACCGTCATCAGCTTTGGGCACCCACCATGATGGGTTTTTGTACGCTGAGAGGAAAAAAAACTGGCGGAAAAAAAACCTCCCAGGTTTTTATCCCGCGAAATATCTTATTTATTATTTATTTAAGTTAATATTTTATTATATATATTATTATTTATCGTTTAGAAACTCAGTGACCGAATAGTACGCTTTTTTAATTAAATACATTTTAAGTAAGAAAGTAAAGAATCCTAATTTTTCATATTTAAGTTCAAGTCCAAAATCCAAGCCGAAAGAGCGTAAAGTATTCGTACCTACCTATTTTTCAATTCATTAAATTTGGCGTTACTTTCTTTCATAAAGGGGATCATTCCATGTAATAACCTATGGAGATACGAATCTTTGCCCGTGGCCACCATAGCGATGTCACGTTATAGTTCGAATTAATATATGAGCTCTTGTAGCTACCGCCGCATTGCTTAGTGCTATGATACCAATCTCCTCTTAGGATCTCTATTCATCGACGTAAATGGCCTTATCGTGAAGCAGTGTACGTGTATGGACTAAATTATTATGTTGCTTGTCTTCAAGGAGTGGAGATATTTCACTCTTTGCCTCCAGCGTCTTTGTTTGTAAGCTTTGTGTTGAATGAGCTTGTTTTGATTCCTGTTCGGGTATAGGAAAAGAAAGAAAATTTAGTATGAATTCCCTCAAGAAAATAATACTCATATATTATCTCTTCATATAATTGCACATTAGATTTTAAAATAATGACGTCAGTAAAATGTTATTCATAGGTATAAAATTAAGGTATATCATTGAATGAAAGTGTTCTTTAAAACCTAATCAGCTTCTCTGTTTCATCTTGTGTATTTCATTGCATTTCATCCTTTTTTTTCAACCTTTTTTTTCTGTCCCACTGCTGGGCACAGGTATACTCTCAGAAGTGAGAGGGATTTAAGCAATAGTCCACCACGCTGGCCAAGTGCGGATTGGTGGACGTCATGCTTTCGAGAAGTTATAAATTTCTTTCAGGCATTCACGGCGATGGAGAACATCGTAATCAATTAAATATCACGATATTTTCCATCACCGTGGAGCAACGATAAATGCGCACATTACAAATTTCTTTGTCAGAGGTGCGCGCCGAGGATTTGAACCCGGGATCGGTCGCGTCAAAGACCGCGGCTTTTTACCACTCGGCCATCGCTACTCCATTCCATCCATTGCCCTTGAAGTTTAAGTCAATTTCCCTTCATCCACTAATCCGTCAATGATGTATTTCCGCTCACCATCTTCAACTTTAGATTATTCAAAACTCGCTCCTCGTTTAACTATTCATGGCCAGGCTTGGTTCTACATCGTATAACAGGACCAATAAAGCATCTACTAACACACCTTGGCATCTGAATTTGCATTTCAAACGATTTCCCCTAGGATTCTGATATGGGCTAATGTTAGAACAGAAATTTAGCCATATTAGTCCGTTCTAGTAAAGCTAGTTACACACTCAATGTAACTAAACGAACGTCTAAATATGTAGCAATGTACAATGATTATCTTACTTAAATTTAATAATAATTGTCACTTAAATATTGTGAGCATTCGAAACGCTGCAAACGAATCCTTAAAATTTAGTATACTCGACCGATTTGTAAAAATGAATTTTTAAAAATGTACTCTTTACATTTACAAATATAGTGTGGTCATCGTGTCAACCATCAACAATAACATTGCATTCAAAAAAATTAAGGAGTCTACGCAAAAAATGATTTGTTGGTATATTATGGCTAGTAGTACCTTGGGAGAGGATACCGGGTTATGTGGGATTTGTACCGCACTAATACCCCCTCGGTGGCCTGCCTCTGCACTTGCGGGTGGACTCCGGGATCTCCATTGGAAAGCACCGGTCCACGTGCGGCGACCCAGAACTGGCCCATCGAGTAGATGTGCTCTCTTACACCTTCAGGTGTTCACGGTGGTATGCGGCCACGCACACACCACCGTCTCTCTCGTCGGCTGCTGGCTGGACGGGTGAGAGTGGGATCACCGTCCGCAAACCCGGAAGCCCACTTTTAGTAGCCTCTTACGATCAGGCAGGGGATTCCGTAGCTCTATTCTTAATCAGGGACTAGTATCTAGCTGCTGTAAAACACAAATATTGCCACATTTTACATTATCGGTGAAAAAAGGCTTTCTTTAATGAAATCTACGAGTACTTAAAATTCCTCTTGTGCTTCATGTAACTCTAGTCTAGCTTTGCTATGGATAATCGCCATTAGTAATACGAGTAGGTGTCAGATACAAGCTTGAGACGTTCCGCAGCATCCCCTTTGAATGCCCCCAATAGAATTACGATATGCATGCATTATGTCTCAGAATGCTCCAGGCGTGAAATTGGACTCTATATGCTGATATGCTTCTGCTGGTAAAGATATTGGCATCAGATAATTATGTTTTGTAAAGTATCTTTTATAATTTATAACTTTTTTCCACCATTCGAAAGGTGGTAGAACTATTATGGTTCCTGGGAAGTACCACCGCTGCACCCACTTCTGCCGTGAACCAATTTCATTGTGTTTTGTTGTAAGGTGCAGTAGCCGGCCACAGTTAGATAAGGCGACTACCAGCTTCCGGAGTAGCAGCGCAACTGCATACGACCTCAGACAAGACTTACATATGCTTGCTTGAGGTTGTATGTAGATGTCAATGGGCTGCAACGACCTCTTAATACCACGTGGCCTGCATGCTCGTTTGCTAATCCATTCAAATAAAAAAAAAACATATTGGAGATTTGGAGTAGTGTGTTGGAGTAAGCTCCAGACCTTCTCGCTGATCGGGAAAGAACCTTACCCAGCTGTGGGATGCAAGGATTGCAGCCAACAAAGGAGCAGCAGATGTGCATATTAAATGAACATTGTAGTCAATATGTCATGTAGAAATCTCAAAACAGATTAAGCTCTTCTTAAGAGACGAAAAATTAATTAATAAGGTTCACATAGCCCCAAAGTAGGGTAGATATACCCTGTGTCGTGGGTACCATGGACACACAAAGACAGAAACACAAACACCCAGACCGAGAACAAAAATTTAAACTCATCATTCAAATTTCTGTTTCGCCGGGAATCGAACCCGGGACCATTACGTCATACGGGTCGTCATAGAAGAGAGAATAGAATAGACGAAGTTCTCGCATTGGCTGAAACCCTTTTTGCGTCCCACTGCTGGGCACGGGTCTCTCCCCATTATTGGGGAGGCCTGGAGCTTACTCCACCACGCTGCTCCAATGCGGGTTGGTGGAGATGCGGGTTAGTGGCCAACCCGCTGTCGGATGTTTTCAAACCGCCCATAAGGCCTCCGACTAGGTTTAACGACTGTTATCGATCGACAACAACCGGGACCGACGGCTTAACGTGCCCACCGAAGCACGGAAACGCGTATGAAATTTTTGCCACTAGCGGTCACCCATCTCACACCCGACCGCGCCCGTTTGGCTTAGCTGCGTAGATCGCTTGCGTTCTACGCTCGCCGCCAGGCCATGCGCGCTTCTCGCATTACCTACTCTGCACTAAGTAGACCGATTTGCGATATTTTTTGTTACTTTGGTTAACTATACCCCATAGATGGTCCCTATAGGGCACCACACTACAATTTTCTATGACGTAGTTACCATAGGCGCAAAGAATGACAAAAGTACATGTCATAAGTCTGATAACAGGAATTACATTTGATTTAAACAAGTTTCTACATTTTTAAGTTCAAGTTTATCTTTTATTTCAACCTTTTTTATGTCCCACTGCTGGGCACAGGTCTCCTCACACAATAGAGAGGGATTTAGGCCATAGTCCACCACGCTGGCCAAGTGCGGATTGGTGGACGTCATGCTTTCGAGAAATTATGAATTTCTCTCAGGCATGCACGGCGATGGAGAACATCGTAATCAATGAAATATCACGATATTTCCATCACCCTGGAGCAGCGATAAATTCGCACATTACAAATTTCTTTGTCAGAGGTGCGAGCCGAGGATTTGACCCTGGGATCGGTCGCATCGAAGACCGCGTTTTTTTACCACTCGGCCATGGCTGCTGCTGCTCAAGTTTATCTAGCTCGTCTAAATTATCATTCTTGAAAACCGTCAATGTGATTTCAGTCGTAACATGAATACATCTCCAACGAGCTCAAGTAATGCGGTAATGTAACACGCGTATCACATTGCCTTATCACGTCATGATGTATTACCGACGTTGATGTTTCTCTATACTGTAGTTGCAAATGACGCGTAATGAATCAAGAATGTCAACTGGCTTTAACTGACGACGAAAGGAGATTCCAAGCATCTTAAATAACAAATATAAATTCACGTACCACCACCAACAAAACAATAACATGCGAATAACTTTATATCAATGGAGTTCTGCAAAGTAACGCCTGATTCTATTAATTATATAAAAATGTGAAAATCAACTGAATCATTAAAGTTTTATGCACAGAACAATATTAAGAGAGGTAGAACGGCAATAATGCGCCGTTCGTATGAAGACTGGTGTCGCCGATTAAGCCCCGCCTTTCACCTCCATTACATCTGTACTTAAATAAATACGAAGCTTACGCACATATTTGCAATTTCAAATCTAGCCAATGTTATCGCCGCACAATCACGCGATTTCAAATGAACGAATCACACACAAGCACGCACACAAGCACGCATATCGTAGCACGATCGCTTGTTTCTGTACAGATTTTTCAATCTTGAGCGTTTGCTCAAAATTCTTTGGCGCGTCTGCCCCGCCCACATTTCCATTCTACTCTTTTAATATGTTCTGTGGTTGTATGTAACCTACTAAAAACCATAATTCAAAAAGCTAACCTATTGCTCTTAATTGTCATTTTACTGACATTCTTGGCGTGAATAAGGGATACAATACACCAGCGATAATTTATCACAACAATATAAGACGGTGTTAGGACATTTTATCATTATGTTACTTGCCTTAGTCTTTATATTTAAAAATTTCGTGTCACAGTGTTTGTTATCACACTCCTCCGAAACCACTAAACCGATTTTGATGAAAATTCACACTTGGTAGGTCTGAGAATAGGCTATTATTTATTTTTCATCCCCCTAAGTGATAAGGGTGGCCCACCCCAAACATTTAACGCGGTATGGACTTCGCGGGGTCAGCTAGTTTATTCATATTACCTTAATTGTTTAGTAGATCTTCAATTTCTACATTATTTACTTGTATTCAAGTAACAAAAACATTTTACGACAAAAACTGATTAAGTAGGTAGGCTTTCATAAAATAAATTCATTTACGACTCCAATTTAAAAATTAAAGCAAACTCTCCCTCCTCCTAAAACGTATGTTCTTTATAGCACAATAATGGTATGCAGTAATTTTAATCTTAATTTCGTCACTCGAGCGGACTTTGGTAAAGCCTATTGTTTCCATTTCAACGAAATAAATTAAAAAAATAATCACCCTTCAGACGGCGTACTTTCACAGGAAACCAATGTTATTTATTCATTAAAATGCTCTATTAACAATTACGCACCGGAAACCTGGCTGGTTGGCGAGGCGATAATGATCTACGCGTTTTAATTATAACCAATAGGCTCCACCCGGTGTTTTAATTTATATAGAAACGTCCAATAGTATTACAGCCCGTTGACGTGAGTGTCATTCCTGCGCCAAGAATATTAATCACTCCGTCGTTATGATTTCAAAATTAGAATTCAACGAACTATTTTCTTTTGGGAATGAACGAGGGAATGAGATTTTCAAATGTAATTCGATTTGACGTTTGGATGAGAATGATGGCTGTAATGTCGGAATGTATTACGTCGCAGTAGTGACGGATAAATGAATCGTGTTTACGTCGGGTATAATATCCTTAGTTGTAGTTATGTATTTGTAAAAAAAATCTGTTTCGTTATCCAAGGTTTATTTAGATTTTGATGCGCAATATTTTTATTGCGGAGAATTAAAACCTTTGTATTTCTTACCTACATTTTCACGTTAGTTATTATAAAAAAGTAAAAGGTATTATTTATGGAGGATTTGTACAACATATTTTCGGGCACAGACGAGGCGCATTTCACGAGATGCAATCGTAGCCAGTAAAACTTTGAACGAATTCACTGGGCGTATGTATATGTCGCAGTCGGATCGTATAATCCGCCGTATTACATTCCGGCTAGCTATTTCCTAAAACAGGGCTGTATTGTAATGCGGCGCACTCTCGTTCAGCCGGATTGCAATTCAGCTAAATTAGCGAACGTTGTATTGTATAAGCTCTTCGCGTTCGTCAAAGCGGCGTAATATCGTGCCGCCCAATTGCCTATATGTTACAGCCAAAGTAATAAATCCGGATATTATATATTATCTAGCCATTATTTATGATATCTACTCAATTTAGATAAAGTGATAATTGACAATGAATTAATCACTTTCCAAGGCTTGGATAATGTAATAAAACAAGTGGCTCTGTGACATCTTCGGCGCTGCGGGAAGACCACTCCCTCCGCCCCAGCGTAAGAAAGCGCGGCATCTGCGCTCGCCTTCGCAGCTTCGGCTTTTTGGTCTCTCTTGATGCCTGCGCTTACCTACGGCGGGCGGGGAGTGGTCTCCCTCCGCGCCTCCGGCTTTTTATATACACTCTAGGGGTAGTACAGACAAGACCACGTGGATAGTGGGGTGCTCTGATTCGGTTTGGGTATTTTTCGAATATAAATAATTATAGTGAAAATGTGTTTCAGGGTGCCTACGAGGCTTCATTACAATGAGGCTAAACGTGAGCCGCCATATTGTAGAACGTATCGCAATAACAATCCGGCTAATCGTGGACCCGCCTCAATACAGAACGGCCCTGTTTTAGGAACCGGCTAGCTGTAATGTTATACGGCGGATTATATGATCTGACTGCGACATATATACACGCTGACCACGCATCAGTATAATTCAAAATCTGGTTTTGGGTGGTACCTAGGCACCTGTTTGTTATATAAATTTGTACTGTAATAAAAATTTGTAGGAACTTTTTACTTTTTCCATGCTGTAAGACATTTTTACGAATTTTCAAAATACTAGATTAATGCGACCTTTAGATTCTGATTCCCTTGTGAAATACATGAAATATGCGGCAATATTTTTATCACAATGACCTAGAGTTTTGTACAGCTCCGAGGGATTACAGATCTGAATATTTAATTTTGAAACCTCCACGCGTTACTGAAATAAAGAATCAGAGCATACTTACAAATGGACGTACAACATACAGAATTATACGATATGTTGTGTGTATGTATGTTGTCCTAATTTAATAGTTTTCCACCCACAGCTCCGCTTATGTAGGTTACACGTTTTTTTTTTTCATTGGAATAAGATATTTTCCCCAGTTAAAATGTACTCTTCCAGGACTTTAACTATTTCCATACAAACCATACAAAAACTCAGGTTAATCCGTAGCACCGTTTCGATGTGAAAAAAGCATAAACAAACAAACAAACACACATTCTCATTTACAATATTAGTTTGTATATATAGCTTTTTTCCTTTGAGGCACAGAAAATATTGATATCATAATAAAATATCGCTACACACTCATAACCCCACACTAGGATTCCCTGTGTCGTGGGTACCATGTACACAAACAAAGACAGAAACACAAACACCAGGTACAGAAATTAAAACTCATCATTTTAATTTCTGCCTCGCCAAGAATCGAACCTGAGACCCTCCGATCGGCAGTACGGTATGGTAACCATTGCGCCATAGGGGTCGGGTGATGAGAATGCTTTTCGGAAAATACAGTGCCAAATGTGCAAATTTGTGATACGCAACTCGTCAACACAATAATTTTAAGACGAAAATTTTTCTTTTTTCGGACAAAATCACTTCCTTGACATCTGTTTTATATTCCATATATTCTATGTATTTATATCAGTCGATATATAGACTACTAGCCTTCCGCCAGCGGATTCGCCCGCGTGAATCCGTTTAATGGGTCCCCGTAGGATAAAAATAGCCTATGTGCTATTCCAGGCTTCATTGTTACATTAAAAATTAAATCATAGGCGTTTAGCCAGTTGCTTCAACCGCGTTGACCCAGAGATTTAAATCTCTGCGTTGACCCTATTACCCGTTTTCACGTAGGAATGAAGCATTTTTCCGCGGTAAAAATAGCCTTTGTTTCTAATGGTGAAAGATTTTTTGAAATCGGAACAGTAGTTTTTGAGTTTATTCATTACAAACATAAAAAAATGCAAAAATATAACCTTTCCTCCATATAATATTAGTATAGAAAACAGACGATGACCTTAAGCTTTCCGCTCATGTCGTAACCTATTATCTATTTGAAGCACTCTAAATTTCCGAAGCGTAACACTCTCAGTAGTACTAACTCACCACTTAAAAATTACCCATATTCAGTATATAATTTACAGCTGCTCAAGCGGATGCCTTCTCACAAATTACGATACAAAATAACACATTCCCCGACACGACTTGGCCATGGGGAGTTTCGAAATTAACCATAATTGCTTAATTCTGAGCGTATGTTGTTTGCCCAGATCTCGACCGCATAAAGTTCTAAGATGGAGCGAGATGGCAGATGATAAATCCTAAAGCGATGATAGAGATGTTATAAGTTTAGAAATTGGTCGAAATGAACCCATCTTCCAGGTATAAGCTATAACGTGTGAAGGGATTGAAAGTGGAACCATTATAGACGGTGTTTTTACCGCAACTCGTAATGATGTTGCTGGTAAAAAAATAAATTACGTGTCACTATTTAGATTGCAACACTTTTATTTCAAAAACGTGATTGGCTTGAAAGCATCGCTATAAAATTTAATAATGTTACTACAGTTGCTGATAAACACAAATATATCTATCTACTCAAACATAGTTGATACAACTTTCGTGATTTGGGGAAATTCTCGTACAACCGCTGCACGAACTTCTGTGAAACAATTATATTGTGTTTTTATACATAAAATTGGCTGCAACCCTTTTAACGTCCGACTGCTGGGTACGGGTCTCTCCCCATTTTTGGAGAGCTGGAGCTTACTCCACCACGCTGCTCCAATGCGGGTTGGTGGAGTCCAATGCGGGTTGGTGGTGATATACATATATAATTTAACCAAACAAAAAGGCATACGGGCCGGTGGTGTTAAGAAATCACCGTTGCCTATGGACACGGGCAACCCCAGAGGAGCCACCCGAGCATTGCCGGCTTTTTTACAGCTTTCTTGAAGAACCCCATGTTATAGTCCACTGGGAATGTCTCAGCTCGAAGTTTATCCCATAACCTACACATCCGTGGTGGAGTCCATATGGTGCCGGTGAAAATTTAACCTTCGTCTGGTGGTATAATCATTGAATAGTAATGTAGGCATCAATTTGAAAAGTTCCTCTGTGCACTCATAGTAAAGTCGGTAGATCACGCAGAGTGAGCCTATGTTTCTTCGCAAGCTAAGCGGTTCTTGTGTTAGTAGAAACCTACGGTTGGCGCCGGGTATTTAGGAGAAGGCAACCATCAGCTTCAGGAGTAGCAGCACAACAGCATACTACCTCAAAATAGACTAAAATGGCCGCTCCATATTAGTGCCGTGAAGCGCGAAAAACTGGCATGAACGATAATGTGGATGGTCTTCACGTGCGTTCACGCCTATTCCCCGATCAAAGTCGATATTTTGTCCCGCGATAAAGAGTTCGCGTGACGTTCAATGTGTAACGCGTTATTGTAGAAGGTACAATTTGTGCCATGAATTCAGGCCGTGATTTCATGACGTAAATACACAGCGACAATGTGGAGCCACCAAAATAAGTTTGAGGTTTTATATAAATGACAATGGGCTATAACGACCACTTAGAAACACTTGCCCTGCATTATCGTCTGCTCTTCCATTCTAATAAGTAAAAATATAAGTATGCTTATAAACTCGTAATGAACACTTTGATAATTCTGATGATCGATGATTTATATGAAAAATTTCGATTGTGCACCATCTTTATTTCTGGTCTACTTATCGGTAATATATGTATTTTAAAATAAAATTCTGGAATGGTTACATGATCTTACCTATGAAGGAACGGAGGGTTACTGCTCGGTTTAAAATAGGTTAACATACGTACTTACAAAAACAGACGCACTTACTAATACATACTCACACGAACACACGCACGCATACACACACACTCACACGCACACACGCACGCATTCACACACACGCACACACACACACAGACACACTCAAGTATTTAATGTTGCTGAATATTATTGGTTTTAAGTTAAGTTTTATTATTGTCAATTTTATGGGGAAGACACTGCCTTTCACAACACAGTGTAAACTAAAATGGCGGGCAGGGTTTCCTATTTTGTTATGGACTGTCTTAAATTAATTACATAATAATATGTGGACTGTTTAAGTTTAAGTGGATAAATAAAGATTTTGTATTTAATTTTTAAAGAGACTAAAGTTATCAGCATTTGCTAGACCACCACGATGCGCCATTTCAATGCCACAAAGACTCAAACCTGTATTACTGCTTCCATTACGCAAGCTGTATTTTAAACAACCAAGCATTTTTAAGGCTTCGAAAGGAATCGTCAAAAAATGCCTGATGAAATGTATACGGAATTATTATTCATTTATGCGATAAGAGTTTTTAAGGAAAAGTTTGCATTTGATGATTGCAATATCAATAAAATGAATACCACCTAAGGTTATTGACCTAAGTTTCAAGGAACTTTTAATCATTACAACTTCTTTTATGATAATAAGGGATATTATCACTTTTAGAGAAGCTACACAGCTAACCGAAACGGTTGCTGTCGAATATAAGATGGGTGACCGCATTGTCAAAATATCATGCGTGTTTTCATAATAACTCGAGGGTCACGTTAAGCCGTCGATTTCGTTTGTTGTCGATATACGTATAACGTATACGTATCAACCTTTTTTTATATCCCACTGTTAGAGGAGACCTGTTGGGCACAGGCCTCAGTCCCAAGTGAGATAATTTAGGCCATAGTCACGCTGCGCCACTGCCACACTGGCCTAGTGCAGCTTGATATACATCATACTAATGTGTATGCCTCATCATACAAACTTCATATGTTTCTCTCAGGCATGCACGGCGAAGGAAAACATCGTAATCAATTAAATCCCTACTTAATATTATAAATTCGAAAGTAACTCTGTCTGTCTCTGTCTGCTACGCTTTCCCGCTTAAACTACTGAACCAATTTTAATGAAATTTGGAACACAGATAGAGTGGACCTTGGGAAAGGACATAGGATGGTTTTTATCCTACGGGAACCTATAAACGCGGCCATGCGGGCGAAGCCGCTGGCGGAAAGCTAGTATAACAATATTTCCTATCACCATGGAGAGGTGCGCGCCGAGGATTCGAACCCGGCATCTCCCGCGGTCCAACCACTCGGTCATCGCTGCTCGATATATAGCAGTCGTAAAACCTCGTCGTCTCGTCGTCTTATGGGTAAGGCGATTGAGTATCCTATGCTAGGCCGAGGCAATTACCTACATATGTGAAGATAGTCATGCCCAGCAGTGTGACGCAAAAAGAGTTGCAGTGCAGCCATTATACCTTACCGCCTAAGAAATAGACACGACATTCGTAGCTATATTTGTTAGATCTTAGCAATTCATTCGTAAGAATGAGATTTTTTTTTCTATAAATTCGGAGGTGCAGTATATTTTTACTAGGTAGGTAACAAAATATTTTTTGACGTGACAATGTCTACTAAATCGATGAACGCCGGCTGCACGCACGAAAAAGGATGACTCATTGTAACGTTACGCTCATTGTAACATTACGTTGAGGCGTGAGCGTTCGGCTTGCGCCGCAGGTTATATCCTCTTTGTTGTTGCGCCGCATCCGCGATCCGCGTTTTGTCAACTGTTTATAAAGTGAAGTAAAAAGTTTTTTTTTTATTTATGGCATCGCAAACTCTGTGCATACTGCCAGCGTCAAGTATAATTTTTGCATAAATTTTTGCCAGTTTCAATGAAACTGGACGAAGTAATAACAAAGTCAGTAAATCATCAGTAATCAGACAGTCTAGTCAGTCCAACATTCAAGTAAAGCGATGGCTACTTTACTAGAACGTGTCCGATGGAATTTTGGAGGCAAGCAGAAAAAACATATTTTAGCACTGTTATTCTATTTCACAAACACTGTAATTAATTTATAGCAAACAAAATGCCATCAACTTTATCCGATATAAGAAAAATACACCAAGAGAATGAAAATAAAATAAGAGCACAATATGTCTTTTTCGACTTCCCGCCAAAACTCCAAGTGAAAAGTTAATGTGGTTTCCATTGTTTTGTTATGACGTTGTCACGTTAAACTATCGTCCGTAAACCGACTTTACAGACTACCTTTTTTTTAAAACTAATAAACTTTAATTTGTTTCAGATGTCGCCGTTGGTCGGATGACGTTATTAAAAAGGTTAGTGAAGCAAAATAGTTTTAACACCGCTATAAAATATACGATCGAAAAATATTGCAACGGAGCCAATTTTACATACAGTGAATAAGCAGGCAAAGATCGTAAAGTTGGTGTTTTAAAGAGTTTTATTTCTGCTCGAAAGCCATAAATTCTTGGTATTTACAGTTCCCATATATGCTCTGGTTGTCATAAAGGAATTACTATTGTAGAACAAACTTTACAACGCTTTAAAAAAGAAAATAATAAAAAGTGAATTTGAAAATCAGGAGTACAAGAGGCTAAGATTGATGCAATAAGAGATCCAAAAGAGAACTTTTAAAACTTACAAATTAATTTATTCTGAATTTTTTGAAAATGCACATACAAGGTAAAATATAGTTAATGATGTCAAGGGAAACCAAAAATATAAAGGTGAAGAAGTTATTTTTTTTAAATTAAGCCACAGATTATAACCTTATTTTTCATTTTCGATGATTTAATTAAAACTCGTCTTCTACAAAGATTAGCGTCAACATTTTTTTATCATAATTCGAAAGGTGACACCTCCACATTATGTGAACTTCCAAACAGTGCGGATCCAGGATTTCAGTTTGGGGGGGCTGAATTTGTCCAAGGATGGGGGAGGGGGGGTGACTGACGCATCACGTGTACACGGACCGCGCACTGGTTTGGGGGCAGGGGCTAAATTCAAAATACGTATTATTTGAGCTTTGTCAAGGGTGAACTCCAATTCAACTCCCCGTGGTTCCGCTAGTGCTTCCAAAAACTTAATTTGGAATCAGTGCCTACTTCTAGAAAGTAAAGCCATGGTCTAAGAGCACAATCATCTGAGGACAGCACAACTACAAATAGTGAAATCTGTGTAATCAATAAGAAACGTACTCGTATTATGCGAAGATGTGGCAAAAAAACCTTTAAGTGTGATTTCGACCGGTTTTTATTTCAAAAGTTAAGAAAGGCTGCTCTTCATCACCACATTTCTCAGTCTAAAAAACCCGAAGCCACTGTTTAATCTGCGAAACAAAGGAAGTATAAAGTGCAATCTCGGCCTATCGATATAAAACTCGACGAAAACACGCCGTCCTTTTGTCAAAGGCTTTGTGCGTTATTACAGTCGTTATTTTTCGTTTTACTTTTATCTACCTTAACCCGGTTCCGTAACCTGCGGTTCGCGAAATTACTGGCGCTTGTAATAATAATAAAAAGCAATAATAATACACACACACATAGCCCCACACATACACTCATAGCTCCACAGTAAGATAATTAATACCCTGTGTCGTGGGTACCATGGGAACATACAAAGACAGGAACACACAGGTAATTATAATAATAAGCAATAATAATACACACACACATAGCCCCACACATGCACTCATAGCTCCACAGTAAGGTAATTAATACCCTGTGTCGTGGGTACCATGGGCACATACAAAGACAGAAACACAAACACCCAGATCGAGTACAGAAATTTAACCTCATCATTCAAATTTCTGTTTCGCCGGGAATCGAACCTTGGTACCACTCGATTGGCAGTCCGGCTTGATAACCATTGCGCAACGCAGGTCATCTTGTTGTTTGATTATTATGTTTTGACAACGTATCTGTGTTTTAGACGGTATTTTTAAACATTAACTGACTGTGCTCCTCGGTTTCAGCCGCGTTATATAATAAATGCAAAAGTTCGGATGTACTATTATGTTTGAGTGGATGTTTGTTGCTCAATTACGCAAGAACGGCTAAACGGATCGTGATGAAATTTGGTAAATAGAAAGATAGATTGGAATAGAACATAGGCTACTTTTTACCCCGGAAAATTCTACTGTTCTCGAGGGATAGTAGCGTGGAATTATAATCCTATTTAAGGAAGATGAAAAAATTAAATTGTTTTTTTTTTATAATAATATAAAATATATCAACACAGATTAACACAGTACGTTACGTGCGAATTCAACTAACTACATTTTTGTAACAAAACAAAATGGCGATTTTTATTCATGATATAACATTCCCCAGTCTAAAAAACCCGAAGCCACTGTTTAATCTGCGAAACAAAGGAAGTATAAAGTGCAATCTCGGCCTATCGATATAAAACTCGACGAAAACACGCCGTCCTTTTGTCAAAGGCTTTGTGCGTTATTACAGTCGTTATTTTTCGTTTCACTTTTATCTACCTTAACCCGGTTCCGTAACCTGCGGTTCGCGAAATTACTGGTGGTTATATTTTTATTAATATACGTTTTGACAAGTTGTTTGTACCTAGTTGAATTTATTTTTTGTGTACAACGATGGTAAAATATCGTTATTTTTAATGAATTTGGCTGCACACAACCATAATCGGTGAGGCCTAGGATTAATCCACCACGCGCTGCTGTAATACGGGTTAGTGAAGATGCGAGCTGTGGACAACTTACTGCCGGATGTTTTCAAATCAGGGACTAAAATATCAATTAAACATAATAAAATCTATAATAATAATTGAATCGATAAAATTTATAGATTTTTCTATTTTTGATAATTATATCGTTAAAAATATCGATAATTAACTATCGATAAGGCCTTGTCGCGTGTAAAACTGCCGCTTACTAAAACGCAAAACAAAAACACTTGTCAGTGTCGCTCCGCCCGGGAATTCCCCGCTTGGCAAATTTGGCAACGTCGCACTCGCACGTTTCTTTCGTACATTATCGATATTTTAATCGCTATTTCGTATCGATATCCAACTATCGAAATTTTACGTCGATATTTTTAAAATATCGATTTTAGTCTGTGTTTCAAACCGCTCATAGACCTCTGTTTGACGATTGCTATATAGCGGACGATTGCTATATAGGTATTGCGATAGATATCAGTCGTCAAACCTTGTTTGACAGTCGTTAAACCTTGTTCTGTCATCGATAACAACCGACAACAACTACTTAACGTGCCATTCGAAGTACGAAAACGCTTATGAAATTTGTCTGGTATGAATCAAATCTAATTAAATCAAAAATATTTATTTTATTCATCAGAATGTAATTTTTTCTGGGTCATCGCCTTTAGGTGCCTGTTTGGGCTAGATGTTGAGCTGAGAGAAAAAAGGCGGCGGATAAAAAACTCCCAGCAGCAGTTTTTTTTAAATACATATATGTATGCGCAAATAAGTCTGGCCGGCAACTGTATCTTTCCACCGAAATACAATAGAATTTCTCCATGGCAGAAGCGAGTACAGCGGTGGTACTTCCCCGGTGAAAACATTGAAGTTCTCCCAGCTACAATATACCCAAGCCAAAAGTTAAAAAAAATCCGCAAGCTTTTTTTCCTCTCAGGGCCTCTTTCACCACCTTCAAATAAAGTGAGAAGTACACTAATTGTCTGAAAAAAGTCACACGTAACTTCAATTTCAATTTCACGATGTTCGCTTAGTGCGATATCATATGATAAACTGGCCCATACTCAAAGCTTTTACTTGCCAATTAACGGTACTTAGGACGTAACTAATCAACACTTTAGTTGGAGATGGTGAACGAGGCCCTCAGTGTACAAAAATCTTGCAATATGGTACCGGGCGTACGCCAACAACCGGATCCGATCCGGAATATAAATAAATATGAATAAATAATTAAATAAACAAACAACTAAATAAATACATTCTTAAATAAATAAAAAATTAAATCTTTAAAGGCGCAATATGGGATCACATAAAAAAAATGTTAATTTAAATTTTACATTTTTATATATTGTGTTATAATTAAGTTATTTTCTTTTATGTTTGTAATATTTGCATGAAGCGCGCATGGCCCGGCGGTTAGCGTAGAACGCAAACGATTTATGCAACTAAGCCAAACGGGCGCGGTCGGGTATGAGATGTGTGACCGCTAGTGAATGCGCGTTTCCGAGTTTCGAAAGGCACGTTAAGCCGTCGGTCCCGGTTGTTGTCGATAGATAACAGTCGTTAAACCTTGTCGGAGGCCTTATGGGTGGTTTGAAAACATCCGACAGCGGGTTGGCCACTAACCCGCATCTCCACCAACCCGCATTGGAGCAGCGTGGTGGAGTAAGCACCAGGCCTCCCCATTAATGGGGAGAGACCCGTGCCCAGCAGTGGGACGCAAAAAGGGTTGCAGCCAATATTTGCATACTTCATGAAAGTAAATATGGCGTACTAAATAATGTATTAACGGCTTTTGTAGACACCCATATTTGTGCAAAAAAATATTTATCATTGTCTAATCGTTAGTAACCTTAGGCAGTAGCTGCCGACTTAAATAATTCGCCAACTGTGACCATAACCTTACCAAAAGTAATAAGGAAACCAGGAATATTGTCAGACACGCTATCAGTGTAAACAAGAAATTACAATCAAAGTTACACCGTGTTTCGGTAACAAAGAAGATTGAGAGCCTCAGGCATCAGCAAAAATATGATTTGGGATTATTTTGAGGAGATAAAGGAAACATTTTTTGGAAAATGAGGCAGAAATGAGGCGGTTTACAATAAGTTATCCTTTAAAAATACGTCAGGTATATCAGGTTTTTTGTTAGGAGAAAGTCGTTTTTGGTAGGTGGTAGAACTATTATAGTTCGCCCGGGGAAGTACCACCGCTGCACCCACTTCTGCCGTGAACCAACTCTATTATGTTTCGTTATTGTGGAAATGTGCAGTTGTCAGCCACACTTACATGAGGCGACCACCAGCCTCCTGAGTAACAGCGCAACTACATACGACCTCAGACAAGACTTACCTATGCTTGCTTGAGGTTGTGTGCATGTCCATGGGCAGCAGCGACCATGCATGCTCGTCTGCTACTCCATTCAAATAAAAATAAAAAACAGACAAATTTTATTAGTGTGCGTCGGGATTTAAACTGGGACCTTCGCTATATCCAGTGTCTTAACGCTTAACAATAACTGTGCACTCGTACTTGGCTAGAACTATAATTTATAGCACAAAAAATATGACCTTGAAACTAAACCAATAAGAACAAACATTTTTGTAATATTTGTTAAGGTTCCGTAACGTATCTAAAGTTACGTACGTTATCTCTATATATAAAAATGAATCCCTTTTTCCCTTGGTCATGACATCACGCGTGAACGGCTGGACCGATTTCATTAATTCTTCTTTTGTTTGTTATTATCAGGAGAAGGTTCTTATGAAAGAAAAAAATTAAGAATATTGCGCGGATAATTAGAAAATTAAATACATAAATTTAAATACATATATTATTATTATTCATTTTATGATTAATAAGAATACTCATTTTATTCATTTAAAATTCGAATACAATATTCATAGTTAGACAAGACAACGTCTGTTGGGTCAGCTAGTTATTACAATAAAACCACTGACTGAAAATCAAAGCACTGTTTCTCGGCGGAGTCCTTGCGTAAAAGTTAGAGCATTTAGTTATTATAATTCTATAAATTAACTGTGTTAGTTAGTGTGTAAGTGATCTGTGCAAAACCGTTCTAATTAACAATAAATAAAATAAATCTTGTAGGAGTTGTAGGTATCTATCTTCTCTCTTGATTCTATTCTATGTAGCTATTTCCTAAATTTTGTTTTTAGTTATAAAATAATTAATGATTAATCCCTACTATCCCCTACTAATATTATAAATTCGAAAGTAACTCTGTCTACTACGCTTTCACGCTTAAACTACTAAACCAATTTTTAATAAAATTTGGAACACAGATAGAGTGGACCTTGGGAAAGTACAGGATGGTTTTTATTACTTTTTATCCTACGGGAACCTATGAAACGGGTCCACTAGGGCGAAGCCGCTGGCAGCGGAAGGCTAGTTCACTATAATTTCCGTAGGCAGCGGTTAGACATTTGGCTAACCGCTGCCCTTTCAAGATAAATCTTGTTTCATTCAAAAAGAACGTCAAATGATAACTTACGACAAGAGCACGGCGACCTTAGTACAACGGCTGAGAGATCTTAACAACGTGATTCAGCGGGTCTTTTTGTAGCGCCATCTGTTAACGAGTATTGGAAACAAACATCCTTTGCTACAATACTAGCTGTATTCTGCTTTATTGATAACCTGCTTTACGATTTCTCTTTTTAGTTATCTTATTAGTACTTGTTTTATTCTTCTGTTTCAGAGCCTATATTTAAATAATTCTGTTTTATTTCGCAATGTTAGTAATCACCTATCTATCAAGAAACTTATTGCTTACCTTATTTCGATCACCTAATATCTCTGTAACCTCTATTAAAGTTATTCTAAATATTTCTCGATGTATTTCGGTAGCTAAGCGGAAATTGCGTGCCTGAGGCGTCAGCCATTATAAACCTTTTATATTAACTTTAAACGCTCGTTCACTCGGTATAAAAAGTATCTTTTGCTTGATATAGTCATAATAAATTAAAAGTATACTATACTGCTGTTTAACGAAGATAGATTTCCTTACATTAATTATTATAGAATAAATGAATATATAAATATGTATATAAGTATATTAACAACAAAAGTACGCAACTCTCTACAAAGGTACTTTAGTTTCCAAAATACTTTCCAAATCGGTAAACTTGGCATATTTTGAAATGTAAGGAATGTTTATCTCTAATATTTGTGTGCCATGTATTACATTTAAAATAGAAACTGAAACTACACACTTCTATAAAGGTTTCGGTATACGCAAAATCTCAAGTGTTTTTCTACCAGCTTTTATTTCCTCTGCTTATGGTACGCAACCCTCTACAAATGTACTTTAGTTTCCAAAATACTTTCCAAATCGGTAATACAAACCGATGTTGCGTAGGTTCATGGGCGAGGCTGAATCGATAATGGATCAAAATTTGCCGTGTAATAAACGTGTACGTGTACTTACAAAAATTATGAGACGAGCTGATCTGTAAATTGACACAAAACCTAATTAGAGTCTTCTTGCAATGTTATAGATTGGGCTCGTCTTTTAGCAGTATCGGAATTTGAGTCAAGTTTCTGGTTGCAAACTTTACCATCACTGAACATTGGGACATTGTTAAACAATATTTCTTTGTCCTTATGTGTCAGTCTGCGCTTAGGTATAAAAACGAATGAACAACATCGCTGCATCTGCGGTTCAGGAGGCTGACCAGTTCAGCCACCACGGCCTTTTATCCAGGCAATCTAACGAGTAGACAACACAATGCCACAGACGCCACAGTGTAGCGATTTAGACGAGGTTTTTTATTTATAACTTTTTATTTTTATTATATTTTTGTTAGTTAGTTATTAATTATAGTTTTACAAGCTGCAACGTTATTTTAAAATATTTCTAAAAATGTTATTTTACATAATTAGGGTATCTCGGCAAATCCCAACGTAGGTTCTCCGAATCACCCAAAGTTTTTGTTTACAAAACCTGATGACACTACAGATTAGCGGCCGTAAATCATTTCAAATTACGAACTAACGTTCCAAATACAAATCCGTAACCAATAAATCCGACCTCAGCTTGTCAACGCAAATCTTTTTCTCCGAACCAAATTCAAAAGTGCGTTTATTAGCTGCCAGTCGGACATGTTAAAACAGATGTTCCGTCTTCACTTGACGTATGGGTCAGGCGAGGTCGTCCGCCATTTTGTAAGATCCCCGCCAATCGTTGCGTCCCGGGGTGCCTGTCAACGGCCCAGCGAAACAATTACCGGGATCGTGACTTCGTAAATAGTGCAAGTTAAAAAGACGGTGTAATTAGAGACGGATTCTGTAAACGCCGACAGAAAATTAGGGGTCGAGATTTTTCTGTTTAACTTTACAGCAGAAGCTGAAGGTTCAGGGGAATTCAGAAGGTAAATTATTCGGAATAATTGTCAGAATTCTGATCCTAAAGTTTATGACATTGACTTTGATAATAACAAATCTTAGATTAACGGTAGATTAAAACATCATTATCAAACCTGAATTATTAAAAATAAATAGGTATAGCAAAGTCACTGACAGTAAAATTATTTCAATCAGTTCGTTAAAAATAGCCATTGGCATTATCGACTAAGAAAGGGCGCCATAAATTAATAAAGTCATTATCCATCTGAGCCAACATTATTGCAGTATTCGTTTAACTAGCGGTTTATTGGCTCCAGCAACCAATAATCTTAAAGCACCTGTTCTCTTTAATGAAGACATTTCGGTTCCTTCGCAGGTGTCCATGAGGCTCGATCCCAAATCGACGGCTCATTTTGTTGTTTAATTCATTATGCGCTTTGTTTTCTTCAATCGTTTTTTCTTCCGACCCGCAAACTTTACTGTCTTTGATACAATTTATTGTAACAAAAAGCTTCATTATAAATCGTGTCAGTCTGTCCGCTTTAACATATGTACGTAATTAAGTTGTAAAGTATTTTAAACGTTTTATGGCTATCAGGGGAAAGAGTGATTCTGACGAAACAATGTCTGCATTGGACCCCGTGCGGTCATGAAAAATGTTTTTAATTTGCTCTAAACAATAGAGGTAGATGAATCAAGGACCGCGGTTTTATTTCGTTCATGAGTAAAAAGGCAACGTACTGCTGAGCACGTAACAGTCGCAACGCATCCTGCTTTATTTTTTTGTGCGGCGACTTCCCAAACATCGGCTCGACCAGCATCGTTCTGTGTTTCGAATCGTGATTACGTGCACTCATTGACGTCTCCAACATCTCATTTTAAAACAAAACCGTCATCCAAATCGAATCCTATTCAGCCGGAAAGCGACTCAATTCGGGAGAAATTAAGCATCAAATTCAATTGTTCGTTTCGCTTTACACATGATATGATGGAAATAGTCGATGCGGTTCCCTATGAGATAATTCGTAAGATTGTGTTTGAAGCCTGTAAATTCGTACACGGCACTGTAGGCTTTATTCACGGCTCAGTGGAACCCATATCGCTTGAGTTGTAACTTTGATCGGCTTGAGGCTTGAAATAAAAGTTATTGAATGATCTCTGATTAGATGATTATCGAAGCGGAGTTGCGTTCGATCGTGGTTCTTGTACGTACATTTTATATGGTAATTGAAATGTAATATAAGTATTCGCTTTCGAGACGTTCATTATCAGTGGTTTACGATGATCGGTATCGATAACACGGGTATGTGGCAGGCGTGAGCAATACACGAGCGTCGTATCTTGGAATTAGGTATTCGGATAATTATCGATAAACATAGTATCGATTACATGAATTTTAATGAGCGAATCCGATATGTAAGATCGTTTTACATAATTAATTCGAACGAATCTCGTATGTACACAAACATGCATAAGCGATGGTCTGAGAAAAAAAGGGACAATGGAAGCGGCAGATGCGGCAAGGACTGCACAATTAATTCTATACTTGTATAAAAATAACGTCTCTATCTGGAGGAAACCATTTCTCCGAAGATTTGACGTGTTATAAATTTCTGTGTGAATGTATTTTTTTCGTTGGGCCCTTTTCGGATACCATATGCTGGGTATGTTTTATTCAGTCAGGATTCGGTCAGGTTTGTTGGTTAGTTTTTGTAGATTTGGGTCCGTGGCAGGTTGTTATTAATCTCTTTCTCGGTTGCAGGATATTTTTTTAATTAAAAAAATAATAGGGTTTTAAATTTTGGGAAAGCAACACACTCTGGCACGTGGTAAAACTTTACTCAGTGTTTACTGGTAATTGGAGATAGATTAGTGTTCTTAAGTTTGGTTCTAAGGTTCCAAAGATAAATTTCTTGACTTTCATTAAATAAAAAGTACCTGGACGAACGACCATTGCTCGGATAAAAACAATTTATTTTCTTGGTTTAATTTCAAACGAAACACTCATTTGCTTAGTCTTACTTATCAACGCCATTTGAAATAGCTCCCAATACAATAAAATATTTTTACAAAAAATAAACGCAATATAGTTTTGATTGAGGTTTGAACCGGGGTCTCTAGTTTCGCAGTCCGTCCACGTAACCATTCGGACAAGGATGATTTAATTCAATGAACGAAATTTTTATAGAGCTCTTTGAAATCGACATTGTCATTTCTTTGAACGTCTGATTGGAGGATGGCGTTTGACGACGTTCTACGCCACAATATTATTAACACTCTCCAATAAATGCCAGGAAGAGTCGTATTTTTCAGATTATATTTAAGTTAATTATCGCTGAAAATATTTTTTATACTTTAAAAATAAAACCTATCTTACCTGGATCGATTTATCACCCCCGAAACCAGGGTACTAAATTTCATTAAAAACGTTGGAGCCGTTTCCGTGATTCAAAAACTATATTTAGGTACATACAAGAATTGCTCGTTTAAAGGTATTAGATATAATACGAGTAATATAATGTAAAGATCATTCTAAATATAAAATAATATAATAGTAAAATATAAACAACAGCTTAGAAATAAATGCAAACTTTGCCCTTTCTTGTTTTTGCTTTTATCCCACGCAAATGTTAGTGTTCTGATTCCTTCATTAAGCTAAATGGGTCTTGAGTTGATGTAATGGCGCCTTTGTTTGGCTCATATATTATAATATACTCCGAAACTAACTGTAAATTATCTGCCAACTAGCTCTTCATCATGTCAGACGCAAAACCTATCTGTTTACATAGTTATACGATATCACGTATTAAGTAACTAAATGTTAGGAGTAAATCTTTAAGATAAACTTGTTAGGCGTATTGTTGGTATCTATAAATTTAAACGAGTAAGAGATGCTTCATTGCTAGTCACATTGAATTACGGATGTTAATTATACAAGCATTTATTATTTGTCAGTCCGCAGTAAACATAATGTATGTATAATTTTACACCATGTTATCTAGACGTAAACTCAAAAGGAACTTACTAACGACACACTGCCTTATTGAACTCTGAGAAATTCCTTCTTTTCCAGAAAGTTACTTCTTTCCCAGATGTAGAAGACTACATCTCATCTGAGCTCATCTTATTTCAGTGGAATTGGCCGCAACCCTTTTTGCGTCCCACTGCTGGGCACGGGTCTCTCCCCATTATTGGGAAGGCCTGGAGCTTACTCCACCACGCTGCTCCAATGCGGGTTGGTGGAGATGCGGGTTAGTGGCCAACCCGCTGTCGGATGTTTTCAAACCGCCCATAAGGCCTCCGACAAGGTTTAACGACTGTTATCTATAGACAACAACCGGGACCGACGGCTTAACGTGCCCTCCGAAGCACGGCAACGCGCATGAATTTTTTTTTGCCACTAGCGGTCACCCATCTCACACCCGACCGCGCCCTTTTGGCTTAGTTGCATAGATCGTTTGCGTTCTACGCTAACCGCCGGGCCATGCGCGCTTCGTTCATTCAGTTCATTTCAGTGGAATTACAAAAAAAAATTACTTAACCCTGTTATATTAAATGATTATATAATTGTATTAAACTGTATCGATGGATTCAAAGTTATGCTCCAAGACTTGAAATTTTCGACAGATGCTACATTATAATTTTATTATTGCCTCCGCAATAAAATTAATTATGCACAATAATGATGCAAAATGTATTTTAAGCACGGGAACTTTACAAAACGTATCAACGATAAAACTTATATCGCCAATCAATAGCCCGTAATATCGCTTTTGTATGCAAAAATTATTTAACCGTAACATGAAAAGGTTATTAATACACAAATGGATTCCAGTCCGCCCTCTGGCGACAGATGGTGAACCCTGTTCTCGTATAATTATGTTATTTCTAAAGATTTTTTTCCACAATAACTATTCAAAACATTAAACCAACAAATAGTTCGCTCAAAGCATGGCGATTTCGCCGCAGCATAACCTTTTGTTCGGACTTTTGAAAAGAAAATTTTTCGAATTGACCTGTAAGGGCAAATTGTTGAGTCTATGGATTCGAATAATATTATTGTAAAGAGGAAATTGAATTATAACATTATTAATAATAGAATATTATGCTTAGTAGTTGCAGTGCTCCCCTCGCTTCGTACCGGAGCTGTAGCGAATGTGGGATATTTGTATCCAGATCCAAAATAATGAGCATAAAAATAAACTGTAATATAACAGTTGTTCTAATGATAGCGGTAATTACTATCAAACATGAAGATAGCTAACTGGTATAAATATGGCAAAATGTTTTTAATGTTACGCTGTAATCTTAAAGCATTAAAAGTACTGACTCACCCGTCAGTGGAGATGGCATTGCGCCTCGCTTCGATACATAATTTTTGTGCCAAATCGGGTGCGGGGGGAAGAACGAACACATTTAAATTTTGTCACACATTCACAAATATTCTTTCATCGCTACAGACGCATACATTTCTAAATACATATGTCAATTTCAACGTAATTTTCTATGCACCGACAACACTGACAGCGACACACATACACTGGTTGTTTAAAACTAGAAGGCACATTGTGCATGCACGTTGGGACGAGGGGTTCGTCCGTAAAGGCTCGTCCATAAAGGCGTGATGCTCTAATTGCAATAATAAAATATTCGTATGATTATCATACCATAACATTGTTACTAATAGTAACAAAATAAATCTCAATAACAGAATAAATGATCACCTGTATATGTAATTGTGCGGATTAGATTATCTGTCTTCTTTTGTATGAATGAATCTACGGGACGTATGCCTCATTTCCTACCCAGTTCAGAACACGCAAAAAGTTCGTTAGAAGTATTTCGCATACATTTCCAAACCCATATGGCTTTATTAGATCACATGGCGTTTAATTTCGTTCGCTTCAGATCCCATGGCGCCAAACACATGGTGTTAAACACCGTCGCAATAAAACATTTCAATAAACACTTTTACGATTGTTAAAAAATGAATAGTCAAACTTTTTTCCCCTTCGCATCATAAAGTTTGTTTATGCCAGCACTTGTCAGGATGACTCTAAGAAAACAGTTTTGCTACCGACCCGTGCTTTATTGTCTTTTTTTGGACCCTCCTGCTTTATTTAGGGGTCGTGATTACCGACATATGTTCTGCTGTCGGTTGCTTTGTGTGAAAATTGAGCTAAAATTTCCGTTTTAATTTTAGACATTAAATTTGTTGTGAACTAGGTACACACTATGTACACAAAACAAATTGTATCGATAGATTGTATGAATATAAAGTTAGGCTGGCTGTAACTACGTTGAATTTTTAGTTTAAGAGAGAGTCGGACTCCGCACGAAGGGTTCCGCACCGTTATCTATAAAAATCACGTTTATTGTATGGGAACGCCCTTAAATATTTATTTTATTCTATTTTTAGTATTTGTTGTTAAAGCGGCAACAGAAATACGCCATTTGTGAAAATGTCTAATGTCTAGCCCACGGTTCATGAGATACAGCCTGATGACAGACAGACGGATGGACAGCGGAGGCTTAGTAATAAGGTCCCGTAGGCACCCTTCGGGTACGGAACCCTAAGAATTCTTCCAGAAATATATGTCGGTCGTAGTCGTTCCAGACAATTATTTGCAATAATGCAACAATCTCATGCAAAATAAATTCATAGTTACCTACCTTTTTGGGACAGTTATAATTACGTCCACTTTTTAATGCTTGAGGAATAAGGAAGAAATCTAATAAACAACTATAGAAAAAAAAGAAAAAAAAGCACTAAAAAGTAGCCTATGTTACTCAGGGTGAATGTAGCTTTCTAATGGTGAAAGAATTTTTGAAATCGGAACAGTAGTTTTTGAGTTTATTCATTACTATAGAAAATAGTATAAAATACTACAAATACATGAGTATACTATCTCTCTCTGGTGCACGTACAACGGTCTCTCTATTAAGTTTGAGACTATTCCTTATACAGCTTTGTCGATAAAATTCGGTTTCTACATGTTAACTTTCTAATAATAATTACCGACAAGAAATCACTTTAGGTAGACCTAACATCGACATCGCAAATGTTAAAATTAAGTTTGTACTACCTGTTCAACTTCTCGGCAAACACTACAATTGATAGAGATAAGCAAAAAGAAACAATGGGACGCGAAAAATATAAAAGAGCCACTAGAAAGAGTTTTCCTTCACTACAAGCTTTTCCTAGCGAGACGACCCTTTTTATTGCAATTCAATAGCTAATTTTACTTTTACTAGCTTTCGTCGACCCGTGTGGCGCATCGGTTACCATGCCGGACTGCCAATCGAAGGGTCCCGGGTTCGATTTCCGGCGAAAAAGGAATGATGAATTTAAATTTCTGTTCTCGGTCTGGTTGTTTGTGTTCCTGTCTTCGTATGTGTCCATGGTACCCACGACACAGGGTATATACACCCTGCTGTGGGGCTATGAGTGTGGAACGTTTATTAAATAGAAAACCTTTCATGAAAGTGATTTTAGTTACCCAAACCTGTATGTATCGTAAATTATTTTAGATTCGTTTTCAATTTTCGAATTATAAACAAGAGGCTTATTTTATCTCTACTATGCTTACTTCGTTGTTATTTCTCCATTGATATTTGTCTTCGTTTTAAGGTATTGTCTACAACAGTCGTTGCTATTTACACGGCAACGTTAGTATAATTGGTACTTGTAGCTGTTCATGGGAAGCATTAAAACCTTCGAACACGTTGATGGTGGAGATATAAGAGACCGGCCCCGGTCAGTCAGTATCGTAAAAGTTAACAATAGCAATAAAAACGCTAAAGTTATATCCGACATGGCTCAGCTCTGTAACAAGAATTTTGTCTTTTCCTATTGATTGTCTATTGTTTCCTTCTAGAGAATTATTTCTATTCTAGACGATAACAGGCAGAGGCAACAAAGAAAGTTGTATAGAATTTACGTAATCTCTGCTAATGTTATAAATTCTAAAGTAACTCTGTCCGTCTGTCTGTCCGTCTGCTACGCTTTTCCGCTTAAACTACTGAACCAATTTTAATGAAATTTGGAACATAAATAGGTTGGACCTTGAGAAAGGACATAGGATGGTTTTTATCCTACGGGAACCCACAAAACGAGTCCATGCGGGAGAAGCCGCTGGCGGAAAGCTAGTTATCTATAAGTGTAATACATTACGCAATTAAAAGTTAATTTTAATGTCCACATACGACTTTCTTCAAGTGAATGTCAAATGTCCACAGAATCACATACAAAACAAAACACTTAACCCGCAGAAACGGTCTGTACACACCATCGATATAATATAGGTAGGTAGATGCAAGGTTCCCATACAAAATTGAGTCAAAAGGTGGCCCCGCGTAAAAACGTACTTATTAGATGTATACAAGTATTCTAAACAAAAAAAATATTTTAAGGTATCTTACTTTTTATCTATTTTAAACCTTATGGTACTGACATAAGTAAGACTATAAGTCCATGTTAAATTGTTACTTATCACCTTCTGGTTCGATGTTTATAATACGGCAATAAAATTTTACGACTTTTAGACTTATGAAATAGGAGTTTATTGAGAAATGAAACCAAAAGCATTACAATAAAGCACAAATTCGTTTACAAGATTAATTTACCGCCATATTTACACCACCAAACAAATTTTACTAAAATAATTATAAATAGTCTTAAAGTATAATAAATATGCGTTATTAAATTAAGATAAAGATGTACTCACTGGAAGTATGATACTCCATACTTTTTTTGCGTTTTTAGAATGTAATTTTTACAAATTTTTACTGCGGACTTTGGCATCACTGACGTGCGACACGTGCATGGCGGTTTAACAAATGAAAGCGAAAGAAGGCATATTGCTGCCGTTATGCCTTCTTTTGCCGGTGCCACTTTTATGCGGCGACTGTGAATCTACCTACTTATAGTATATCGATGGTACACACAGTGAAATTTCATTCAAAAATGTATCCCCTGTTGCTTAAAGAACAGCTTAAAATCACTAGCACATAGCAAAACAGCTCAATAGTAAACTGTACATAAATGCAATCGCCCTGTACTAATTTGAAGGTTCATCAAACATTTTTCGAAGAAACTCCCTGTATAAAACCATATGCCGATGCCTTTTAAAATTTTACCTGAGGCTTTAAATACCGACAAAAAAGGTGACAATAACTCTGACATGGCTATAAACTTGTGTGATGTTTCAATTTATTGACTCACAGTAACTTAACAATCGATCGCCATCGTCGAGGGTCGAGGAATCAATTTGTTCTTGGAAGTCCTTAGAAATATTCCTGCGGCAAAAGTTTCTGACTCAATTATCTACAAACTGGCCTATTAAAGTCTTTATCAAAAGCCTTTGATAGGATCGTCACAGAGCGTAGAGTTCAGGAACCGTTTACGTTAAAGGAATAAAATTTTAAATAATATATTTATTTATTTGTCCGATCTCATCTAAGCACGGCTCATTGGCAACCAATCCTCCGTGTCTCCTACATTCCTGCATATACAATAAGTTATAACTCACCATGTGACGCTATCTGATAAACCGTCTCTAAGAATTTTGGGAGCTAAACTTGACGATTCATTTTCAAAGTTTCAAGCTCACGAAGTGTGAACAGTTTAGGGAATTATATTTTATGGAAGACAAACATTTTCATCAGTTCTCCCTTAACATAAGAGTTCTTAGAAATTACAGATTCTTATCGAATTTTCGCTTTGAGTTTCGACACCGCTAACGAAGTTTGGTGTTGTGCTTGTTTTTTTTGTTCACCGTATCCTACGTCAGTGGGCATCGGTTGTCATGATGTAAGACGGAGATAGCGGATAATAGATGGCTACCGATGACTGTCAGCTAAGGTTTCGGTGTCACAAAGGTTCGATTTACGATCAATGTCACCGAGGTATCCTTGCAACAGCGTATTCTTAGTTGACGTGTGCACTGATTCATCTCTAGTTATTACGTATGTTGACAGCCAGAAAGTTATTAATTATTTTGTTGAACCAGTTATAATAACTAATCAATTTTATAATTAATGTATACAACAGTCATTTTCAAAATTTTATCAGAAACAGATTACAATCGCGTGCGGAAGGTCAGGCCTACCGTCCACACATCGGCAGACATGCGTACAATAGATGATAAATTTTATCTCCATAATCCCTCTGACCCGCTGTTAAGCATTTCCCCAACACATATGTCGCACGAGTTAACGCTCTTTTGTAACCGTATCAAAATTAAGATAATGGATAATGTCCGTCCAAATTTCTACTTTATTATTAGCCTCGTTCTACACCAGCTGTCGTGTTTTGTTATTTTTTGTCGAGTGGGCAGTGACCGGCCGTTATAGATTGGTGCGGTCCCATAAAAGCGAACAGGTAATGAGCTTCGAAATTGGTAATGACTATATAAATTTGATAGGCAACGTACGTTTGATGCCTCAATTTTGAATTATTATTTCATATCAGATGGACCCGTGGTTTGTTTAAAAGCTTTGTCAAAATAGCCGTGGCTCCAATTTTTCAAGCTGCACCGTGTTTCCAGTCAGCTCAGCAGGAGACCTGGAAAAATAAGCTTTTTCCCGATATCCACATATTGTTAATATTGAGCATTGTCAAAATGTTCGCAGCGTCGACAGATGTCATAACAGCACCGTTGTTACCCGATGCTTGTTTGTTTTCTTTCCATCCGAAATTCCCGAAAAGTCTCACCGAGAACGGGTGAACGAAACCCAGTGAAATATTTTCGCTAAAGAAATAAACAAATGTCATGCAACTGATGCAACACCTATTGTTGTTGACTTAAAATTTCAAGTTTTGTCCATTTTTAGCTTTATGCTAGCACATTTCTATATGCACACCCAAAAATATATTTTACTAGATCAGATCGCTACTCGACACATTTTATAAATATTCGTTACGTCGTTCGTTTATTTCCCCCAAATTTGTTCGCAAGTGTTGTACCACATCGAATTTCATTTGTTTAATTGGACAGCCCAATATTTGTTTCGTTTCTGTCGATGTCGTTAGTTCTGTTCGCGCTCTGTCAATACGTGTACGTCCGCTAATAAAGGACAACTGGATATTTGGTACGCCATTCAGTTTTGACTCTTATTGCTATTTAATTAATCACATTTTCAAATACACAGACGATACATCTGAATTGATAGGTGAAATTTTACTGTGCAATTGACAGGTACTAATCAATTCAGTGAAGCTTCATAATGTTTCCTAATTACCAGAATACCACAATGTAATTATTATAATGCTCAAAACAGACGCCTTATTAGTACTACTTTGAGTTCAAAGGAGATTGTTCTGTTTGCGTGATTCAATATCAATCATACAGGCTTCTCCAAGTTATTGAATGGCTTTGTGAATCCTCCATTGTCGAAAACTTAGTTTGCGATTGCTTTGCTGTTAATAAATTAACACCAATTATATCCTGTCTGCGGGTGGCTTAGAACGCAATCTATAGATATATGCAGCTAAGCGAAACCGACGCGAACGAATGTAAGAGCGGAGTCTTTGGCCAACTCATCCCGCTTAAAACTTATCCCGCGGTATCCCGCAATATTAATGTGGACAACTTATCAGTTGTCCACATTAATATTTGTTATTTTTTTTTTCGGTCAAGCCATCCCGCTTTAAAAAAAGGTAAAATGTATTGTATTATTTGAAATATTTGTACATTCGTGATGAAAAGTGTTTGGGGAAAAATTATATCTTTCTTTCTTTTATCTTTGGACAATTCACACAACACCATCTGATTCCAAACTAAGCAGAGCTTGTACTATGGTAATCAGAAAGCTGATAAACATACTTATATAATTCTAAATACATACCTACGTAAATAGATAAATTAACACCCAGACACAGAACAAATAGTCATGTTCATCACACAAATATTTGTCCTGGGTGGGAATCGAACCCACGACCTCACGCTTCGCAGTCGGCTCATCACCCACTACGCCACGGAGGCTGTCAGATTTACAGCGGCTTCGGCCGCGTGGACCAGTGTATAGGTTCCCGTAGGATAAAAACCATTCTATGTCCTTTCCCAAGGTCCACTCTATCTATGTTCCAAATTTCATTAAAATTGGTTCAGTAGTTTAAGCGGGAAAGGGTAGCAGACAGACAGAGTTACTTTCCAATTTATAATATTAAGTAGGGATAGCTTAGTTAGACGGATATAGACATTCAATAATAAATTAATTAATAAATAAAATTACTTTAACACCTACAGCACGGCCAATGCAACAACGAAAAAAATAGAAAGATGCGCTCAACCCTTCCTATTGTGATGTCTGTGGAACTCTGGAGGTTTCTGGTGAGTTAGTCGTATTTGCATAACCCGATGAGTTGATCTTGAACTACCCTTTACTCAAGCAATAGAAGTAATTTTTACATTTGTGGTAGCGTTGTTGTATTTGTAAAGCTTACGCAGTTAAATACTTTTTTTCATGTCTGTACAAGACGAATATATCAACGGGATGAGTTGTCCGATTCAAAAATTGTACTAGGACAACTCATCCCGTGGATGAGATCGAGCGGGTTGAGTTGACCAGACTCGGTGAGCTCATGTTAAGCAATCGCAGTCGATCTTAGTTGTTATCATATAATTTTGTCTATCGTGGTAAACAACCTTAGGTCTTACTGAAGAGATGACTTTAATAGGAGAACTTTAATAGAAGACCAACAGCAGTAAAAAAAGAACAGACGAAAGTTAATTATTTATCTTCTGAAAATATTTTGTACTATATATTAGTGAGCAGCGATGGCCGAGTGGTAAAAAACCGCGGTCTTCGACGCGACCGATCCCAGGTTCAAATCCTCGGCTCGCACCTCTGACAAAGAAATTTGTAATGTGCGAATTTATCGCTGCTCCACGGTCATGGAAAATATCGTGATATTTCATTGATTACGATGTTCTCCATCGCCGTGCATGCCTGAGAGAAATTCATAATTTCTCGAAAGCATGACGTCCACCAATCCGCACTTGGCCAGCGTGGTGGACTATGGCCTAAAACCCTCTCAAATTGTGTGAGAAGGAGACCTGTGCCCAGCAGTGGGACATAAAAAAAAAGGTTGAAAAATATATATATATATATTATATACGACGACCCGCGTGGCACAATGGTTACCATGCCGGACTGCCAATCAAAGGTTCCTGGGTTCGATTCCCGGGGAAACAGTAATTTGAATGATGAGTTTAAATTTCTGTTCTCGGTCTGGGTGTTTGTTTGTGTTCCTGTCTTTGTATGTGTCCATGGTACCCATGACACAGGGTATTAATTACCTTACTGTGGCGCTATGAGTGTGTAACGTTTATTTATTTATTTATATTTACTCTATGTACTACTATGGATTTAGACGAATCCACATTGCACTCTCAAATTTAAAAATATAAATTGCATCTAGGTCATCCTCTGAAAAACAGAACTCAGTATACTTACGTTCGTTTCGTATATCTGATAGGTACACGGTCAAGCGCTTGCTGAATCAACACAATCGAGAGAAGCGATCTGTCCAAACGCCACTTCAGTTAAAGTATCTTGACCCCTTTACGTCATAATAAGCATTATGGGAAAGTCAAAATTCTTTACTACTAGAATTTTGCAAGCATAGTTATTATTGCATTAGTAAAATGGGTGTAATGTTTCTATCGTTAAATTGAAATAGGAACTAGGATGTTGTGTTAAGTGGTCGTTGATGTCGATGAACATACAACACATAACGTCAAGAAAGCTTAAGTCTCGTATGTGTTCTTATACAATAGGGAACATTCATGATGTTTTCTATTGTATCAATTGATCCTATTTGACATAGAGTTCAAGTGTTCTTGAAGGACCACATCGATTGGAGCACTCCGAAAGACGGAAATATAAGCTAAAGCTAAACCTCACTGTAACAACCTGAGACCTTAAGTCTGCACACGCGAAAACGTTACTATCGCGTTTGCGTTAAGAATTTAATTATCGACCTTATTCCTTTCAAGTTAAGACCTATCTGTCCAATTTTAACTCGAACGCAGTAGTAACGTTTGCGCGTTTACAAACTTACACTAAGGGCTATGTACTATTATGTATTCTGTGCCGTAACGTTGAATTGAAAACGGCCTATACTAACGAAGCGACAGATATGACGTCACCGTCCGAGAACGCAGTAGTCCCAGTACCAAAAACTATGGGAAAAACAAGTGTGCAAATCACTTTTAACCGTAAAAAAGCGTTTAAGTATATAGTGGTCATATTTTTTTTTCTTGTTAAGTTATAAGGATTTTGAAAAAAATATTAAAAACATTGTTGGATGAAATAAAAAAAATAACTGAAATGTTCATAATTCACATTTCCATATTTCGTAGTTTTAGAAAAAAAACTTTTTTTTATTATGTCATTTTTAAAAAAATTGCAATTTTGCGATTGAAATACACTAAAGACCAGGTACTATTATTTAGTATTACTTTATTAATCATTTTTAAATGTTCACCTTTTTTATTCATAATGTGAATTTGTTAAATAAATGATCTAATTTATTATTTTTTAGGTACTGTTCGCGCCAATTAAGTCATTTCACCTCCCTCCCCTTCACCCTCCCTCTCTTCCCCGCAAGCGCACTATTACATAATATGGATCAGGAAGATCTATCAACTCAGTCTGCCTTCGTCCCGCCGCCGACGCGCACGCCGCCGACGCGTATGCAAGTCCTCTAGTGACAACCGCACCGCAAGCCACCTAACACGTGGTCATCAGACTCGCCGCATCGCCACCATCACCGCTGTTAATAGTGAAGTGATAAATAAGTGTGAAAGACAACATCAGTTCCCGGGCAAGAGAAGGCTTCATCAGTACACGAGCATACCATCTGCTCCAGCACCAAGTAAGTGCGTTTGTTCCCTTTACCAATCCTTCTCGTTTTCCACCATTAATTCAAACCGCAACTTACAGTCCACAATTCCTGCACCCGCAACGGGGGACCACCCTCCTTTCCATCCTTTATTCCACCACCATTTTTGGTCATAGCGAACCGGAGGTCCCCCCTTTCCCAACAATATCTGGTCCTTGTCGATCCGGATTCCTCCAATTTTTTTGGTCCAGTCGAGCCTGATTTCGAATCAATAGTTTAGTAACTTCACCCGGGTTAATTAGGTGTTTAATCTCATAAATACGCATACATATGTATTTCATGTAATATATTATAAGTGCCTATTCATATTTATTTTCGCAAATAAGTATTATATCTACGATTATTTTATATCCCGCATATTAATAACGCACCGCTCACGTAGGTATATTATTATTTTTGCAAAGCGCATTCGCACCATTCGCACCATTATTTACCTATATTTGTAATCGAAATTACACCTCATAGGTACGCATTCTATTTTTCATTAATTGAAGTCCGCCATATTTGTGGTTGCCGGAGCCGACGCGACCGGCGATCGTTGTTTCGCTAGTAACTACCTACGTATTCATTCATTACGCCATACATAATTTTTATAATCTTAACTGTTTTAACTGATTTATCTTGTTCACGACAAAATGTCTACTAAAGGCAAAATTGAATCTGAAACGCTTTCAAATGACGAAATTAGATTGAAAATATTAATTGCAAAACGAAATTCTATTTACGAACGTTTACAACAAATTTATGATTTATCTATAAGTGCATTAAGTTCGTCAGACGAACAGGACACATTTCTTGACACGGCATCTGACCTTGAATACTTGCGTACTGAGTTCAAGGACACGTTAGAATCTTATAATGTTACAAATTTAAAATTAAATCCAAACGCGCAAGTCGATTTCGGATCGTGGAAATCTTTTCATGATCTATATAGTCGTATTAAAAGTCAAGTGTCCAAATTAAACGCTCCATCTTCATCTTCAAGTAAATCACAGAATAGTTTACCTACAAAAATTATACCATCGCTTCCGCCCATAGAATTACTTTCTTTTAATGGTGACATACGACACTGGTCTATGTTCTACCAACAATTTAAAACATTAGTTCATGATAATCAGCAATTAACAGATGCTGAACGCGTTTATTATCTTGTTAGTAAACTTAGTGATAAGGCATTATCAATCTGCTCAGGCTTAATGCCTACCGCTGAAAACTATTCTGTGATATGGAACGCGCTCATACGTAGATATAACGACGAGCGTGCGCTCGCGACTACCTACGTCAGTCAGCTGTTAGAACTGAAGAACGTAAACACTAACACATCCGCTGGTTATCAAATATTTATGGATAAATTTGATGCTTCTATTAACGCTCTTAAGCAACTTAATGTTGATGACATATCTGATTTTCTATTTCTAAATATCGCGCTTAGAAAATTAGATAACGATACCGTAAAGTCGTTCGAAATGTCATGTCGCAACGTAAACATACCGAAATATTCCGCTTTGGTTCAGTTTTTACATGACCAGAATAGGGCTTTATGCCATACAATAAATACTTCGCATACGTCTAACAACCATAAAATTAAAGGTAATTTTGTTCCCGCTCCCGCTAAAAATATAAGCAAAACTTTTATTAATACAGATTCGTCTCGGTCATGTATTTTCTGTAAATCGGGTGATCACGAACACCTATTTGTCTGTCCGCATTTTTTAAAAATAAATGCACAGGACAGGTACAATTTTGTAAAACGAAATAAATGTTGCACTAATTGTTTAAGTAATAAACACGCCACTCCTTTTTGTAAGTCACAGCGTAGATGTAGACATTGCTCCCGCTCGCACCATACGCTACTTCATTTTGTTAGTAGTAGGAATAAGGTCGATCAGCCTTCGGTACAACAAGGTCCAGGAGAACAAAATGCATCCACGTCATGTAACGTTTCGCGCGATTGTGGTAATGCGCCGCACTCCACTACATTATTGGGGACTGCGAAGATTAAAGTTTGTACTAAATACGGTCACCAATATTTGTTGCGTTGTTTAGTGGACCCTGGCTCGCAATGCGATTACATTACGAAACAGTGTTGCAAACGGTTATACCTACCGATCTCAAATAAAACACCAGTTAAAGAGGTGCAAGGAATCGGTGGCGTATCGCAGAAGATTTTAGGTGTTACTTCTTTGCAGTTTAGCTCCCGCTTTGATGAAAATAAACTTTATCATATTGAACCGTTAGTTGTTCCCGCTATAACTGGACAATTACCCGAGTCGTTAATAGACGTTTCGAAAATTAGTTATATAAATAATTTACGTTTAGCTGACGATCAGTTCCATACACCAGGTGACATTGACGTTTTATTAGGGGTTAACACTTATTTACAAATTTTGTTAACTGATAAAATAATTAATTCGCAATCGCCGAGTGCCATAGAAACGTCACTAGGATACATAATAATGGGAGACGCAGAGAGCGACTTTCCTACATGCATGCCGCGTTCTTTAGTTTCTTATCCTACTCGTATTGATAATAGTCAAACGTCGCTCACGCATTTGCTCGAAAAATTTTGGAAGTTAGAGGAGCTGCCGCAAAAAACTTATTTGAGTCCTGATGAACAGGAATGTGAGAATATTTATACTTCCACTACTCGTCGCAATTTGAACGGACGATATGTTGTCGCCCTGCCCTTCAAGGACACGCCTGATAAGTTAGGTGATTCTTTTATAACAGCTAAAAAACGCTTCTCGCTCCTAGAGAGACGTTTTTAATAAATGTCCCGATCTTCGCTCCCGCTACAATAACGTCATTCAAAAATATATCAACAAGGGTTTTTTATCATTAGTTGTTTCAAATAATTCTACGGAACCTTGCTTTTATCTCTCGCACCACCCTGTCATACGTAATGATAAAAGTACAACTAAATTGCGAATAGTACTCGACGCATGCGCTAAGTCAGATAATGACATTTCATTAAATGATATTTTACATAGTGGGCAAAATTTACAGTCTGATATTTTTAATATTTTAATAAACGTACGAGTTTATCGCATCGCCTTTTTTGCCGACGTTAGGCAAATGTATTTATGCATTGAAGTACAAAAATCGCACCGCGCGTTTCAACGCATTCTTTATCGCTTTTCTAATGAGGAAGACATACAAACATACGAATTTAATCGTGTGACTTTTGGTTTACGCTCTTCGCCTTTTCTTGCGCTACGCACACTACGTCAGTTGGCTTCCGAGGAGAGGGAGTCCTATCCTCTGGCTGCGTCGGTGGTCGAACGAGATATTTATATGGACGATATCGCGTCCTGCGCGCCCTGCGTCAACAGCGCCGTTGACGTAGCCACTGAACTAATTCAAATGTTTAAGCGAGGAGGATTTGAATTGGTTAAGTGGACTAGTAACAGTTCAGAGCTTTTACAGCACATCCCCGCAACGCACCGTCAGCTTGACGAGGTCTCATTCGACGACCAAAGTATTTTTAAGGTATTGGGTCTTCGTTGGCACCCCGCAACTGATTGTTTTTCTTTTCTAGTTTCACCGCCGCCGCTCGCTTGTACCAAGCGTTCTATTTTATCCGCAACCGCTCGCTTGTATGATGTTCTGGGGCTCGTGGGTCCAGTAATTCTTTTCTGTAAGCTTCTCATTAAACCTTATGGGTTCTCAAACTTGACTGGGACCAGGCTCCGCCCGCTCACGTTGTCACTGCATGGCAACAATATATTTCAGAGTTACCTTTGATATCGAAATTAAAGTTTCCTCGCCATATGGGTATAAATAAGAATTCGCAAGTCTCGCTAGTCGCGTTCGCCGACGCCAGTGAAAGGGCGTATGGCTGCGTGATTTATGATTTATTCGCACATCGTTAATGATGATGACTCACCAGTGATAACGCTACTAATTTTATTGCTTCGCGTTCATACTTGAATGGACTTCATTCCTTTTTACGTTCAGACGAATATTATAAAGTATTTAATCAGGTCCTTTCTGATAACCGCATCACATGGAAACTTAACCCTCCAAACGCTCCACATTTTGGTGGGCTTTGGGAGTCAAATATAAAGATAGTAAAGTATCATTTATTTCGCGTCATAGGTAAGCAAATCCTCACGTACGAGGAATTGCTTACTGTCCTCACTCAGGTCGAACGCATATTAAATTCACGACCGCTTTACGTTTTAAGTAGCGATCCGGCGGAACCTACTGCACTTACGCCCGCGCATTTCCTCGCTGTTAATCCACTTGGATGTTTACCCGCCGCTGATCTTAGTAAGGAACGCATTAATCTTTTATCACGTTTTTCATTACTTGATTCGATAGTTCAGTCATTCTGGAAGCGCTTCAGATCAGAATACTTACATACACTACAAGCAAGAGAAAAGTGGAATAAACATTCTATTAATTCCATTTCTGTAGGAACCGTTGTTCTTATCGATATGGATAACGCTCCGCCTCTTCAGTGGCCGCTAGGCGTCGTCACTGAACTGTTTCCTGGTAGGGATGGTGGGGTGCGCGTTGCACAAGTGAAGACTAAGAGCTCCACTTTGCAGCGGCCCATTGTTAGACTTTGCCCTCTACCAACACAATAATATTTCTATATGCCTATGTAGTTTATATTTTATAAGTTATAGTTTAAGTATAAATTCTTATCCCGCTATTATAATATTTTTATTAATTTACTAATTATATTCATCGCATCGCCTCTGTTCACCGCATATATAGTTTTTTCTATATGATATTAACTCCGCTGTATATATTTATGTTTATTTTTTTTTAATTCGCTATTTGAGGAGACCTCAAGGCCGGGGGGATGTTCGCGCCAATTAAGTCATTTCACCTCCCTCCCCTTCACCCTCCCTCTCTTCCCCGCAAGCGCACTATTACATAATATGGATCAGGAAGATCTATCAACTCAGTCTGCCTTCGTCCCGCCGCCGACGCGCACGCCGCCGACGCGTATGCAAGTCCTCTAGTGACAACCGCACCGCAAGCCACCTAACACGTGGTCATCAGACTCGCCGCATCGCCACCATCACCGCTGTTAATAGTGAAGTGATAAATAAGTGTGAAAGACAACATCAGTTCCCGGGCAAGAGAAGGCTTCATCAGTACACGAGCATACCATCTGCTCCAGCACCAAGTAAGTGCGTTTGTTCCCTTTACCAATCCTTCTCGTTTTCCACCATTAATTCAAACCGCAACTTACAGTCCACAATTCCTGCACCCGCAACGGGGGACCACCCTCCTTTCCATCCTTTATTCCACCACCATTTTTGGTCATAGCGAACCGGAGGTCCCCCCTTTCCCAACAATATCTGGTCCTTGTCGATCCGGATTCCTCCAGGTACATTTTACGTAAAAGTAAAATTTATGCGTGATCCCTATTGTGCTGCTATTCCGATGGCTGATAATTGCCTCATGTAAGTCTGGCCGGCAACTGTAGCTTTCCAACGAAATACAATAGAATTGCTTCACGGCAGACGTGGGTGCAGCGGTGGTAGTTTCCCGATCTACGAGTAACTATTAAGGTTTTAACACCTACTTCCAGTAAAATCCACCTACTAGGTTTTAGTTTTCTACCACTTGCAATTTTAAGCCGTTGTGCGCAATAAAAAATCTATTGAATAATTTTATTAATATGAAACTTTATTAGTAATCTGTGGTCATACAGATCAGCAATGGCCGAGTGGTAAGGACCGCCAGGGCCGCGCCGCCCCTATGTGCGAAGTGTGCGGCGCACACAGGCGCCAAGACAATAGAGGCGCCGCTATCGAAATTATTTTTGTTACACTTACACATATTACACAACAACATATTTGTTTGTAGTGGAGTATCGATAAGTAAGTAGAGTAGTAATAAGCGCAACAAATGCCTCGTAAACAACAAAACTATGTATTATGTAAAAATAAGTTGAAACATAAAGATTCGTGAAAAAAAAAGAGGCGCTTCATAGGTTTCGCACACAGGCGATGTGAGGGGTCGGCGCGGTCCTGAGGACCGCGATCTCCGCCGCGGGAGATGCCGGTTTCAAATCCTCGGTGCGCACCTCTGACAAAAGTTGTGATATTTAATTGATTACGATGTTTTCCATTCCATCGCCGCGCATGCCTGAGAAACTCATAATTTCTTTGATGTCACCGATCCGCACTAGGCCAGCGTAGTGGATTATGGCCTAAATCCCTCTCACATGAGGAGAACTGTGCCCAGCAGCAGTGTTACATAAAAATGGTTGAAAAAAAAATCATAATAAAATGAAAGTACCTACACTTTTATGACAAGATAATAATACAAAACTGATATAAGATAAATACAAAACTGACAATATTATTATGAAAAATGTGTTAACTAACAAGATATTTTTGAAAACTTAATCATATTCATGACACGAAGAACATTGCACAAGACATTCTGCAGCAGTCAAAACAATTATCCAACTCATCATTCCAGTCCGCTGTTTCCACAAACTTGTAACCCCGCGTTGTAGTAACGATAAATTATTTGTAAATAGACGAGTTTCACAATAAATATCTGATCTAACACCGTCTTCCTGCCCACGCCCATAATTCAGAGAGAGTTATTGCTATAAATTAAATAAACATTTCAAGTGGGGTATTTACAGCGAATGTCATAGTCACTGCAAAAACTATTTATAGAAATTGTCATACAGTAAGACTAAACAAGTTAATTAGATCCATTAGATTCTTACGAAGGGAAGGAGATTGCTAGTTTTATGATAATGTGATGTCAATTTGCTATCAATAGATAAATAATGTAGTTAAAAAAATTAAAAACTCGCTTTCGTGAAAAATCGAAATAAAAAGTAAGAAGAATATGAATTTATTTTATTGCAAAAAAAGCGTGAGTGCATGGTGTCAATCAAATTTCTATGGTGTCAATAGTAGTATTATTATAATAATAAGGTACCTAGGTAATATTAGTAGAATTATTATCATTTTAGTATCTCAAAAAGAACCCCCAGCTATTTTTACAATAAACATATTCTTCTTATTTTTTTACTTTTTAGTTAGTTTATTCACGAAAGCGTGTTTTTTAGTTCTTTTAAACTACATTAGGCATATATTATATTCAATTTTGACGTGATAACGTCTTTAAAATCGTTTTAGTCGGGTGACATGTTCAGAAACTTGTGTCACAGTGTCACACCAAAACCTCACGAGCGCGATCGCAGGTATAACGAGAGAGAGAGACAGACCGATCTCCCGTCTCATCTCGAGCGCTGCCAGTCATTCCGTGAAACTTGTCACGCGGAATCCTCACCAGCGGAGGCTGGCATAGCGTTCGAGTGAGTGGACCGATCTTCCGTCTCTCTCACTCTAGCGGCATACAAACGAATGGAGATTTTCTCGTGCGGACGTTATCACGTAAACATCTCGATCGTAAACCTACTTTACAAACAATTTACCGTTTTTTTTTTTTTGTTGGATTTGGTTTTATACTTATTATTATATTTTCATCGGTCCTTGACCCCTGTGCAAATTTTCAAGTTAATCAGACGCTTAGAACTAGGTAAAAATGAAGATAAGGATTCCGTTACATACATACATTGTATACATACAGGTCAAGCTAATATAAGCGTGTTAATAAAATCAAATGCCCATCCACGAGGACTTAACAACCATAACGACTTTGAGTATCAAATAAAATTTGCGACACGTTTCCAATAAAATAGAAGATAAGGAAACCATAAACGACAATTGCTGAGCTAATAAAGAATTATTATTTTGATTATTGCTGCACTAAACCTCTCTGACAGTGCAATTGTGTAGGCGTTAAATCTTTGTCTGATCCCGTATACTCGGATAAAGTCGGACGCGATAAAAAGCGTGATTTTACGATACCGAAATCTCTAAAACATTGTTCGTCTTGGGTGGTCAAGTAACTTGCTATACGTTTTTGGCCTAGTAAATGGACGTTCGGTTTACTTCGTTTGGGCCACTTCCATTGTTTGTTTTCATATCATACCACGGAAACTTCATTACATCCACATCGACGGAAATACATTATTGTTATCGATGAAGGAATCTCTAATTTTGTTTGTACAAGTGTTCGGAGATTTTAACTGGTCTCTACATCGTATTTTTGGATTTCCTATCAGAATAAACAAAAAATTGAAGTGTACAGTCCCAAACTTTCTTTTAACATAATATGGAGGAATGTTAAGTCCTGAAAATAACCGGCCGCAACCCTTTATGCGTCCCACTGCTGGGCACGGGTCACTCCCCATTATTGGGGAGGCCTGGAGCTTACTCCACCACGCTGCACCAATGCGGGTTGGTGGAGATGCGGGTTAGTGGCCAACCCGCTGTCGGATGTTTTCAAACCGCCCATAAGGCCTCCGACAAGGTTTAACGACTGTTATCTATCGACAACAACCGGGACCGACGGCTTACCGTGCCTTCCGAAGCACGGAAACGCGCATGAAATTTTTTGGCACTAGCGGTCACCCATCTCACATCCGACCGCGCCCGTTTGGCTTAGTTGCATAGATCGTTTGCGTTCTACGCTAACCGCCGGGCCATGCGCGCTTCTGAAAATAACATTAATATCATAACAAAATAGGTATGTATATATATTTAAATAGGGTCTTGGATAATATGCACAGAAAAATTCAAAATACATACCTTAAAAAGGTACTAAACCATTACCATTACTATAAACGTGTTGTGACGTCACAAATTAATTTGTTATAATAAAGTAGGTGATAGAACTATTATCGTTCTCCCGGGGAAGTACCACCGCTGCACCCACTTCTGCCGTGAACCAATTCTATTGTGTTTCGGTGAAAAGGTGCAGTTGCCGACCACACTTACATGAGGCGACCACCAACCTCCGGAGCAGCAGCGCAACTACAACCTCAGACAAGACTTACCTATGCTTGCTTGAGGTTGTATGTAGATGTCCATGGGATGCACCGACCACTAAACACCACGTGGCCTGCATGCTCGTCTGCTACTCCATTCAAATAAAATAAAAATGTATGTGGATGTGACGTTTTGACAGCTCATTAAAAGTATCTCAATTGATTTGGTAGTACAAGACAAATAATCACTCCGGTTATTTGAACAGAAACAATTTTCAATATCTTCAAAAGGCTAAAATTAGTCACTCACACACTCATAGCTCAGTAAGGTAGATATACCAGAGTATAAGGTAGATATACCAGAGTATATCTACCTTATGTCCATGGCACCCACGACACAGATGTCGTGGGTGCCATGGACACTCACTTAGACAGAAACACAAACACCCAGACCGAGAACAGAAATTTTAAACTCATCATTCAAATTTCTGCTTCGCCGGTATCGAACCCGGGACTGGAGAGTAAAATCTTCCGATTGGCAGCCCGGCATGTCAACTATTTTGCCACATGGAATGTCAAAATTAATTATTTAGTTAACGCTTCACAGTCATATGCATCATACGCTTACTCTAGGATTCCTTGTATCATTGGCGCCAAGGACACACCTTAAGAGTAGTGTATGTTACGTCACAAGAGCAAAAACCAGCTAAAAAAAAGCTAAACCAGATACAGTAACTTAAATTTATCATTCAAATGTCTACCACGCCAAGAATCGAACCCGTGACTTCTCAAACGGCATTCAGCATCATAACCAGTGCGCTACACGAGTCGGCGCTGTAATTAAATTACCTTTCAAGGTTCTCAGAATCATGAACCAACCATGTACGACGTACGTTTTCGTCCGAATGCCGTTGAGTCGCCGTGATATTTCATCTTCCCGACATCTGTCAAATCGAACATGATCAAGTTTGTCGTTCAGTTTCTTTCGACATTTGCTTGCGTCTATTGCGGCTTGCGGCTCACTTTGAAATATTCCTAAGCGTGGTTCAAGACAAATCGTTTTTTCAGTGCCTCGTAAACTTCTATTCCCATGTTCACTCGCTTAGGATCGTAAAAAAATATGAATCCGTTTGAAGAATCGTGAATCTGTAAAATAAAATGATCATTAAGTATCATAAGAATCATAACCAATTATGCATCTATATTCACATGCGAAGCGGTGGCCATTTTAAAATGCCTAGAGGTAATTAACGACAACCCGAGTATTAAAAAACATATAATATTTTCTGATTCAATGTCATCCCTCAAAGCACTATCCAACATTACCAACAAAGACCCATTAATAAGTTTAATAAGAGAAACCCTACTCAACCTAATAGATAACCAATTCTATATAGAATTATTCTGGATACCTAGCCATCAAGGTATTCCCGGTAACGAAAAGGTTGACTCCGCAGCCAAATTGGCTACAAGGTTAGAGCATTGTAATTACACTACTTCTAGCATCCATGACCTAAAAAAGTACCTAAAACATAACATAAAAAAACTATGGAACAGCTGTTGGGTAAACAATAACAATAGTGCCTTGTATCAGATAAGGAAATCAGTGTTTGAGGAAAGTAAATTTCATGTAAATAATAGACGAGATCAAGTAGTTATGAATAGATTAAGAATAGGCCACTGTAATGTGACCCATATACATATTATAACAAAGGAAGATAAGAAGAAATGCCTAAGATGTAATAATGAACTAACTGTGAAACATTTGCTTGTTGATTGCCTAATGTATAACACAGAACGACTAAATGTTAACCTTCCTAGTTGTTTGTATGAATGTTTAAATAACCCAGAAAAAACTGTCAAATTTCTTAAACTAGTGGACTATTATAAGTTGATTTAATCTTGTAATCCTATAATTATTAACATGTAAATATTGTAATGGTATTCTATAGTGGTCGCTAATGACCTTAGATGTTTCAGCGACCTTAAATAAATAAAAAAAAAATAAAAAAAAAAAATAAAAAAAAAAGAATCATAACCCATTGCTCTAAAATTTATAGGAATTTAAAAGTTAATATTAAATAAAATACAGACATTGGAAAAATGAACATATGGAAAAATAACGGGTGAAACATGTTTTATCTTCCTTCAATTTATTGAAAGTATCAAAAATACCTTAATTTAAACATGTTTACACTATTAATGTACTATTTCGATTTCGGCTTAAGTCATGTAACCTTAATTGAGTCACTGTAAACTAATTTTGAGATTGAGATAAATTATTACTAAATTTGAGAGTACATGAAGGAAAACTTAAGTTGTAACATCTAATAACCTTAATACGGTTTCATAAGCTTTCGTTACTTAACAAAGTAAAAAAGCTCCTGTAAGTTTATTTTGTAATTATTCTAATTCTAAATTATAACAGAAACAGCATCAGATAAAGCTGCAAACACCAGCCGCAGCCGCAGATTTTTTTTCAACCTTTTTTATGTCCCACTGCTGGGCACTGAGAGGGATTTAAGTCATAGTCCACCACGCTGGCCAAGTGCGGATAGGTGGACGTCATGATATCGAGAAATTATGAATTCCTCAGACATGCACGGTGATGGAGAACATCGTTATCAATTAAAAATCACGATATTTTCCATCACCGTGGAGCAGCGATAAATGCGCACATTACAAATTTCTTTGTTAGAGGTACGCGTCGAGGATTTGAACCCGGGATCGGTCGCGTGGAAAACCGCGGTTTTGACCACTCGGCCATCGCTGCTCGCAGATTACTAAAATCGTATTCACGATTATTAATTTCTCATTGCTCTCGCTTATTGGCTGTGATTGGCTTATTTCCGTGTCAACTTTTTTCACTTCCGTGGATAACTAAAATGGGTCAAGACGATTTAGTTCAGTTTTATTTTGTGTTAACGTGTTTCCAGCAGATTATCTTAATGTTTGTTAAAATTTCTGAAACATCGTTCATAAACATGGTATTTAATTTTTGTTTCTTTCATAGTTTACGTGTCTTTTCATCCAAAGAGACAAGGATTTAGTCCCAGCGTTAGTTAATAGGATTTTGAGGAACTGAGAGCAACTTTCAGCCAATCTGTATATATTATTTATAACTGTGTTATTATTTAACATAGAAAAAGGTATAAATATGCACTTATTAAACTTTCTAGCAGCTTGAGCAGCGATGGCCGAGTGGTAAAAAGCCGCGGTCTCCGACGCGACCGATCCCGGGTTCAAATCCTCGGCGCGCACCTCTGACAAAGAAATTTGTAATGTGCGCATTTATCGTTGCTCCACGGTGATGGAAAATATCGTGATATTTAATTGATTACGATGTTCTCTATCGCCGTGCAAGCCTGAGAGAAATTTATAATTTCTCGAAAGCATGACGTCCACCAATCCGCACTTGGCCAGCGTGGTGGACTATGGCCTAAATCCCTCTCACTTGTGAGAGGAGACCTGTGCCCAGCAGTGGGACATAAAAAAAGGTTGAAAAAAAACTTTCTAGTGGTGCTAACATAGGCTTCAACCCAAGCCCTTAAGACATTCGAAATCTTAAGCGCTCAACAGCCATGATTTAGAAGTCTCATCTTACTGTCAATCGTATTATAGTAAAAAAAACAACGGGTTGCACTCCGGGAGTGCCGGCAGAAGTGAAAACTGAACATTAACGTTGTGCATTTTTGATATTTTGGAATGGTTAAGGAATAATTTCGCACGAATTGCTTTAATTATCAGTATTATCTTTCATTTGAGTAGTATTTTCAGTAGGTTTTCATCTATTATTTTTATAAAGTTGGTACTCACTCATTTTCTTTCACTATTTCTTCGTCACTTTTTTTATTAATAGATGCACTTTGTTGAATTTCCATATTTTAAACACTACACACGAATTTGATAAGTACGAGATACAGACAGTCGAGACATCAGCTGACACTCCTCCGTCTTACGAATATTCGATCAGGCCACGTGTCCTGACGCGAGTTTAACATTTTTACCCATCCCAAAAAAGTGCGCAACGCCGCTAAAGAAGTTTTCACTTCAAAAATTAAACTGGTTTTTGAAGTATTGCTAGTGTCAGTGTCCGAATAGAAAACCAATTCATTACCAAATGTATTCATAACGCTATCCGTTACATACGTGTTGATGTATTCGGCGTAGATAATGTATTGACAGCAGCAATTTGTTTTTTCGTCTCTCTATTTGTTAACCAATAAATCTTTTGTCGCATTATTAATGGAACTGTGGTATTACGTTACGTATCGGGAGTCCAATGATATCGATACACCGATGATCAATAGAATTTATTCAGTTGGAATCAATGAAATTTTATACCTTCACCTTAGTATACCTTAAAAGAAAAATTAAATTTCCGACAATACTCAAAAGAGTTGACGACATTAAGATGATAATGATTTATATATTATGATGATGACTAGCTGATCCCGCGGACTCCGTACAGCCTACTAATATGGCTATTAAAAATAGGGGTTGATCGTAGAAGGGTGAAAATTTAGGGCTGTATGTGTTTTTAATACCACACCATAAAAATACCTAAAAAATGTTCAAACACCGGCCAAGTGTGGGTCGGACTCACGCACGAAGGGTTCCGTACCATTATCTATAAAAAAATCACGTTGATTGTATGGGAGCCCGCTTAAATATTTATTTTATTCTATTTTTAGTATTTGTATAACAATAGCGGCAACAGAAATACATCATTGCCTTTGATTATCCATAGAAATCATTACATTAAGATTGAATGAAAGGTAAAGTGTGGTTTACGATTTATGACGTATTAAAAAAAAATACTTACTAGATCTCGTTCAAACCAATTTTCGGTGGAAGTTTGCATCGTAATGTACATCATATTTTTTTTTACTTTTATCATTCTCTTATTTTAGAAGTTACAGGGGGGACACACACATTTAACCACTTTGGAAGTGTCTCTCTACTACTCAGTTTAGAAAAAAATGATAAGTATTAGAAACCTCAATATCATTTTTGAAGACCTATATCTATATCCCACACCTGTATCTATGCCCCACACGTATGGGTTTGATGAAAAAAAAATTTTGAGTTTCAGTTCTAAGTATGGGGAACCCTCAAAATTTATTGCTTTTTTTCTATTTTTGTGTGAAAATCTTAATGTGGTTCACAGAATACTTCTACGTACAGAGTTTCAACAGTATAGTTCTTATAGTTTCGGAAAAAGTGGCTGTGACATACGGACGGACAGACAGACAGATAGACAGACAGACAGACATCACGAATCTATAAGGTTCCGTTTTTTGCCATTTGGCTATGGAAACCTAAAAATGAAAAAAAATAGGTTGAGCCACACTTAGGGGTATAAAAATTAGTTATAAACCTATTCTTATACCTACTGAATATACATATTAAATTTTATCAAAATCGGTCAAGCCATTTCGGATAAACACTAAAACTGTGACAGAAGAATTTTATATATTAGATGTAGAAATCTGTTATAACAACATCGAATGGACCGCTATAATAAGTCGCGATAGCCGGTTCGTTTTAATAGTCGATGTTAATTCTTTACGCAACATCAAAAACCTCCACCAACCCGCATTGGAGCAGCATGGTGCAGTAAGCTCCAGGCTTTCCCAATAATTGGGAGAGACCCGTGCCCAGCAGTGGGACGCTAAGAGGGCTGCAGGACAACCAATATGTCTTTATAAATGATGTCGTTGTAACAGTTGACTGCAGCATCAATACTCAACATACGTTTAATTCTAGAAAACAATAATATTTATCGGTATACACTTTAATAATAGGGTAAAACAGAAATCATGTCAATTATACGGTTCCCTAGCTTAGTATTTTGTTTTTGAAATAACACAATACTACGCTAGGTTGAATAAAGTCAATTAGGTTAGGCCGGGCGGTCAGATCATAAAATTGCCGACCTATTTGGTCGTTGATAAAAATTTATAACACACTAAACAAACGATTTTATAACGCCACACAAGACTGGGAAAGAAATGAAAGATTTCACAATAACGATACTGTCTCAAGACATCAAAAGTTTCGTAACAATGGAGTGAAGGCGACAAAACAATTAAGTGTTCAACGAAAAAAGTTTGAAACTCGACAGCTAAATACGATGAAAATCACTTAGGGACTTAAGTGTAGAGTTGTGAGATTTTTTGCGGTAGTAGAATACACTGAGTGCGATACAAATGTATCGAATTGAAGCCACTGTTTTTGTTTTTCTGTTATCGTTGGAGCAAAAACGTCCCTTGTTCGGCTGTCGATGGTTTTTGCGCTCCTGACAAGTTACTTTGATCAACTTCATCTTGTGAATAATTACTTCATTATTTGTCTCGCCAGGTTTATTTGCTGAGTAATTATTATCGATTGCTTTTCAACGACGTTTGCTATTAACTGGTGATGTAAAACAATAATGCGAACGCAATTCGGCAATCAATTCAAACTCTATCTATGCCTTTAATTATAATTTTAAATTATCTTTTGTGATATCTATTACTGATATAGGTTTTGATACTCATGTCGTATTTTACATTACAGATATTCGATCTACGTCTAAATTTCGTCATTAATGTACCAAAAAATAGATGGATTATTAAAATAAAATGGTAATTAACTTTCGACTTTAATGGTAATTAACGCGTCCAGAGCAGACAGAACAAAAAACCGTGAGTGAACGTCACTAAGAGTTTGTAAAGGAACCGTATAGTGAATAAAGAATATTTCATTTCATTTCATATTTCATTTCCTTTCAATAAATATTATCGCGTCTCTACATTCAAACATTAATCAATGATTTATCATCTTGAATTATTACATTTTCGTTTTATTTTATTTGAATGGAGTAGCAGATGAGCATGCAGGCCACGTGGTGATTAGTGGTCGCTGCAGTCCATGGACATCTACATACAACATCAATCAATTATAGGTAAGTCTTGTCTGAGGTCGTATGCAGTTGCGCTGCTATTCCGGAGGCTGGTAGTCGCCTCATGTTGGTGTTGCCGGCCTTTTCACCGAAACACAATAGAATTGGTTTACGGCAGAAGTGGGTGGTACTTCCCCGGGCGAACCATAATAGTTCTACCACCTACAAAATTATTATTTGAGAATGACAGTAATATTACGCAGCTAAAACATTATTGAAAATTATTTTCGTAAATCAGATATTTTCAAGTTCCAAGGATTTCCACAAATGTAATAAACTGAAGTAGACAAAGTTATCACAATCCAACCAAATATACATTTTGTAAGTCGAACAATGCGTAAGCCTCTTTACGAGTATGTAGCGCCGACTACCGGATTTTCGAATCTCAAAGTAGCTACATTTCGAAGCTCTATTTTCCAAAAGGCTAAAAGGAATTTCTTTACGAAGCGACGGAGGAGAACCTTTAAAAATATTCGTATTTGTATCTGCTTTGCCTATCCACGTGTCGCGCTTCCTTCTTTGTGAAGTTTTGACGTTCTATATACTGTATATATTTACATAATAGTGCTTTTACCGTATTGCTTGCAAAGAAATCCAACTCATACATTTCCAAGTCGACACGTAATATTTCGTAAAAGCTTTTCATCCTTGTTGTTACATACTTTTAACATCATCAACATCGTTAATAATATGTTCCACAAGTGTGCCCCATATCTTTTTAAACATATAACAAGTTATATTTAGAAATATTGAGATAAATCGACTTTGATTTTGAATTAGGGACAGAGTGTTTTTGAAGCATTTCCATGTTTCTTTCAAACTTTATATTACTGTTACAATCAAAGTTAGAAGTAATTTCCTTACCCACGATTCCTAGCTTTGTCAAAGCTGTCCCCCTTTTAGCAAATTACATCATAAATCTACCTTCAAAATTGCGTTGCAGTAAACTTTGTTAAGGCGGGGCGAAAAGTAAAAAATCCGACCTCTCTGTAATTGGCCCTCATCCAAATTAGTCGGGGAACGTCTTAGGGCATAATATCTTTCATAATCTTAACGAAATATATTGAGGGGATGAAACAACGAAATGAACTGTCAACTGGGACGTCCAAATCCAATTACTCATAGCCCCTTGTTTTATTACCAGCGAATAATTGTAATTGAACATAATCGGCGATTCAAAGGTAATACGATAAATAAAATAAAGTAAGGATCAGCAGTATCAGTTCTCTATTTTTATTCTACTGGTAGACACATATGTCATGTTTCTAGACTTTCTAGCTTAAGAGTCAAGATTATTTAAACTTACTTATATAACTATCTTTCCGCCAGCGGCTTCGCCCACGTGGACCCGTTTTATAGGTCCCAGTAGGATAAATACCATCCTATGTCCTTTCCCAAGGTCCACTCTATTTCTGTTCCAAATTTCATTAAAATTGGTTCAGTAGTTTAAGCGGGAAAGTGTAGCAGACAGAGTTACTTTCGAATTTATAATATCAATAGGGATGATGTCGTAAATAAGAAAATACGTAATATTCGGCTTGTAACTTATAAAGTACTCATAAAATGTTAACAAAAATTAATCAATCTCAAATCAAAAATATGTACGATATTTTATTGCAGGAGATATTACTTCTACATTAGAAAATATTTAGTCAACAATTTACGTTATAATTTATTTAAATTTTATTGGGCTTACTTTTTGGAAGCTGCGACTTGCTGTATTCGAATGTGTTTAAATCAATATATCATTTTTAATAATTTAATATTTAATACAGTTTTTTTAAAATTCTTATTGTATATAGTTAAGTCTTTTTAATATTAGTTGTAAATGTAAAGTAGTCTTAATAGTTTGTAAATAAAGAATTCCATAATTTAATAATTAAAAAAAAATAACAGGCTAGAGAGCAAGTAATACCCAATAAATAACGAAAAAGATATTTTATAGCAGCACTTGCCCTCTTTTGACTAGGCTAGACTCTCTAATTAGTTAGTTTGTGGCTTGATTTAAAAACAGTAGGATAGAACCTGGGAGATTATGAAAGTATGAACGCTAATAAGACATCGATATTTGTGAAAATCTTACGTAGCTCATCGCTTCCTCGTTATTAATGACAAAAGTGTTTAAGGCTAACAAACGCGAGGATTTAAATTAACCTCCGTTTCGAGATACCTATCGCTGGATTTGGCGGAGTATAAGGGCTTTGTTGTGAATTCGTTTTCGCTGTTTGCGGATTGTGAAAAGGTTATCTTTGGCGAACCGTGAATTAGAAGTGGCAGGACAAAATTTACTGCAAATTTTGTTTAAAGAATGTTTTACGCTCCCGTGAACAAACTCTCGTTATTTTTGTTTTGACTCTTTGTGCCTTTATTTTAGTACAAAATCGGTTTTCTCCCCAATACTGATAAATTCTTCTTTATTGTGCAAGGTTACCAGAGATTAAGTTAAATCAACTTTTAATGCAGAAATGTGATTGACAATTGTGTTACGTAGGGTTGCTAACCCTACTGTATAATATAGTATCCTACTATTTTAAGGGATCAAGTACTATATTTCTAAAAAATATATATAGTAGGCGAAACTACTATATTTTCACTAGCTCCCGAGTCCTCGAGCTGTCATCGAACGTGTCGCGGTAGGCCTAGGTATAGGGCCTCTGTCTCAGTCTGTGTGCGTTAGTTCAATTTTAACCACATACTTTTTTTCATTTTTTTGCCATATACTATATTGTTTATGTCAATAACTTCAAAAATACTATATTTGATAGAAAAAAAGTTGGTAACCCTAGTATTACGTGTTAAAATATCTTTAGTTTGTTGATTATATTTAAAGCACATGGTAAGAAAAATTCAGAAACAGAATATACAAAGTACACTTTTAACGTTAACTTTTTGAATTTTATTTTTATTTTTTAAAGTCTTAAGACCAATGTCATTAGGGTGCGAGTAGGTATACGAGTAGTATACAAGTACCCAATAATAAAGTTGTCATGTTGATTGAGTTGTCAGAAAATATTACAATGTAATTTTTGCTCATAAAGTCAATATTTAAACAAAATTGCATGTTCGTTAAGTACAATCAAAAAGCAATTACGTTCAGGAAGTACAAAAATAAAACGTAGGAACGTGAAGGTAACTTAAAAAATAAAGCAAATATTAATGGCGATGTAAAGCAGTGCGGATATGCATACTCTGAAATGAAATGAAACTTATACGTATAATATCTTAATATATATATAAAAAGTAAAGGGTTTTCTTTGTACGTAAAGACACGGTTTTCTATATTATCACTAACTCCAATTAACTTCCCGTTGGGGTGGTAAATACCCCTTAGTACGTAGATGATACAAGGAGTTGAGAGCAAATTCTTTCTATAAATGGGGTTTTGTTCGAAATCTTACATTCCTGAGATGGTCCAGCTGTCACCAAGTCAAAGTCTGATGATGGGATCCCAGAGAAATCGAAGGGAACATACAAATTTTATAGCACAATGATTGATTTTCATATTTTTACTAAAGCAAAACAGGCATTTGTGTATAAATATCATCATATCATGTTGCTGAGCTGATGATTGAAGGTACAACTCCTCAACGGTTAGGAGCTGCGAGCAAATTCTTTCATTAATTTATACGTTCAGATGGACTGACAGTAGTATACTTTCAGGCTATAAGATGTCTATTAGAAAACATGATTATAAAAGGTAAATCTCTTTAAAGTTTAGATTAAACATGCGACGTATTTTAACCCGAGCAACGCCGGGTTTCGCAGCTAGTATTTATATAAAATAAAATATAATATATATAAAAAGAACGACCCGTGTGGCGTAATGGTTACCATTCCGGACTGCCAATCGGAGGGTCCCGGGTTCGATTCCCGGCGAAGCAGAAATTTAAATGATGAGTTGAATTTCTGTTCTCGGTCTGGGTATTGTGTTTTTGTCTTTGTATGTGTCCATGGTACCCACGACACAGAGTAAGTATATTTCTATTGTGGGGATATGATTGTGAAACGTTACTTATACTTATATACCTACTCGTAAATAGGAACATTTTGATTTTTATTTTTATTTTAATTCAGATTCATATAGTTCTGGGAGAATAAATTTATTTCATTGTTTTTCTGAGATAAGTTAAGTATTAAGTGCTTAATTTGATTTATTACTTATATTAGCATTATTGCTGCTCCACGGTGATGGAAAAAATCGTGACATTTAATTAATTACGATGTTCTCCATCGCCGTGCATGCCTGAGAGGAATTCATAATTTCTCGAAAGCATGACGTCCACCAATCCGCACTTGGCCAGCGTGGTGGACTATAGCCTAAATCCCTCTCACTAGTGAGAGGAGACCTGTTCCCAGGCAGTGGGACATATAAAAGGTTGAAAAAAAAATTGTAACATCTTTTTTTTCAATCATTGATATTATATTCCAATAGTCGAGCGGCAGTTAACGGCAAACACTCTTTATTTTTTTGAGAGAGGAAAAGTGGTCTCGGAGTTTTTGTAAAGATAAAATTAAACGAAAGTGTAATTATAAAATCTCTCAGAGAGACTAATAGTTAGCCTACCTCCACGAATCCGCATTGGAGCAGCGTGGTGAGGTAAGCTCCAGGTCTCCTCAATAATGGGGAGTGGGCCCGTGGGCCGTGCCCAGCAGTGGGACGCAAAAAAAGGGTTGCAGCCAATAGTGCTAGATAGTTTTCTTAGGGCCTCGACGTTCACCATCTCGAAGTGAAGCGTTGATTAGTTACGTCCCAAGTAAAGTTAATGGCAAGTAAAAGCTATGAGTATGGGTCAGTTTATCATTATGATTAGTGCTACTCAAACATCGTGGAATTGAAATTGAAGTTACGGCTGACTTTAACCGACAATTAGTGTACTTGTCACTTTACTTGAAGGTGGTGAAAGAGGCCCTTAGCTAAATATCCGTATCCTTAAGTAAATGTAGTAAATGTTATTACTTTTTCGATCGCACGCACAGACATAGTGAACCTTGTATCCATTTTCCCCTGGAATGCATATAAAGTTATTTGACTTATAATTACTACTGCATCACAAGATGACCTTCTTACTTACCCCAAAATTATGACCGTTTTCCTCTCGGATTCATGATCTTACCTAAGGTTGCCATCCGTCCGGGTTTCCCCGGATTTGTCCTAGTTTAGAGGGCGTCCGGGGAGCGTCCGGGCCGGACTATATTGGTAGTCCGGGTTTAAAAAGAATAAAGTCTAGGGCCGCCCGCGACACACGCACTGTGCCCGTACGCTGCGGTCAACCGAGACGTACCGACTCGCTAAATTCACTGTACCCCCGCTGTTGACATGTCCGGGTTTTGGGCTCTAAAATCTGGGGTTTTAATGCGTCTTGTCCTGGTTGACAAATTTTAGAGATGGCAACCCTAATCTTACCTAAGTCTGCAGGCAATAATATGTAACAAAATAATAACGAGTAAACGAAAAGAAAAAGATAAATCCGTCTAGAAACTTTTACACTTTAAAAACTTTTAATCACAAACTCAAATATTATTTATTTTTATTACATCTCTTATCTCTTTATATTTACATTCATTTGTTACTTGATCTCTTTGCGGTGAAATATAAGATCAGAAGAAGAATCAATTCATTTAGCGTTATTTAAAACTTTCGCCAGCGGCTTCACCCGCGTAGACCCATTTTATAAGTTTCCGTAGGATAAAAAGCCCATGTCTTTTCCAAAGGTCCACGCCATCTGTGTACCAAATTTCATTAAAATTGGTTCAGTAGTTTAAGCGGGATAACGTAACAGACAGAGTTCCTTTCGAATTTAAAATATGAAAAATAATATAGTATGGATTATAATACTTTAACAGGTTCAAAATGTTAGTTTCACTGTAATTACAAACTTTGTTTTCAGTTAGCGAAACCACAGTTTTGTTCGTTTCATCTGTGAGAGTTTCTGAGAAAACTTCGAGTTTATTGCTTTCGAGATGTTTTTATGTTTGTTTTATTAAGTGTTTACACTTTGAATTACCGTGCTAATTATGACCGGGTTTATTTTAAGTTTATGTTCTTTAAGAAACATTACCAGTGGTTCGAATAACTACAGTAATATTTTGAAAATATTTGATAATAATTTTATTTTTGTCTCCGAATGTTACCTTTTCAATGTGTGCCTTATCGTATAAGAATATAGTATTATGGTGAAATAGAGATAACCAAAATTGATTAGTATTACACATACAAAAAAAATTAAAATTTTGAAACTATTTCTGTCAAAATTTCAAAAATCAGCACGCCCACATCCTTTTTCGATGACACCAAAATGCGTTAAGAAGGCAAACAAAGGAACTAATCAATCAATCCCGATCAATCAGGGCCAGAATAGGCGAACGGTGACAAATGGCACGGTAATTGCCAAGATGGCAGCAAGAACAAAGATTTTTTTTTGGAAGACAAAAATCGGATCCGTCCGAATAACTCCACGATTGATGACCTGTTGAAGACTAACGAACGAATGTTCCGAACTCTTGATTACCGTAGAGTAGGTACGGTTTGCAGCATTTTTAATTTTGCTTGACCTGGTTTTGGTTTTGGTTTTATTTGTTAGCAACTTTGAGCTGCCAGTGCGCTATTCATATTTCGTTTTTCGAAAACGCTCTCCGGTGATGCTCGTTTCCTAATTCAAATTCAGCGAACACCGATTTGACGTTCGGAATACTATTTCTACCTGCGAGAACGTCTGTGACTTATTTTAAATTTCTACGGTTCTGTCGAAGCTTAGCATATCTCCCTCAATCCGAATTTGAGCAACGTGGTAAAGTAAGCTAGGCTTTCTTAAGTAGAAGCGCAACTGCATACGACCACAGGCAAAGCTTGCTTAAGATTGCGAGTTCCAGTGACCACTTAACACAACGTGACGTGCATATTCGTCTGCTACACCATTAAAAAAAATAGGGGAGAGACCCATATCTAGCAGTTCGCTTCAAGAAAGGGTTGTAGCTAACCATTTAATATTCAATATTACATCATTATTTGATTAGTCCTAAATATTTTATCATCATTATTTTTGTGCACATCTGCTTTATTCTCAGATGCTCCAGATTTTTCTTTTAAATACGATGTAATCTCTGTCATACCCTGCTCTGTATCAGGTGCAGCATCCTTATTCAAACGTTACCAGCTTTCCTCAATCCGACCTCGAGAAAAACTCCCAAGATTTACGAGCCGCGATACTTTAGGAAAAAGTTGCGCTTAACGTTTGATGCTCGAGGTATGTTGATGGACGTTTCTTGATCCGAAAGCCATTTCGTTGAAGGCTTCGTTTGTTACTTTGTTACTAAGTAATCTCTGTTTTGCCTTCAGTTTTTACTTTTACTCTCACAAGCAATTTGACATTTCCTTCACCCTCGTGAAGATGATTTTGAGGAACAAACTATACAAGATAATTTTCCACAAACTGAATGATAAGTAAGGATATAAATCGTAATGGTGGTTCAGTTCTATTTCCATTCAGTTTTAAAGATATCAAAATGCGTACTGTTACATTGCTGCTAAAGCTAACAACTGCAACACAACACATTGCAGTAAAATCAATTATTTGTCCATTTTGTCACCAAAATGTCCGTAAAGCCAACACTAATAAAAATTCACTGTCCAAGCCGTCCTAAATGAATACCCATACAATTCGATATATCATCCTACTCAGTCACGCGTATAAATTTTTGTATCTCCCGTCTCTGTCCACCTCTATACAAATAAACGCTACCATTGTTACAAATCTCACTTTTTTATCGACGTCAAAATCACGATCGCTATCACGATATTTAGTGAACGTACGTGCGTTCAAAATCAGTAACATTTTAACAGGCGATGTGGTTGATGTCGCAATTCAGAACGGGCTTTGAACTGTCGGAAAAAGTGACTTTTTTCTTGTCCCTATGTCGGTATTTCTGGGTAATAAAAAGCAGTAAAAAGGTGAAGTTCGTTTCGTTTTTTAACGCGCTCGATTATTTCTGCCATAAATCGTTTTCGAGTTTAAAACGTTGGATGTCTGCAAAAAGTGAATGGCAATTTTAATTGGGTTCGGTAAAAAGTGTTTGCTGATGGTGAGATGAATATTTTGTGCTAAAGATCAAAGTCATTTTTATTAACTTCTTTATCGTGAAATGATTGTTCTTCTTTAAGAGACTAGTCCATAGGTAGATAAAATTTCGGAAAAGCATAATCACAATTGGTCAACGCGGGAGACAATCAATTAATTTATTGCCAATTTGCTTATTTATTTTTGTAGCAACTTAATCGAAGTGTTACAGGGTTAAAACTTAATGCCTAATGGCATTCTCTGCCAGTCAACCCTGGGTGACGGTGAGATACTTAAGGTAGGCAGGAAATGTACAAAAAAGTTTTTTTTTATGAAAGTAACCTACAATTCTAATAATTTAGACAAATATTTGTACATGTATACATACCAACATATACAGACATACATATATAAATACATACATACATGACTAGATAAAGACACTCTTTCTGACAGGAGACTTTTGCCCTGCAATAGAAAATTAATAACTGTAAAAAAAGAGAGAAAATACGTTAAATGTAATTAAAATATTATTTTAATGCTCAACAGCAGCTTCAAACGTAATATCATCCATAGAGAAGGTTAACATAATATAACAGTAAAAGACGCTAGATTTTAAATTAAGCTAATTATAGCAAAATTTTCTCAACTAACTGAATAGTAATATTATATAACAGAAACATCTCACAGGAGTTCGCTTTAAATTCATATTACAAGAGAGAAATTAATTAAAATTAGTCCGCTTACACACATTAAATTAACCCAAGTTTCTTTGATGAAGAGAAAGAGATGGCGAACAGAAAAATCTTGAGAACATTCGATCTGTACCTACTTTATCAATACAACAAAAGTTAAAAAATGTAAATAAATAAACATACTTATACATAATTTAATTGCAACAACGTGAAAGAATAATAATTAAATAAAGAAAAGATTTTCTTGTAGCTGATACATTAATTCTGTGGTAAAATGTTAGTAAGTATAAAATTAGTATAGGGACTTCTACTTTCTGATTTGATTTTAATAAAATTTATATACTAATGAATACATAAAGATCAAAACGTAACATGATCTCCGTCCTTAGAGCATCAAGGTATGACAGGTATGACACCCGTCAGAGAGGAGTGGTCTTTACGGGCGAACCCCTCGTCCCAACGTCCATGCAAAATGTGCCTTCTACAACTAGTGTGTCTGTGTGTGTCGGTGTCAATGTTGACGGTAATAGAAAATGACGTTGTTAATTAAAATTGACATGTTTAGAAATGTATGCGTCTGTAGCGATGAAAGAATATCTGTGAATGTGTGACAAAATTAAAATGTGTGCGTTCTTCCCCCGCACCAGATTTGGCACAAAAATTATGTATCAAAGCGAAGCGCTATGCCGTCTCTACTGAAAGGTGAGTTAGTAACTTTGATGCTCTATAACCCCGTCATGGCTGGCTGCAACCCTTTTGCGTCCCACTGCTGGGCACGGGTCTCTCCCCCTTATTGGGGAGGCCTGGAGCTTACTCCACCACGCTGCTCCAATGCGGGTTGGTGGAGATGCGGGTCAGTGGCCAACCCGCTGTCGGATGTTTTCAAACCGCCCATAAGGCCTCCGACAAGGTTTAACGACTGTTATCTATCGACAACAACCGGGACCGACGGCTTAAAGTGCCCTCCGAAGCACGGAAACGCGCATGAATTTATTTGCCAATAGTGGTCACCTATGTAACACCCGACCGCGTTAGTTGCATAGATCGCTTGCGTACTGCGATAACCGCTGGGCCATGCGCGCTTGCATATGTACACAGACCATAATATATCTTACAATATCAAAAAAATATTGCTATTCCAGTATCAGAACCATATTACTTTTATTTGTACCGAGCAATCTTTTTAACAGTATATCAAATTACTTACTTTATATTAAAGAACTAAGTTTGTCATGGAGAACGCACCATGATATGAAGTTTTTATTTTCTTTATTTTTTAATCCACAGTTGTATTTATTTCACATTCAAATTCTGCATGTTCTTCAAGTAACTATTCGAGGATACATTAATTCTAGATTCTCTTATTGCGTATAATGTTATTTTATTAGACTCGTGATCCCACAAAAGCATTTGTCGAGGGTTTTGTCATTCATGTCACGATATCAAAGACGCGGCGATTGTTTATTTCATTATTTTGTCACTTGTCTTACTGTCTGCGTCTGTATGACATAAATTACCTTCGCGAAAGTTGATTTGTCGAGATTCTGGGTGGTCAACCTTATTGTTACCGATCTTAGTTAATTAATTAAAAATTGTATTAAATTCAGTTTATGTGTATTTGAAGTTTTTGAACGACAACTGAGACATTGCGTTGCGTGTAACAAAAAGTATTGATAATTTTGTTGAGTTCAAAGAACAAGGCGTGATAGGATAAAGTGTAAATATAGGTACAGCATCCCTATTAATGATTTAGCGTAAGTACTTGGACGACCGAGAGTTGCTTGGTTAAAAAAATGATTTTCTTGGAGTAATTTTAAGCAAAACACTCATTGGCTTAGTGTTACTTATCAACGCCATCTGAAATAGCTCCCAATTAAAAAAATGTCACAAAAATTAAAAAAACGCATCATTCTTACTTGAGGTTTGAACCCGGGTCTCTAGCTCCGCAGTCAGCTTACGCAACTCGTAGGACTGGAGCCTTTCGACCAAGGAAATTCGATCCGACCATACTCTATAACCTAATCTAAACTATAATCCATTCGACCAAGGAAACAATAATTCCATCGACGAAATTTTTATAGAACTCTTTCAAATCGACATTGCAATTTGTTTGTTATAATAATGTAATATTTCTCAGTTTATATTTAAGTTGATGAAAACGACAAATTCTAAAAATAAAACCTAGCTGGATCAATCTATGACCCCCGAAACCCTGGGCTCTAAATATCATGAAAATCGTTGGAGCCGTTTCGGAGATTCAAATTATTTAAATAGGTATTTACAAGAATTGCTTGTTTAAAGGTATTAGATATGGCGTTGGAATTTGTTACGGCCAGCATATTTAACAGTATGCCTATTAATCAAATGACTCTTCAACACAGCACTCAAAACAGCCGATCAGTCAGCTGCCAATTTGTCGGTTCCATCGACCGGTGCCAATTATGAGAATTAAACGCTGCAGCCAATTTACTTACCGAACATGAAGTGCACAATAAATTAAAGGAGAGCTAAAATATAGCCGCAGGCGCCAATTTCCATCTCTTCGTCTATAAATATGGGAAGCGCTTCTGTACATTTTATTTCAGCGTTTGTTACCTTGTTAACATGTTCGCAGTTTATTCGGTGGGAGAGTGATTGCAAATTTCCTTTTCCGAGCTTTATTACGCTATTATTTTATATGCGCTCCTTTCTTTTGAGTGTCGTTTTTAGACTGTCTGCGAAGGTAGAATGACGTGCATTATTTTTATGTTTTTATTTAGTGGGGCTGGGTATGATGAGCGCTTTGTGTGCTTTTACTTCATTCGAAATTGAAGCACTTCGCATATTTTACATTTTACACAAACAAGATTATAAAACCCACGTACGTACTGTGACAATCTTTCTTCCAACGACAATAATGGATGATAAAAGGAAACAAATTTACGTACTTCGTAGTGTTCATTTGAATAACAATAAAATTCTTACATCTTACCTATAATAACATTTGTTACTCGAACTTACACGGAATACTATGTAGCCAATTTATTTTGTTGTGAGACTAATACATGAATAAAATACATTAATGACCAACCGACGCATGTAAAGGCCACGAATTTGTCACTTGACTGTTTAATTTACGTTCAGTTGAAAAAAGTTAATGTTTAACTCTTAATGTTTATCAAAGCTTTAGCTAAAAACAGAATTGGCTTTTATCGAATTATATTTACCTGACATTGACAGCGTCAACACGATATCTTTAGTATATTTTGTTTCATCCCTGTTCATCAAACTTTCTCAATTACGTTCCTTCTCTTCCTTCTGAAAATGAAATTTTAGTATCTGTATCTGTTCAGTATATTATAATAAGAGTTGTAATTACTCCAACATCGTTTATTTTTAACATGTTTACTATAAACTTGTACGTTTTTCTGTGTGATCATTAAATCGCTAACGTGTCAGGCGGTTGGCATAAAAACCGAAGTTGTCGCAGGACTATTTTCATTCATGTTTTGTTTATGTTCGGAGACTCCCCGTGCGTCGCGCACAGTTTTATTGACAACATAAACACAGCCCGTGGGCTAGGAATGTGGCTAGACGCCGCTTGCCTTATTAAAGTAGTTCTAATAGTGACAGGACTTTCGCAAACGCATTTGTGATGCTTTGTTACGTTTTATGAACACATACTATTTAGCATTTCTGACATAATTGATCACTTATTAAAACTATTAGTCTTTCTTTACCTCTTTTGTACTCAAATCGTATTTTTTAGTGACCAAGTTTTAAGTCGGTCTTATTTTGCTAAAGTAAAGCTTTAAGTTAAAGATTAGAAATATACTCGAATGTTTTTTAAGAAATAACTTTAGCTATAAATATATAATTTATAAGGAAAGAAAAATCAAATTGCTAATTATTGCTTTGTGGATCATACTAAGTTTAGATCGTAAAAGATCATTCGTTTTAAAAGTTTTTACTGTTACTGTTTAGATTTCAAAATCAACATCAATCGAAATATACAAAGTGCTTTTTGTTTTGAAATAAAAGTGACAGTTTTTTCTGATCAAGCCTATCAAATTCTCGTATCTCGTTCGGAAACTTACTATCATCGAACTAGCTAAGTTCTGCTCTCAAAATCTCGTTATGCAAAACCTCGTGTATCCGGAATTCTAGTTTGGTAACTCTTGTTCGGGCACGTACCCCAATTTTAATTACAATGATATGCACTCACGTACAGAAATCAGATTCAGAATTCAAATCGAACCACGTGCTAGCAATTATAACTGGAAGTTCTAACATTCTGCCTAAAGTAGGTTATGTGTTAACAAGAATTCTTGGTTAAACTAATTTTAAGTTTGCGGCTCGTGTTGCAAAGATTTACAGTAATAACCGCGTTATTTTTTCAAAGTATCCTATTTTACTTCTGATAACTCCAAGAATATATCGAGTGTCACAAAAGTGTCAAAACAAAGTGTCATGATGATCGGTTGAGTAGTTTTCGCGTGAAAGAGTAACGAACAAACTTACTTTCTCATTTATTATATCAGTAGGACGTTAATTAGAATAAAATGGCGATATGATATGATTTATGATAAAGAATTATAAGCTTTTCCACTGTTGGACTTCCAACCAGAAGAAAATAGGTAATCCGCTGGATAGTGGGACCTGGTTGTGAAGTAAATGTATGTAGGCCTATGTCAAGCAGTGGAATATAGATGGATGGATGCATTTCGAAATATTTTGATAATGTTGTTTATTTCTATTGCGATGATTTTCTTACCTTATTTGTTTTTTGTTTTTAGTATTTTTATTTATTTTATCTCTTAATCTTTGGGTGGTATCATCGCTTGCGATAATAAGTCCCTCAGATGTACCGTATGTACTTTCACAAGAAATACATATTCAGATGTAAATGACAATTAAAAACGAAATGCCCTCACATTCATCTGTGTATCCACATCTCGTGCCTTATTAGCATCGGGACCTGTTCTAATAGCATCTCAAGTCTGCGAGCACGTACGGGGTTCTTCTAAATTGGCGTCGTTTGAGATCTTAATTAAGTCTCCTCAGTTTTTAGACTGGCATCATGGCCGTGTAGTGGATGTCTCTATATGTTTGTACTATCCATCTCTAACTGACTTGTCGGTCATTGATTAGATAAACGACAAGATATAGTACGTTAAATTTTGAATGGCTGTACGACTTACGTGTTAAAAATGTTTCTTTTTAGAAATATAAAATTGGAAATTAGCTTCTGTAATATTGACCGTGTGGTGTCCGACCAAAAGTCCGACCGAAAGTTTTCAAGCAGAATGTGTTGCCAGTGATGACATACGGTGCCGAGACATGGTCTTTTACATTTATCCTTTTCCACAGGCTCAAGGTTGGTCAGCGAGCGATGGAGCGAGCTATGATTGGTATATCTTTACGAGACAGAATCTGTAATGATGAAATCCGTAGACGAACGAAGGTTACCGACATAGCTCTCAAAATCTGCAAGCTGAAGTGGCAATGGGCAGACCATATTTTTTAGGAGCACTGACAATGGCAAAAGGAGCGCAGGCCGCCCTCCAACCAGATGGACTGACGACCTGTAGAAGACAGCGAGAAGCCGCTGGATTCAGAGGGCGTAGGATCGGATGTCGAACGTGAGAAGAGGCCTATGTCCAGCAGTGGTGTTTAAAGGCTGATGGATAGCTGGAATATTTAAGTAAAGAAATATATTCCTTTTCTATCATAAATTCTTCAATTTAATCATAAAATAAGCTATTATATCTTCGTCGTTTTATGCTATGTTTTAATTTCTAATCGGAAATATGAGCATCTATTTAAAAGTTGACGAAACAACACATACCTCGTCCAAAGTTTCTTTATATTTAAAAATTTAGTTTAAATGCTGGTGTTTCAAAAACTCGGCGTGTTTGGAGGTTTAACCGATTTATTTGGCATTTATTGGCTAAAAAGTATCTACGTGAATTGAGAATTTGAATAAACAACATTCGTGTTTATAAACAGTTTCGTGATTCTGATGTTAATTATATTAAGTGGTGGTTATATTTAACATATTTATTGCGTTTTATTTTAAAACTTTGTACCTTAATCTTATTAACATTTACACATTTTTTGAATGTTTAATTCATTGGAATATTCAAACCTTCGTGACATTAACTTGGACAGAATGCGTCTTGATCGAACAAAGCCTACAGACATAGTTCTCAAAATCTGCAAGCTGAAGTGGCAACAGGTAGGCCATATAGTCAGGAGGACAGTGGCAAAAGGAGCACAGGCCGCCATCCAATCAGATGGACTGAGGACCTGAAGAAGACAGCGAGAAGCCGCTGGGTTCGGAGGGCACAGGACTGGGCGGATTGTCGAACGTTAAGGGAGGCAGTATTGATCTTTTTTTGTGTATATAGTAACGGTTATTATTCAGATATTATTAAGACTGTAGTAAAACTTTTGCTCTCAATTTTAGCATACAAACATTAGTAGTAAAAGTTTGTATAAAGAGAAGACCACATTTTAGCTAATAAATTCATGTCAGATAATCTAGTCAACGTCTCGGACAGAGAACATAAATTCATAGAGTTGTGTGAAGAAGTTGTTTCTTAGGAACAGTCTAATTTAGACAGAACATGCATCTGATATACAGAGATAGCATTTAATGTTACTTTAACAAGCTCACTATCTCTAGGTACTGATTTTGCTGAGACTGTTATAGTAGTAGTAGTAGTAAAATTTATGCTAGACATATTCTAGTTTAAATTTCTTATTTCATTTATTTATTTATTCTTTATTGACCAAATTATACAATTTGAACAAAAGGCGAGTTTAATGCCAAATTGCATTTTCTACCAGCTAAAAGGAAGTGCAGAAAAATATAAAGGCGGCAACAAGAATAAAGAAAATAATTGTGAAAGAAGGAAATAGAAGAGATCTAAAATAGGATAAATAGAAACATATGGTTATTAAATTATAATAATCTTCCAAGTTATGAGCAAAGCTCCAAGAAATGTGCGTAAACGCTCTTTTTGAACGAAGGCTTTGAGTATAATTTCCTGAGATCCTCCGTATATATAACATAAAAAGTTCCGAGTCATATAGATCGTATAGAGTGGAGATGTGCTGCTAATCGTTGAGGCTGTTGTTACGTCATATCAATCGGGCATTCGCCTAAGTACAATAGACAAACTTACAATTAATTTAATAACAACACAATTAGACAACTTCAATTTATTATTTTTTTAGAAATTTAAAATGATTCCAGTGTTGTTAGTACCTAACTGAAAATGTTTTACAAAAAGTTAATTATATTCCCAAGTCCACAATCTGCAGGACAGAAGTGCGGTGGCACCTTTTAGACGAGAATATAATTGAGGGGAAAGGCAGCCACAAGGTTTAATTGTCGCTGAGGAACAAAGCGAGCTGACAACACTAATTACCGGTGTTACCAGTTACATTTTCATTTTGTAGCACTCTTTTTAAATGTATGAGAAATGTAGGTTAGATAGTTTTCTTGAATGCAAATTTATTGTTAAATTCATATTAATGATGTAATTAATGAGAAAGTGTTCGTTTGTATATTTGTCTATTCTTTTCTCACGACACAACGGTAATACGTATTGACGTGATTTTTTTGTATGTATATATTTTATCAGTTGCAACGTGACATTTTTAAGATCTTTTAAGAAGGCTTCAAACAAGTCCTCTGGCCCAAGACTTACTGTAACGCTAAGGAATGTATTAGTTTTAGTAATTACTCGCATCTGTGAACACAGTGAACAGGTCATGTGAGACACTATCAATCAACCCACTTCGGGTTGATAGTGTCTCACACAATCAGCTGTCACATATGCCCATTATCGACCCATAGCCATTCTGTTATCTAAAATATATAAATGTACTTTTTTTAAAAGAGTGCTGCTGGGAGTTTTTTCCGCCGCCTTTTTTCTCTCAGGGATGATCGGGAAAAAATGGTAATAGTTTGTGATTTGAATTATCTTCAATTGGATTCGAAATATGTTCCTTAAATTTTAATGGGAATTTATTCTTTATTAATATTAGTGCACGAGAGTACCTATAGAAATTCCTTCCTTTTCTTGTAATAAAAGAATCAATATCTTGTTTTTACTCTGATTCTGGCACGATAAGTTGTGATTCTTAAACAACTATTTTCTGATTTAAGTAGTAAGGAATTCGTAATAAGTAACTGAAAATATGTTACAAAAGCCAAGTTAATTATACAATCTGTTGGACGGAAGTGCGGTGGCACCTTTAGACGAGAATATAATTGAGAGCGATGCGCAGTCACAAGGTTTAATTGTCGCTGAGGAACAAAGCGAGCTGACAACACTAATTACCAGCCATACCAGCTACATTCACATTAAGTAGCGATATTTTTAAATATTAAAGAAATGTATGGTTCAAGTTTCACAGTTTCAAGCAAATTTTTGTCAAATCCATAATAATAAATATTATAATTAACGTGAAAGTGTCTTTGTTTGTTTGTGTGCTCATCTTTCATGTCGCAACGGTTTTACGGACTGACCTGTTTTTTTGTTAAATGGAAGTGTTGAGGGGTTGAAGAAAAAACCTCATTCCTATGAGAGTAAACGTGAAGCTCACGCCGGCAGTAAGCTAGATTTATTATATCTTTTTGGATAACATATTTCGACGACTGACCGTTTAGGATTGAAATCATCTTCAACATTGTCTACTTTTGAGCACATAAAATTGGTTCCTTAAAATTTTATACGATTTTTTCGTTTATATGATTAGTGCACGAAAGTAGAGAAATGCCTTCCTTTCTTTTTATAAAAGAATCAGTAACTTGTTTTTATTCTAAATCTGACACGATATCATATGATTCTTAAACTACATTTTTATTCATTAACTTTGAGTCCGTAATAAGTAAATGAAAGTATGTAGTTAATTATACAATCTGTAGGACGGAAGTGCGGTGGCACCTTTAGACGAGAATATAATTAAGAGCGATGCGCAGTCACAAGGTTTAATTGTCGCTGAGGAACAATGCGAGCTGACAACACTAATTACCAGCGTTGCCAGCTACATTCACATTTAGTTGCGATATTTTTAAATGTTTGAGAAAATGTGGGTTAGATATTTAATAGTGTGCTGACTTCACGTTTCATTTTACATTTTCAAGCTATTCTATATCATTTTAGTTGTATTTTTTTTAAATTCCATGCGCATTTTTGCTTAATACGTAAGTAAGTATTAAATTTAATTGGAATCTTTATCAATGATTACTAAATTTCTTGAAAATGAAAGAAAAATAAATGACTAAAATTCCATACTTTGTTTGTTTTGTGTATTTTCATTTGTATTTCAATACCTATATTCGAATCATAATCCTTCCTTATTTATAGCCTGTGATTAGAATCTTCTTAATAATTGGCATTAATTAAAGACTGATTGTTTTACCCTAATCTTTAATAATTATTCTTTAGTACACAAAACTCCTTCGTTTTACAACAAGGAACATATCTAGCTTGAAAAATGTTTTTAAGACTTAATCCCAACAATGTTTACCCCTATCGCCTGAAAATTACTTTACAAAAAATATATTTTTAATAGTTTTAGAAGTATTTAAATTAATCGTAGTAGGTACTCGTATATAAACGATAGTACATCTGTCGATTCCAACCGCTTAAACAAACCGAGTGCAATATACGCCAAGCTGCCAAGTGACTTCTATTCTAGTCGACGACAACTCTGACCACTAGCAGAATACCTATATTCTGAGAGGAAAACGTTTAAAAATTAAAACCATTTTCTAACGGCAGATTTTATTTTTTTCTGCCGTCAGCAAGCTGATTTTATTTTTTCTGCGGTCAGCAGGCTCATTTAAATTTTGAGTTTTGAAATTCATTTCTGAAGCAATAAAAAATTGGTGGGAAAGCCAGAAATTAGAATAATAACGAGACTTACGACGAGTCACTTCTGCAATGTAAAACGAAACAAAAATTGGGACTAGCACTGTGCAAATTTTAAATTCACTTGTACTTTATAAAGAGCTTGCTACTATTAAAGTACTGTTAATAGTAACAAGTACTGGGTGACGACATGAGTAACAAGTTTTGCGTGACTGAAAACTGTATTGTTACTTCTTATTGACATAATGTTAGCAAATAAATTACAGGTTTTAGAGGATAGAGATAGCGGGAAGTAAATAATTTGATTTAAATTGTTTGAAAAATTGCTACTAAGACATCCAGTACATATGTAGTAACATCACTTAAAAAGAAAGTTTCAGTAAATGGTTGCAATTTTGATCGCTCGGCTCTCGCAATAGTACAAGCTTCAATTCTTAACACTAGTGGAATACCAACGAGCTTGATAGACGGGGTGTAAATACCGGGTGACCGTCTGAAAGAATTATTTTCACCAATGGACGTATAAACAGGCGGATAGTATTAGTAAACGAAATCTCCACTCACTTAAATTATCGTAAGCGGAATAACTTTCCGGTTCCTTTTGTTTTGTTTTCAACACTAGTTTACCTTAACGATAAATATTTGGATTCTGTAGTAATAAATAAGCAACACCTCCATAATCCGCACTACAATTTGGAATGACTGAATAGGTGATACCAAACAATGTAATATTAATAAAACTATTTCACTATTAATAAATGTGTATTGTTTTACCTAATGGAACTAGCTTGGGTCTAAAATTATTAAATGGGTCACGAAGTGGCAGGGGGAAAAGTACCGGGCCATGGCAGAATAATGTTTGGGAAACACTGACCTAGAGTATCAGTTAAACCAAGAAATAGTAAAGACAAAGAATTCTTTGAAACACGTTACTCGTTAGTTAAAGTAATTTAAATCTGTGAGATGGGTAACCGTTAGTGGCAAAAAAAATATTCATGCGCGTTTCCATGCTTTGGAGGGCACGTTAAGCCTTCGGTTCCGGTTGTTGGTGATATATAAAAAACGTTAAGCCTTGTTGGAGGTCTTATGGGCGGTTTAAAAGCATCCAACAGCGGGTTGGCCACTAACCCATCTCTCCACCAACCCGCATTGGAGCAGCGTTGTGAGATAAGTTTTCTGCCACCTTGTATGGACACTGGACATCTACACACAACCTTAAGCAAGTTTCGAGTGGTCTGAGATTATTTGCAGTAGGACTGCTGCTTTGTAGGCTTAGCTTAAAACCGGGTTAGCACATAAGCTAATTAAACAATTGTTTTGCGTATCCAATGCAGTCTTAATTCTTCATTGCTTTCCATTCAAAAATACAAGAGCTATGTTCTACCCACAAATTGTCGCAGCGGAAGGTATTTCTTCTTCATTTGCTAAAATAAGAGTTCTGCTGAGAGTTTTTCTTCTCTGGCTTTTTTCTCTCAGCTCAATTCATCGCCCATAAGGGCTCCTAGAGCTGATGACCGCTATAAGATTGACATCACAAACAATAAGCATATTCTCATAATGCATTACAATACAGATATTCTTTAAATGAAAAGTGAATTTTTTATTTCAAAAATGAATTTTCTTTATTAATATATGTGTGGGGTATCTATGGATAGGTCTTCAAAAATGATATTGAGATTTTTAGTATCATTTTTCTCTAAACTGAATAGTTTGCGCGAGAGACACTTCCAAAGTGGTAAAATGTGTGTCCCCCCCCCTGTAACTTCTAAAATAAGAGAATGATAAAACTAAAAAAAGTATAATATGATGTACATTACGATGCAAACTTCCACCGAAAATTAGATTGAACGAGATTTAGTAAGCAGTTTTTTTATGACCGTAAACCACAATTTACTTTTCATTCAATCTTAATGCAATGAATTTTATGGATAATTAAAGGCAATGATGTATTTCGGTTGCCGCTATTGTTATACAAATACTAAAAATAGAATAAAATAAATATTTAAGGGGGCTTCCACACAATAAACGTGATTTTTTTAAAGATAATGGTACGGAACCCTTCGTGCGTGAGTCCGACTCGCACTTGGCCGGTTTTTTTATTTTTTTAAACTGAGAAATTGAGAAATTTTGTCTTGAAAGTCCGATGCATGCACGGTGATGGAAAAAATCGAAATGAAATATTACAATGTTTTTTTCTCATCGTGGAACAGCACTGCATTCGCATTTATCTTTCTTTGTCAGAGGTGCGTCGGGATTTGAACTAGGATCCCCGGCTAGGAAACCGTTGTCTTAACCATTCGGCTTTCGCTACGCTTTCACGAATACCACAATACAAAGAATATTTTTTCTTTATTAATTTTGTTTCTTTTTGCTCCATCGAGTACTTCACTGATAGTCTACAATAAAAGTTTGTCTTCAATTTAATAGAGGAGTTCCTCAATTTTTGATAGTACCTATGTAGTTTAACCTTCATCCAGTTAATAGTGCCAATTCGCTTGGCCGCTACACGGAACCCGCATGTGAATCTCAAACCAAATTCACTTGCTTGTGAGAACGTGTTAGAATAATTCTAAAGAAATTATTCCTTTCAGTGATGTATAAGAATCGAAGCTAAATCTTTTTATAAGTCTTTTATAAGTCAGTAAGTAGTAAGTAGTCAGTAGTAAGAATGGAATGGATATTGCTACAAAATATAATAAAACATAACAAATATATATATAAACATAAAACATAATAAAACACTTGTATCCTATTCCCGGTAAGCCATATTGAACTGCTCCGATCATTCCGAAGGCTGATTGATAGTCGCGTCATATAAGTCTGGCCGGCAGTCGCACCATTCCACGGAAACACGCTGAAGTATTACTACATTACAGCAGTATAACCTATATTGTAGAACCTTATTTGGTGTCGGGGAGGAACCTTCAAAAGGTACCCGCTATCTCGGGAGAGGCCGGGAATACCGGGTTATATGGGAATTGTACCGCACTAAGCGCACTAATACACGCACACACCGCCGACTTTCCCGGGCCCGCGCTGGCTGGACGGATCGGGCTCCTACTCTCATCGCTCGCAACCTCGGAAGCCCCCTTTTAGTCGCCTCTTACGATCAGGCATGGAATACCGTAGCTCTATTCTTAATCCCGAAGCTACAGGGAATACAGCGGTAGTGCCTACTATACTTCAGCGTTCAAAATACGAGTATATGTGAGTTCTTCAAACTATAAATTTTTTATTTGTTGATTTGGCAAAGGGAGATCTCCCGCCGGGCGAGGTGGTCATGCCCGGGGAGCGGCCGCGCTCCAACTGACTCAATTCGGAGCTTGTATATATGGTAGGATATTCCGAAAACTTCGATAGCGTGATTCAGAAATACCCGTGGCGCCATCTCTTGATGAGTAGCGGAAGGTCGCTACATCACCCCCTGCTCAGGCCTTTTGGCATAGGGAGATCTCCCGCCGGGCGAGGTGGTCGTGCCCGGGGAGCGGCCGCGCTCCAACTGACTCGATTCGGAGCTTGTATATATGGTAGGATATTCCGAAAACTTCGATAGCGTGATTCAGAAATACCCGTGGCGCCATCTCTTGATGAGTAGCGGAAGGTCGCTACATTGATAATTTGAACATTTATATTCGTTACTCCAGTTGTAAGGCATTACAACTACACCTTATCAACAAAACATCGTACAAAAACTTGCATTCGAAAACAACGCCAAGTTATTAGTGTTTTATTCGACATCTCGTAGATTTATTGGAGCCTAACAAATGTGTTCGTGAACCAAAAAAATAAAGGATATGGCGCTCTAGCTTTCGATTCCGCAATTCAGTATATTGAATCTGGCAACACTGTCATGTGTCCCCCTAAAAGGGGGTTCTAAAGGGGGGTTTAAGTCCCCCGTTAGGCATATCATCGAATATTATCTTGGCAGGCGTGCCTCTTGGCAAATGGTTGGCATTTCGAGGCGTAACGAATCCGTCCATACACTGTTTTTGTATTCAACGTATATTTGTTAGATGAATGCTGAAAAATTAGGTTATAGTCATACAGCCTTCGCAGTTTTGGCTGTTTTATTGTTTTCGTACATTTTTTCGCAGTAGTTTGTAGGTCGGCGAGTTTAGGGAAGTCAAGTTCATTTAATTTCATGTTTTGGTGAAACTTTTTTACGGCGTTCATAGTTATTAAATGTCTCTAAAAAATTGGAAATTGTGGTACTTTATTGCGATGCTGCTATTTCGGACATGACTACTAAATAGGTATAAATATCCATATTAAATAGCGCGTACGATTCTAACGTAAGTACTTTTCCTTTATTTGGTACTGGGAGTACCAAATTACCAGAGTACATTAATGTGTACAAATGGGATTTTTGTTCTTCATAGACAATTTAAATAGACAAGTTAAGTAATCAGACAAAGACAAAGACAAAGAACTTTATTTGCACAAATATGGGTGTTTACAAATCCTTCAGTTAAAGATGAAACTTGTTAAAATGGTTTAAAATAAGAATGATCTACTCTAAACTTGGTCTAAGATAAGGAATAGCAACTCTATTTATATTAAAGAACTAGCGACCGAGCGAGCGAGTTTTACAATTTTTCTAAAATAAAAGTACCCTAAGTTACTCCTTATTACATCAGCTGCCTGCCAGTGAAAGTCCCGTCAAAGTCGGTCCAGCCGTTTAGAGATTAGCTTGAACAAACAGACAGACAGACAGACAAAAATAAACCGTATATACATTCATATATGCATATAATAAAAAGAGTTTTTTTTAATGGAATAGCAGACGAGCATGCAGGCCACGTGGTGTTAAGTGGTCGCTGCAGCCCATGGACATTTACAACAACCTCAAGCAAGCATAGGTAAGTCTTGTCTGAGGTCGTATGCAGTTGCGCTGCTACTCCGGAGGCTGGTGGTCGCCTCATGTAAGTGTGGCCGGCAACAGATATTTTAATATTACAAACAGACACCAATTTTATTTATTTGTATGTATGTATAGATAGAATATAGATATAGAATATACGTCTTAAATAGTGAAGTACTGGTTGGTATGTAGGTGGTCCCGCGTAACCCGCTCGTATTGCGCTTGTAGTTAGCGCTACCGATAAGCCGGTCGCACTTAGCTGTAGGGCCTGTGCGCATTGTGGAGTCGTAGGTTGACTCCAATGGAAATCAGTAGTAACTTTTTTCAGATTTCTAGATTTAGATTTCTAGTCTAGTAGCTAAGAAGCGGTAACTGATGTCCATGATTTATTTATTTATTTATTTATTTTACTTTAATTAATACGGTACAAACCAATTACATTAATTAAAGGACATCACCATCATACTTCTCGCTCACAGAACTTCAAGCATACCGACAATATTTCCTTCCATCCATCCGCAAATAAATCACACTCAGGGTAAGTCTCCAGGAGAGCGTTAAACGCTCTAAGCGTACGAGGAATCGGCGAATGAGAGCGCGCGACCGTTCGCGAAGGGTGCAAAGCGAACAATTTGTGCCGGCGACCCCGCCGATAATTATTTGGTACGAATAAGCGACATAGCTCGTCATTTAAGTCTGAGGCGTCGATCTTAGAATGTAAAATTTTGCATGCTGTGACCATTTGTTGGTATTGCCTTCTGACTTCCAAGGAATTGTAACCTAAAGAGCCTAAGAGGAATTTAGTAGGGTAAAGGTATGGATAATAACCATTCACTCTTTTATAAAGATACCTTAAAAATATTTTTTGAATTTTTTCAAGGATTAGCGCATATGTTTTCTCGTATGAGTTCCAGACGCAGGCGCTAGTTTCTAGTCAATATTGATGGTAGATGACTCTACTTGTTAGTGAATAAACATGTAAATAAATAAATAAATAGGTTGTCTGTAAAGTCGGCTTACTGACGATAGTTGAACGTGACAACGTCATAAGAAAATACTTGTTGCTACAAACTTTATATAATTGTTTATACTATAATTTATATATTTATAGTATAAACAATTAACACCACATTCACTTTTCACTGCACTTCATACTTGGCGAAAACATGTAAATGTATTATTGCATAGCAGCTGTCCACGCGGACGCATCGCTCACTCAAGAGAGAGACAGATGTCGAACGCTACCGAACGCGGAGGTCGATTGTGTTTCTTTGTCGCTCGTTCCGCGCTCTCGCTTGCACTTCAAGCCTTAAATGGAACGCCTCAGAGCGAGGTAACGCCGCATGAGTCATGTTTTTTCGTGCTTGCAGCCGGCTCCATCGAATTATAAGACGTTGTCACGTCAAAAACTCTAACGCTAAACACTCATAACCCCACACCAGGATAGATACATACAAAGATATGAACACAAACACTCTGATCATATCTGTAGACTTATCGAACTTTACCACGTTCCATGAATCTAGCTGTAATATAATTTATAGAAACACTGGTTTTTGTACGGCTGCGAAGAACGTGGTCTTGACTCAATCGCTCATCACAATTATTAGGTTCCTTTCCAAAGTCGTAAAAAGGTGTAATTTAGTATGCGGGTTAGGTTAATTATAAAAACAACAAAATAAATGGGGAAGGTGTGTTAAACAAAACTGCCATTTCTGATCAAAGTGTAAGAATTGTAGAGTTGAAGTTATAACTCCTACAAGTAATCATTAGCACAAATTTGCTTAGCTGCTCAAGAGATCTTTTAACTTGTTATCAGAGTATGATATGAGTTGAGACAATGTGTGCAGTACATGAAATGTTGCTAGAATTCTTAAAGTGTTTGCACCACAATGCGTGTATACCCCAGTAGCCATTAGCGCGGCTAACTCTAGAACAAACAGAGGTCTCTTCAGCTAAAACGTTCGTCGGGACTTTGTGTCCCTACAGTAATGTCACCATGCGAGAGCGTTAAGCGTGGATTGTGACAGATCATAGCATGACTTGCTCTGATTAAAACATAAAATAACTAGCTTCTCCCGGTTTTACACACGTTAGAATGGATCAGTAGGTACCATGTAGTGAATATTCTCCATAGGTTTCGTGGGACCTAGTCTAGTAGTACCGTCATACATTTAACGTCTGTCTACCAGTCTACCAGTCTGTACATCAATTTTCTGCTATTCACCTTGAAAACTGTCGAAAGTCCCACACAAACTATCACCCCCCCCCCCCTTTAGGCAGGTTTCCAAAAAATATGTATTTTTCTTTAGCAAAAAATAGTCACACCCGACTATTTGTTACTAAAAGGCCTCCCCAATAATGGGGAGAGAGCCATGCCCAGCAGTGAGACGAAAAAAGGGTTGGAGCCAACAAATAGTCCGCATTACTACCAATTTATTGGTTTTCTACCTGGAACACTGCGGAAAGTCGAATACAAAATTTCAACCCCTTCATTTCCAAAAAATAATGATGCCAGTATTTTTCGTTAGCTACAAAGAGTCCGCATACCAAGTTTTAACTTTCTTCCTTGAAAATTGTGGGATGCTGCATAATAACTTCCACCCCCTATTTTAGGCTTTAGGCAGGAGGAATAGAAAGAGACTGAGCCTGTGTCACTCTTCAACTCTTCATCTATCTCCACATAAAAATCACATCAATCCGTTGCTCCATTATGACGTGAAAGACGGACAAACAAACACGCAAACACACTTTCAGTTATATACTATTTTTAAAACAAGGACTTTGAAAGTACAAATAAAACGACAAACAAATTGAGAACAAAAAGGAACCACAATACGAATATGTAATACTAGCTGTGCCCCGCGGTTGGACCTTCGTTAATTTTTTTTAAAGTATCCAATTTTACTTCTGATAACTCCAAGAATACTTATATGTCACACACACGACGACCTGCGTGGCGTAATGGTTACCATGCCGGACTGCCAATCGAAGGGTCCCGGGTTCGATTCCCGGCGAAATAGAAATTTGAATGATGAGTTTAAATTTCTGTTCTCGGTCTGGATGTTTGTGTTTCTGTCTTTGTGTGTGTCCATGGTACCCACGACACAGGGTATATCTACCCTACTGTGGGGCTATGAGTGTGAAGCGTTTATTTATTTTATTTTATTTTATGTATCTACAAAGTTTTATGATGATCGGTTGAGTAATTTTCTCGTGAAAGAGTAACAAACAAACTTACTTTCGCATTTATAATATTAGTAGGGTAAGAATCGGTTACTTAGATGTATGACGACTTGCGTGGCGCAATGCCGGACTGCCAATTGAAGGGTCCCGGGTTCGATTCCCGGCGAGGCAGAAATTTGAATAAGTTTAAATTTTCTATCTTTCTGTGTGTTCTTTCTGTCCTTGTGTGTGTCAATGGCACACACGACACAGGATATAACTACTCTACTGTGGGGCTGTGAGGGTGAAGCGTAACACAAAAAAAATTATGTATGTTTAGGTTTTAAAAGTGAGTAGCCCCTTTTGATCGATTTTCACCTGCACGCTTCAAGTATTCTTGTCTTTTTCTGCTACGATAGTAACATTTAATATCATTGAGTAGCAGTGAATTCGGAATAAGTAGTACAGAAACTTTATACGACACCAAAAAAGAATGAAGCCTTTCCTGCGGTTTAATAAAAAAAAACACTATAACCTTTTTGTGTACTTTTGACAGTCAAATAATATAATAAATTACAAGAGTACGAAAAAACACACTCAAAGTCCTGTAATGCCTATTACTTTCAATAAGTGAAGAATATGGAATGTTATTATAGCTTTTAAAGAAACAATAGCTTTCATACATTACACATTGGACTAACGTTTTAGCGGGAGTCGTGTTTGTGTTAGTATTAGCGTCCGGCTAATGGCCGGGGTTAGACGTATGGGTACTTATTTCCGGCGACTTAAAAACTTCAAACAAATAAACTTTTTTATTTGCTTATTTGAGAAGCGAGCATTACTTTTGACAGTCAAATAATATAATAAATTAAAAGATTACGAAAAAACACACTAAAAGTCATGTAATGCCTATTAGTTTTAATAAATGAAGAATATGGAATGTTATTATAGCTTTTAAAGAAACAGTAGCTTTCATACATTACACATTGAACTAACGCTTTAGCGGGAGTCGTGTTTGTGTTAGCATTAGCGTCCGGCTAATGGCCGGGGTTAGACGTATGGGTACTTATGTCTGGCGACTTAAAAACTTCAAACAAATAAACTTTTGTATTTGCTTATTTGAGAAGCGCGCATGATCTGGCGGTTAGCGTAGTATGCACGCGATCTATGCAACTAAGGCGGGCGCGGTCGGTTGTGAGATGGGTGACCGCTAGAGGCAAACAAAATCACGTTTCCGTGCTTCGGAGGGCACGTTAAGCCGTCCGTCCCGGTTGTTGTCGATAGATAACAGTCGTTAAACCTTGTTAGAGGCCTTATGGGCGGTTTGAAAACATCCGACAGCGGGTTGGCCACTAACCTGCATCTCCACCAACCCGCATTGGAGCAGCGTGGTGGAGTAAGCTCCAGGCCTCCCCAATAATGGGGAGAGACTTGTGCCCAGCATTGGGACGTAAAAAGGTTGCAGCCAGCCATTTGCTTATTTAAAAGCAGTAGACGATCGTGTTCGCGCGATCTTCGTGCTGACACGTGAAGCATGACTAAGTATTCCCAAGGGTCGTATACAGTGCTGCTCCGGAAACTGTTATTTGCCTCACCTAAGTCTGGCCAGTAACTGCGCCTTTCACCGAAGCGTAATTACTTAGACTCAAAAATGGTTCAGCATTGGTACTTCCCCGGTCGATTATTTATAACTATTGACACCATGCACCCCACGCTTTTTTACAATAAAATGCATTTTTTACACTATTTTTAATTCAAATTTATTTTCTATTTTTTAGTAGAATTTCTTATAAAAGCGTGTTTTTTTAACTATTATTTATTTTAAATAAAGTACACATTAGTGTACTTATTGTCAACGGTCCTTGATAAATTTACTTCTAAATTTTCAATAAAATCTGGCCTATTAAAGTGGGTCAAAATCGCACCCAAAGAAGTCGGTTACATACACAGAACATTATTAAGAGAGGTAGAACGGCAATAATGCGCCGTTCGTATGAAGACTGGTGTCGCAGATCAAGCCCCGCCTTTCACCTCCATTACATCTGTACTTACATAAATACGAAGCTTACGCACATATTACGCACATACGCGAAGCTGCTATCACATGTGCATTAAGGTATACAATAAGCTACCTAAAAACCTTAAAAATCTCACTACAGAAAAATTTAAAAAACATTTACAAATTTTCCTTCTTGAGAAATGTTACTATAGTCTCAAAGAATTTATGGAGGATGGTAACAAAACTTATGACATACACTAAAATCTTATGACATACACTAAAATATTATAATAATTTAATTGTTACTCATTTTCTTAGACAACTGACATAGGTACATATTGTTATAATTATTAATTTATGAAACTTGGAATAATGTACTACTTATTGAATGACTACTGTAAAACTTAACCATATCTTTGTAAATTTGCACACCTAATATTGGTAAATGTGAGGTCTTTATCTTTATATCCAATATCTTGACATTGTATACCACATTTTAGCAAATAAAAATAATTTCAATTTCAATTTCAATTTGCAATTTCGAATCTAGCCAATCTTAGCGCCGCACAATCACGCGATTTCAAATGAACGAATCACACCCAAGCACGCACACAAGCACGCATATCGTAGCACGATCGCGTGTTTCTGTGGAGATACGAGCGTTTGCTCAAAATACTTGGCGCGTCTGCCCCGCCCACATTTCCATTCTAACCTCTTTTAATATTTTCTGTGGTTACATACATACAAACAAATATACAGGTGAAAATAATATAAAGCGTGTAAAAATTCAAAGAAGTTTTGACGGACATTTAATAATGTTTCAGAACAAACCTAAGATATTTATAGTCAGGTTTTTAATTAAACAAACTTGGATTTCATTAACATAAAAGTGGAATAAACAAGGACATTTCCTTAAGTAAGTCTCGAAATTAATATGGTATTTATAGAACTATGAATACAGCCGACAAATTAATAAAATTAACCTCCGTGAAAGAAAAACCGGCCAAGTGCGAGACGGACTCACACATGAAGGGCTCCGTACTATCTATAAAAAAACTATTTATGGTTTATTGTATGGGAGCCTCCCCAAACGGCTAGTATTTTTTTTTCAATTATCGCATCGCAAACTCTGTGCATACTGTATAATTTTTGCATCATTTTTTTGCCAGTTTCAATGAAACTGGACGAAGTAATAACAAAGTCAGTAAGTAAGTCGTCAGTAATCAGTCAGTCTAGCCAGTCCAACATTCAAGTAAAGCGATGGCTAGTTTACTAGAACGTGTCCGATGGAATTTTGGAGGCAAGCAGAAAAAACATATTTTAGCAGTGTTATTCTATTTCACAAACACTCGTGCACTGTAATTAACCTATATCAAACAAAATGCCATTAACTTTATCCGATATATATAACTCAAAAACACCAAGAAAATGAAAATAAAACAAGATCACAATATGTCTTTTTCGACTTCCCGCCAAAACTCCTCTAAATGGCTAGTATTCAATATTATTCTAATTGGTATATACAGGTATATATTAATAAATTTTTTTTTCAATTAATAATTATCATGTAGTCATTACAGTACCTAGTGACCCGACCCGGCTTCGCTCGGATGATTTGATAATTTGCTACGAGTAGGTATAGTATACGAGTAGTAAGGGTTAGATTAAACTCTGTGCCAAATTTCATCCCGATGCGCTTAGCCAATCTTGCGTGATTGAACAACAAATATCCAACCAAAATCCTTACATTCGCATTTATAATATTAGTACCTATATATAGTATAAGTATAGATAAAGTATAATTTCCTTCTATCCAAATATCAGCAACTTAACGAATCTAATTAACTGGTCGTGAGCACGCGAAGTATTAGTGCTATTACTTCGAGATAGGGTAAACGACGCAATTGTGGACCATAACGTTTGATGGTGGATTTTAATATTTATTATTTATTTTATTCTTTAATTGTTTACCTAAAAAATAGGCTTACAATAGACGGACTTGATGCCTATGGATTTTAATAATAAATAAATCATTTCATTAATTGCATTTAACGCGGTTATGTAATATTAATGTATGTATGCATTGAGCGCACTATTATATTAAGATAAAACAACGTAAAACAATGCATACATTTTAATACTAAAACTTTAAAAACACTATTTTTTAAATATGGAGGCAAAAACAAATTAACAACACAAGATTCAACAATTATTTGCTTTATTTTTATTGCCTGCTTTCAATAGTCTTGGCATAATTACCTTTAAAGAGGCAGCTCTTCAAATAGTTCTTGCCCGTTGTAGTGTACTGTTCTTTTATTTCCTTTTGTCTATTTTTGCGAGAAATTTACAGTTTCCGGTATCTGAAAGAGTTTCGTTGCAAGAAATTTTGTATTGAAACAAACAATTGTTTTGGCCAAGTACCACTTAAAAGTGAAAATTTCCGCTTTGATACGGTTTCTACTGTTTATTTTAACAACCTCTATTTACATTTTTTTGTTCCAAATGTTCAGTTACTTTTCAAATCGAACTTAAAAAGTATTAGCAGATATTTATAGTAACAAGTTTATTTATTGAAATGAAATGAAATGAAAATATTTTTTCAATTAATAATTATCATGTAGTCATTACAGTACCTAGTGACCCGACCCGGCTTCGCTCGGATGATTTGATAATTTGCTACGAGTAGGTATAGTATACGAGTAGTAAGGGTTAGATTAAACTCTGTGCCAAATTTCATCCCGATGCGCTTAGCCAATCTTGCGTGATTGAACAACAAATATCCAACCAAAATCCTTACATTCGCATTTATAATATTAGTACCTATATATAGTATAAGTATAGATAAAGTATAATTTCCTTCTATCCAAATATCAGCAACTTAACGAATCTAATTAACTGGTCGTGAGCACGCGAAGTATTAGTGCTATTACTTCGAGATAGGGTAAACGACGCAATTGTGGACCATAACGTTTGATGGTGCAGATTTGTGATATACGCATACGAATCAAATGTATTAAATGCACTGCATTATAATGTAATAGGTAGGTATGTATGATATTCTAAAATATTTAAATATAATAATAAAATTAATAGAATCAGGCGTTACTTTGCGGAGCTCCATTGTTATAAAGTTAGGTAAAAAACTACCAAATGATATAAGGATTGGATTAACTATGGATCATTACCATTACGTTACAAGGCGATAATATTGTAATTTGTTAATCTATGAAGTATTATTAATCTACTTTAAAACATAATTAAAGACAATTTAAATATATTTACTAACCGCAATATTCATAAAAACATTTTTAACTTTTAAAACACTTGTAACGATCGTAGAATATTTATTTTTATACTACAAAAAACTGTTTATAGCAAATCTAAAGTTATTCAAAAGCTGTTCGTGCATCCACTTCAAAGTATTCTCAAAAAACTAAAGAAAAAGTTTGTGTATCATTCTGAAAGGCAGAAATCTGTTATAACAACATCGAAGGGACCACTGTAAGAAGTCGCAATAGCCGTTCGTTTTTATAACCCATGTAAATTATATAAGAAACATCGAAATCGGCACTAATTTTCGGTCGTTATAACCAATGTCATTATAAATGATGTCGTTGTAAGAGGTTTTCACTGTAGTAAAATTTCTCAACTATTTTTGAGCTTACAATATGATATTATTATTACAATTTATCATTGCAACGGAAGGAATAGGGTTTTTAAAACGTAATTATAAATGAAATTATGAAATCATGGACATGATATTACCTACTATTATAATAATATGCAAATTCAAATGCAACAGCTAGTGCGATATTATAATTCGCTTCCACACAAGCGGATCTCGGTTACACCGAACTAATTAACGATCTTGTGCACGCGAGGCTTTTCTATTACTCCCAGATAAGGTAAACGGCGCAGTTTTCGACCAATAACTATTTACGAAGCTCGTAATTTCTTCTAATGTAGATTTATCATGTTGTTGGCGTGCAAATTATATTACTAAACTTTATTGTAATTAATGGTAGCATATCAAAAAGTTATCAACTGAATGATTGTTAAATAGTTATAATAATTTGTTTGAAATTATCAGTAAAGCCAGAACAGAAAGTATGATATACCCAAATATAACGCTAACATTTAAAAGTTCAAATCGCTTACAATGCATAAATGGATTTTAATATTTATTATTTATTTTATTCTTTAATTGTTTACCTAAAAAATAGGCTTACAATAGACGGACTTGATGCCTATGGATTTTAATAATAAATAAATCATTTCATTAATTGCATTTAACGCGGTTATGTAATATTAATGTATGTATGCATTGAGCGCACTATTATATTAAGATAAAACAACGTAAAACAATGCATACATTTTAATACTAAAACTTTAAAAACACTATTTTTTAAATATGGAGGCAAAAACAAATTAACAACACAAGATTCAACAATTATTTGCTTTATTTTTATTGCCTGCTTTCAATAGTCTTGGCATAATTACCTTTAAAGAGGCAGCTCTTCAAATAGTTCTTGCCCGTTGTAGTGTACTGTTCTTTTATTTCCTTTTGTCTATTTTTGCGAGAAATTTACAGTTTCCGGTATCTGAAAGAGTTTCGTTGCAAGAAATTTTGTATTGAAACAAACAATTGTTTTGGCCAAGTACCACTTAAAAGTGAAAATTTCCGCTTTGATACGGTTTCTACTGTTTATTTTAACAACCTCTATTTACATTTTTTTGTTCCAAATGTTCAGTTACTTTTCAAATCGAACTTAAAAAGTATTAGCAGATATTTATAGTAACAAGTTTATTTATTGAAATGAAATGAAATGAAAATATTTTATTTGCACAAATATGGGTGAAAAAGGTTTTACAAAATATTTAGAGCTCCATATTTACCCCTTAGGGTGTACAAATTTTATTATATTAAATTAAATAATTATTTTAATGACTTGGCCAGTTTGTTTGTACGTTTTTTCTGAATACATATATTTATTTATTTATTTATTAACTTATTTTCGCACTAAATAAGTTTTAGTTATGCTCATAAACTAGTCTTGTCTAGTCATGCTTAACTTGCTAACTAGTCGTAGTAGTAGTACAAAACGGCATAAAGGAATTCCATAAAAACCTGGGATGTTTTTTTTCCGCCGGCTTTTTTTCCTCTTAGTGTACAAAAACCCTGCAATATGAGTACCCAAAGCCGATCGGATTCGATCCGAAGTACAAATAAATATGAATAAATAATTAAATAAACAAACAACTAAATAAATACATAGGAATAAAATTTAAACATTTTAATTTTTAAAATGCGCAATATGTGATCAAATAAAAATAAAAATAACCAGGGCTGAACCAGGGTTCATGCTAGCACTAAGGCCTACTGGTAAGGGCATTGCAATGTATTAGTGGATTGCCTGCAACCCTTTTTGCGTCCCACTGCTGGGCACGGGTCTCTCCCCATTATTGGGGCGTCTTCGAGCTTACTCCACCACGCTGCTCAAATGCGGATTGGTGGAGATGCGGGTTAGTAGCCAACCCGCTGTCGGATGTTTTCGAACCGCCCATAAGGCCTCTGACAAGGTTTAACGACTGTTATCTATCGATAACAACCGGGACCGACGGCTTAACGAGCCCTCGGAAGCACCGAAACGCGCATGAATTTTTTTGCCACTAGCGGTCACCCATCTCACATCCAACTGTAACTCTTACTGTATATTAACTCTTAGAACAACGATGGTTGCAAAAACATCCGACAACAGGCTAGCCACTAACCCGTATCTCCACCAACCCGCATTGGAGCAGCGTGGTGGAGTAAGCTCCAGGCCTCCCTAATAATGGGAAGAGACTCGTGCCCAGCAGTGGGAAGTAAAAAGGGTTGCAGCAAAGAGTTACAGAAAATAAATCAAAGCAAAACTACACTAACATCAACTCAGGAGGTTTTCACATTTCATAATTAGGTACCACTCCACTGATTAAGAGATATGCAGTCTGCAGACTCTCCTCTTAGAAATGCATTTCTTAATGAGATTTTGCTAACTTGTTTTGCAGACCTTAGTGAGATCAGATAGTACTAGTACTAATGCAGTCTTCGTAGCGTTGTTTCATAAGTTTTGCAGGTAATATAATCTTCTCATAAAGTTGGCTTAATTTTTAAATTTAATAATAAAGTCTGAAGAATTTCACGCATTTAATTTTCAAATTTGGATTGATATTCTTTCTTCAGATTTTGAAGGTCTACTGAAACTTATGTTTCGTTTATTAATATGGTCGTTGCATGGCGCGGACGCAGGCGCGGACCCCGAGGTGGGGGGAGGGTCACAGGACCCCCCCCCCCTATCCAAAATCCAATCTCCAATCCAAATCCAATCAGTCGTGATGGAAGGCGAAACAAGCCAATTTGGGACACCTCTTCCCCCCAAATTTTTTAGTGACCCCCTCCCCCAATTTCTTCGTGACCGCTACCCCCAAAATTGAAGGCTGTGACCGCGTCTGTCGTTGCACGTGGAAATTAACTTACAACCCCAAGAACACAGTTGCGCTATTACTCCGACGACTAATAGGTAATTGGTGGCCTCATAATAATATTAGGAAGAAAGAAAGATGAAAAAACACCTTTCCACTTCCACACTGACATTACTTCAGGGGATTATTAGTATCAGAACTTAGAAAGTGAAACAGACGAAAAGCACTCTATACATAGGTTAAACTAAACTAAATTTCTAGCATAGCGCAAAGCTCCGAGCATGCCTCGGGCTTTAAGCTTGAAGTTCCGTTCCGCGCACAACACAATAAAAAACAATTTTATAACATCTAAAGTTCTGAAGGGATCGGGTAATGCAATTGACCAATCATAGTCGATCACAGCAGGTACCGTGAGTCGTGGTCGCGGACGTCGCCGCGGCGGTTGGAATGGAAAAAAAATTAGTCGTCCCTTACTCGCGGTGCTGTGCGGACGTGTGTTCAACTCATTTATATTCGGAACGAATACGACGCGACGCTAGTTGGAAGCGTGTTTTGTGTGTGAAAATGTGAATACTATTTTGTGCGACGCTGTACGAGTAAATATTTTTGGAGTTTAGTGATGTAGAGCGTAAAGAAATAAAATAATACAGTGAAAAGAAAATTGTGTGACTGAAGTTTTGTTAAAGTTTGGAAGATTTAACGCAAAATGTTTTGCGTATGATGGGTGAGTTTTGGATTAAGTTGGAGGGAATATTTTTTTCTATTAATAAATTATGTATTTGAAATATTTTCGTTATATAATGATGAGAAGATTTTAGTATTTTGAAAATAGTACGATGATTCTGATTCTCAGTTTTTATTTCTGTAAATTTTATACATAACTTAATTACAGAGAATATAAATCACATTTAAATTCAATTAACACAAAATAGTAATTGCTTTATATTTATTAAAATATTAAAGTATTGCGGTGATAGCAAAATTAAGTTGTAAATTGATAATAATAATGATGCATTTTATCGTTTGATTAACATTAAAACAATAAAGCAATTAAAATTAAAATTTCGTTCAAACTAAATAGAAATAAATGTTCTTAGCGAAATATTAAATAAAAAAAAACTTCTATCTGTTTAATAATCAAAATTCGAATAAATGATGCGCCGTTAGGTCCATCCTATTCTCAAATTAATTGAGAAGATTGTTAAACCTGTTGAACTTGTAATATTAATTTCATTTCCGCTGCAAATAAATAATAATATATTCGTTACGGTACTTAGATTTTTAAGTTTGCCGCTGACAGGATTGTATCCAGTTCATGTCACAACTAAGTAGTACCATTACCCAATTTTTGCAATGGCATAACAATAGTTTTAAACCGTGATTTTCGCATTTATATTGCAGTTTATAAAAAAAATACTTACTTAATGATTTTTATTTCCTTGAAACTTGAGAGAACTTATCTATTTATATGAAAAATTACCTAATGATTTTCATTTAGGTACTTGAAACTTAACTGAAATCTATTTATATTGTGAAGTTAATGATGATTGCAGATGATATTGGGGGCACAGATATAATAATTGATAGGTACTATAAAACTTTTTTACACTTACATTTCTTTATCATTTAAATTTATGTATCATATAAATTTATTGTAATGGTTTTCTAATGTAGGTACTTCGCACTATATGGTTAAGATAAGACGTGTTAACCAAGTTATCAACGTGACATTATTACGCCTTATTTCAAATATCTTACTTATCAATTCTGAATAATTAGGTGCTTCGTTAAATAATTTTTTAAAATTTATAACAAACTAGTCTTCCGCCAACGGCTTCGCCCGCGTGGACCCGTTTTAAAGGTTAAAAAACCATCCTATGTCCTTTCCCAAGGTCCTCTCTATCCATGTTCCAAATTTCATCAAAATTAGTTCAGTAGTTTAAGCGAGAAAGCGTAGCAGACAGACAGACAGACAGAGTTACTTTCGAAATTGTAATTTAGTATGGACTAGCGAATCCGGCAGACGGAGTCCTGCCTTAAAGTATGTATCAGAAATAAATTAATATTGCGACTATAAATTGAGATGTAAGCTATCTATCCTATCTTTTAAGTTGAATCAAACTGCACAAGGTGTGCAAATTTTATTTAAATCGGTTAAGAAGTTTAGGAGTCCATCGCGGACAAACAACGTGACACGTAATTTATATAAGTATAATTAACATTTACAGCGAAGAACATTTTTTTTATAAATAACGATAGACAAACATAGCCCCTCTTCTACTGTAGTGCCGTGAATACCATCGATGAACATATACGAAGTCACATACCTACACCACAAGAATAAAAATTGAAACTCAATATTCCAATTTCTGTCTCGCCGGAAATCGAACCCAGAACTCTTGATAGGCAATCCGGCATTTTAACTATTGCGCCACACGGGTTATCTAATGTCATAGCCTACACAATATTATTTTGCTTCTTAGATGGGTATGCCGAAAAGTGGAGAACTTAAGGTTACCTTTATTTTGTCCCATTGCTGATAACGGGTTTCCTCTCACAAGTGAGAAGGACATAGGCCATACTCCACCACGCTGGTCAAGTGCGGATTGGCTTAAAGGTCAAGGTCAAGGTCTGTATGCTACGATTTCCCGCTTAAACTACTGAACCAATTTTAATAAAATTTGGAACACAGATAGAGTGGACCTTGGGAAAGAACATAGGATGGTTTTTAGCCTACGGGAAATCATAAAATTGTCGTCCATAGAGTATTTAGTGTTCGCGTTGAAATATAAAACCAATTGATTGGTTATCGGAGATAACACATCAGTGAATGTGCTGACTATTTGAATACATTGCGTTCAATTAAATGTACAATTGGTGCTTTTTCCATTTTTCATTCACGGCAAATCGTTCTGTAAAGAGCGACAATTCACGGGAAATTTTACTGAAATATATTTTTAAAATAAAAAATAAATTTCACTTCACACCATGGATGTACATTATTGTACACCTAGAACGAATACAGGAATTTAAATTCTTGATTTTCAATTTCTCCCACGCCGGAAATCTAACCCAAGACCTTCGATTCAAATACAGTCATCGGGGTGAATCAACTTTTAAGGCACCCCTTTGACATCATTATGAATCGCTAAAAATAAAAAATAAAATAACGAATTTTTATGAAAATATAATGTTATCATTTGCACTATTTATCCTATTTTTGGGTTTTGCAACGTGGCACGACATCTAAGCTAGTTTAAGCGAGTTTTTGTAAAAAAACATGATGAGTGTGCCTAATATATATCCATTGCGTTACTCATCTATAAATCATCAAAACATGAAATAAAACAAAGAAATCAGAAAAATCAACATGATAGGTTTTTATTCATACTTTGATTCAGTCTTTCTAACTTATTAATAACGTTTTTTATAACTAACCTATGAAATGGAGACAATTCTAGGTCCACTGCGTTACTTTGTATGTTTTTAAATGCTTAACTTTAGAATAAATCTCCACATAGAATAATCAGCCATATATTTCTTATACTAAATGTCACACACGACTGTTGTAGAATTTCAACTAAACATTTTATTAAAACAAATTAAATATAATCAGAGTTTTCTTAAAAATACATAATAAAAATTAAGGGACAAATGAGTAACGCCAGAGAAAAATAGTAACGCCTGAGAATTTTGAATCCTTCAAGATAGGCAACCGAGAGTATGACCAGTTTAACTAACAATAATTAGGAATGGTATTGTCAATTTAGTTATTCATACCATAATTTTCCACAATCGCAAAAAAAAATAGAAACAAAGCTTACAACTATACGCGATCAAATAATCAACTATAACAAAACAGAAAAATTCACCAAACAGTATTATGACTTACTAGCTGCGAAACCCGGCCTTGCTCGGGTTAAAATACGTCGCATGTTTAATCTAAACTTTAAAGAGTTTTACCTTTTATAATCATGTTTTCTAATAGCCATCTTATAGCCTGAAATAATACTACTGTCAGTCCACCTGAACGTATAAATTAATGAAAGAATTTGCTCTCAGCTCCTAACCGTTGAGGAGTTATACCTTCAATCATCAACTCAGCAACATGATATGATGATATTTATACACAAATGCCTGTTTTGCTTTAGTAAAAATATGAAAATCAATTATTGTGCTATAAAATTTGTATGTTCCCTTCGATTTCTCTGGGATCCCATCATCAGACTTTGACTTGGTGACAGCTGGACCATCTCAGGAATGTAAGATTTCGAACAAAACCCCATTTATTGAAAGAATTTGCTCTCAACTCCTAACTGTCGCATTACCTTCCATCATCAGCTCCCCACTCCACCCACCACGATAAAACTCCCTTACTATCATCTACGTACTAAGGGGTATTTACCACCCCAACGGGAAGTTAATTGGAGTTAGTGATAATAGAGAAAACCGTGTCTTTACGTACAAAGAAAACCCTTTGCTTTTTATATATATATTAAGATTAAATAGTTTGAGGAACTTTAACGAGATCACTTCTTACTCAAGTAAATATTGTAATAACTAATAAGGTACATATGGTTAATATCTTCCTAAAAAGATGTTTGTAAAGTTTTGTATCATTTCTTTTCAAACACATCTACTGATGTTTGGAAATAGTAGTATGAACAATGTCCTTTCTTGATAACTTCTGGTACTGCTAATTTTTGAACAATGTCATCATAATCCACATAAGAAATATCTTTCTCATCTGAACGGAATCGCTTAGCGTTTTCGTTCTTAGTTCGACGGTTGCATCGGTTACATTATCGACTGCGCAACATTACGGAAGCTCTAAGCAATGCAACAATTTTAGCTTGGATCCAGACATTCAATACTACTGAAAACACTATTGGCGAAATTCATCACGGACGTCCAAGGACAGTGAGAACGCCTGGAAACATTCAGTCAGTAGCAGGTTCTGTACGGCTTACAGAATCTGCTACGACAGCCTCGACTCAGCATCGGAAAGCGTGAGTCTCAACTGGGATTATCAAGAGCGACAATTGACCCCATAAAGCGATCTGATTTACATCTAAAGGCCTATAAAATTCAGATAGTGCAAGCTAAGTAAGTAAAAAGTACACGAAAATGATTACGTTATAAGATTGAATTTTGTGAATGCAATGTTAGAGAAGTTTAACAATTTCAACAACATGTTCTTCAGCCATGAGGCAAATTTTCATTTGGATGGATGGATACGTAAATCGCCAAAATTGACGTTTTTGGGGAGAAAAAAATCCACAGACCTTACATAAACGCCCGTTGCATAGCCCAAAAGTCATCGTGTGGGTCGCTATGTCGGCGAAATGCATCATTGGGCCCTACATTTATGAAATAACAGAGGAAATGCAGTGACGCACGCTATGTGGACATGATACGCAATTTTTTCGGGCCACAACTGCAACAATGTGAGCATTATAACCGGCTGACATGGTTCCAACAGGATGGGGTCACATCGCACACCACTTACAACTCTTTAGCTGCATTACACGAGTTGTTCACAGAAAAGGTGATTTCACGAAGAGGTGATATTGAATGGCCAGTTAGGGCTCCGAGATGGAGCCCTAACCTGACCCCACCAGATTTTTTCTTGTGGGGTTATCTTAAGAGCGTGGTTTACGAGAATAATCCGCGAAATTTGACAGATTTAAACAACAATATCGAAGTAAATCGGGATCAGGAGTATTCTGAGCTGTCAAAGACTAGACTGTTGAGCTGTCAAAGCTGTCAAACAGGCTAAAATACGCTCTCGTGTAAAATTAAATTTAAAAATATAAAAACCCATTTTTAAACAAATAATACGTGCTAATATCGAAATTTACCTCATGTTATACGTGTGAAAGTGTAATCAGACGTGAACATTACGTAAAACAATAGAAAACTGTGCATTAAATCAGTGACTATAAAGTGCGGTTAAACTTTTTTGTATTGGACTTTAACACAGTGCTACGTTATTTGCGGACATTGAATAGCAATATTAGTATATTACGTATTTCAACTCGGTTTTAACAAATTAAGTAGAATATTCATTAATAATTTTGTAAACAATAATCTATTTTATCGCGTAAGTGAGGGTGTGCGTATAATAATAACCGTTAATTTCTTAGTTGTCGTAGAACAATATTGTTTGCGTAGTGTCAAGGTTAAGTTTCTATTACAACGATCAGCTGACGCGAGTTCGATCCTTGCAATAGGGCTTTATTATAAGTTTTATTTTTCCTGTTTACTATTATTGTTTTTCTCTTTTTTTTCTTTTTTCTTTTAAATTATATAGTAATAGTAAAATAACAGAAAACTAACTTGATATTTTTAAAACTTAAACTTTCTTGATATTTTTAAAAGTATATTTGATTGTTGCATGCCAATTAAAAGGGTAAGGGTTACCGTTTCTAGGAAGTCCAATTGGAAATCGAAAGGCATTAGAAGATCAAGTAAGAAAAAAAGGCACCTTTATCTTAACTTAATGAAAAACAGGTCCAGTAAGTCCGAGTCACATTATAAATCTTATAAGAAAATTTTAAAAGCTGTAATAAGATCATCTAAAAGGATGTCCAACTCAAGATATATATGTAATAGTTCTAATAAAATTAAAGCTACATGGGGGCTTATTAAATACCTAACTCAACCGTGCAACCAATTTAGGGAGTCCATCAAGGACATAAAAATCGGGGCATCAAAAATTACCAGCATACCAGAGATAGCACAGCAATTTAATAACCTTTATATAACACAAAATATCAATAACTCATTTGAAGATAAATATGTCCCTCAATTTGATAGTGTATGTCAAAGTATGTATCTTAAACCGGTTGACGAACAAGAAGTAGTTACAATAGTTAGGCAACTGAAAAATAAAAAAAGTTGTGGTTACGATGGGATCTCCACACAAGTAATTAAGTCTTGTATTAATGCAATTGTAAAACCTCTAGTGTATATTATCAACATCATGTTAGAAACGGGTTGCTTTCCAGATGATCTTAAAGTCACATTAATTAAGCCCCTTCACAAAAAAGGCCCAAAAGACATAATTAATAACTATAGACCAATAGCGTTACTGCCTAGCTTCTCAAAAATTTTCGAGAAAGTAATCTTTTGCAGACTGGTTAGTTACATGAATAGAAATGAAATATTAAGTGATTTTCAATTTGGATTTAGGCAAAATAGATCTACCTCTTGTGCTATATACAGGATGCTTTCTCAAGTTTGGACACATATTAATAATAAAGTAAAATGCGCCGCTCTGTTTGTCGATATGACCAGGGCGTTTGACTGTGTCGTGCATAACATACTTCTAAGACAGTTGGAAAGAATTGGTGTTCGAGGTATCGCTTATAAGCTATTACAATCTTACCTTAATGATAGGAAACAATCGACGGTACTTACAACATTTAATAAATCGAACAATACGTTAGAAGAGGTTCAATCTAAATTCGAGATTTGTAAAATAGGTGTTCCTCAGGGTAGTGTTCTTGGTCCATTATTATTTTTAATGTATATAAATGAACTACCCACTATAGCAAAATATCCATGTGTTATGTTCGCTGATGATGCAACAATTTTATTTTACAATGAAAACATTTCAGCTGAGGATTATAGGAATGAAATAAGAAGTACACTAGTAACTATAAAAACATGGCTAGACACACTGAACCTCAAGGTCAACTTAAATAAAACTAAAATAATGCAATTTAAAAATTATAAACAGAACTTAGAAAATCTAAATATTCATTTAAATGCAGTTGAAATAGAAGAAGTAGAGCAAACGAATTTCTTAGGGGTTTCCTTAGATACCCACTTAAATTGGAAAAGTCATATTGATAAAATTAATAATAAGATATCGGCTAATTGTTATGCTCTTTCAGTATTAGTAGATGCGTCAACTCTTGAAGTAGCTAAAAGTTTTTACTATGCCAATATTTACCCCCTTCTAACATATGGTATTATATACTGGGGAAATTCTGTTAATGTTAGTAGAACATTTATATTGCAAAAACGTAGTCTCAGAATATTGTATGGTAAAGCGGGTGACGAATCTATTCGCTCACTATTTTCAGAAAAGAAATTCCTTACATTAACTGGAATATATATATTAGAGATTTGTACTTTCGTTTTTAATAATAAAAACTTGTTTGAAAAGCAAATAAACATGCGCATAAGAGATGTGCCCACGAGACTAAAAGATATTGACGCTTTGTATTTACCTCGAGTAAAATGTCAGATTTTCAGAAATAGTACATACATATTTGCTATTAGAATATATAATAAATTACCCATAGATATAAAACAGTTACCAAATACTAAATTTAAAAAACAATTAAAACATTGGCTTATAAAAAAAGCATATTACAATATAAACGAATTTTTTGAAGATAAGACATCGTAATACGTGCAATAAAAATAGTTTGGGGAGCTTCCGCGTAAAATACATTATAAAATAAGTGTAACTCTAAACAATGCCTGAGAGTTTTTTTTCCGCCGGCTTTTTTTCTCTCATTGACCCAGCGGTGGGTAGGCATCAAAAGCCGATGATCCGTTAAGATTATTCTTATCGGATCTTAAAATAAAATATTTTTTAGTTAATTTTAATTAATAATATTGTATGCCAGAACATGGTAGACTGTTTAAAACTCCAATTATAATTTTAAACATCTTATTGTATGTGTGTAAACAGTCAACAATAAAGTATTTTCATTTCATTTCATTTCATTTCATTTCATTTCATTTCATTTCATTTCATTTCATTTCATTTCCTCGACCACTTATTTAAAAAGTTTTTGAAAATGTACGGAAACTGTTTGAGGAGTGCCGCCAATGTGATGGCCGTCATTTATACAATGTCGTATTTGGAAAGTAAAATTTTGTTTCTTATCTTTTAATTCATACCAACCAATAGATTACATATAAAAATAAGTATAATGTAAATTTTTTTCAACTTAAGTTAAAGTTGGGTCGTTATGAGACACCCTGTATTATTCTTTTGGAGTTCAATCTTTTAGAAATCTTTTAGTTTTATGGTATCGAGCTCGGTGCTTTTTCTTCGCTTCTTCGTACTTTTCTCTATTATTTTTTGGTCTTTCTCTACAGCGTTTCTGTTTCTCTGCTGCACTAAGTGGCATTTTGGATTATATTGCACAAACCTAAAACAAATTTAACTATATTACTACACTTAGGTTTATTTATATTGATAGCTTAGAAACTTAAACTTGACGTAGCATAAAATCTACACTATTCGTGAATACCAACTAGCAATGTTATTTAGTCTAATATTCTCTGACGTTACCGGTAACTCTAAAGAAAATTTGAATTAAAAAAATCATAAATAATTCCACAAATTAAAGTGGCCAAATATTTTGTCATGACCCTGAAATTAGACCTCATAGGCAACATACTGACCTAAGAAAATTCAAATATTTTAAAAACTTACCAAGATTCCCGCCGTAACGCTGTAGAGCGACAATAAACCCACGCGCACCTGTTGAAAACTTACCGCGGACTGAGGGGCGGGTAAGCCAAAGTAGGCCTTGTTAGACCATACCAACGAAATATTAGATAATAATCGCCTTTGAAGACACCAAGTTTGACGCCATCTCTTGATATTGGTCAGAACTTTTATTGGTAACGCAGTATAGCTGATGATTTGAGACAAGTTTGGGACAACCGTTGAGGAGCATGTAAAATACATAATTTAAGTCAAACTTTTATGTATTTCTACATAAAACGGAAGACTAACTTTTTCTGTACCTTAATAACGTGTAAAAATACAGTGTATTCATATATTTTTTTCAAGAAACATCGTACATTGTTTCTTCACCTAGACCTGGGGACACATGTTTTTTGTATGGAGATTGCCTATGTTCCACAGAGTTACCAAGGAAAATCAAAATGTTTGCTATAAACTATAAAAAAAACTATGAAACTACCATGGAAGCAGAGAGTCTAAGTTTACGTTTACATTAAAACAATCATAATTTAAACTAAATCACATACTTTATTGTTATATACATGACAGGGACACAAAAGGAGTGCCTTAAAAGTTGATTCACCCATCGACATATTTTATTCTTTTGGTATGTATGTATAGGCATAGTTATGTTGGAGAATCTTGGCTCTACATTTTATTGAAATATGAATTTGAAAAAATGTCGAATGAGATGTATACCTACTTTACCTACTTATATACAAAGCGGTGTACCAGATACCTTAATTAGATAATAAGATCATAATGTAAGTGCAAATAAATGTTTTTTTTTTACTTTTACTATTACTTCTAATCATTTGTCCTGAAATAATGTATATCTCTTTACTACCTATCTTCTTTTTAATTTTTTGACGACCTGTGTGGCGCAATGTTTACCATGTCGGAGTGCTAATCGAAGGGTCCCAGAATCGATTCCCGGCGAAACAGAAATTTGGATGGCGAGTTTAAATTTCTGTTCTCGGTCTGGGTGTTTTTGTTTCTATCAATGTGTGTGACCATGGTACCTACGACACAAGGTTATCTTACTTTGGGGCTATGAGTGTGCAACGTTATTATTTATTTATTTATAGGTACTTACCTATAAATAAATAAATAAAAGTTCTCCACTTGACGGAATGACGGTCTCCACGGAATGACGTTACGTTTGTAATTATTTTATTTATTTCACCTCCTAGGCACCCACGACACAGGGTATTAATTACCTTACTGTGGCCACTGTGGGGCTATGAGTGTGTAACGTTTATTTATTTATTTATTTCACCTCAAGCTTGACGTCTATCACTCATTACTTATAATAATATAACAATTTACAGACTACGAGCCAAATAAATAATTCAAGTTAAAAAGTCAGGCAGGAACTCTAAAGATTTTTCATAACAACACTTTAAACTTGTATCGAAAGCTTTCTTGAATTCAGAGCTTAGCCGAACGAATAGTTTTTGAACTACGAAACTCCACGGCGATATTTTCTCATACAAAACTATCGTTCCCGATCAATTTAAATATATTTCATTTTGTTCACTTCGATGTAAAGTGGGTTTAACATTTTCGGTGAATTCAAAGTTTGAATTGTTGGACGTATTTGTTCGTTTATTCACTTGATTTATATCTGGTACCGATTGTTTTACTATAAAGGTTATAAATTTTGATGTTACATTATTTGTAGGTATATTAATGTTAATTTTAACTGACGTTGAAATTTACGTTTATTTTTGACAACTAGTGTTTGATATAAGACCTATGTACTAAAACGTTGCATTGAATCTAAAATTAACCGAAAATTAAGCTAACAAGAAATCATAATGCGGCAATTTATAATAAGTTCATGACTGATGACGAAATGCAACAAGTAACGCCACCTATCGTATTACGAGTACATTCGCTATCAATTTATTTATTATACTGCGACAAGAAATCTTTAGTCATAAAAATGCGGCAATTTATAAGTTCATGAGGAAATGCAACAAGTAACGCCATCTATCGGTGAAATTCGTAACGAATCCGCCTGTTCAGTGTTGCACTATTCTTATTGGTCTTTGAAACTGATAGCCGTGGAGATTATAATAATCATTACCTTCTTATTAACCTTCTTTTACCAAGCTGTAGCTGTGGCTGTAGTAAGTAATAATATAATTATTCTATATTTTAATCTTTGGGATAAGTAGGTAGGTAGGTATGTATATTATGGTACACACCTACTTATTCTAAAGATTTCTGAAATTAATTAGGTAATACTAATAAGACTAAATATTCAAATTTGATTTAAACCTCTAAAGATGACATAGTAATAACTAGAAACAGATACTAGAACTGATATAATCTCTGTATACACTTGGGTATACCTTTCCAGCTCTTCACATTAGTGTCCTTGTTATACATAGTAGTATATCTATCTATCTATCTATAAATCTTATTTTAGTGTAAAGAGCTTCTTTTCTTCTTTTAAATTTCACTACACTATTGGATCTAGGCTTTATTCCCATAAGGTCATAGAATACTTAGAATCGCGATACGAAATCTCAGTTCAAGTAAGAGAGCCTGCCTGCGTGACCTCGGATTAGGATTTGAAGTTGAATCACCGTTATAAGCAGGGCTGGAACTAAGACGACTTCTTGGGTCAGTCTGACCCACATAAGTAGGAGTATTTGAAGATACTTGCTATTTCTTACTACTCGGTCAAGTTAACATGACACTTGGGAGGCTTTTCTGTACGCCCGTATCCGAAACTTCGTGAATTTTCGGGCCTCATGTTTGGGTAAGACTGACGAATTTCTAGCAATATTATTCATACAGTCGCTTAATGTTATCAATGACAACGCCAATTTTATAAATTCATGAAATAAAAAACGGTCCAAATATGCCAATAATGATTCCGAAAATGTTAGACTTTACGGGCGGATGCATAAGACAGGTGTCATGTTAACTTGACCGAGTAGACAACTTTTTCTAGAAACTAATAGTTGCACTACGAGATGGTGTTATCTTTGGTGTTGGCAGTAACTTTATCTCAATATTGCTTATTGTACACCAACTTGTGTATTTTACGTGATTCATAAAATAAATACATGCTAAAAATTACACTTTAGAATTAACGTGAGAGCTTGAAACAAAAATGAGTATTCGGTTTTAGGTACAAAAATAAAATCAATATCAATTCAGCCAACAAAAGCCTGCCACTTCTTTGCACTTAAATCAAGGTGCGGTAACCCTACGGATTGAGCTGGCAATAATTCACGTGAGAAAACCAACAGAATAGGTTCGTTAAGAGGCTCAAGGGCTCTCCACTTGGCATTGTGCTGATGTCAGGTCTTCCATGACAGGCTTCGAGTGGCCACCGCGCCAAAATGTTAATGAGACTTCGATATACGGATAGATATGGGCGGCCATTGATCAGACTTGTACCGTGAAATGCTAATCCACACAAGCGCTTATGATTATGATATTGAATAAGATGTCATATTCTGTCCGTTCGTATTGATAAGTAGACGTAAAATATTGACAGTAAATGAGGTAAGATTTATAGTTATCGAAGCTTTATTTGCTGATTCGCTGTTCAGGATATAGTTATTTAGATGACTTGACGATATATATTGCATAGTTGGCTGCAACCCTTTTTGCGTCCCACTGCTGGGTACGGGACTCTCCCACTTAGTGGGGAGATCTGGAGCTTACTCCACCACTCTGCTCCAATGCGTGTTAGTGGCCAACCAGCTGTCGGATATTCTCAAACCGCCCAGAAGGCCTCCGACAAGGTTTACGACTGTTATCTATCGACAACAACCGGGACCGACGGCTTAACGTGCCTTCCGACTTTCGAAGCACGGAAACGCGCATGATTTTTTTTTGCCACTATCGATCGCCCATCTCACACCTGACCGCGCCCGTTTGGCTTAGCTGCATAGACCGCTTGCGTTTTACTCTAGCCGCCAAGCCATGCGCGCTTCATTTATGTGGATGAAGGGATGTAAAAGATTTGATTCCGGAATAATTACCAAAAACCCAGTTAATTGGGTGCCCAAAGCCGATGACGCGTATAAAATGCCGTATAAATAATCACCAAAAACGCAAAATATGTGATAAATATAAATCAATAATATGAATCGTAAATTTAATACTTACTTAAATAAATTCGTAAGTTACATTTTAGTCAGGAGGTACTTTTATTTATCTATACATATAAAAGAGGATGTTTGTATATATGACATCGCAAAACTCAGAAACTATTCGACCGATTATTATGAAAATTGGTATGTATATGTATTTTTTCACGGAGAAGGTTTATATGCTATCCATTATTATTATTATTTAATATTTAAACGCGATACGGAGTTCGCGGGGTCAGCTAGTTAATAATATTTGCATAATATTTAGATATAAATATGGCGGACTATTAAATGAATAAAAAACAACTTTTGTAATATCCATATTTTCGCAAATAAATCATTTTGTCTTTGTCTATTTTATCTTTGTCTAAACGACTATTTTTGTCTTAAGTCTAAGCCTTAATGTCGATACCCTTCTCAGTATTTATGCTACTAGTAAAACTAGTAATCTTAATGGGGCTATGAGTATTAAGCGTTTTACTATTAATCACTAATCATTAAAGGATAATTAAACATCGTATGAATCAAAACGTTTTATTTTCAATACTAGCAGCCGCCCGCGAATTCGTCTGCGTGGACTTTAATTTTTTTGCCCCTATAGCCTTCCTCAATAAATGGACTATTCAACACAAAATTTTTTTTTGTTCGAACCAGTAATTACTGAGATTGGCGTGTTCAAACAAACTTATCAGCTTTATGTTATTTATTACTAGCGGCCGCCCGCTAGTTCGTCCGCGTGGACTTTGGTATTAGTCATAGCATGATGTTATATAGCCTATAGCCTTCCCCAATAAATGTATTATTCAATTAAAAAATATTTTTTCAATTCGAACCAGTAGTTCCTGAGATTAGCGCGTTCAAACAAACAAACAAACTCTTCAGCTTTATATATTGGTATAGTACATTAAGTATAGATATGTTGTATATTTATTTGTAAGGTTGGCTGCAACCCTTTTTGCGTCCCACTGCTGGGCACGGGTCTCTCCCCATTAATGGGGAGGCCTGGAGCTTGCTCCACCATGCTGCTCCAATGCGGATTTGTAAGGTTATAAGTCTACATTTAAAAGAATGATCTAACCTTTCAAGTCTCTCTGTGCCAAACTTATCAATGTATTAGGATTGAACAGCCCAAGTGCTGTCTAACGCTGACCCTCGAACCCGTAATCTCTAAGCGCCGTCTGAGAAACATTTTACGCATACGTAATTGCATGCCCATAGCACGAGTTATCTCTTATCGAAAACCTTTTATCCCCGAGCGAAAATCGTTGCGAATAGTCTCGACTTTTCAATATCGTTTCAATAGCGTTCAATCTGTAAGTGGCTCATTACTGGAGAAAGACAAATGTTTTAGTGTAAAGTAGTCCATCCGTGACATTTGCTACAAAAAATGTTATGATTCGGACGAGATAAGACATGAAAACATTCGCAGCTATTAGTTAAAGATTGATTGATTCGATAATGATTACATTATGATACCTCCGTTACTTAAAGAAAAAAAAATACATGTAAGTACGACCGCTTTTAAGATGAAAGATTAAATCAAAAACACTTAAAAGCGATCGCTAAATTAAAAAGGAAATAAAAAATTAACGCTCCGTCGCAAATCGAATCCAAACAACCTAGTCAATCAGGTAGACGGAGAGAGTCAGAACATCAAATTAAATATCAGAAAACGTTGAACTTTAATCTTGACGCAGCGCCGCTCTGACACCATCATGATAGGAGCGAGCTAACCGAGTGCATAGCTAGAAACCCATCCGTTCAATTCGTTGCGATAAAAAATAAATTAAAATAAGCACCGGACGGAGCCTGATGATATCGATACTGGTTCCGCACCCATTGTGCTCTCAGACATGGCAGTCTCTAATTGCGGCGTCTTTGTTATACAAAATGAGGTGTTAGCTCTTCTATTAAATAATAAGTGGTTCGATACCAGTCAAGAATCGATATGCCTGCCGTCAGAAACTAAATTGGTTGGCGTTGCGATGGATGTTTTGATGCGATTCTCTGTACCGATTGGTGATACTGAGAACTTAAAAATAATATTAAACGTTTATTGTTACAGATAACATTCAAGGAGAAAGCTGCGTATGGCCGAAAGATTCACCGAAAGTCCAACTAAGGCGTCGTCGTACGCTATTTGGACATTCCAGAATGCTCTGTACAAAAAGTTCAATTCCAAGGAAAACTTTCAAAACAAGGACTTGAGCGCAACTTTTAAAAACTTCGCGAACCAAAATGCTAAGCAAACTGTGGAAAGATTCGATGCAAATACGAATCCTGAAACACAAAATGAACAGGATCGTTTTATAGCATCTGAATTCCAGAGTGAAGATACGCAAGACTACAGAGATGAGAGCGAGGAAGTCAGGAAAAACGTATGGAGCGACGTCGACGACGATCTATACATAGCCAATCTGATAAAACTCAGGACTTCAGATGAAGTGACCCGCGTAAAACGTGATACTAGTGATTATACGAGTGTTAGTGATTATAGTGAGGTTGTGAATAGTGTTAAGTTAGAGTACGAGATGTGGGAGTTAGAACCCACGGACTTGACGGAGTGTGACTGTCTTGGACCACCTCCAGAGTTCCTGTTGCCGCCTCCTCCGAGACCGCCGTTTCTGCAAGCTGATTACTATTGTGGGGACGACCCCATTCCTGACTTGGAGACTTGTGACACCGAGCCAGTAAGTGTTCTTATCTATTCACTTCGGAGCACAAACATTTTTATCAATTCTTATTCTTAAAGTGGGGCACTCAGTTTATAAGCAAACAGACTGCTCTAAATTTCACGTCGTCCTACGAATATAAATCTAACATTTTGATAGTGTTTAAGACACTACATTTTTATAATCTATGGAAATCAAATGATAAATAGACATCGCATTTAAAAGCACTTATAAGAAGACAACTCAAAACTTTTATCTACAGTGATTTGAATGTTTATCTGTCTGTTTAATCACTGTAACTTTTTCAGGGCCGATGATTAAGTAGGAACGCTCAAAATATTTACACATTTCTATTGTATTCAACCAAACCCCACGGGAATGATACATTAACAGAATATCTTATCTTAGGAAACGCTTCGAAGTTTTGTTCTAAAAATGGTAATGAATAAACAACTTGAAGGGCCCTTATCTGCTTTGTAAATATTTGACATATGCGGGCCTTAATGAAGCCGTGGCAACGACAATGAGAGTTATCTTTACATCTCCAAGTTTTTACGATGCTAACTTTGTAGGTATCACCGTTTGTTCGTAATTTCGTAACTGGTAACGGCTTACAGCTAAAACTCTGTAACTAAGTCGTAATTTCGTAACTGGTAACGGCTTACAGCTAAAACTCTGTAACTAAGTAAATGCAAACATTGATAAGTGTGAAGCTTTCTCTTTGCGTTTCTCGTTATTTCGTTGGTAAAGACGGTAGAATCGTGAAATGTCGGTTAGGAGCCGTAATTTTGAGATTAACCGGGCATCCATTAGTCATCGTACCTTTAGTGTTTTTGTCTGTTTCTCACAATCGGCCACTTTCGTAAAATGTAGAATCTATTGTTCTGAGTCTCGCAAAATGGTATTTGCATCGGTTTTACGATAAACTATTTTATGACTCACACCGAGTTTTGCTGAAAGCTTCGCTAATGACTTTACATTATCATCACTTTCGAAATTGCAGAATGTTGCAGATTTTATTATATTCTAAAGTTTAATAGTAGGTTAAATGGATTTCAATACAGCGAATAGCTCTATTCTAAGAATAATTAACTGTCGAGAATGTTTACTGCAAAATTATGCTATATGAGCAAGCATTCAAACTGTATATATTTGGGCTTTTTATATGTATTATGTTGCGGGTACTTTAATACATAGAAAATATGCGGATTCATTCATTCATGCGGTCATTGGTGAAAAATAAATAAAAAAGCGTTTTTATTTGTTTTTCTTTACAACGACATTAATAAGTAGTAAATAGAACTAAAACTAGTGCTACTTATAACAAACCATTCGAGTTTGTTATCCTTGACAAACCTCAAACAATAAGTGTACATAATAAGTATACAAAACAATAAGTGTATATAAGCCAGGTAACCCAAACTAAAATCAAGCCCCCAAAAAACTGAAATCCTGGATCCGCCTCTGTACATGGTCTTCCTGTTTCAGATTAAGTATCTTCTGTACCGTTAAGGGGCCGTATACGAAATTTTGCTGATTTCACTGATTTACCTGATTTCCATAAGTTTCATTGCACAATATAACTGATCATTCCATTAATAATCGAATACATTAGCTACGAATCAAGAATTATAATGCGAGATTTAGGTTAGGTTAAAGAAAAATTGAAAAATGGCTCATTTAATAGTTTATTATTGAAATGATCAGTCATGTTGTGCAAAAAATCTTATGGAAATACTGTATTTTAACTGCAAAATCTCCTGTGTAAAATCAGCTAAATCAGCGAAATCCGCAAAATTTCGTATACGGCCTCTTAACTATGCTTAGAATTCATATTTTGAATAGGCATTATTCCGCATGAAATATGAACTTCTTCAACTTGATCAAAGAACTTTTATTGTCAGTCTCAGCTAATTTTTCTATGAATTTGGGGTTACAACCTTTCGAAAACCCGTAAGTCGAGGTCCACAGTAACAGCGATTAAGTAATGGGCCAACATTCCGATGTAGCTGTGAATAGCTTAACAAATCAACATTACAGACAGACAATAGCCTCTATTAATGTAGATATTGTTGCAATAATAAAGCTATTAGGTGTCGGTTGTATTAATTGCGAGTTATAAGTAACGATGAAAGCTAATTTTTGGTTGTTTGAGGCGAATGTTGTTTTTTCTTTCTTTTTTGAATAGATCTGTGTCATTAAGACCAATATGGTGTCCTGAAAAACTTTACCATAACCATTATAGTTACCTAGTTATAGTTATAGTTAACTAGGTACTAATAATTAAATGCACTCGTTTGAAAGAACAAACGCTGCGTTCCGGAAAAGGGCAGCTTGAAGATACTATGTTACTTAATTACAAATTATATCCACATACTATTGATCAACGGGTCCACATTTTTTTAGCATATCTTGAATGCACTTAGGTTATATAGTGCCGCAGAAAAACTAATTAGTTGTAATAATAGTTACTTACACATTGCGGCTACCGTTATACGCAAAATTTGAATCACATTATAATTCTAATAAAAAGTACCTAAATCTGTTAATAGCACAGCTAACTAAATTACAACGCTTTCTAACATTTATAATTATTTCAAAACAAATAAAGTTTTGGTGATTTATTATTTTATACCAAGCTGACGACCCGCGAACTTCGTATCGCGTTTAACTCTTATCACTTAAGGGGATGAAAAGTAGATAGTAGCCGATTCTCAGACCTACCCGATATCCACACAAAATTTCATGAAAATCGGTCGAGCCATTTCGTAGGAGTGTGGTAACTAACATTGTGACAGTTGACACGAGAATTTTATATCATCGCGTACTCGCTGATGGTAAAGCAAGTGTGTAAAACGTGTAGATTGTAGCTATAATAGAGACATTAGAGACAGGGAATAGAGATGTCGAATTTCGAAATCGAATTGTTATTGCGTATTTCGAAAACGGGAATGATTTAATTGGAATATTCTGTGTTGTAAGCGTGAGTCATAGCGCTATAGAATGTTTAACGTTTCACTGATAGCTCATAGCCCCTTTGTAGGGTAGATAATACTTTGTGTCGTGGGTACCATGGACAGACGGACACACATAAAAACATCAATACAAACACCCAGACAGAGAACAGAAATTGAAACTTATATCAATCTCTGCTTCGCGGGGAATCGAACCCGGGACCTCCGATTGGTAGTCCAGCATGGCATAATAGCATAAATTTATGTCTAATTTGGAAGCTGCCTAGCACACTTTGAATGCCTGTGGTATGTTGGAGGATATGATTAAGACATTAGCTATTAGGAAAACTACTCGGCACACAATCTACAAAAATACTTTGTAATCTATTATTATCAACTTCACATTTAATTGGGTAGGTACTCGTACATAAAATATAATATACTGATTTTCGATCAAACTCAGGTTGTTTTCTGTTTAATTGTAAATTTATATATAACATTTAAAATTAATCGACTGTCTTAAAGGAGTAAGAAGGTGTAACTATTGCACGACACGAGATAGTTCTTATAATAAGTTTATAAGCCTTTCATTAACTTGCTATGTATGAATGTTCGGGTCGAGGCTTGCAACTCAATTTTGAAGCGATTTATATTATTTTTATAGAGCAATGGAGCTGAAATTTGGTATACCCGTTAGTTTTAATGACAGTGTAATGATAAATAAGTGTTGTAAATCCAAAACGGCCGATGCATCAGAATTACATATTTCTGTACAACCCATTGAGTATGGGGTAACAAATAAAAGGTCATACACCATATTTTTTTTATGTTTTTAGTGCATTTAAATAAAAGATTTTATTTAACTTACTTCAATAATACAATTTTGTTTTATCATTCTTTCCCAGTTATATCGGTTTACAGAAAGAAAAAAACGATATCAAATAGAAATACCTACATTTACATCATAACACATGGATGTAGACATATATAATATAATAAAGACGACCCGCTTGGTGCAATGGTTACCATGCCGGACTGCCAATCGAAGGGTCGATTCCCGGCGAAGCAGAAATTTTAATGATGAGTTTAAATTTCTGTTCTCGGTCTGGGTGTTTGTGTTATTTTCTCTGTGTGTGTCTATGGTACACACGACACAGGGTATATCTACTCTACTGTGTTTACTGTGTTTACTACGTTATTTATTTATTTATAATATAATAATAAATTTATGTAGGTACAAAGTAAACCGTGTGAAAAACAGTCTGCCGTCTCCTTTAAAGTGTGATTAAGACGTCCTAACAAGATCACGGGCGGCGAACACAAGTAGGTACACAGTAGGTGTTCCAACAGGTACCTCCGGCAGTTCGCGGAATCATCCGGTGGTCCTATAAAACTTTGATAGTGTTGAAGCGTTGACTCACCAAATCTGTTTCGTGTTATAGTCCGAGAGAGTGCTGATGAAATTACGAGTAAATAAAGCAATGTCCACAATTTGTTAACAACCAATCATTTAACGCAAACGATTATCTGGTTGTTTTAAAAGTCGATTACATTATTGGTGTAGTTACCCTGATGTCAGTTACCTTCCACCTAACCTATCTAATATGTTTTAAATTAAAACTATTTTCTAAACCCTAGAAAATTATTAAAAAAGCATAAAATCGTGGAGAGAGCCCTGTGCCCAGGAATGGGACGTTTAAATTGTTGCAGCCAAAATCGTCAGTTTGGGTCAAGGTCGTCAGTCAAGCGTAAAGTTGTAAAAAAATTACTAACTTAAACCATTCATTTACTTCTTTGTCAAATCTAATTCTGTTTATAACTGCCGATCGCAAAACTTATTTTCGTAAAAAACTACAATTTCATCAATTTTCATCAATAATGCTGAGGAATTTAGATATTTCGCTGTTCCGCCAATGTGACGAATTTTAAAAGAATCAGCCTCAGCCTTTAGTAAATGGTTGCAATTTTAGGTCGCTGGCCTCTTGGAATACTATCTTTTATTATTCTTTCGTGAAGAGCCGGATAATCGGTTGTGTTTAATGGTTGTGGTTTACAATGTGTGTGGATTGCTTTATTATTTTGTCTTCACAAAATTATGAAGCTTTTAAATCTTTATTGACTCCTTGATATTTCTTTTTTTCATTTTAACTCACTTTAAATAACTGTTATGTAAATTTATTTAGAATCACTGTAATGGATTTTATGATATGATATCCTGATATGATAATAAAATAAAATAAAACATATACATTATACATGTAAGTAAGTTGTTCTTTCAATAGAACAAACTTTTTTTTTCTAGTTTTACATTTACAAATTTTGATCATGAAAAAATGGTTATTTAAATATACTGATAATTAAAGCATTAATACCAATGATTTTATATTTTTAGGTATATATTAACAATATTAATTTTAAGAAAGTATTATTTGAGTTTGGGTTTTAAAAAAAAATATGTCTTAATTTTCAAATTACATTTCACACTCATAGTCCCATAGTAGGGTTGGTACTCGTATATCCTGTGTCGTGGGTACCATGGACACATACAAAGACAGAAACACAACCACCCAGACCTAGTAGGTACAGAAATTTTTAACTCATCATTTTAATTTATGCCTCGCCGGGATCTAACCCGGGACCTCTCCGATCGGCAGTCTAGCATGGTCACCATTACAAAACACGGGTCGTCAAAAAATATTTATATAGGTATATTAAAAAAAAAAATTACTTTTCCAATAAAGTTTCTACGTTGATTTTTATTTTTCAATACTTATTGTTGTAGGTATGTTTTTATTTACCGAATTAGATTGGTGGTATGGAAATTTTATAAGGATAAAGTTCCATGAATTGTTTACCTACTCGTAACACACTTGGGTGGCGTATCACGATTATTAATGACTAGCTGTATCCCGCAGTTTCGCTCGCGTTGAAAAGGGTCAAATACATTATAATATAGATGGATGCAGATATATATAAATGGATGCATTATAATGAATGTTTCCATAGGAATGAGATGTTTTACCGCGGTAAAAAGCAGCTATGTCACTCCCCGCTCCTAACTCATTCCATAAGCCCACTCTATCTATCACACGTGAAGGAAGGACAAACAAAATAAACAAACACCTTTTATAAACATTGGAAATTAGTGTCGATTTTATACCATTTCTTTTTATCTTCTTTTATCTGATTAAGACAATCATGAATGTGAATGTTAAAATTCATATTTAGTAGAAATAAATATTTTCTTTTTAATGTTGCCATGTTGTATCTTCGCTTCATTTATAATATTTAATTTCATGTTCTGTGAAGACGCTTCTTCGAAAACAAAATTCTGTTACTTAGAATAGTAAAATTTGGGGTGGGTATATTTTTATCTTTATTCTTGTATAATATCAACAAATCTCTCTACATGCAAATAAGCTTTTCGTTTGACTACAAAAGACGATTTCTTTTATTGTAGTTAAGTAGATAATTTCATCCTTACAACTTATAGCATTATAATATATATCACATACAACTTTATACGACACAAACCGCTATTCTAACAAATGCGAATTCATCCAATCAAATTGTAAGCATTAAGTCAATGTTGTTTCCGGATATTGTATAATGGCTACTTACGTGTTCAGTGTTAAGTTTAATCTGGGTTGAGTCACGATCCCAGCGGTGGGATGCATAAAAAAAGGAAAAATATCATTTTTATAGACATCTAGCGGCCGCCCGAGACTTCGTCCGCGTAGATAAAGTCTACGTTGTAGAATTTTTCAATAATCAAAGTAACTTAAGTTACTCCTCATTACATCAGCTACCTGCCAGTGAAAGTCTCGTCAAAGTCGGTCCAGTCGTTTCAGAGATTAGCGGGAACAAACAGACAGACAGACAAACAAACATAGTAAAAAATGTTATTTTTTATGTGTACCGTATATTATAAACATTCATATAGATGTAGTCAAAAGCGGTTATTTTAATATTACAAACAGACACTCCAATTTTATTTATTTGTAAAGATAAAACTAGTATGGATAGAACGCGGGTACAGAAAACCATATTCTTCTCCGGATAATTACCTTATACGAATCGGTTGTCGTATCGACCACCTACCAAAAATCTAACTATCATAATAAACCAGTGAAACTAACCATAAAAGTTCTACTACATGATAAAAACTAACGACGAATCTAACCATTTTATTAATGTCTTATCGTATTTGTTTTAATTTTTTTGTCGTATATCTACTTAATTCGCTACACTTTAGAGGTGAGTTTATGATTAATGATAAACACCTAATGACTCTATTCACAATATACGTAACTAATGATGAATCATCTCCCCATGTCGCCAATATCGTTAACTACAGGATGTTCTTGAAATTCCAAAGCGAGTTGGCAGTGACGATAAAATTCAGAAAATTCAATTTAATTTCGTGAATTGGCAAAACTTTCGCAGGCTTTATAAAATTATGAGGACACAAAATTAAATAGGTATGTATATTATATAAAAAATATATAAGTATATAGTGTCTCACACGATCAGCTGTCACGTGTGCCCATTATCAACCCATAGACATTCTATTATCTCAAATATTGTATAAATATACTTATTAAAAAGAGTGCTGCTGGGAGTTTTTTGCCGTCGCCATTTTTCTCTCAGTTCAACATGTAGCCCAAACATGCACCTAAAGGCGATGACCGGGAAAAAATGATATTAAGCGAATATTTTGTATTCCTAATATGAAATAAATATTTTTTCTTTCTTACTTTCTTTCGAAATAGGATTTTTTTATAGTAATTATTTCTTTCTTTTGTGTAAGGATTGTCCGTTTGATGAATCGGACATTCATCCACATCTTGCAAATAATTAAACAGATTTTCCTTCCTTATGCTGTTCATTAAGTAAATGTAGGTACATTTATTCAATAAAAAAAGAGAAAATCCGACTACAAGTTTCGGAGAAACGTATATGTATAAACATTTTTTGCAACCTTTTTTTATGTCCCACTGCTGGGCACAGGTCTCCACTCACAAGGTAGACTAATTTAGCCCAAAGTCCACCGCGGGAAGTGCGGATTGTTGGATAATCAGTCCGATGAGACCCTTGCGGTCAAATCCCGATATACAGATAGTGTAGATAAACATACGTTCAAAAAAACACAAAGCAAACATTGCTATGCATACAAAAGGTACATTTTTTTCGAAATTATTACACGTGAAAATAAAGTTCCGATAATAATACTACACGTGTCGTCGTCTTTAATGAAGTCTGTAAAAACATCTTAAGAACCAAACGCCGGTTAATATCAAACTTGTAATAACATCTAAAAGGAAGTCACAATTTTAATAATAGCTTAGACAAATTCCAAAGTCAATTTTGTTCCAGATCTTGGATAGCGTCATAAAAATAAGGTATGAGCGTTGGAAGGTTAATATGAAAAACTTAGAGAGTTTTACCCGCAGATGCGCGATTCGACATCTTGAAAGTTTAAATTAGATTTTGAATCCTTTTTTGAAGTGAAAACTTCTTTAGCAGCGCTGTGCACTTTTTTTTGGGATGAGTAAAATGTTAAATCGCGTCAGGACACGTGGCCTGATCGAATATTCGTAAGACGGAGGGGTGACATCTGATGACGGCTGGACTATATACTTGTAAAATTCGTTTATATCATGTACCTATTTAAAATATTAACATTGAACAAAGTGAATCTGTTAATGAAAAAAGTGACGAAGAAATAGTGAAAGCATGTGAGCATTATAAAAATACTAGATGAAAACCTAATGACAATACTAGATGAAAAATACTTAATACTGATAATAAAAGCAAATTATTCCCTAACCATTCCAAAATATCAAAAATGCACAACGTTAATGTTCAAGTTTTCACTTCTGCCGGCACTACCGGAGTGCAACCCGTTGTTTTTTATCTATACCTTTATACATAAAAGTTGTATTAATGCTGAATTAGAATATCCTAACACGCCATTCATGCCTTTGTGACTGGTTGAAATATTCAGTAATATTATAAAGTGAAAAGATTGTTTGTATTGAATAGGCTCCAAAACTACTAGACCGATTTGAAAATAGTAGGTATATTTCATTACAAGTGCGGAAAGGCTGTCATTGCAATGAGTTCCGACCAATGTCTACCCGAGCCGAGGCGCAGCCGAAGGTCAAACAGTCAGTCAAACATACAAAAATACAAATCTTTCCTCTTTATAATATTATTATAGATTTGAGAAATCCGTAATAAATTTGTGAGTAGTACCTAAATTAGTAAAGTTTATTATATCCTATAGAATTTCATCGAAACTTTTTTTCGTAGTTTCTTCTCCGGTAGCTGCACGAGATCGGTCACGTACAAAGTTTAAATGCCCGCAAAACTTGTAAGCCAACTTGTTAGCCGATGTTGAAAATTAACTTTTATGTAATTTTTATCCAACTTGCAAAAAAGATGGAGATGGTCACTTTAGCTCTAGTTAGGGTACTGTGCCAATGGGAACCTATTACTAAACCTGCGCTGTCCGTTCGTCTGTCTGTCATCAGGCTGTCTCGTGAACCGTGACGGCTACACAGTAATTAATTTTTACAGATAATGTATTACAATTTATATATACCCTTTCCTATTTTCATTACCACATTACGAAGTTTCACTTCTTTCGCGCTTTTTTTTTGTTTAAAACAATTATGTGCATCTAAACATGCTTGCTACAATTTTTTTCATGTGCCTGCTGTTAGACAACATTTCTTAGTACCGACGTACTAGTACGTTATGTCTATCATCAGTACTTCACCAGTGTAGTGCATTATCTTATAGTTTAAAACTATTCTAGTGCTTAAGTAAATAACTTTACTACGGACTACTGCATACTTACCAGCTAAATGATAATATAACGGAGAAGCGCTGACTTCTAAGCTACAAGTCAAATTATGACTTAGTTTAGGAGACAGTGTCCTGCTTGGCAAATACATTGTAATTGTAACCTATATTAGTGAAAAGTTGTACTAGAATTTCTGTTCAGTGTATGCAAATAAAATTCATTATTATTTATTATTATTTATTTATTTATTATTATGGTCTCATACCGTTTGAATACCTATGGAAAACCCATGCCTGGCAAAGGGATACTAAAAGGTTTTAAAAAGACGTAAATCAACCAACTAAGTTCCTTTGTATTTTTAGAATGAAAAGTGAAGTACTCGCAGTTATATTTCATGTTAGGCCTAAAATTAAACCACCAAGGAGAACAAAGAAAATTCTTAACAAAGTATCCAATTAAGTAACAGAGAGCTCCACTGTACCTTAGACTTTGACGTCATTCTCAGGCACTGGTTTATTTAACACTTGACGTTTTTCATTCAAAAAGCTGTAGAAAGTTGTTGTAAAGATAACTTTTACAGTTTTTTGCGCTTGAGGTTGATTAAAAGTATTAAACTCCTCCTATTCCTAGCAAAATTTACCGTTAAAGAACATAAAAGTTTTCTACAAGTAAAAAGTATTTTTTATTTACAAAATCATAGTACCTACACCTACATATCTTCCTTAAACAGCAACTCTAATAAATAATAGTTTTAAAAAAAACTAAAAAAACACACTTTTATAAGAAATTCAATAAAAAAAATTGAAAATAAATTTGAATTAAAAATAGTGAAAAAAAATGCATTTTATTGAAAAAAAGCCTCCACCAACCCGCACTGGATCAGCGTGGTGGAGTAAGCTCCAAGCCTCCCCTATAATGGGGAGAGACCCGTGCCTGCTGGGCAGGTCGAAGGTACATGTCAATTTTGGGACGCAAAAAGGGTTGCAGCCATTGTAAAAAAAGCTTGGCGTGGGGTGTTTTTTAAGATATTATCAAAATGTTTATCCTTCTAATGATATCTGTCAGAAAAATATTTATAACTATTGACACCATGCACCCCACGCTTTTTTCTCCTTCGCCGAGGCCACCTAGCGACCGCACGCGATGGCTCATGATGAAGGACCTCGGTACGGTCAGAAACATTTCGGGCGCCCCCGAAGTAATCCGCGAGGTAATCCTGGACTTTATAAACACATTATTCACTTCATGCCAAAGATCTTCATGCTAATAATCTTTTCTAACGTGGGTGAAACCGCGGGGCACAGCAAGTTTAATATAGAAAGCTTACCGTTTATTTCAATCCAATGTTTAATCTTAACTGAAAGGTCTGAATAAAAAGGCTATTAATATCACATTTCAATTCCTCTTCCGTTCACCAAAAATGGCTTTAATTTCAATAAAAAAAACTCCGAAAAACTTTTGGGTAGCATAATCATAATTTAACAAAGTTCACGGAGTCCGACCCAAATTAATTAAAGTTTTATTCAATTCTTTCTTGGACTTTTTATTAATTAAAGAAGGGGCATTGACAAATCGCTACCGAGCCAGATCGATGGCTCGATAAGTAGGGTGACCTGTAAGTTTTGAAGTTAGAGATTCTGAGGACTGCTGGCTGAAATGAGTTGGGAATAAATAGCTCTTTTCTGCTTCAGATAAATATGGGCACTGTAATTTATGAGCAGCGATAGCCGAGCTGGAAAGACTGCTTGACCACAGTCTGCGACACGGCGATACCATGTTCAACTCCCCCTGCGCACACCTCTGACAAAGAAATTTGTTATGTGTGTATTTATCGCTGCTCCACTGTAAGGAAAAACACTGTGATATTTAATTACCGTTTTCCTTCACCGTGCATGCCTAAAAGACATTCATAATGTCTCGAAGGCATGATGTCTACCAATCCGCACTTGGCCAGCTTGATTTACTCTGACCTACATCCTTCTTATTTGCGTTAAACCAAACAAAGTTTAGTTGATATTATAGATTAAAAAAATTTGTTTAGCCGCCTCTTTTAATCTCATTGTTTTTCTGTCCATGTGTGTGTCCATGGTACCCACTACAAAGGGTATACATACTCGTATCTACCCTACTGTGGGACATTGAGTGTGATGCGTTAAAAAAGGCCAGCTTGGTGGACTATGACCTACATCCTTCTTAATTCCCTTAAACCTCAAAGTTTATTTGATATTATAGATTAAAAAAAAATGTTGAGCCGCTTTTTTAATCTCATTGTGTTTTTGTCTATGTGTGTGTCCATGGTACCGAGGGTATATTTACGCTAATGTGATGCATTAAAAAAGTTTGAAATGTTAAAAAAATTTTTTGCTGTCCTTGTAAACATGTTGTATTATTATTTAAAATAGTAACAATCCAATAGACCCCGGACGCCCTGGTTACGAGTATAACGCCGTTGTTAAAACTGGACAATCATATATATATATATATATATATATATATATATCGACAAAAAATCAAGTTTATTTTGCATTTCATGTATCTTTCTGTCAACAACTTCTATAAATTCTGTATAAAAAAAAAATCCTTATAATATTTTTTGGAAACGAAAAAGGCAATGTTTTACAAGAATCACAAAGACTTGTCTCTTACAATATATTGATAGTTTTGACACCCTACTACTACGGTAGACAAATTAAAAAAAACTGTTGTCTTAAAGATTTTTTTCGATACTGTTTGTTTAGATCCCCCTGCGATATACACGATTAATCGTCTGAATCGATGACGTATTCCGATTACGATAGGCGACATTTGACAAATCGATGTCTCGGTTAATTCTGTTAGGCCTGCTAGCTTCCGCTAGTGAGTGAGTGCCTGTAATAAAAAAAATGGTTTTTATTATATATTAATACGCGTATATATTAAGACCCCGGAAGTATTGCTTAAAAGTTTTTGAAGTGAAAAGTTCTTTAGCGGCGTAGTGCACTTTTTTGGGATGGGTAAAAAAATTTAAACTCGTGTCCAGGACACGTGAGCTGATCGAATATTCGTAAGACGGAATGTTGACAGCTACTCGCTCGACTGTCTGTAATCTTGTAAAATTCGTGGATATCAATCTATTAATGAAAAAAGTGACGAAGAAATAGTGAAAGAAAATGAATGAGTACTTTATAAACATATCTACTAGATGAAAATCTACTTAAAATATTAGATGAAAAATAATACTGATAATCAAAGCAATTCGTGCGAAATGATTCCCTAACCATTCCAAAATATCTAAAATGCACAACGTTATAATTATTGTTTAAGTTATCACTTCTGTGGTTTTTTTTTCACTGATTCTTGTACAAATTTAAAAAGGGTCGATTTTTTTTTGAATAATAAAAAATAATTCAACCATTTTTTAATTTGTGCAAGAAGTTAGACACTTAGAAGTTGGTGAAAACTAAGTTAAAAGATTCTGTTACATACATACATACATATATACATACATACATACATACATACATACATACATACATACATACATACATACAGGTCAAGCTAATATAAGCGTATAAAACCTAGGCAACATTTAGGCTTGCCTTTGGTCTGCATATTCCTCTGCTATACCTACCAAGGGTGAAGTCTGTTTGGAATAATATCTTAGTAACAACTAATAAATTATTACGTAGAAGATTCACTAAATGATACAGAAGAAAACAAACACCGTGGACACTTCATTTTGTCATGTTTCTGTATTGACTTTCTATGCCATCCATCATAAGTACCTTAAGTTTTCTAATTCTTTTGCCTTTTACCTGATAACCATTCACTTAGATACCATCTGGAAATCCTTCACTCCGATGACGGATTCCTATTGAGATAAGGCGACGTTTTGACAAATCGCTGCCCTTCAAGCCCAAACCAACATGAAGCGATCTCTATCTGGCATATGAAAATAAGAATTCAATGGACGGTGAAATTCGGGGTTTGTGACAAAGATCACTTACGGTTTGCCATAATAATATAAGGTTACTTGCACGCGGACTTGTTTAAGTGTTAAGATTATTTCAAAATTTTAATATATATAACCTCTATCTTACATACGACTGACTTAAAACTGTGAACATTGCATACTGTATCCAGCCAAGTATGTTTGAACTCTAAATGTATTTTATCACCTTGTAAACCATGCTTGTCGCAATAAACTATTACTATTATTATTGGCTGCAACCCTTTTTGCGTCCCACTGCTGGGCACGGGTCTCTCCCCATTATTGGGGAGGCCTGGAGCTTACTCCATCACGCTGCTCCAGTGCGGGTTGGTGAAGATTCGGGTTAGTGGCCAACCCGCTGTCGGATGTTTTCAAACCTCCTATAAGGCCTCCGACAAGGTTTAACGACTGTTATCTATCGACAACAACCAGGACCGACGGCTTAAGGTGCCCTTCGAAGCACGGAAACGCGCATGAATTTTTTTGCCACTAGTGGTCACCAATCACATACCCGACCGCGCCCGTTTGGCTTAGTTGCATAGATCGTTTGCGTTCTATGCTGTCCGCCGGACCATGCGCGCTTCATATTCCTTCATATTACTCCATAACAGAACCAAAACTGACGCTTCACTGGCTAAATTAAGCGCCCCATAATAAAACAATACGAATAACCATTCGGCATCACACAGAACAGTAGGTACTCCCTAATTCGATAAAATCCATTAAATTATTCCCCACTACTGTATATAATAATTATTTCCCTCACCCCATTTCCCGTCATATTTCCCCATTCCCTGAGTCCGCTAATTGCGTTTCCCGCGGTGCGTGTAAATGTTTTTATTAGTAGCAACATTATCGCATTTCTAGATTTTGGGAAAATAAAAATTGTGGGCTTACGTGGTAGTATCATACGATCATTATCTACCTACTTATGGTCTTTATTCGTCATCACGTGGAAATTTAATAATGTGTTATTGTTATCTTCAGGAATATCTATACATGCAAACACATCACGATTAAGTCATTATAGAAATTGTTAGTTCGTAATGTTGTGTTTCTAATCGATTGAAAAAGTTCTTCATATTTCTCCGAATAATTGGTCTTGTATTGAACGATCTTTTTATTTAATCACATTTATTTTAACTTCGGGAACATAGCAAGTTTCAGGAAAAAATGACATTCATTAAGCGAATATTTTGTATTACTAATATGAAATAAATATTTTTTTCTTTTTTTTTAAGAACCATAATAGTTCTACCACCTACTAAATTTTATTTTATTCTAGACCATTTTACACCTAAAGGCGATGACCGGGAAAAATGACATTCATTAAGCGAATATTTTGTATTCCTAATATGAAATAAATATTTTTTTATTTTTCTTTTTTTTAAGAACCATAATAGTTCTACCACCTACTAAATTTTATTTTATTCTAGGCCATTTTAATATTAACAAGAGAGCTGGGATCTAACTTACTAATTCAACTCAAGGCCACCTAGCCTAAACAAAATGGTTACCAAAATGAATTATCCGACGCTTGCTAGGTTAATTTTTAATGTTAATCCCGTGTTTTAATTACCTTAATGGGTATACCCGGTCCCTCTGCAGTAGGATGTTAAATTCTCGTAAAGTGTGATTTACTGGATAATTGTTTGTTGTAAAGATAAGAGTATGCTTTTGTTTAAATAATCGCAAATTAAAATAAAATATTGTAGAGTTGTAAAGTTGAGCCACATTTTATTATATCAGGAAATTTCTGTTGGATACAACTGAGAATCAAAACCTAAATAGAGCAACAATAAACCTTACTGACTGCTCGAATTTTTAATTGAAAAAATAAAACAATCGGACGCACAAAATAGACCTAACTTGACAAAAAAATATTAATCTACAACAGCTATTTACCAAGGGTTGGAATACAAAACATCCCCTTGCGTGACGGTCGTAGCACGATATTATTAATACATAAAACACCCCATAGCACCTTGCGTAACAAAAAGTTATGGAACCCATAATTACGGCAACATGGCTACAGAGCGTAGGGCGACAAAAAGTGGTGTAAATGTTAGTATAACTCCTTTTGATATATCGCTTAAACGAAACAAGGGTAGAGTAGTCGATAGTACTGATTGTAAGAATAAAACACTGAGATTATCGCGATTTGTCGTGACTTACGTTCGAGTTCGAGTATTCATATGAGACGTAGAAAAAACAATGAGCCTTAGAAATCGAAAAACAAGGAGAAGTGCCATTGGGGCGTAACTGTGTCCGCGCCAAATTGACCAAAATGCTCAAATTGACAACCATGAAAGAACATGGAAATATGAACCTTATTTCATAGTAGTGAACGTATTTAATAGAACACACGTGTTGTTAGCGGCATCTAGCGTCGAGAAAATGAAAATGAAAATGAAAATGAAAATGAAAATGAAAATACTTTATTGTTGACTGTTTACATACATACAGTTAGATGTTTAAAATTATTATAAGAGTTTAAACAGTCTACCATGCTCTGGCATACAATATTATATTACTAATTAAAATTAAATAGCTAAGTAGTCAAATAGTTTTATTTTAAGATCCGCTAAGAATATTCTTAACGGATCATCGGCTTTTGATGCCTACCCACCACTGGGTCAATGAGAGAAAAAAAGCCGGCGGAAAAAAAACTCTCAGGCATTGTTTAGAGTTAATATTTTACGCGGAAGCTCCCCAAATCATTTTAATGCACGTCATCAAAAAATTCGTTTATACTATAGTATACTTTTTTTATAAGCCATTGCTTTAGTTCTCTTTTAAATTTATTACCTGATAATTGTTTGAAATGTATGGGTAATTTATTGAATATTCTAATAGCAATTATGTATGTACTATTTTTGAAAATCTGACATTTCACTCGAGGTAAATATAAAGCGTCACTATCTTTCTGCCTCGTGGGTACATCTCTTATGCGCATGTTTATTTGCTTTTCAAATGAATTTATGTTATTAAAAACGAAAGTACAAATCTCCAATATGTATATACTAGTTAATGTAAGAAATTTCTCTTCGGAAAACAATGAGCGAATAGATTCATCGCTCGCTTTACCATACATTATTCGAAGTGGTCCAAGGTGATGAATTTCTGTGGCAAAATGTTGTAAGTGAATTTATTGTTAAACAAAAAATAATATTACGCCTGTAACTTTAAGATCGCATGTTGAATATCATTCATAGTGCTATTTATGGTTATACTGTCAAACTTTTTTTAAATTAGTGACCAATGGTATGAATCTTTTTTATGTATTGTAATGTGCACGGGTTTTGGAAATGTGTGCGTTTGGAGACACTGTTCCTGGTGCAAATAGCAGGTTATAACATCTCTCTTGTTTTTTCTTTGCTCTATGGTAGTATCCGTAGCAAACGCCGTAGACCATTACGGCTGTCCTAGACTTTTATCATCCATCCGCGATATTCATCCGTGATCATGGTTAGGGCTGCCATCCGTCCGGATTTCCCCGGATTTGTCCTAGTTCGAAGGGCGTCCGGGGGCCGTCCGGCAGGGGTTTTTGAAAAGTGTCACAAAAAAGGACACTTTTATTGTCAGGGGAAATCCATTTTTTTAATAGATAAGCAAAAATTGAAATAAATCTTAATTAAAAATTCATCCACAATAAAACCGTTTTGCATTCCAACAAAACGGTTATTATGTGTGTGAAAAAACACACAGCATTTGTTGAAGAAGCGTCTAAAGATTTATCCTATAAAGCCAGAAAATATTGTACTTTACCTCATTATTCCTTGGTCGGTATGTACCTATCTCTTTCACACAGCAGCGCGCGGCCATTTTCCAAGATGCCAAGCCTGACATTTGTCAATGTCAAATCATAGTCGGTTCACCAGCAAGCTCCTTGCTCAAATGCTGTGTGTTTTTTCACACACATAATAACCGTTTTGTTGGAATGCAAAACGGTTTTATTATATGTGTTTCCAAAACACACAGCATTTGTTGAAGACCTGTTTGTGATCTGCTGGGGGAAGTATACAATTAAATGATATGTTGAAAAATAATCATTAAATAATATGATATAATTAAATCTTGTATCATTGGTATCTTGTTTCATACATTTTGAAATATTTAGAGTAATAAAATTAATGAACATATTACTATGTTAACAAAAAGCTGACAAACTAAAGAACAACAATAACAACTTTCTGCCAATAATCTGAATTCAACAGAAAATATCTTTATAAAGCTTCTGCCTTTTAATAGTATTTTTAGGAAAAGGATTGCAAATAATAATGAAAACACTAAAAGTGAGATCAATTGATTTGATTTGAGTAAATTGATCACACTACAATATTAAGGCTCTGTGCCTTAAAGGCATTAAGTTTTTGGACATTAATTAAGTGTAGTGTACTGTAGCATATATTTACTTTTACGTGTAGCACCTGCTACTCCGCTACAACCTATTTTTAAGAGTTTCAGAACTCCTCCAATTATTCTCCTCAGAATCTCATCAGTTGGTCTATTTTCTAAGCAACTCCTATACACAATAGCAGACATACTGTACACTACCAGGAACTGCATTTATGCCAGCTGCTTTAAAAAATGTTTCTGATCCAACCAGCTATCATAATGGGAATAGCTGTTCTTTTATTAAAATAAACAGACTAATTAGATCAGGTTTACTGAACCAAAACTTTGCTTCAGCAACCATCCTGACTGTCAACTGTTAGTATTATCTGTTTTAGATACAAACTTGTCAATGCATGATCTGATTATTGCTTAGCTTTCTTTTTATTTACCTTCTGATAATTTTAATAGGTTAAAATCATGAATTCTACAACTAGATCTTATAAAATATTACCTTATAGCTATATCAAATAGCCACCTTGAGACCACTTAAGCCAATTAAAGATCAGCTGTGTTTCAAGTTTGCATCATTCTATCCTCAGATAGGAGCTAAAAAGCTTTACTAGATACAGCTTTCAAAACTTAGTACACATTTTTTTATTGCTGTGCTTGATGCTGTAGATCTACGTTAAATGTAGAAGTCTTTTTTCTATAAGTAAACTTGTCTTCCTAAATATAGTAATTGTAACCAAAAAACTAGTTATCTCAATGCTCCCTGGCATTCATTCTAGGCAACATTATTGTGCACACAATACCAAATATCTGATTGAGCTTAATACAAGTAAAAATTAAATAAAATGAATAAAAAGATGTTGAATCTCACCAACTCTTCTTTGGAAAATCCATCTCTGCTGAGGTCTAGTGAGCTATCTGATCTGCCCACCCCAACTCTCCATGCTGGAATATACAGCTTTTCCACCTGAGGTGGGGGCCTCCCAGTAATGAGGTTTATCAGGTTCTTGTTCAAATTTATTATTGGATATAGCTCTTCTAGAGCTCTCGTCTTTGAATCTGTTAGAACCTCGGAATCAGATTTGGTGGTGGGTTTTACCTACCCAAGCTTGTAGTTCCAATAACGACTGAATGCGTCGTAAAAAATTGGCTGACCCATCTCTGCAGTCCAGCGTTACATAGTGGTGTATGACCACGCTTGCCCAATCGTAAAAAAAATGGCTGACCTATCTCTGGAGTCCAGCGTTACATAACGGTCTATGACCGCGCTTGCCCGACAAGCTTAATAATCAACTTCAGGTACGCCCCAACTTTTGCAAACGGCCTCCGAGGCCGGGGGCAATATATGCCATTCCGGCATATGTAGGTCTGTTTCGAGATTGGCGGTCGGCTATGCCGTTGTATCTCCCCGAGAGGTACGCCGCCCAGAGCATGATATTCAAACGCTCTGTCAATTCCAATAGCTTCCATGTCAGGTTAAGCAGGGCTCGTGTGATCGGGCAAATCCCTGTACATTCAGAAAGATAATTCCAAATATCAGCTGAGAGTGTCCTGTTGTCTTACTGCACTATTACATGTAAGTTCTCCAGGAACCTTTACTGACGACTTATGGCACCATAATAAAATATTGTGAACAACTCTTTGAGGTTCATGTACCAGGTGCCCTGCCCCTGTGGTGTACTAACCATGTGCCTGACATGTATTTGCTATTAATGTGAGCACTCCAGCTCGCATCCGATGCGTCTGTAGTGAGTGGCTCACTTCTTGTGCAGAACCACCGAGCTGTGGTATATGGCGTTCCGCCACCAAGATAATCTATCTTGCTGCACTAAAAGAGGAATCTTCCTCTTTACTGGAATTGATTAAGGCCTCTTAGAAGCTCTGCATATGTATTCGCCATTCATGTGAGCACTCCAGCTCGCATCCGATGCGTCTGTAGTGAGTGGCTCAGTTCTTGTGCAGAACCACCGAGCTGTGGTATATGGCGTTCCGCCACCAAGATAATCTATCTTGCTGCACTAAAAGAGGAATCCTCTTTACTGGAATTGATTAAGTCCTCTTAGAAGCTCTGTATATGGCAACAATGCAGTCACTCTTTTGGTGTGGTTAAACTTGCAAAATCAAGTAACCCTAGTAAGTACATCAATGTACTTCAAACTATTAAAATAGTTGATATTTTCAACTTTATAAAGCCATGGTACAACCTCCAGCATTCTATACCAGGACATGGGTTGGGGTTAATACTGACATCCGCTAGTTAGCATTCCAGTAACTCTTAACTAAGGTCCCCGAGGCCTGGTAACTCAATTTTGTCTGATATTTGTTTACCAGGATGTAACAGTCTTACATAGACCATAAGTCTTATGCCACTTATGCATAAAGTCTCACTAGACCCATCTGGACAGTGGCAAGGATTATGCGGGCAAGAAATTACAATATTGTAATAAATTTGCAGAAATCTATGGAATAGTTCTGAGATTGGCAGGTAAATATGCCTGTTGTACTGTTGGAGTAAGTTCCAGGCTACCCCAATACTTAAGGAGAGAACCACACCCAGCAATGCAATGGGATGCAAAAAAGGGGTCGCAGCCAAGATACCTCCAATTGAGATCTTAGATGAAAATCTTAGATTCTTATCAGAATCTTACTTAGATCCCCTCAGTTTGAGTATGGGATGCATGTCTCCATTTTGCTTTTCTTATATAGAAAGCCTATGTTTACAACTGGTGACATTTTTAATATAAGAACTCTTGACCCCTTGTTTGGGAATTTTTTCAATACATTGGGACTAGTTTTGCATTGGGATTCTCATTTTAAATGGTATTTGGCCATGTGTTTCTAATAAACATGTACATACATTCTTGGATTTCTCAAAATTGGTCATGTTTATAATATTAAGGTAATGAATACAAAAAATAAATAAATAAATAAACACCTAGGTATTTAAAATAAGTTGTGTTGCCAATCCCGTCATTCCTATGTGTGTTATTTATGCAGCCCCCCTTGAAAACATGTAATACCAAATTTACATGTTACATTACATGCACAGTGTAAAGTTATTTTTATTGATTAAAAATATCTATAGGGAAATTTCTGAAAGTTAGGATTATTTCCAAATGCCTGATTGTTACTTGATTGAATTTTGTGATCAAATTAATCACTCTTTTTATAAATAGTAACAGTCTGATGAAATATATGATTTGTAACCAAAGGACTATTCAGGATAAATATTCAGGTTGGTTAAGGCACTCTGTGCCACCACATGACTGTATAACAAGCTACAAAGCCTGAAAATTGAAAATACACTTAGCACTTGGGAGGTTTTCTCTTAACAATAGGGCTTAAGATAGTACTCCTAACAATAAGGTTATTAATTTCTTTTATAATACCTTTTTCTGACCTTCCACAAATCATCTGAACACTTTTAAGTAGGTGTGTTCCAGGCCCAAATAGTTCTGTCACCTTACTAAATAAGGAGGTAGACTTAAGTTCACCTGACTTTCTACCTGCCCAGTTATGTAGCTCCTGCAGACCCTGTTTTAACAACTACTGGTGTAATTCTACATAGGTCAATATGGCTAAGGTCAGAAGGTCTTTGGTTTTGTTGAAGTAATATAACTTCTCATTAATTTTAGGGGCCACAAAGCCATAAGTGGTTTCATTTCTTTGTTTGTGACTAATAATGGGTATATTATATTAAATATAATACAGAATTCGTCTATATACCAAAATTTTATAATTTGGCTAAAGTGAAATTGTCACTACTATTACGAGGATTCACTAATCTCCAAGACAAAGCTACTAGGTAGACTGAGAGTGCATATCTCCTTAGAATCATCTTTTTGATTTGATTTAGTGTTGTGTTTATTTCTCTGTTGTAGCTAGCGATATAACAGGGAATCAATTCGCGGGTCACTAGACCCGTACTTGTTTACCTACGCCTTTTATTGGGATTCGGCGAGGCTTAACCCTCCACAGGCTCCACATCTTCCGAAGATGAGGAAACATCTGCGTATCGACCTTGAGGTCGGGGTCGAGATGGCCGTTCTCCATCCGAAGCAACGGCAATTTGCTAACACTATCATCACTAATCTTACCTTGTTCAGAATAAGCACTCAACACAAAAAACTGCGACACATTGCTAACACTCATCGTTAGTCTTACCTTGTGCAGATTTCGCACTTATCTTAGAACAAAACTGTAACAAATCACTAAACTTTTTGAAAAGTGAACTTTATAACAAAAAATAACTCTGATAAATATCAGTTTCACTTAGAAACAAACAATATTTGCTGTTTTTTGTTTGATGGAAAAAATTTACCGGCTTACACGAGGAAATCTTTAAATGCTATGATTTGACATTGACAAATGTCAGGCTTGGCATCTTGGAAAATGGCCGCGCGCTGCTGCGTGAAAGAGATAGGTACATACCGACCAAGGAATAATGAGGTAAAGTACAATATTTTCTGGCTTTATAGGATAAATCTTTAGACGCTTCTTCAACAAATGCTGTGTGTTTTGGAAACACATATAATAACCTGCATTCAAGAACGCTCGGCAAAAAGTCAACGATCGAATGGAATTAAAAAATTATAACGATGTTTTTATTTTTGTTGCAACAAACTATTTTTCGAGAGATGTCCGGGGAAAAAACCATATTTCGCCCAAATGTCCGGGATTTATTGCCGTTTTTATCCGGCGTCGGCAATTTAGGTGATGGCAGCCCTAATCATGGTGCATGTAACTGTGCCGAAATAAAACCAAAATATAATGAAGAAGTAAATTAATGTTTTAGTGTAAGTGGCGCTACTGACATTGTTGTCAGAATTGGCGACGTCCTTATTGAAATACGAAGGCTCATCATTGATTTTCTTAGTAATTGAGGGCTTCTGATTCAGCATTTGCCCTCGGAAAGTTTTGAAACAATTAAGGGTATCATAGGATAATATAATCAATAATGATTTAATTTCATCATACTTATAATGACGGTGAAAGGCAATATTATGAAAAGCGTTTCGTATAACAGAATACCCCTAACCTCTCGCCCCATGCAGGCGTGCACGTGCGTTGTATTCAATTTGCAGTACAAGGGCATGCAACACGTGCTGCGAAACGGCATTGCAGATTTAATTAGAAAACTACCCCTAATTTGCTCTTGCACCTTCTTTCGGTTTAAGATATATCACCAAATTGTCATCAGCTTTTTGTTTTTCGGGAGCTAGAATTCGTGTAACATATTATTATACTGCAAAGTAATTTTGTTAATAGTGATTAAATAATTTAGCTGCTTTAATTCTTTGATTTATTGCGACCTGCAAGCTCTAACATAAAATTGTTTGAAAAATTCTGAAATATTTCATTGGCCGCAATCCTTTTTGCGTCCCACTGCTGTGCACGGGTCTTTCCCCATTATTGGGAAGGCCTGGAGCTTACTCTACCACGCTGCTCCAATGCGGGTTGGTGGAGATGCTGGTTAGTGGCCAACCCGCTGTCGGATGTTTTCAAACCGCCCATAAGGCCTCCGACAAGGTTTAACGACTGTTATCTATCGACAACAACCGGGACCGACGGCTTAACGTGCCCTCCGAAGCACGGAAACGCGCATGAAATTTTTTTTTTGCCACTAGCGGTCACCCATCTCACACCCGACCGCGCCCTTTCGGCTTAGTTGCATAGATCGTTTGCGTTCTACGCTAACCGCCGGGCCATGCGCGCTTCATTAATATCCGTCAATAATTTATTAGTGTAAGATCACTTTAAATTTTATCGTTTCTCATGTACAATATAAATTATAGATTCCTGATCTGACTCACAAGTAGAAAGGGAAAAATCTTTAGTTGAAAGAATAAGACTTTCCGCATTAAGTAAGCGGATTTGTGGTTAGACCATCTCTTCAATAGCTGCTTGATTTTGCTAATTGCTTAAGGTTCGCTTATTTCTGCGATCATTGCTAAACGATTTTTTTTCTAGCCGATGTAAGTAATTAGCAGTCGTATTTTGCCTTCTTCCAATCCTTAGAGCATCATGGTATGAGAGGTATGACACCCGTCAGAGGAGTTGCCTTTACGGGCGAACCCCTCGTCCCAACGTGCATGCACAATGTGCCTTCTAGTTATACAACTAGTGTTTCGGTGTCAGTGTTGTCGGTGCATAGTTATAAAAATTATATATAAATAACGTTGATAATTGAAATTGACATATTTAGAAATGTATGTGTATGTAGCGATAAAAGAATATTTGTGAATGTGTGACAAAATTAAAATGTGTGTGTTCTTCCCCCCGCACCAGATTTGGCACAAAAATTATGTATCGAAACGAGGCGCTATGCCGTCTCTACTGAAGGGTGAGTCAGTAACTTTGATGCTCTAAGTTCCAATCATTTTAAGACGAATTATAGTCAGTATTAACCAGCATGTCGTAACAACTTTTATGTGCGCTTAGAAGCAATTTCAGTTTAGATAACAAACATGAATTTACGAGATTAACACATGTTGCCAACTTTGTTGATCGGAAGGAGAAAGTTAGAGCGCTGATACCGTAGTGTCAGAACAGCATGCCTAACTGCTGGAAGCGTTCAATAATTACGAGTAGTTTACTTGTCAGGATTCCTGAAAGATTCTCACGAAGTTCAAATCCAAAATTAAATGCGGAAGTATTTTCGGTAAAGTCGAATCAGGGCTCCACCTTGAAAGTGCTCCAATTTTTTTCTATCGTTTTCTAAAACGAATATGGAGTACCTATCCCGAGTAATATTGAGGAGGCGCATGGCTTTGGACTCGTAAAAAAAATTTAAAAGTCATATTATAAAATGCATACCTAATGTAATTTCGTATCAGAAATATTGTGATTTAAGGTTATCGTGAAAGAAATTAATTTTGAAAACAGTATTTATTTTGTATTCAAGAGACACAGACACTCTATGATATAAATTGAGTGTATTGCGACGACCTGCGTGGCGCAATGTTATTCATGCCGGACTGCCAATCGAAGGGTCCCGGGTTCGATTCCCGGCGAAACAGAAATTCCAATGATGAGTTTAAATTTCTGTTCTCGGTCTGACTGTGTATGAGTGTAATATGTAGAGTACTAGTGGCCGCCCGCGACTTCGTCCGCGTGGACTTTAACTATAGCCTTCCTCAATAAATGGACTATTCAATACAAAATTATTTTTTTCCGTTCGAACCAGTAGTTACTGAGATTAACGTGTTCAAACAAACAGACTCTTCAGCCTTTTATTATTACATCCTTTCCGCCAGCGGCTTCGCCCGTGTGGACCCGTTTAATGGGTCCCCGTAGGACAAAAAAATTGCCTATGTGATATTCCATGCTTTATTGCTATTATTAAAATCATAGGCGTTTAGCCAGTTTCTTCAACTGCGTTGACCCTATTACCCATTTTCACGTAGGAATGAAGCATTTTCCCGCGGTAAAAAAGCCTATGTTACGCAGAGTGAATGTAGCTTTAAATAGTGAAAGAAGTTTTGAAATCGGAACAGTAGTTTTTGAGTTTATTCATTACAAACATACAAAAATACGAATCTTTCCTCTTTATAATATTAGTATAGATTCAAGAGACACAGACACTCTATGAGAGAGAATGAGTGTATTGTCATTACCAATTCTCAAACTTGTCAAAATCAAGTAACAAAATCTTCAAATCAGAAGTTGATTAAGTACTTATTCTTACACGACCGCTTAGTCAAATTCAGTCTGTAACTTGCGTAAAACTTTGAACATTATTTACAAAACGTAATTCAAACAAGAACGTAAAAAGAAACAACTTCGCAGAAGTAAAATACTAACTCCACAATGTTTTGATTGCGAATCTGAGTGATGATCCGCGAAACCCAAAGCCAAAGAACAAATAGTAAACAGATTTGGCACTGAACAACTTTTCTTAAGCATAAGACAAATTAGCTAAACAATATACAAAACTCATTACCGTACTTGTCACGATTATTCACACTATTATCAGCCTTATACATATTATCTAAGCGGCTGTTTTCGCATAAAACTTTTGACAAATTGTGGACACAATTGCGTTGTATGTTACACGTTCTGTCGATCCTCTTGGAACTGTTCCAGGGTTTGTGAATTGAATTATTCGCGTCCATTGACACACTTGCTTTGATTAATCCTTGTTCATCCTTCTGTTTTGTCCGAACTGAATGGAAATAGATATCTGTCCGGATAACTTATGATGGCTTGAAGTACTCCTTTTATATTGTCAAGATGAGACACTATGTTCTGTAGACTAATTTACTACAACCTTTTTGCGTTCCACTTCTAGTCGCTTTATCCCATGAATTAGGAGACAAGACAATAAGCGGGTAATCCACTATCGTTTTTTTTTGAAGTGAAAACTTCTTTAGCGGCGTTGTGCACTTTTTTTGGGATGGGTAAAAAATGTAAAACTCGCGTCAGGACACGTGGCCTGATCGAAAATTCGTGAGACAGAGGGGTGACAGCTGATGACGGCTCGACTATCCATACTTGTAAAATTCGTTTAGGTATATCAAGTATTTAAAATATGGACATTGAACAAAGTGCATCTATTAATGAAAAAAGTGACGATGAAATAGTGAAAGAAAATTAGTGAGTACTTTATAAAAATACTAGATGAAAACCTACTGAAAACACTAGATGAAAAATAATACTGATAATAAAAGCAATTCGTGCGAAATTATTCCCTAACAATTCCAAAATATCAAAAATGCACAACGTTAATGTTCAAGTTTTCACTTCTGCCGGCACTACCGGAGTGCAATTCGTTGATTTTTTTGCCTATCTTTAGGTCTTCAACCTTATTTAGGTCGTCAAATCGCATCTGATGCTACGCACCAAACGCAAATGAAGAATAAGCATGCATTGACTCAAATCTCGAATGCGACCAATATTACCGAATTTTGTGAATTGCTTACAGTCATTGTTAATCTTCAGTTGTATCTAATTCTAAAATAATAATAACAATATCGCTTCACTATCGTCGTAAATTTAAACTCATCATTCAAATTTCTGCTTCGCCGGGAATCAGACCGGGACCCTCCGATAGGCAGTCCGGTATGGTAACGCACCACACGGGTCGTCAAATAAATAATTATATAATTATGAGTAGGGTTTTTTCAAAATGGTAATAGATAATTCTCACAAGCATAAATAAAAAATTATAACACAATTATAACTACATAAAAAGGAAATGATTACATATTTTACAAAATGTATATGCCATTCAAAAGACCTGATTGCGGGATGGTGCCCAGAACGCTGGCAGCATTCCCTCGTTCAATCAAAAGACTGATTTTTTGAGCAATATAACTGCCAACCCTGGTCACCCGAAGCGAAGACAACTCTGGTCGACATGGCTGCAACCCTTTTTACCTCCCTCTGCTGGGCACAAGTCCCCCATTATTGGGGAGGCCTGGAGCTTACTCCACCGCGCTGCTCCAATGCGGGTTAGTGGAGATGCGGGCGGATGTTTTCAAACCGCCCATAAGGCCTTCGACAAGGTTTAACGACTGTTATCTATCGACAACGACCGGGACCGACGGCTTAACGTGCCTCCGAAGCACGGAAACGCGCATGAAACTTTTTGCCACTAGCGGTCACCCGTGAGATGGGTGATGGGTGAATTCGACCGCGCCCGTTTGGTTTAGTCGCATAGATCGCGTTCTACGCTAACCGCCGGGCCATGCGCGCTTCTGGTCGAAATTCAGATGTCAGAATGTCAGTTTTTTTTATTCTAACAAATAATTAAATTGAATTTAAAAGTACAGTTTGCAGTGTGACTAATAAATAAGTTACTTATTATGTGGGACTGCTGTTATTGAGCTGAAAGAAAAGGGAAAATAATTTCTCTATGCAATTTGCTTAATGTATCATTAATTCATTATACCCATGTTTCTCGTGTTTCATTGAATTTCTTTTTTCTTTTCAGAAGATAGACGCATACAACCACAGTGGGCCCTCCCTCCAAACTTCGGCCGTCATCGCCCTCTGCTCCTTCGTGCTAGTGATTGGTGTTCTCATAGGCGCAATTCTCGTTTGGAAGTAAGTACATTATTTAAATATTTATTGCAAAAATAAATAAATAAACTTTACACACTCATAGCCCCACAGTAGGGTAATTAATACCCTGTGTGGTGGGTACCGTAGACACATACAAAGACAGGAACACAAACACCCAGACCGAGAACAGAAATTTAAAATCATCATTAAAATTTCTGTTTCGCCGGGAATCGAACCCGCGACCCCTAGATTGGCAGTCTGGCATGGTAACCATTGCGCCACGCGGGTCGTCGAAAAATATTTAGTAAACTAGCTGTGCCCCGCGATTTCACCCGCGTTAATTTTTTTAAAGTATCCTAGTTTACTTCTAATTACTCCAAGAATATATGTACAAATTTTCGTGATGTTCAGTTGAGTAGTTTTCGCGTGAAAGAGTAACAAACAAACTTTCGCATTTATAATATTAGTAGGAAATATAGTATTTATTTATTTATATTTATGTGAAAAACCTAAAATTAAGGTTCACAAAGGGTTAAACTTAATGCCTATTGGCATTGTTTACCAGTCGACCCTGGGTGATGTTAAGAATGCGAGGTAGGCTTCTAAAATAAACATGCTAAAAGACACAAGATTAAAAATAAAAATGATAACTGCGTACATAATAAAATACGTACACTAATATATATTCATATTCATACATGCATACATACATCCATACATACATACATACCGTAAAAGCTGGCAACTTTGCCGTATGGTCAGGTCATATTGGTCATGTTAGAGGTTGTATGGATCTTAAACACAAAAATGTGCCAAATTTTAAGAATTTCTATTCTTCATTATAAAATTTCAAAATATAAAATCATTCAACATAGTCTAGAAAAAAATATTGATTGAAAGTAATCAAAATAATTGTATGCAAAGTAACTTTAAGAGAAGAATCAAAACAAATACTAAATATACTTAGGATAGTACTCGTATGTTCAGATGACATTATTCTATAAATGTATAAACACTCTTGTTAACATTGTCATGTCACATTGAATAAACCTTATGGAACATGATTTGTATTACAAAATCATAATTATTATTTTAATTCAATGCCAACACATAGCTTCTAAGTCTACACAAAATAAAAGTCAAACAGCATTTTGTAGCATAGTCAAACTGTGTTTTATTGATAAAAATATGTAGGTATATTCAAATCACAATTTGACCAACAGCTTTAATTAACAGAAATATGTAGGAAAGCCTTACTAGTATCAGAACATTCTGTTGCTACATAGTTTATTATAAAAAAATGCAATAGTTTTAAATGCAAGTGTTTGCCCTAGATTCGTACACAACATTGCTTGTTTGCTGACATAATTACTATAATCAATTAATTGTTATTGATTAATTGTTATTGCGGCAACCTTGTTTAAGAAGCTTTTACGAAATAAGTTGACAATTTCTTACCCATAATCCAATTTCCAGCACGCATAGAGTTTGAAAACTAATTTTTCTTGAAGCAATCTAATAAGGTAGATTCTTAGTTACTTAGCGACTTGCCCGTTCTCGAATTAGTTTTCATTACCATGTTCCGAGACTTAATAATCTCTTATTAAAGTTTATTGCGTTTAGTTATGATCGTGGTTTATTTTTCCTTATTAATACGTCGGTCTCAGTTCTCGTGAGCATTGGTATTGGTATTTTCCATCGTATATATACGAGGAAAAATATAGGCCTTAATTTCATTATGTTCCTAATAAGAAGAAAGATTGCTCTCGAAGCTCTTTCAGATGACCTGAATTTTTGCTGCGGATCTTTAATAGACTGTCGAATGATAATGTGACTAAGACAGAATCAATATTCAAAAGTTCATTATTTTATACATCTTTACTTTTTTTATAAAACGCTTCACACTCATAGCCGTACAGTAGGGTAGATATACCCTGTGTCGCGGGTACCATGGACACAAACTAATAAGAAACACAAACACCCAGATCGAGAACGGAAATTTAAACTCATAAATCAAGTTTCTGTTTCGCCGGGAATCCGACCCCTCGATTGGCAGTCCAGCATGGTAACCATTGCGCCACGCGGGTCCTTCTTTACTCTTTTTTTAAGTACAAATAAATTTCAAATTATAACTAGGTATTAAAAATTCTTCCTTAGCTTCGGGATTAAGAATAGAGCTACGGTATCCCCTGCCTGATCGTAAGAGGCGACTAAAAGGAGTTTTCCGGGGTTGTGGGCGGCGAGAGTGGGAGCTTGATCCGTCCAGCCAGCAAGGGCGGCGGAGTAAACTGGAGATCCCGGCGTCCTCCCCAAGCGCAGAGGCAGCCACCGAGGGGGTTTTATTGCGGTCAAATCCCACATAACCCGGTATCCTCTCCCAAGGCGCCGGGTACCTTTTGAAGGTTCCCCAAGATATAAAAAAAAAGGTATTAAAAATTAGCCCTTACTAGTATGATAACGTTATGCTTAATAAACGTTTCTTTCTAAATCTTTGCTAAAAATAAAAGATTTAAGGGCTCCATAAAAATATGTTCATGAAACTCCACAACAAGTAAATGTTAACACTTCCTTAATTGAAATAAGATTTCTGGAAACAGCAAGACAAGACAGCGTGACTTTGAAATACCTTTCCCGGCTGAGAGGAGCAAAACAATAATTTTACGAATTAGCACCGTCAAGGAATCTTGTCGGCTCTGTATGTGACAGTTTAATCGTCGTTAAAACCGTCGTCACATACGTCGCAGTTGGAGGCAATGGCTTGGGAAAGTTGATTAGAGTGGCTGTCACCTATTCGAGATTTAATCCCGTGGTGAACTTACTTGACACAAGCTGAAGCGTAAATGAAGCGGAGCGGAAACTAAACAAAATATGCTTTTGTTTCAACAATATTTCTGATATCAATAGCTCATTATGATTTGTCTTAAATATTGTTTGATTACACTTGAATCGATTAATTTTGCTCGATTAAAACTTAAATCTTATACGTGGGATTTGTAATTAAATTTGAAGCCTTAATCTATTAGTTTAATAAAATTCAAACAGCACTACTGTCGTTAAGCGTTGTCGGTGGCCTGATGGGCGGTTTAAAACATCTGACAGCGGGTTTGTCCTTCCACCGGCATATCAAGCCGCATTGGAGCTGCGCGTTGGAGTAAGTTCCAGACCTCCGAACACGAACGAAACCGAACAAAAAGGCAGACGGGCCGCGTGGTGTTAAGCGATCACCGTCGCTTATGGATACGGGCAACCCCAGGGGAACCACCCGAGTATTGCCGGCTTTGGAGGAGAGCTTTTTTTACAGCTTTCTTGAAGAACCCCATATTATAGTCCATTGGGAATGCCTCACACGTCCGTGGTAAAAAAAGAGCGTGCAAAGCGGACTGTGGAGGACCGCCACGAGTCCAGATTGTGCCGGTGGAACTTTAACCTTCGTCTGGTGGTATCATCATGGAATGGTGATGTAGGCATCAATTTGGAAAGTTCCTCGGAGCACTCACCATAGTAAAGTCAGTAGAACACGCAGTGAGCCTATGTCTATTCGCAAGCTAAGCGGTTCTAGCCTTTTAAACCATAGTTTATTTTATCCTGAGTGGTTTTAATTATCGCTTCCGCTATATCCTTTACCTTTCACAGCAACAGTAGTATAATTATACGTGTCACAATACGCATGTCGTCGCTCTGTGGACATTTTGACGGGGATTTACCGACAGGGCGTCTTATACGATAACTGGCTGTCTCCGAATAATATAGCGTAAAGCGATTGTTTCACTTCTTGCTATAAGCGACTTTGCTTGTTTGAAAGCGCTATTCTCAGGCACTACTGGTTCAATTTAAAAAAAAATCTGTTGATGAGTTCATTTTGTAGAGGGAGGTTTTAAGCTAATTCATAAAAAATATCCACGCAGACGAGGTCTAGTACCTAAATAAAATGACAGTTTCAATACTTTCAATATAAGGTGTTAGGAAAATCAAATTGAATAGTGGACTGATTATCTAATATATCGGTAATAAAATTTATCGATAAAATTTATAGATTTTTCTATTATTGATAATTATATCGTAATAAATAACATTAATTAGTTATCGATAAGGCCTTGTTGCGTCATGTCATGTACAACTGCCGCTTACCAAAACGCAAAACAAAAACAAACACTTGTCAGTGTCGCTCTCCGGGAATCCCCCGATCCTGGCCAATTCAGCAACGTCGCACTCGCACGTTTGTTTCGCTATTTCTTATCGATATCCAAATATCGAAATTTTATGATTAGGTATATCGATATTTTTAAAATATCGATTTTAGTCTCTGGTCATAATTTTACTACCTTCGTAATCTATTTTTATCTCTTCCTCTCTCTCTCATGACTATTTTCAAAGTCGTTCATCGCTTGCCATCAGAAAAGAGGTTGAAAATAAACTCTATCCTAAAATAATATTGGTTTAATAAGGCATAAGAGATAAGATAGGATTTGTTACTCTTACCATATAAGCGTTAAGTTGGTTAAATAGTTGTAAAGATAATAAGGATAAGTAGTGGGATCAAATTTCACCGCTAGCTTGGAAATATTATCGTATAACATTAGATTAGTATTTTTATGTGCGAGTGTTATTTTTACATTAGATTAGTATTATTATTGAGAAGAGACGATATTTTTTCCTTCCTTTACTTTTGAACTGTTCAAAAATATCAAAGTAAAGTATTTATTTATTCTAAGTCTCAATGAGTAGATACTAATATAATGTCCCTATAGTAAAAAATACCGTGTTTATAACTATAGTTTAAGCTTCTACTCATCCGGGAGTATCTTAATTCGTGGTCTAATGTATTTTTATACTTATGAATCTTTCGATTTTTCTTACTTCCACAAATTTATTTTAAAAACTTGTTAAAAACACTTATACAGCAAAAAGTCTTCTTAAGCTAACAACAACCCCATCATTTCTGTTCTGACTGATCTAAAAATATTAACCCGTGTTTCAACGCTCATTGCCACTAATGTATCTGTGCACAGATAAAATAACCGTTCTGAAACAATATGGCGGCATACCTCGCGCGTTTATTATTCATAAATCATCCAAATGTCAATACTGGGCTAAAACGGGAGCAACGTTTGGGTGTTTCCTGTAAATATAACGGGTTAAAGATAACAAAAACAGGGAAAACTTTGGATCTATGGTATATTATTTGTCCAAAATAACAAGGTGAAACACAAGATATCTTTTTCGATTTTTAAACTTAATTTAAATGGGTATCAATTTGTTAACACGTTTTGTCACACAGAATTTTGTATATAAAGTGATATTATTATCTGAAATGGTACTTAAATTTACTGTTATTTAATAATTTTTCATAATTGAAACTGGCATTAAATTTTTGATATTATCTGTACGTTGCCACATTGGCATCTGTTATTAAACGATTCCTGCGCAACTGCATAAAAAGCATAAACAACTTCCTTGCACGCAATAGTTTTTATGTTAATCTGTATCGAATATCTTTTTTTGTAGGCATAAGAGGTTATTTTGATGCGTGACTAATTACGCCAAATTTATACCACGCGTTTCCCGCCACGACGCCATTGGCCAATTCAAAATGGCCGACCAATGAATAGCAAGGGCGGAACTCTTGCGCAGACCTATGAAGAGTGTTTGTGAATATTCATGTTTTTTTAATGTAAATGTATGATGTCGGCGTGGCGTGTAATTAGTATATCCTTTGACAGTATGTATTACTTAATATTGAACGCCATTTTTGTTTTATGTTCGCGCATAAAGGATTTTGTATTATAATTGTTAATAACATAGTTATTTCCTCAGATAAAGTAAAGTATATTTCATATAGGAATGTTTTGTTTTGTATTGTATTACAGCTATAGCTCTCAATGCAATAGTTTTTCAATTCTCATGGCTTAGTGTGTTAAATTAGTATAGCTGCAACCAGTGGCGGCTCATCCTAAAGAGCGCTGGTGCAGTGCACTCCCACTTTAAAATTTAAATATTACATAGGAAAATTACATAGATAATCTATATTCCTTCATAATACATACTATCCTTACATTACATCTATCCTTACTTACATTATATCTACGCGTACATTTATCGTCATATTGTACGAGTGGAGCGCCAGCGATTGCGCTCCTAATGAAACGAAGTTTAGTACGATTCCTAGCGCTGTATTCAATGAGTGCGAAAGAGAAACATCGCAGCACATAGCCGACGCGTGAAACAAAAGATTTAGTATGAGAAATTAACTTAATCTGGAGCGCCGCTCACGCGCGACGTTGCCAAACCGTAGGTTCGGCCCTTAGAGCATCAAAGTTATACTCACCGTTCAGAAGAGACGGCATAGCGCCTCGCTTCGATACATAATTTTAGTGCCAAATCTGGTGCGGGGAAAGAACGCACACATTTTAATTTTGTCACACATTCACAAAATATCCTTTCATCGCTACAGACGCATACATTTCTAAATATGTCAATTTCAATTAACAACGTCATTTTCTATGCACCGTCAACACTGACACCGACACACACAGACATAATAGTTGTATAACTAGAAGACACATTGTGCATGGACGTTGGGACGAGGGGTTCGCCCGTAAAGGCCACTCCTCTGACGGGTGTCATACTCGTCATACCTTGATGCTTTAAGGTTCGGCCGGCAGTACAGTAGTACCCAACTGATATGGCGCGTCGTGAATCTTCGTTCGCGCAGAAAAGAAAGCATGGCTCCGAAGATTAACGAAATAATGCTTAAAACTTACAATCAACCTAAGATTACTACTTTAAGGTTCATAATACACTGCAGCTGTTAGTTCCGTCTAGTGATGGGCGGAAGGTAAAAACCCATTCAATCCACCCGGGTTAAAACTGGGTGAATTGGGTATTAACCCGATTTTAACCCATTATCACCCAAATTGAAGGGTGAAAACTGTCTATATGTTAAAAATATTTTTAAGGTTATTCTAATAGGCATATATGTTTATAAATTATATTTGGTAAACAATATGTCTCATCGAATTATCAGATCGGTGAAGGTCGATCTTCCTCGTCTCCTCTACTATCTTACGAAATTTTGCGATCAGCACACGTGACCTCGCGCGAGTTTCATAGTTTTTATCCATCCCACAAAAAGTGCTCAACGCCGCTAAAGAAGTTTTCACTTCAAAAAGAATAGATCTGTCCGTCCACGATAAATACATTTATGCAATGCAATTAAACTGAATATAAAGTAGTAGTCAGTGAGTTAGATTGTACTACTAGATCAACTGAACTAAATGAACTAATTGAACTAGATGAGTGATACATATCTTTACCTCCCACTGAAGTATACCACTCATTTCACTTCAGTGAACGATTTTGCGCATCTCTGGTTTCCGCACTGTTATTTTATTTCACAACACTCGTGCATTGTCACTAACCTATATCTAGTGATGGGTAACCACCTGGGTTAAAACCCGCCTCTGGGTTAAAACCCAGTTTTCACCCATTTCAATCCACCCAAACTACCCACTGACCGGGTGAAAACACTGTAATATTATAGTTATTTATCTATGACGTGTTGACTGTTAAATGTATTATTAACAACCTGGGTAAAAACCGCATGAGGATTACGTTCATTTCAATTGATCCATCTCTTGTATAAGTGAAAAATAAAAATATGGTAAGGAAAATGTAAATTTAGTTACCTATGTCTGCACTACAAGGAGTCGAATTTGATTAAGTTTATAATTTCGCCTCCAATGTTGGTCAATTCGTAATGTAAAAAAAATAAAAATTCATAGATATAGCAGTGCATGTGATCAAAGCTATTTATAAGAGTCAAGTTTTGACATCTCTGAACGACGGAGGTGCCACACCGCCGACCATCAGGCAGTGTGAGAGCTTGAAGAGAGATCAAGGACGTGCACTTCACTCAAAAGGCCGTCAGTCGAGCGGGCCGGATGATATCCCCGCGATAGTATTAAAGACGTGCGCTCCCGAGTTGGCTCCCGTCTTAACGCGCTTATTCTCGTTTTCCTACACCACAAGTAAAGTACCGTCTTCGTGGAAGGTAGCCCTAGTACACCCAATCCCGAAAAAGGGTCACCGCAGTGACCCGTCCAATTACATGCCCATTGCGATAACCTCTCAGCTCTCTAAGGGTGATGGAGCGTGTTAGAAACATGCAGCTCCTTAGGTAACTCGAGAGACACCGGTTGATCAGCGATAGTCAGTATGGCTTTCGCCAGGGCCGCTTGGCCGGTGATCTCTTGGTGTACCTCACACCGCTAGGCTGAAGCCGTCAAGGGCAATGGGGAGGCTCTGGCAGTCAGCCTAGATATCGCAAAGACCTTTGACCTGGTCTGGCACAGGGCCCTTCTCGCGAAGCTTCCATCTTACTGTCTTCTTGTGAGCCTATGCAACTGGGTGGCAAGTTTTTGTGTGAGCGACAGATTAAGGTCGTTGTTGACGGATGCTGCTCAGATATAAAGCCCATTAACGCCGGTGTTCCCCAAGGATCAGTGCTGTCTCCTACACTATTCATTCTGCTCATAAGCATCACGCAGCAGAAAGGTCCTCGAATGGCGTCTACGTCTCGGCAAAAGGAGTACAGGCCGCCCTCCAACCAGGTGGACTGATGACCCGCAGAAGACAGCGGGTAGTCGCTGGATTCAGAAGGCCCAGGACCGGGAGGAGTGGCGAACGTTAGGGGAGGCCTATGTCCAGCAATGGACTATAAAAGGCTGATGGATGAATGGATGGATGGAACCCGAAATTAGTTGTGCAGATGTAAGATCTGCAATTTGAAGTAAAAATATAGCTAGATTTAAGATTTTCAAATCATTTTACTGTACATAAATAGAAAAAATATTTGGAAAGCAGTTAAGTACTTAAACTAATAGATTTTATTTGTAAGAATAACCTTAAAAATATTTTTAACATATAAACAGTTTTCACCCTTCAATTTGGGTGATAATGGGTTAAAATCGGGTTAATACCCAATTCACCCAGTAAAGCCTGATCACATGCACTGCTATATCTATGAATTTTTATTTTTTTTTACATTACGAATTGACCAACATTGGAGGCGAAATTATAAACTTAATCAAATTCGACTCCTTGTAGTGCAGACATAGGTAACTAAATTTACATTTTCCTTACCATATTTTTATTTTTCACTTTTACAAGAGATGGATCAATTGAAATTAACGTAATCCTCATGCGGTTTTTACCCAGGTTGTTAATAATACATTTAACAGTCAACACGTCATAGATAAATAACTATAATATTACAGTGTTTTCACCCGGTCAGTGGGTAGTTTGGGTGGATTGAAATGGGTGAAAACTGGGTTTTAACCCAGAGGCGGGTTTTAACCCAGGTGGTTACCCATCACTAGTTCCGTCTCACTCGCAAGTCACGCCCATCCGCACAATTACACTTCGTGCCATTCGCGGCTGATTCCCGCGCTTTGAAAATTCATCTTTTGCGCAGGTACACCGGTAGGCCAACCTGCTTATGCGATGTTGCCGTTCTTATGTATACAAACAAACGTGTCGTTGGCTTTGACAGTTATATTATATCGCAGTTTTTCTTTAAATTAAAATTAAAAAATAGTTTATGCGCGACATTTTGTTTTAAAAATGGAACAATACAGTGTATCTTTTATTAAAAAGTGTCAAAAAACTATAGAAATACGCCTTGAACTAAAAGCTAAGAATCTGCATGGATCACAACGGGTATTGACGATGTGCATCTTTCAATAAAACTGAAAAAACATTCGCAATCTCGATTTCATATTATGTTATGTAAAGTGCAATTGGCATCGATTGGCCGACAAGATATTCATAAAGCGCTCGATTCTGCGTATCGAAAACCTATTCGAGAGTTCAATGAACGCGTTGATGAAAATTGATATATTTTACGGCGTTTGATAGATTGTGTGGTATTTTGTGGTACATTTCAAGTTGCTTTACGAGGGCATGATGAACCTACGGAATCCCTGAATCCCGGAATCTATAGAGGTTTGGTTGATTTCGTGTCAGAGATCGATTTGGCTATGAAGCAGCATTTATCCAGCAGTTTTTTTAAAGGTACGTCTAAAACCATTCAGAATGACATATTAAATGCTATTTATGTAGTTTGCAGATCAGAAATACAGATACAAATTAATAGCGTCTAAATTGTTTTACACAGATAGATTTGTGAACTATAACAAGAGTTTTCCGGAGGATGATTTTAAAAAAGTGGTAAACACTTACAATTTTTTGGAAAAAAATAAATTGAAAAATGAGTTATTTGTAATTTATAGCAGTGAAGATTTTTACAATGCTGACGGCGCGGTTGCTTTACTTCAACATTTTATGGAAATCTCATTAGAATCTGTTTTTTCTGAAAGCGTAAAACTTTTAAATATTGTATGCACAATTCCTATGACGTCAGTAGAATGTGAGCGTTGTTTTTCTACTTTAAATAAAGTCAAAACGTTTACACGAAACACTATGACGCAAGAACGTCTCAATGCATTATGTATGATAAGCATTGAAAAACGATTAATTAATTCTATATCTTATTTTCACAAGAAAGTCATAGATGTCTTCGCTCGTCAAAAAAACCGGCGAATGAATTTTCTGTTTATTCTCTAAGTTTCTGCTCTAAGTTTTTTTTTGTGAACCCCCATCAAAAAATGTCACGAGCCGCCTCTGGCTGCAACCCTTTTTACGGTCCACTGCTAGGCTGGGAAGGCCTGAAGAATATACTCTACCATGTTGCTCTAATGTGGGTTGGTGAAGTTAAATTTGTCTGAATTAGGTTCAAGATTTTATGACACCAAAATATGTTTTATAACTTACTCCCAATCTGAAAAAGACGAAATAATTCCTTAACAATTTCTACCTATTAACATTCAGATGCTCTCCTCCTCAAAAGTACTTCTTAATAAAATGTTATGAAGCATCGACCAACTTATAGTGTTAATGCCCCAGACGTTGCATTATAATGTCTTAGTTCTAACCTGTCTGTGAAGTTTTCGAATTGTCATATCGGACTGTCGCACAACTTTTATATAAGTTCCTGAACAAAATTGCCTTCAAATTTAATCTCCAGTGGTTCAGTGTTTGAGCTTGTTTCTTGGTTTTGTTTATTAAATAAAGTTTTTGTCTGTATTATTTTTATCTGTATTTGTTTTGAAACTACTTATGGCTTAAAAGCATCTTATGTGCAATTTCATTTTTCAATAGAATGTTATTTGTCCTCATTCTTCCAGTTTGGGTCACTGATATTTATGGCTACTGATATTAAAATTTATGGCCTTAATGACATTGATAAAATGGTTTTTATGCTTTTATTTTATTTAGACTATATGTTTTTTTCTAATAGAATGTAGTATCATATAATAAAAAAATCTTCCGCTATGGGTCGATGACATAAAAACGCGTAAATATTGTACTCCTATATCGGATTCCAATCTTATATACCTATACACATACTCTTTGCATAAATTTATAAATTGCTGCTTAGTAGAATAAGAAATCTGCCACGATTGGTTCAAAATTCTATCTATATTAATCAAAATACATTAGCGCCACGGTATCTAGAAAATTATAATTAATATTAACTATTTGATTCTTCGCATTATCAAACAGTACAATTTATAGTATGCATAATTTTAAAATAACCCTGTGTAGTGGGTAGGTGAAAACACACAAGGACAAGGACACAACACTCAGACCAGGTAAAGGTAGTGGTTACCACGGACCTAAACGATTTAGACATCATGAAGTAGGTGCTAAGGAAGGAGGTGCTATTGCATGAAAAAGTATTCACCCTCTACATTCTGATTGCGGATTGTTGCAAAGTAGTTTTTACCTAACTTTATAACAATGGAGTGCCGCAAAGTAACGCCTGATTCTATTGATTTAGATATCTGAAAATCCAGTCAAGAACACCATTGTACTAACAATTCTTCATGCGTCTCTATTCTTCACTTTAACTGAGGACTAAAAATACAGCAGTTAGCCTTTTAGTATAATAGAAAAGATTAGTCTAGAGTCTAGAGCAAGTTCACGTCTTGGAAGTGACGTATGGTGAACTCAAATGGAGTGTCTGTAATCGAAGATTGATGGTCTCGGTCGAAGTGCACTGGGATTGAGAAAAATGTCATCGGATTTTTCTTGTTTACTTAGGAGTTGGAAAGTATTTCGTTTTAAAGTTAGCTTAATGTTGAGACGAAATACGCTGGAGAAGTATTGAAGCTGATAAATGATTCTTGTAATGAAGTACATCGATACCCTTTCAGAGTTTTTGTATTGGTTTATTTTGAGAAATTTAGTTGAATTCACATCTAATGTCAGTGTGATGTAGCTGTAGTAACAACAAGATGAACCGTGAGGTTGGACACCTTGGGACGTTTACAACATTTCTTCTTACAAAATATACCTAGCAAACGAAGGTATTAAAACAACATTTTCACCATACTCTTACCTAAGATACAGAACACAATTTCGCCAAATTTAACTGCAAGATAAATAAATGAAGTCTTAGAAAAATACTAGGTAAAGAGATTTTTTTTTATTCCAATAAGGAGATAACCAACCTTAGATTCAAAGCAAGTAATCTTAATCACCATCAAATAGTTATTTCCATGCATATGTAAATCAATGTTTACACAATATTATTCTATGGAAGTAGTCAAGACACATTGCCTTTAATTCTAGAGGAAGTAAACTGCATTTTACTCAATTCCCAGTAGGGTCTGGAGGACGTTCAACAAGTTTTCGGGATTTCGAGTGCTGAATTCGTGAACACTAGGTTTGGGAGTTGTAACGTCTTTTGTAGTTTATTTGGTTGATTTACGATAAAATTAGAAGGATCTCGGGCTATTAAAAGACTCTATTAAAAAACTCGGCATTAAAATCTGTAAGTGAACAATAAATCATCCCTATTTTCCCACATTGTGGTAGAATAGAATATATAATTTTGAAACATTTTTTTATGAGACCTATTTGAAATATATTTCCAATAAAAAAAGAATGATCAAAATCGGAATACTCCGTACAAAGTTATGCGTGTTCATACATTACAATCAGTGAGTGAACAATCAATCATGTTTTCCTACCCTTAGGGTTAGAATTTTTCTTTTCAAATTTATATGGGACCAATTTCGAAGTATCCCTTTCCAATAAAAAAATATCAAAATCTGACTACTCTCGAAAAAAAAATGTACCTATGCATGGTTACACACATAAGAATATACGTGTCGACTGTCGACTTGTTTTTTTGTTGATTAAAAAACTAACGTTACTTTAATTAAAAGCTAAAAGCTATAAAACTGTAAAATTTAATATAAATATCAGACACAATAATAATATATCGAATGAGAAACTAAAGACCACGGTGTATAATGAAATGAAATACAAAGTACAAAATACTTGTTTACCCGAAAGCGCTCCATTCCAAGACAAAAGCCCAGGGCAAAGCATTCTACTCAATCCACAGCTGCAACTGGAGAGCGCTCAAGAAGTTCACGGAGTTTCGAGTCGTGGATTCCTGAGCTCTTGCGTTTGCGAGTTTCACGCTTTTTGAGTTTTGTTTTTGTAAAATTAGACCATTGTTCTAAATTTAAGAAAGGTTGGACTCCTGTACTCTGCCTTTTCTGCTTAATTTAGTATCTGAAAATTTCGGCGAAAATAAACCCCTTTTTTCTCAATATTTAAATTTTATGTTTCGCTTTACGTTAAACGTCTTGTTTGTTTAAAAACTTGCAATTGTTTTAAATAAAGAAGAAAGTTTCAGATATTCATTATTTTTTTAGTTTTTTACAATAACTAGTTAATATATAAATACCACCAACTCGCAAAAGAGCAGCGCGGTACCCTTAACAATGAAGAGGGACCTGAGTCCATACTGATTTTAACGATTATCTCGAAATTCTTCTTTACGTTACATTCTATGTTTCACTTTCCTATTTCTATTTCTAATACTTCAACCTCCAGCTCTGAAGGACGCTCAACAAGTTCTTACACTTTCGAGGTCTGGGTTCCTGCGATCTTTGCTTTTGAGAGCTAAAACACATTTTCAGTTGAGTTTAGTTTTGGTAAAATTAGGCGGGAATTAGATCCTTTGTTTGGGGTCGGTGGTAGTTTGTTGAACATTTTGAAATTTTTAGTGCTCTTTTTGAGTTTAAAAAGTTTGCGAACGTGTTCTAAAACAACACCGTGTTCAGGTTTACGATTTATTGCTTTACTAATAGCATTTGCATATTGCTTTTAACACCTTTGATCATAACACAGCTGTCTCTTATCACGTGCTATTAACATGTAATTAATACTTCATAGTCGGTCATACCTTCATCGAATTCGTAAGCTTTTTTTTCAATTTTTTTTGTCATTGCCCTAAATGTCAAGCAAAAACCTTCTTTACGCAAATCCCTCCCACAACTGACATATTTAAATCATTTGCTAACTACTTCGTATAGCTTTCCCCTAATGCTATCTACACGATCGGACGTTCTATTTACGGGCTAAAGTCTTTATTAAGTCCCATTGTCTCGTTCTCATTATGGCAAACGGATTGTGGGTACAAAGATACTCGAGTGCAACGGTCCTTATTATTGGCAATCTGCATACAATCACATATTTGCATAATATCTCAATTCGTTCTTGCGCCGGACTGATTTGAATAGCCATGAAACATTTCACGCATGGCGGATTTGAGAGACACACGGACGATATGTTCCAAGTGTTTGAAGTTTGTTTTTTGTTTATTTGAATAGAGTAGCTGATGGGCATGCAGGCCACGTGGTGTTAAGTTACTGCTGCAGCCCATGGACACATTTTTTGTATCGGGGGGGAAACCTTCAAAAGGTACCCAACATCTTAGGAGAGGATACCTACTCTACGCTTGGGGAGGACTCCGAGATCTCCAGTGGAACGTAACGGTGTCCTCCACGCGCGGCGCCCCAGAACGGGTTCATCTTGGGGAGAGCAAATCCGCCCACACTGCCGTCCTTCCCGGGGCTGCTGGCTGGACGGGTCGACCTCCCACTCTCACCGTCCACAACCCAGGAAGCCCCATTTAGTCGCCTCTTACGATGAGGCAGGGGATACCGTAGCTCTATCCTTAATCTCGAAGCTGCAGGGACTAGCTCATGGACACCTACACGCAACAATAATCAGGCCGAAGTATTTCCTGTGGTCGTATGCGCTGCAACTCCGAAGGCAGTCGCCTCATGTACGTCATGTACAGTTAAACTGCTAATCCAGATTCTAGTAGCCGCCTTATGTAACGCAACCACAACTTTCCATCAAAACACATTTTGATTTTTAACAGCAAAAATCTCTCTTGAAAATGTGATAATGGTATTAGTGTCTCAGATGTCCACTTATTAACAGGCACTTATTGTTTGTGATTAGTATAGTATTTCTTTGTGTTTGTGTTTCTTTAAGCAAGTGATACAGTATGTCTCCTAATATCAATGCTTGAGAGATTGCTCCGAACTCTTTGAAACACTTTTTAAAATTCAATCTGCTTTTTAAATGCTGGTTTATCTCCAGCCCCGTTTGGATCCCACTGCTGGGCACGGGTCTCTTCCCAATTAGCTGGGAGGGCCTGAAGCTTACTCCAATATGAGTAAGAAGCCAACCGGCTATCGGTTTTCAATCCGCCCATAAGGCTAAGGTTTAACGATTGCTGCTCCAATGCGGGTTGGTGGATATGAAGAGCATTAAATGCATGCTACACTATATGTCCCTATGTCTCGACACAACCTATGACGTAGTGTGTTGAAAACAATCGAACTTCATAGTTATTGTACTGTAAATAAGTAGTTTGGTTACGAAACTTGTAGTTAATGGTAAAGTTGCCGAAGTGATCATAAATCTTCTATATTATGGCAGAGGTTCTTAGGTAGACATTTATGTTTGAATTTATTAAAGCTTTTACTTTGAACGAAAAGAAAATGATTATAAAGAAAAGTAGGAAAGTGAGTTATGAAAATTGCAATTTACAAATATATTATGCAACTTAAATTTAAATAATAGTTGGCTGAAACCGGCTTTGTGGGATGACTGCTGGATACGGGTCTCTTCCCATTATTGGGTAGGCCTGAATCTTACTCCAATACGAGTTAGAAGCCAACCGGCTATCGGTTTTCAATCCGCCCATAACGCTTCCGACAAGGTTTAACGACTGTTATCTATTGATAACAACCGGAAGTGACGGCTTATCGTGCCCTCTGAAGCACAAACACTCATGAAATTTGCCATTAGCGGCGACTACCCATCTCACATCCGACCGTACCCTTAGGCGGCTTAGCCGCGTTGATCGCTTGCGTTCTACACCAAAGGCAGGGCCATGCGCACTTCTAATAATTTTAGATGTAAATTATTTTGTGATAATACAAAAATTTTGCAATCGACACATAGACTAGGTACGTAAATACTACAGTGTATTAGAAATATCTATACTAATATTATAAAGAGGAAAGATTTGTATTTTTGTATGTTTGTGATGAATAAACTCAAGAACTACTGTTCTGATTTCAAAAATTCTTTCACCATTAGAAAGCTACATTCACCCTGAGTAACATCGGCTACTTTTTACCGCGGGAAAATGCTTCATTCCTACGTGATAACGGGTAATAGGGTTAACGTGGTTGAAGCAACTGGCTAAACGCCTATGATTTTCATATAGCAATGAAACCTGGAATAGCACATAAGCTATTTTTTATCCTGGGGGACCCATTAAACGGGTCCACGCTTAGTAAATTATAATTCAAAACGACCGCCTTGACGGTCATCTGAAAAGTGATATGGCACGTCTAAAAGTTTATATGCTTTGATAAGGACTTTTTTCAAATATGTAAAATAGAGGAATAAAGATAAAGCGTGAGTTTTTAAACCAAAAGCTTAAGACACGTCAACTTAAACAGAATACGTGCTTAAACAATGTTTAAAGGCTGAACCCGTTACACTATCTCAAGTGTACACAGTTTTATTTAACTAACATTTCACACACTTAAACAAAAATGTATGTACAAGAGTTTGTCAGCAACAGATGTGCTTTGCAAAGCAAACATAAGATCCGTAGTACAAATAACATTCTCGCGAACACACTTAAAGTGTACAATAGTGTACATTGTACACTTCCCGGGAATAAGTTGACGAATGTTGATCGTTACATGGATGGGTATTCTCGAGTTATTATTTGAGAGGAAGATATTGCAGTACTACTTACAAACAAAATGATAAGTCTGTTTTGGAAAGACCAATCGATTATCCTTAACAAAAGAATATTGAACCAAATAAAATAACGTTTCACACTTATCCCCATGACTACGATTTCCTATATCGTGGGTATCACGGACACTCTTGAAAAAAAATACCTAGTGATGCGACCCGGTTTTTCTCGGGTGATTTATGTTTATATGGCTGTACCTATCGCACGACTTCTTTCGGGACTTCTTTCTACGCATACACTTTTTTCGGGACCAAAAGTAGTCATGTACTATTTCAAGCTATAATCTATCTGTGCCAAATTTCATCCCGATTCATTCAGCCGTTCTTGCGTGATTCAGCAACAAATATTCAAACATCTAAACTTTCGCAATAATAATTATTAATTAGTATAAATTTTAATCGAAAATATATGTACTGTAATTGTAGATGTAGTTTATGTTTAATAAATAATTAAAAAATATTATTTAAAATTCGTAATCTATGAGCACTAGATATTATACCCTGCACTAGATAGCATACCTCTCGTGTGTTACAAAAACTGTATTTACTACCTCATGTAAAAGCTACGTATGTAAGTATATAAACAGTATGCGGATGAAGGAAGCAGGTGGATAGCGGAATGTCGCCATCTCGTCAGAGAAAAAGATGGCGGAACCCGTTTTCTTATTTGTTGTTGTATAAATCAAAGCTCTGCTTTCTTTTAATTTCCTTTTTTTCCCTATAGACATGACTACGCTACTACATGTAACAATACAAACATGAAAATATAATGACTACTTTCATTTAAAGTTTTTCTTTATATACAATTAGCTGACCCCGCGAACTCCGTATCTCGTTTAAATGTTTGCGGTGGGCCACCCTTATCACTATGGGGGATGAAAAATAGATGGTAGCCGATTCTCACACCTATTGAATATGCATATAAATTTCATAAAAATCGGTCAAGCCGTTTCGGAGGAGTATGGTAACTAACATTGTGACACGAGAATTTTATATACAAGATGAAGTATCGATGCTATTTCAACTTAATAATTTTCTCATTCAATGTGTCGAAAAGAAAAGGCTTCAAATCAATTGCTTACGCTTATAAATTTTCCATTTAGTAAATAATAACTACTTGTATTTAAATGAAGATGGTGAGCAGAGACAGGCCATCGGGATTAAGAATAGAGGTACGGTACTGCCTGATCGTAAGAGGCGTCAAAAAGGGGGATTCAGGGTTTGTGGACGGTGTGAATGGGAGCCCGATCCGCCCAGCCAGCAGCCCCGGGGGATGCAAAAATTAATAATACTGGATACTCCATTAAAATAAATAACAAAAGTTATTTAATTATCCTACTATCAAGCGTGATGATGTTCCGGGGAAAACTGTCCTCTACAGATCCTATTTAAATTGATTTACCAAAAGCATTCGGGCGGATACACAATATAATTGAAGCGACAACCTTTATAATCCCAGTTAGGTTTCCGACGACGAGTAATTTAGCTTGTAGTTTCAACCTACTTTAACAATGTTTTACGTGACAAACAAAATTACTAACGCATGATGTCACATTGTAATTAAATTTTATTTACTGATCTACTTAATTTTTACTGTGATAGTGAAGAGTGACTAAAATGTATGTTACTTAATAGCAAACGTTACATAGGAACGTGTGACAATCTTTTTGTATAAAAACAAAGCACCGCCACAATACAAAGTGCGCCTATACTTATATCTATTATGGCACCGCTGTGTCAGAGTGTTCTTCCTTCAGTATGTTCTTCTTGTAGTTCTTAGCAAATTAGGTTAAAATTACTCAGTTGTAAAGTGATTAATGTTATATCGTAATGTTTATACAGTACCTATCAGATATACTTTATGCAAAACAAAAAAAAACTTTCTGTGTTTCATATTTTATTGTCATATTTAACGTAATTCTTTCAATCTCCATCCTTTATTAACAAAACATTTGGATGTAGCTCTACACATTTTGAATCTATTCCTCGTCAATCCAAACCACAATTGTTATTGTTACTCATGAATCCATTCCTCCCTTTATTAGTCTAATTGGATATAGGCTTTTTATTATACATATTAGCTACTCTGTTCGTTTTTTTTTCCAATTCACAATAGTAAATATTAACTCGTAAATCCATCTTCTCCACCAACCCGCATTGGAGCAGCGTGGTGGAGTAAGCTCCAGACCTCCCCAATAGGGGGAGAGACCCGTGCCCAGCAGTGGGACGCAAAAAGGGTTGCAGCCAAATCCATCTTCTCGAAGGATAACCGAAGATCATTTAGAAGATACAGTCTTTCTATAGGGTTTCTTACATCTTCTTTCAAAGATTTGTCAGCGATAACTATAACCACAACTTTTTGGTGACGATCTTCTTGATGATTGGTGAATTATGAGCAGTAATATTCATCTGGGTAAGATAACAGAAATCTAAGGGTCCTGATTTGAAATTTGCCACGTACCTCTGATTAAGAAAACTTGATATGTATTCATTTATCATTTATACTCCATGGCGAAAAAAGCAAAATTTTATTACTCTCGGATGCTGTAACATCAGTTAATAAACGTTACACACTCATAGCCCCACAGTAGGATAATTAATACCCTGTGTCGTGGGTACCATGGACACATACAAAGCCAGGAATACAAACACCCAGACCGAGAACAGAAATTTAAACTCATAATTCAAATTTCTGTTTCGCCGGGAATCGAACCCGGGACCCCTCGATTGGCAGTCCGGCATGGTAACCATTGCGCCACACGGGTCGTCAACAGTTATCTATGACACTTTTTACTACACAACGCTGAAATACAAAGATGGACATATGAAACGCACGCAAAACGGCTACAGGAAGGTCGCACACCGTAATCCCGCGCAATCCCGTGCGATACCGTAATTTAATGCGCTTTCCTCGACCGTCTGCCGGACCCGCATTGGAGTTTTGACACCTCCCGATATCTCAGTGCCGTATTCGATGTCATGGAAAGTTATAAAAATTGATGTAAATACTAAATGACCGATATTGTCATGCGTTGGGTTTTAGTAGTAGAATCGATATTATTCAAGTACAAATATGTTTTTTACTATTAATTGATGGTACTATGGTAAATACTATTGGTAATAACTATGTGGTCCAAAACCGCTTGAGGGGTAATAATATTAGGGCCACAGGTTGCAGCTTCGGGATTGAGAATAGAGTTACGGTATCCCCTGCCTGATCCTAAGAGGCGATTAAAAGGGGGCTTCTGGGGTTGCGGACGGTGAGAGTGGGAGCTTGACCCGTCCAGCCAGCAGCCTCGGGAAGGACGGCGGTGTGTGTGTGCGTGGCCGCATGCCGCCGTGAACGCCTGAGGCCCCTGAGGGTGCAGGGGAGCGCATTTGCCCGCATGGGCCCGTTCTGGAGCGCCGCGTGTGGAGGACACTGGTGCGTTCCACTGGAGATCCCGGAATCCTCCCCAAGCGCAGAGGCAGGCCACCGAGGGGGTTTTAGTGCGGCAAAAATCCCACATAACCCGGTATCCTCTCCCAAGGTGCCGGGTTCCTTTTGAAGGTTTCCCTCCCGATACCAAAAAAAAGAGGTTACTTGATGTAGTATGTAGATGTCCATGGGCTACAGCGACCACTAAAAACCCTACCTATATGCCTTAATACGCCATTTCATTTGAAAATTAAATTCAATAATTATATGGACCTGATAAGCTAGTATTAAGTCAATCTCGTCTGAAGGCAAACGCATCCGCTGGTCCCGTGTCGTTAACCATTACTATGTCAATGAGAGGCACCAAAGCGATCAATTTCCATACAGTTCCCATCATGACACGTACTTCGACTTGTTTGGGAGATTCTTACACCTACCGGGCGCCACCCGAGGCGTGTTCGTCGAACTGTTAAGAATTAGCGGTCGATACACTAATTGGACCACCGTCAAAGATGAGTGAGATGAGACGTCAGTTGGACGAAGTTATGGGAAAATGGTGATTGGACCTTTGTTTGAGTTGTATCAGTGAAGTGCTTGTTTATTGGCCCAGTCTGCCCAGCCAGTGATGTTTATAATTAAAAGCAGCAGCTATGGCCGAGCGGGAATGCATGTCCACCAATCCGCACTGGATCAGCGAGGTGGACTATGGTGGACTATCCCTCTCACTTGTTAGAAGAGACACAAATATCAATTTTGGTTCAGAAAGTATAAGAAAATCAATATGTGTGCCTATAAAATTTGAGTTTCCCTCAATTTCCCTGGGATCCCATCATCAAATCTTGACTTGGTGACAATGATAACACCTCAGAAGTATAAGCTTTCGAACAAAAAAAGAATTGTAAAATCAGTTTATAAACGACGAAGTTATCCGCGAACAAACATAAAAAAGCATATACATATATGGTCGAATTGAGAATCCTCCTCCTTTTTTGAAGTCGGTGAAAAAGTGTGGTAATTTTGTTAACTAACGAAAAGTGTAAGTGAAATAAACCAAAGAACTGGGAGACGTCAAATACTTTACAAAGTCTAGATTGATTGATTTACGAGACAATTTACGTATGTAGTCTTATTCGCGTCTTTTCTGTTACAATGAAATAGTAGTTTAATTAAATAGACCTGTATACTAAGGATCTTTCTGTAGACTTAGGATGTTCTGTCGAGTTCAATGTCTAAAGTCGACTTGTTAATTAACAATAAGAAAAGTACTGAGAAAGTTTCTGTTTTGACGACCCGTATCAAGACGTGGTCATCACACCGATGTGCCGTATAGAAGGTCTTGCTGTGCCCGTGACGTCGTCCGCGTAGAATAGACTTATAGATAAATCAACGTATCACCTGGCTACTATGACGCCAGCGCATCCGAAGAAAGCGGTCCAGCGGTGCTTTTCTTCGATTTACTTTTTTTTTCAACCTTTTTTATGTCCCACTGCTGGGCACAGGTCTCCTCTCATAAGTGAGAGGATTTTAGGCCACAGTCCACCACGCCGGCCAAGTGCGGATTGGTGGACGATTTACTTTGCTTCCGTGTAAATGAGATATTTTTTCGCGGTAAAAAGTAGCCTATATCCTTTCCCAGTGTCTTATTTATGTTAATGCCAAATTTCATCAAAATCCGTTCCGTGGTTCAAGCGGGAAAGCGTAGCAGACAGACAGACATACTTTCGAATTCATAATATTAATAAGTAAAGTGTAATAAGCATGGATAAAAATAAATAAATAAAATGTTCAGATTTCTTTGCTAACGCCTCAAAAGCACACACTTCAGTACCAGGAAGAGGGTCACAGAGGACATGACCCTCCCCCACAAATCCATCAGTCATGCGTATATGGAAGCTGAAACAAGCCAATTTGGTACACATTTCCCCCCAAATTTCCTAGGGACTCCTCCCCAAAATATCTTGGTGACAAAAAATTGAAGGTTGCGACCGCGCCTAGTCAGTACACATCACAACTACATCCAGAGCCGGTCGGACTTCATGAAATAGAATATCTATAGCAGTATAATAAAATAAATGTTTTCCATATTGTGTATCCGCTAAGCAGAGAGCTACGACTGTACACGCACTATTGTGTTTCGGTCTGCGGAGCAAAAGCCAATGTAATCCTATGATTACGCTTCGAAGGACTCCCTCAAGGCTTTACACTGGGACCTTAGGGAATGTTATAGCTAGCAGATATAGGGGAAATATTATTTCATTATTTAGTATTGAAATAATGTTGATATTTATAATAACTAGCTGATCCCGCGAACTCCGTACCGCCTACAAATATGGCTATTATAAAATAAGGGTTGATGGTAGAAGGGTGAAAATTTAGGGCTGTATATATTTTTTAATGCCACACCATAAAAAATACCATGAGAGCCACCCTACGCCAGCCAAAGCTTAGGGATATAAAAATTTGTTACAAATCTATCTCATACCTACTGAATATACATATTAAATTTCATCAAAATCGGTGAAGCCATTTCGGAGGAGTATAAACATTAAAACTGTGACAGAAGAATTTTATATATTAATTTGTACATCATTTATCGAGGTGTTTCTGGTTTTATAACTTAAACTTTATTTTTTTCATGTACGAATTTGTGTTAAAGAAGTTTATAGGTAAAGAGATCCTTGATATTTGAAAATCAGAAAGGCTCCCTGGAAAGGCTATCGAAAACACGGCTGCAGTTTTTATATCCCCCTGTTAGGCTTCATCATTGGGTTAATGTTGTTTCAATTCGGATTGGTGAAGATAATATCTATATATAAAAATGAATCCCTATTTTCCTTGGTCACGGCATCACGCGTGAACGGCTGGACCGATTTCGCTAATTCTTTTTTTGTTGTGTTTATTATTAGCAGGAGAAGGTTCTTATGAAAGTAAAAAATAAGAAAATTAGAAAATCCAGAGTAATTATACCATATTTTTTTTTACTTTAAAATTCGAAATCAATATTCATAGTTAAGACGACCTGTGTTGCGCAATGGTTACCATGCCGGACCGCCAATCGAAGTGTACCGGGTTCGATTCCCGGCGAAACAGAAATTTGAATGATCAGTTAAAATTTCTGTTCTCTGTTTGGGTGTTTGTGTTTTGTGTGTTTGTGTGTTTCCATGAAACCCACGACACAGGGTATATGTACCCAACTGTGGGGCTATGAGTGAAAAACGTTATTTATTTATTTATAGTTAAGACAGGACAACGTCTGTCGGGTCCGCTAGTGCTTATTAAAAATTACCAGTCCTCTGGCTAGTTTGGAATGCAAGATATCCGCAGTTAAGCGAAACAAGTGCTGACGTCAGTGGCGTAGCATAGGTCACTAGCACCCGGTGCGGATTCCAAATTTGCCGCCCTCTTATTTTTGTAATCCATTATAAAAAATTTGGGCATGGTTAAAAGAGTACTTTTATTAGTTTTATTGAATTGAAAAGTGAAATGAACATTTTTTGACATAGAGTAGAAGGTAGAATATCACTTAGAAAAATTACAGAGAAAACTTAATAGAATAATGGAGAAATCGCCTACTTCACGAACGCTCTTTTGCGCACGAGTATCATTCTAAGCTCAACTCCTCAACTGAAAGATTAAAATTTAACTTTTCTAGTCTTCCTTTCAGCAAAGTTTTTGATCACACTTTCAATATCGATTGCATCGGTGAGGTCTTGTTCAATCGACAATATAGCTAGATTAGTTAATCTCAGCGTACTCATCGCAAGTAATTTTTTATCAATTTCAGTGAAGTACAAAGAATGCGTAAGGAGACATATTTTATTTAAAATAACATTGAAACGAAATAAGTTTCCTAAATAATAGTTATTGAGAAATCATGCGCTTGCATCACCCATGCATAGAACCTGCATAGGTACCTGGGTATTTGGTAACAACAAAGAAAATGACGAAAAAAACACTGAAAGAAATTAACTTTTTTTTATTTTATTTTTTTTTTCTATCTGCCACCTCCGCAGCGCCGCCCCCGGCAAAGTGCCGCCCGGTGCGGACCGCACCCTCCGCCCCCCCCCCCCCCCATGCTACGCCACTGGCTGACGTAGATCCTATCATCGTAAACCCATATACAGGACAGTGTTAGGGACAAAATTCATGCGCGTGTTTTGTCATTAGGTATGTTAGGCCACTGGTCCTAGTGGCCGCAACCCTTTTTGCGTCCCACTGCTGGGCACGGGTCTCTCCCCATTATTGGGAAGGCCTGGAGCTTACTACACCACGCTGCTCCAATGCGGGTTGGTGGAGATGCAGGTTAGTGGCCAACCCGCTGTCGGATGTTTTCAAACCGCCTTATGCCTCCGACAAGGTTTAACGACTGTTATCTATCGACAACAACCGGGACCGACGGCTTAACGTGCCCTCCGAAGCACGGAAACTGGTCCTAGTAGCAAGCTTTAAACCTTCTTAAGTGTCGTATGAACGATTTCGGATACCTTCCTACATGTTGGGCCACTTCCCGTATCTGCACCAAACAGTGTAATAAAGTGTAAAGTGCAAAACGGATGTCAAAATCCATGCCTACTACCGCCGTGTGCTCATGAGCTTATTGGGAATCAAATTCTGAGGATTTTTTCTTTAGTAAATTGTCGCTTCATAACGTAGGCCTATATAAGGAACTAGCGGCCGCCCGCGACTTCGTCCGCGTGGACATTCCCTGTGTTGTGGGTACAATGAAAATACTAAAAGACATAAATACAAATACCCAGACCGAGAACAGAAACTTTTAGTCATTCAAATGTCGGCCTCGCTTGAAATCGAACCCTTAGAATGTCTGCCATCACCCAAATGGTCTAATAACGAACACTAATAAAACCCGAACGGTACAAAAAAGGTGTTAAGAACAACAAGCCATCAGAGCAACACTAGAACCAGGCGTTAATAAGCCACGACATATGCCAATCAATCTCAATGGTGTCTTATAAGATTAGTGATGCGTGAATCGATACCGGTAAGTAACGTGATACCGAACAAAACGTACCGTAGATCGCTTTTGACGTTTGCGGTCGGTGTAAAGGGCTCGGAAAATCCATATAAATTATAAATATATAAAAGCGAAAGGTGACTCAGTAAATCATCAGGAAGTTTCGAAAACCGCTTGACGTACAAAGATGAAGATTTTTTATTTTTATTTTTTTATAAGTACACCGAACAAAAAGGCAGACGGGCCGTGTGTGGTGTTAAGCGATCACCGTCGCCTATGGACATTGCCGGCTTTGGAGGGGAGCTCTTTTTACAGCTTTCTTGAAGAACCCCATGTTATAGTCCACTGGGAATACCTCAGCTGGAAGGTTGTGGGATTAAGATTGGGCAGAAATGTACTTAATTTATAGTTTGACGACAGGACTCTGGTACCTACCGGTTAAGAAAGTCTTAGGGCTCTTTCTATGAAAGTTCTTCATTTTTACAATCTTGAAGGCAGAAAAATGAATCAAAGTTCGTGTTTCAGAAAGATACATCTTTTACACCTAAGAGTTACTGCACTGTACAGGTAAAGGTGTGTTAGACCTTATTCATAATAAGGAATAAAACTTTGGGTTGCGATTGAGATAGATGAAATCTACGGAGAATAATCCACATCATGTAAATGATCCTTTATAACGCGGTTGAAACCGCAAGGCACAGCTAGTTCAGAAATGAATTGCTTCGGTCTACATTTCCACGAAATTAGGACGAGAAATCAATGATTGAAAATGATTTAATGAAATTACACCTGCATTCTGCTTTTGTAAACTATCAGTAAAAGAAGTGTGGGAATTTGAATAAGTCCATCACAGTAAAAATATACTTTTTAATCTAAATTCATAAGAATCATCAGGTATAACTCCATTGTCCTAACCATAAATAAAACTACTTTAATGCCTCGTCAATTCGAAACTAAGATTAAAATAATCAAGGGCATTAATTACGATAACATTTGACCATTCTAATAGCACATCAATATCGATAAAAATCTGAAATAAATTATGATTATTTACATAGAAAGCTTACTAACCATTCGCGTACCTTGATTTATCTTATTGGTCTTATCGACAAGACAGAAAGTTCTGTCCCATCACTAATTTATAAAGAGCATATGAATTAGATGACTATTTAGGGATTTTGATACGTATTTCAACAGTTACAAAGACTATATTTCTGAGAATTGTTTTATTTGTGTTTAGGAATGAAGGTTTTATCTTTAAAAATGATAAGAGATGAACAATCGCAGTTACATATAGTGCTGCCGTGTAGATTGGTCAGTGATGCTTTTTTTATGAGTATCAGATTCTTTTGATTAATTCGTAGCAATACATCAACTGTGTTTTGAGTGATTGTGATAAGGTGGCGATACTGTTTTGATAACAGTTCCTTAAAATAAATAGTTTGGTTTGGAGTGGACACCGTTGAGATTGAGACCATGTGTATGTATTATGTTTATTGCTGTTTTTATTATTTACGCTAAGCCCAAAAGGTACCTAAAGGCTGTGATAGGGAATACCTAACTGATGTTCATAGGGAATGTTTCGTATTCTTAATAATAAACGTTACACACTCATAGCCCCACATTAAGGTAACTAATACCATGTGTCGTGGATACCATGGACACATACAAAGACAGGAACGTAAACACCCAGACCGAGAACAGAAATTTAACCTCAACATTCAAATTTCTGTTTCGCCGGGAATCGAACCCGAGACCCCTCGATTGGCATTCCGGCATGATGACCATTGCGCCACAGGGGTTGCCATGCGTACGAAGCGGTAATTATTATTTAATTAATAAATCCATACTGTGGATGATCCGGATTATCCGTTTCGGGCAGTATACTGTTTCAATACCTTTCACGTGTTATGCGAAGTCGAGGATATATTATTTAAGGCTTCGTTCAAGTCTTTGACCCATGCAAATTTGTATTTAGTAACTATCTACATATTATTATTTTTTATTTATTTATTTATTTATTTTGTACACAAAGATATTAAAGAACACATTAAAAGAAGAATATATGTACAGGGTGCTACTTATTCCTAAAAGAAATATTATTATAATAATATTAAAGATTTATTATTATAATAGGTACCTTATATTAAAATACCATTTTACTACCTTATTGAAATTTTCTATATTTCTTTCTATCAAGATTTTTTAATAACGTTTCACACTCATCGCCCCACAGTAGGGTAGATAAACCCTGTGTCGTGGGTGCAATGAACACGCAGCGACCGAAACAAACACCCAGACCGAGAACAGAAATTTTGAACTCATCATTCAAATTTCTGCTTCGCCGGGAATCGAACCCGGGTCCCTCCGATTGGGAGTCGGGCAAGGTAATCATTGCGCCACTTATTACCAAATGACAGCGTATATCTGTTGGCTGCTCCACGTTAGTGCCGGCCTCCACATGAAGGGCAAAAAACTGGCGTGAACGTAAATATGGATGGTTTTCACGGTATTCACACGCACGTTCACGGCTGTTCTACCAACAAAATCGGTATTTTGTCCCGCGACAATGAGTTAACGCGTCACATCCACACGATGAATTTCAGTCTTCAACCATCAGAAACTTCTTCTACGAGGCTTTCTGATTTTCTTATTTTGAATGTACAAATACCTATTGTTGCGGCAGTAAACAAAGTAATTGCAACAGCAGCTAACTTCCACGTCTTTTTTGCGATAATTCTCGAATGAGTTAACGCGTGAATGTAGAGGGGTTAATGTGGAGCCTCCATAAGGATAATAATAATAATAGTCTTTATTTCTCTCATTACAAAGGCATGTATCTAGATATTAAATGGTTATGGCAATTTATTATTTATGCCAAGGTACATATAAAAATTTTTTAATCTTTATTTATTTAAAGGGGTTTTGTCACAATGTGACTATGTCACCCCCGTACAGGCTAGCACTTAACATATTAATATAATTTCAATACAAGTAATTGTAAAGTTTCAACAGTATCTTGGCTCCCTCGGACACCGGGGTAGCCAAGACACTATTACAACTTCCAACTTCATACGGTCTTTTCTGTGTCATTAGTTGTAGCCTTAAGCTTTCATTCCGAGCACATTCCATCAGCACATGAAACACATCGTCAATCACGTTGCACACAGTACAATTTGGAGATTGAGAACGGTCCATCATATTTTTAAATTTATTTGATGGAATATGCCCGGATTTTCTTAAAATCTAAGCAACCTTTGTAAGAGACTGGAGTTTGCACTAGGATAAAAAATGTGTTGCAAATCTCCAGGCACTCACCCAAGGATCACTTATCTTTAAAAAAATTGTGTGAGTGTGTGTGTTTATGTGTAGGATGTTGTGATGTGATCCACTTAAATGTGTTGTGTATCAGAACAAATGATGTGAAATGTATTTAACTGATTTTTGTGTTGCAAAGATATTTTAAAATTGGAGTACAAAAGAACAGTTTACCATGAACAATGGTAAAGGCATACAAAATATGAGCAATATTTTGATGTTCTCAACGGTCACTAAAACGGCAATGTTTGACTTGTTACACTTTAGCTGAAATGTATTATTTAAATGTCTACGTCGTTGGAAATCGAACCCAGGGCCCTACTTTCAATCCGACATGGTAACCATTGCGCCATACGGGTGGTCAATTTGTTATGATTTTAATTCGGACCGAATTATGATTCGGATCAGTGACCAAAACACAACGTGTACACTATGACCGTTAACCCGTGGGTGGTCGTCTGTCGCATCGCTTAGGTCGCCATGTTTTTATGAAGACATGTATCTGTGACAATTGCTGGGACAGCGTGGTGAAAGACGCCAGAATGTAGGAGTTTGCTGTTACCTTTTAAATTTGAAATCTTTTAATGTGTCGTGCTTTATGAAGGCAAAACATAATAGGTATTAATATTTTTGGATTTATAATCTGTCTGTCTCTATCTGTAGCCCCGAAAAAATACACTTCTTTGACCAGACCCACTTAGCTGCAACCCTTCTGGCGTTCCACTGCTGGGCACGGGTCCATCCCCATTATTTGGGAGGGCTGAGGCTTACTTCACCACGCTGCTCCAATGCGGGTTGGTGGAGATGCGGGTTAGTGGCCAACTCGCTGGCGGATGTTTTCCAACCACCCATAAGGCCTCCGACACGGTTTAACGGCTGTTATCTATCGACAACAACCGTGACCGACGGTTTAACGTACCCTCCGAAGCACGGAAACACGCATGAATTTTTTTACCACCAGCGGTCACCCATCTCACACCCGACCGCGCCCGTTTGGTTTAGTTGCATAGATCGTTTGCGTTTTACGCTAACCGCCGGGCCATGCGCGCTTCACACACACACACTTGTTTCACAGCAAAAGTGGGTGCAGCGGTGGTCCCCGGGCGCACCATAATAGTTCTACCACCTACAAAATTTAAGTCAAATCTAGGTCAGTGTAGTTAGTCCTAATTTATAAAGCCATCTACAGAAATACTAAAAATAATGTACCTATTAGATCCTTCACAAGATTATTGTATTACGCGACTTATACGCAAGCTCTTCGCAGAAGTACCTATCCAAAATAAATATAGAATCATAAAAGTACCTCTCTATAAAAAAACGTCTATTCTCAAAGCGCTCGTACCTGTGAAATTGGCGTGTCTAATCGATTTATAATAACTCCGTAATATCATTACTCGTAATAAGGGGCGCAGTAAAAACGTAGCACTGGGATAAGGGAAAGCTCCGAAAGAATAGTATGGATACGCTTAGAAGTAGTTATTTAATGAATTATTTTTTTCAACCTTTTTTATAATTTCGATGCTGGGCACACGTCTCCTCGCGTACGTGAAAGGGGTTTAGGCCATAGTACACCACGCTGGCCGAGAAATAATTAATTTCTCTCAGGTATGACAAAAAAAAGTGTAATTAAAAATATCACTATATTTTCCCTCGTGAAGTTGCGATAATAGCGATCCGCACTTAACCTTAGTCAGATGTGCGTGCCAGGGTTTAAACTCGGTAGCACCAAGTCCAACACATGAGGCATTTTCCGCTCGACCATCGATGCTCGATTACATTATAAAAAATAAAAATAAAACACGTGAATATGACGTATTACTTTGACATTTCTACTTGAAAATTATGCCTCAAATATATTTATGTAGTGTTTGAGCTGTAATTTTATAAGATTTGATTTGGTTAAAGATTTATAAATTTAAACTGATAATATTTTATAAATACATAATCATTTAGGCCCTGCGCAAACGTAGACACTTTTGTGTCTTGTGTCAGACAGAATATGACTACTACAGAACCAGTATGAAATCAGCCAATCCTCGCGCAGACATATGTCCAGTTGCTTCGTTTCTTGTCACATAGTCGTTGCGCGACTCTTCAGTAGTTTTCCTAAATTCAAAAATAATTTGTATTTGTACTTGCTTCTTTTGATTATTCAGAAATATAAATTCGTAGTAATGATACTATAAAATGACCACATCCACACTACTCACACTACACGTTATTAAAAAACGTTCAGAAATAATGGTTGCCGCATCCACCGCAAAATATGATGGATCTGATACGGTATTGTGCTCAGACAAATATTAATAGAGATATTTCGATAAGTGGCCACGCAATACAAACCGACGATACTTCACAACAATTGCGTAGGTATGGTTGAGGAAGCGGTTCATCAAATCATTTGGTATTATAATCGTGAGATTTTTCTATATTGTTGTTATTAATGTGCGTCTTACGTAGCTTCCGCTCTTGAGATGGAGATAATGCACGCGATTCAAAGACTTAATTCGATAATTGTTGGTTCTTCAACCGAGCTCTCGCTCCTGATTTCTGATAGGCCTTCCAATTACGAAACCCAGTGTTTTGTCGACGATTTCGTTTAATTTTACACGTTTTTCTTCCATGAAAAATGTGTTATCTTTGAGGTACTGAATATATGAATGGCCAAAGACAAGAAATTGATTGTACCAAACACCATCTTTCGGAGGGTTCTTTGAATTTTAGAAAATTTAAGATAGGCAATCACAATTGTTTTCTTCGATTGAAATATACATTAAAATCTTTAAATCTTTAGTTATCTGCCTGCTTTAGGTCTAATATTTTTAATATTTATAACCAGAGACGAAATTGTCTCTCTTATTTGTAGGCTTATCTTTTTTCTTAAATCATTTAACTATTTTTAAAACAACTCGAACGTATTACGTTTTTTTCCGAGCTTTTATCTAATTCTTTTCTTTGTGATGTTGTTTGCTTTATATATCGAAAAAAAATTTCTTTGTTGAGGTTTATGATAGACTACGATTAATAAGCGAAAGATTAAATTATATCGTTTCCTTAAAACACTTATCTCTAAACAATCCATTCTTCTTCCCCAGACACAAAAGAAAAGTGAGCAACTTGCTGCCATCCAAGTCATCAGCACCGAACCAGAGTTCAGGTTCACAGAGGAGAGCTCCACCGCCAGCGCCACTCTACGAGGACCTCCAGGATATGCCAAGGCGGCCACCATTGCCACATAGACCCGAAATGGAACCACAATTAGAGGTAATTATGATTAAATCATGAATAATGCTTAGAGTCGCTACACAAATTAAGGTGTCTTCTTGTTTGAATAATCGATCTTTTCCGGACCTAGCAGAAAATCTCTTATGAAATCAGCTAAATTATTCGATGATAGAAATCGAAAACCTGATGGATTTGCCAACTAGTGCAGTAGACCTTTGATATTTTTGTCTTAACCCTTTTTTATATTGATTACATTATAGACTCCAGTATTACTAAAACGGCACGAAACTAATCCTAACGTTTTATTCTTTTTTCAGATGGTAGAAACAAAGAGGCCAAACTGTCAAGGACGAGTCTTCGTATGTGGTGCTGGCGGCCCTTGGAGGGGTGGAAACAACTGCGGTGGAGACGCTTGTGGAGCACCTCTCTACGAAGAACTGCCGCATAGGTCTGATGACTCAATCCACAGTGACGATCACTTCGCCGAAGACGAACTAAGTCTTGTCGGTGAAGCGGCTCCTTGTAGAACCTGCTCACGACCTCCCGCCCCACAGTCGTTGCCACATCGGCAAAGACATCAGCGCCTAGACCGGAGACCGAAGTCCTTAGAAAGACGACGAGCGCAACACCGTGTTCCTCGTCACGTCCATCCACCAGACCCCTCGGAGTTCCATGAAGGAGTACTCTTAGATGCATTACTAAGACTATATCCACAAGTCGGGACCGTAGGGGCGAGACCGTCTGGTCCGATGCCCATGGGTGGCGGCGCGTGGCCTGGTGGAGATTTACCTGGAATGGGCTGCTGGCGAGGCCCTAGAGCCTCACCAAAACCTCCAAGCGGAGACTCATCGTTCGGCTCAGATTCAGGATACAGCAATAATACTTGTGGAACGTGCGGAACGAGAGCGTCATCAAGACATCGTTTGTCTGCGGAAATTCCGATGTCATGAACAATTTGACTATTAGTGATGGTCCTGTGCCATAACTATTACCGAATATGAATGCGTGATATGTGAAGTGTTGAAGCATTTATTAGTTTTATTCGAGGCCTACTTTCCACTGATATTCAGTACGGCCTTTTGTATGCCTTCTTCTACTATAGATTTTGTCGAATTCCTGTAAAGTTGAAGACTAAAAATCCAGTAAGTAGTTTCTATATTTCTACAGACGTGTAAAAAAGAGGGTAGGTAGAGGATATCTTCCTTAGAATTACTGATCATGTCTAGATTTTGGAAAAACGGCTATTTTGAGCTGTCTACGCAATTATAAAGTTCTAAACTGTTATATATAGTAATTTTGTACAAAATTCTTGTGACCATAAGTTAGTTAGTCATAGCGGTTTTGTCCTAGTAAGTTATTTCAAACTAGTCCTAAACTTATTACAATCAACAATCGAATGATGAATTGATTTTGTGTAAAAAATTATTAAGAAAATCTTGTAAATTGGTTCGGTAATCTGTAGATATTGTAAAAATTAGGTAAACGAATGAAAGTTAGTTTAGTAAGTCGAATTTTTTAATCATATCACATTAAATATCGGCATTGCATCTAAAACAATATATAACATCACAAAGCTCTTTTTCTTATACCACTTGTATCTCTCTGGTGCTAATTTTTTTTTCATTTTTTTTAGTTCCAATTTATTATTCGAATCGGTCTGTGTCAGCAATTTAATTCTTTTTTGTCATTTTGATTTCAAATAGTTTCACAAACAGGGCTTCAATATTTGAGTGATGATTTTCCAATAGCATATTAAAAAGTTTATTTTGCTTCTATATTTTATTTCTATAAAGTCACAAAAATCTGAAACAAAAAATTATTTGTATTGTATTTGGTTATCAAATTGTTGTTCTTGTTTTCTGTTTTGTATTTATAATTTAAGGATATTTATTTTTTTAAATATTGTTTTTATTGCATTGTATATTTTCGGGAGTTGCATCACTATTGTAATTAAATTATGAACCAATTCGGTTCAGTTTATAAATATGAGAAGCACAATAAAATGAAGAATAAATACATTTTTAAAGAATTTCTTGTTTTTGTTATACCTTCTACACCGTTATCTGTAAGTAACCAACACAAAGTGACTACTATTGTTAATTAATAGTGGTCACCCATCTTATTCCCGATCGCATCCATTTAGCTTAACTTGCAAAGATTGCCATGTGCATTTCAAGAATTATCAGGGAATTTCGAAAGTTACATACCTACCTACTTTTAGTCTGTCTTTCTTCAAATGTCATATCTAGTGAACAAACACGTTAATTTAATCACAAATGTTCACACAACTTTACATTAATTAATTTAACTTTACATTTCGTTTGAAACGTAGTAATAGAAAGACTTTATGTAGTTACTAGTCTTCCGCCAGCTTACAGTGCTCCTGTTTTAATGGTTCCCGTAGGATAAAAACTATCCTATGTCCTTTCCCAAGGTCCTCTCTATCTGTGTTCCAAATTTCATTAAAATCGGTTCAGTAGTTTAAGCGGGGAAGCGTAGCAGACGGACAGATTTACTTGTTACTGGTTTATTTTTAAGCAAAACATTCATTGGCTTAGTGTTAATTAACAAAGCCTTTTGAAATACCTAGCTCACTATTAAAAAAATGTCACAAAAAAATAAAAAAAAGAATGTGTGTACTTATGTACACGCGTTAGAAGTTATACTTCTTATTAGTTTAAGAGAAACCTTCAAAAGAATATAGCTAGATAGATATGAATTAGTGTAAATAATGCTTTATAATTTACGATGTAAATAAATTATAGATACCGACAATTCACCTCAAATCTATCAATATCAATCTATGCACTTATTTTAAGTTTAAGTTTAAGTTTATTTTAAGTGCATTTAAGCCTGGCCGCTGGGCCTGGAGCTTACTCCACCACGCTGCTCCAATGCGGGTTGGTGGAGATGCAGGTTAGTGGCCAACCCGCGGTCGGATGTTATCAAATCGCCCATAAAGCCTTCGACAAGGTTTAACGACCGTTATCTATCGACAACAACCGGGACCGACGGCTTACCGTGCCTAATTTGCGGGCGTAATTTTTTGCCACTAGCGGTCACCCACCTCACACCCGACGGCGCCCGTTTGGCTTAGTCGCATAGATCGATTGCGTTCTACGCTAACTGTCGGGTCATGTGCGCTTCCTAACCGCCAAAACTTATATTATTAAAGAAACAAGTCATTTTGTAAATGTAATTAAGTGTCATAACGTGCACGTTTGACAGATGTCTGACAGCAGTGATAAGTACGTTTCTATATAACATCTTGATAAAAAGCTATAGAAGTAAAACGAAAGTTTTTTAAACATTTTACCACCAAACACTCAGACACATGAACATAAATTGAAAAACGAGTCCGTGTTTTTTTAAAACACGGATAAATGTGTTTTGTGATAAATATTGTTGATGCGTGTTGAGAAACGTTCCATTGACGGACTCTTTCGACAAGCGTACCAACATGCGCGACTAAGAGAGGTTTTATTTCTATTTCGTTGGTAGCTTTTTTCCGAGAGTGGGCAACTTCATCTTGTTAATTTTGTGTTACAGTGATGCGCGCGCATCTTAAAATTTCACTCTCATCAGTTTTTCATAACGCGCCTAAAGAAGTATAACTTCAAAAACGCAACTTGCCTACTTGAGGTTTGAACCCGGGTCTCTAGCTCCGTAGTCAGATTTTGTAACCATTCGACCAAGAAAGCTTTAATTCCATTGACGAAATTTTTATAGAGGTCTTTCATATCGACATTGTCATTTGTTGGGCGGATTGACGGTCGACATTTCTTTCGTCGGCTTTCTACGCCACAATATTATATAGATGTCAGTAAGATTAATTTTGTATTTAACGGTATAAACATTAAATAAAACGACAATTCAACCATCAATAAAAAATTGCTGGATCGATTTATCATCCCCGAAGCCAGGATACAAAATTTCATCAAAATCTTTGGAGCCGTTTCCGAGATTCAAAAAATATATTTAGATATATACTTACAAGAATTGCTCGTTTAAAGTTATTAGATTAGATATATTGGTTTGAAACTGCTCTAAGTGGAAAGATCGATTCATGTTCAAATTTGTTCTATTTACACCACTAACTACTTCCTACAGATCTATAGGTACTATTATAGATCCATAGGTTGAGTAGGTATACGTCGGAATTAAATGTCCACAAAATATGACATTACAATATGGTTCACCGAGTAGGTGCTTTAAATTTAGATGTAACGTATGCCATCCTTTGTCTACTACTTACAACAATTCTAAGAAAACAGACTACATTGACACACCTTGACCATTTCTCAGCATCGTGTGAAGATAAGATGGTGTTATGCTTTCAAAATGGGCTTTCAGAATCCGTACCTCCATGGAAATCATGGAAGTACGGACCTATCTCATTTATAACCTAGATTCATTTGCGAATGACTAAAAAGTAGGGCGTATTGAGAGCAACTTTTTCTCTATCTTGAATACCTTTTGTTTGAAATTAATTCTCTGATCTAGATACAAGCTAAATGTCCCGAGTAATTCTGCAAAGGTCTTGTAAGTTGAATAGGGTCACAGTGACCTGCATTAAAAATGTAAGTAGCCAAATCCACGTTAAATTACAAGCCGTTTGGCATATTTTGAGCGATGAAAATCGAGGATTATAGAGATTGAGATATAAAAAAACGTTACACACTCATAGACCCACAGTAAGATAATTAATAATACTAAATAGGTAATATGTCGTGGGTACCATGGACACATACAAAGACAAGAACACAAACACCCAGACCGAGAACAGAAATTAAAACTCATCATTCAAATTTCTGTTTCGCCGGGAATCGAACCCGTGACTCCTCGATTAGCAGTCCGGCATACGCCATGCGGGTCGTCAGGCAGGCAGTCAGGTCGACATAATGAATAATTATTGTATAGTTACCGTTATCGGTTACCGAACAGATACCGAGTTATGTGTGATTTTTATAGCACTAAAACCTCCTCGGTAGCCTGCCTCAGTACTTGTACTCAACGTGTACTGGAGTCTCCCACACGCGGTGCCCCAAAACATACCATCATCCTGTCCTTCCAGTAGTTACGCCTGCATTCGGTCACGAATACACCGCTGCACTTCCCGGTGCCGCTGGTTGAACGGTTCAAATTCTCACCGCCCGCAGTCCCGGAAGCCCTCTTTTAGTCGTCTCTTACGATCAGCCGTATCAGCGACTAGCCCTAGTCTTTAATCATGAAGCTACGGAGATTCTGGTGTTTACCTAGCAGCTAAACTGCAACAATCTCAGGCAAGATTCAGCCTTGCTCACTTGCTTGAAGAATAGAATAGAATAGAATATTTAATTTGCATTAAATATGTTACATCAAAATAATTATTCTTATATTCAAAGTCAAATTCTTTATTTGCACGAACATGGGTAGGAAATGGTTACAAAATTAGTATATTGATCTGCCAAGTTCTGCCTGTTGAGGCATGCAAAATATACAATCAAAATATATCAATCAATCATCAATTGAAGAAAAAGTCGTTTTAGCCTTATTTTAAATAATTTGGTACCTAATTGTTTCATTTCGTCTGATAGCTTATTATAGAGTTTTATACAGATGCCACAGACATTATGTTGGAGCAGGGATGTACGTGAAAGATATTCATGTACTAATCTTTGAGGACGCCTAGTATTGCGTGGATATGTTTGCTCGGCTGGTGGTGTGTACTATACCACGACCACCATCACGTGGACTGTCTGCCGTTAATATAAACTTTTATTTATTTTGAATGGTTACAAAATGCCAAGAAAGACAAAGATACTTTATAACAGGTACTGTTTATGTCGCTAATTAATTGTATAAAATGGCGCCCTATTCATATTAAACATGGCGACTCAGACTTATCACTATACTTATATAAAAATGAATAGCAGTCCAGCCGTTCTCGAGTTTAAAGAACTAATTTTTCCCCTATTATAAACTATTATTAACTATCAAAAATTATTGTTCTTCGAACTGAATACTGTCTAATAATTTGACGATTTTTCAAAATAACAGGACAGTTTATTAATTGTTTTATATTGTTTGTGTATTAGCAACGTAAAAAGATTTAAAAATATTACTTTGTCAATACTTTTAAGGCAGGACAACGTATGCGGGGCCCACCAATCGTATTAATAAATAATCAGGTACCTATGTTATAATTACAGTGTACGGAAGGGCGTTACACACATACAAATATGTGTAATAATAGCTGCCACCTTGTCGCTTTCTTACAGGACACATACACATAGACTCATATTTGCGTACGGTCAGCAGAAAAGAGAAATTTTAAACATAAGCTTTAGTGACCGTTAACCACATTCGAGCAAATAAATAATTTCATTTCATAATTTCATTTCATTTCATTGAGATAAATCCACTCTTTCTCTCCCAAGGTACTGCGGCAACTTTTGAAGGTTACTAATAAGGGAATCTGGGTTCGACTTCAAGCAGGATGAAGTCATCTAAATGATAAGCCTTTACTTGATTTGCTCAGTTCTGTACCCTCAGGTGCTTATGACGGCATGTGATAACGAACAGACCACTGTCCTTTCAGGATCGCTGACTGAATGACTCCAGCCTACAATGGTAGCCACTCTCGCCACCCTTGTGGGTTTGTTCCTGAAAAGATTGTTCCTGAAAGTCTCCTTTTTGTAGCCTTTTACGATTAATTGGACCTCTTTACGCAAACCGGAACCAATCCACACTCATGCGGCATGCCGAAATTGAGTTAAGTACACAGAAAAGCTTAAAATTGCACCTTCTATCAACCCTGTAATAATCAAAATGATCTGACAATGTTGACAGAACAAAACATTTTCATGACATGTTTACCAATGCACAAAACATCAGTTGTCTAATACATTAAACGACTTTTTCACAAAACTATCATCATCATGTGTGGGTTGGTTCCGGCTTGCATAAATAGGTCATATTACTTAGGAGATACCATAGTTCATATTGTTAATCCTGAGCTACAGAGAAAGCATAGGTACGTTAATCCCATGGACTTATATATTTGTTAACTAAAATACAATACTCGTAAATGCGTTGACTTATCAGTTTTGATGACCCAACCATGTCGGTATCGGCCTCAATATACCTAACATCATCATTACAGAGCATACAAACGTTCAATATTAACACAGATATGTAATAAGACCAAGTTTTCCTAGGTATTTCGCAGCCACACAAATATTACTCTGACTACTGACATTGCCTCGGGCTGGAAGTTTACTATCGCAACGAACAACTGTTGGTCGTCCTCTAATGTAGATCTACTAGATATGACTATTCAAAACTTTTTCAATAGGAATATATAATATATAATATAGACGACCCGCGTGGCACAATGGTTACCATGTCGGACTGCCAATCGAGGGGTCCCGGGTTCGATTCCCGGTGAATTTGAATGATGAGTTTAAGTTTCTGTTCTGGGTCTGGGTGTTTGTGTTCCTCTCTTTGTATGTGTCCATGGTACCCACGACACAGGGTATTAATTACCTTACTGTGGGGCTATGAGTATGTAACGTTTAAAAAAATATAAAAAAATGTACGTTAATCCATCTAAATGTTTTACAAGTGTGCAGCGCAAATGGCCCTGCTATCGCTTGAACGAAGGTAAAGCGAACAACGCAACAAAGCGATATAAGCGCCACCGGATTTTAGATGGATGATGGCTAGGTGCAACATCACGCGCGTTTCATTTCTTCAAAAGGTTCTTTGAGCCGTTGGTCCCAGTTGGTAACGATTGCAGTTGTTAATCCTTGTCTGAGCTCTAATGGGCAGTTTGAAAACATCCAAGCTCGGCAACCAACTAGTATTTCCATCAAACCGCCTTTCAGCGACTGCTCCAGGTAGATTTGTGCTAGACTTAGGGCCTCTATACCTATATAAAGCTATGAGTACGGGTCAGTTAATCATAAATATAATTATTGCTACTCGAACATCGTGAAATTGAAATTGGAGTTATGGTTGACTTCAACCGACAATTAGCGTACTTGTCACTTTACTTGATGGTGGTGAAAGTGGCCCTTATCTTATTATATACGGCGAAGTCACAGCGCAATTACATACGGCCTCAGGCTTATTTGATGTTTAGTGGAGCTCTTTTTACCTCATTTACAAAATTGATTGTTCCCCCATTCAAATAAAGAAAAATCTTACCTCTTTTTCAATATTTCTTAAGCAAGATAATATACTCATGTTTTCGTTGACTCTACAAACGCCTCGCGTCTTTTTCCAGCTTTCTCGTGCACAACGTGCAGCGATACGATCTCACTTACGGTCTTAGAATTAAACCAGACGTTTTAATATGAGTCACGGTTCCTAAGTTTAGGTCTGTTTAAAATTTATTGGGGCTACCAGCTGAAAGTAAAATATTTAAGCCATTTTCTAAAATATTTTTATAGACGACTAGCTGACCCCGCGAACTCCGTACCGCCTTAAAATGTTTGGAGTGGGCCACCCTTATCACTTAGGGGGATGAAAAAATAGATGTTGGCCGATTCTCATAGATACCGGATAAGCACAAAAAATTTCATCAAAATCGGTCAAGCCGTTTCGGAGGAGTATGGCAACGAAAACTGTGACACGAGAATTTTATATATTAGATAGAAAATTCACAGTTCGACCAGGAAGGTATCCGCTGCATCTATTTCTGTCGTAATGTAACTCTTGTGTGTCGGTAGAAAGGTGCGGTTGCCGGCCATGATTATGATTAAAATGTTTTAGATGACTGTCAGCCTTCAGCACCAGTGCAGCCCTTCAGTGGCCTGCCTCTGCGCTCGGGGAGGACTCCAGTGGAACGCACCGGTGTCCTCTACGCGCGGTGCCCAGTATGGGCCGCTCCTTGGGAGAGCAGATGTGACCTCCTGCATCTTCAGATGCTTACGGCGGCATCCGCTGCATCTATTTCTGTCGTAATGGAACTCTTGTGTGCTGGTACAAAGGTGTGTTTGCTGGTTGTAATTATTATTAACATGGTTAAGATGAGATGACTATCAGCCTTCAGCACCAGTGCAACTGCATAGAACCTCACGGAAGACTCAAGGCCTTATTCTAGAAGCATACGGTGCAAAGAGCGCTATTTGACGTGCGTTCGTTATGTCAAGCCATCGATTTATGTCAATTTTGACAGATGCATAGTCACGGGCCGAACTCAAATATCGTCTATGAATTCGTTTCGGTGATGTGTTGGCGAGCACTATGAGTATTGTTTTGGTAGATTAGGTATACATTAATAGGGAAAAACGACTGGATACCTCCAGGGGGATGCATCTCGCTTTAAACCCTCAATCAGTACTCAAATATTGTTTGTATTTCTAATAAGAATTGTTTTCTTTATTTGTATACAAGCTATCTACTACCTATGTTCTGTACATTAATTAATTATTATCAATTATGATTATAAAGCACTAATATACTTTAAAACTTCTTTACGACAAACAGTTTCTGCTATTCTCTTCAACAAAACTTCGACGCTAAATTTACCCAAAACAGAACAACAACGACACAAGTCTACGTACGCACAAATTACACTTGTCACTTCCAGCATTAACACTATATCAACGACAGCAAATATTAATAAGCTGCCTTAGGCTGTGTTGATTTATGTGTTTAGACACGCTCGCTCGTATGAATATATTTTAACAGACAACCCTACAGACAATTTGAGATGAAGCATCGGGTGTCATAACGTCCCAGGAATGAAATTGTTATTAGGCTCTGTAGATTGAAAAGGGTGACAAGGTATACATTGCTTATTGCAGAAAGGATTATCATGTTTAATCCAGGTACAGTACATTTATAGTATGTTTTATGGTTCCGTACCCGAAAGGTGCCAACGGGACCCTCCCAACAAACAAATACGTCGTATAAGTCTTGACTTGTACGACCTAAAGTTGGATAGCAGTCTTACAATGGTAATGATATAACTACCAGGTCCTATATACGTTTTTAATGTAACTAATTAGTCGTGCGTCGAATAGGTCATAGTAAACTGGTCTTAGGAACGTTTGGGTGACTAAACTATATGACGTTATATTACTTCTTAGCTAAAACGTTTGTACGACAACGCAATAGTCATACTAACGTTATAGTCCGATAAATGTTTTGAACTGACCAAATTATGTCTTTGGAAAACCTTTATATGACATTTATATAACGTGCATATTGTATAGGCGTTTTCACAGAGACGTTTATATAACAATCACTATCTTGTTTTACAGCGGTCAATTAAATACTCTTAAATGACTTGGTTGTTTATTGACGACTCAAATATAACCTTTATATTACATGATGTCCGTTTAATGTCATGTCCTGACTTTAATCAAACTTGCAGTCGCATTTAAATCAGGTTTTGACTTTATAATGACTAGGCGGCCATATTTACGAACTTTTGATGAAATTTTGTTACGGAAATGGAATCAAAAAAATCGTGGAGACGTTAACGAGAATTAGATTAACGAGAATTTTGGTGAATATTCACAATATGAAAAGGGTTTTTTATGTTTCTTGAGGAACCCTAATAGCTAGCTGTCATGGCGACCATTATCATCACCATCGGGTCGTATAGAGGTAAGTTTGCGACAAAAGCAACATGTCGGACATTTTTAGAAAAAAACCTATTTTTATTAATAAAAATCTATTGATTTTAACTCAAAATTACGAGGGGGCATGAAAATCTTAATAGTATTCACATAGGTATATTATCATAAAACTTCAGTTCCCAGTCGAACTAAATATCATGAGAGACAGATAAAGTAAGTAAGATATGAAAATGACATAAACTCGGCTAGCATTTATTTCCTTGTAATTATTTATTTTACACTAAAATCTTGAAACGAAACCACAAACAAAATACGAATAAGTCTTACAGGTATTGTCGCTTGACTCAAATAAAACGTTTTAGTCATTCAGTAACACCTGTACGACCACAATACAACAAAGCGACGAAAGTTATGGTTATCCCATAACATTTGTACGACTTTTGAATGACGTTAACGAAGTTGGCTCGAGACTTCTGTATGACCATTATACGACCATTGAGGTCGTATAACTGGGGCCATTTTCGCGTTTAGTAAACGTTACTATAAAGTTAGTATGACTTAACTATTGCGATGTATGGTATTCAGATAACGTTTACTAAACCTTTATACGACGATAAATTGTTACTTGGGCTATTACTAAGCCTCCGCTGTCCGTCCATCTGTCATTAGGCTATATCTCATGAACCGTGATGGCTAGACCAGACAATTTTCACAGATGATGTATTTCTGTTGCCGCTAAAACAACAAACGCTAAAAATACAATAAAATGAGTATTTAAGGGGTTCACAATTTCACATACAATAAACGTGATTTTTTATAGATAATGGTACGGAACTCTTCGTGCGTGAGTCCGACTCGCTTTTGGCCGGTTTTTTAGTTTTAATATAATCTATACTAATATACTATAAAGCTGAAGAGTTTGTTTGTTTGAACGCGCTAATCTCAGCAACTGTGAATGTTTTAAATTTATATGGGACCAATTTCGAAGTATACTTTTTACAATAAAAGAGAATTATTAAAATCGGACTACTCCTTGAAAAGTTACACGTGGTTACACATAAAAAAATATAGGTACTCTTCGACTGAGAAGCTCCTCTGTTTTTTTTTTTGAAGCTTTTCCGTTTTCGTCGGTTAAAAATGTAGACCACGCACAATCTCAAGTTTCTGTTTTAAAAATAAATTGATTTAAGTAAATGAAACTTGGTATTTCTTGATATAATTTTATGGGACACCTGTTTCAGGACAATTTTGGAAAATCTAGTCTTAAATCATGAAAATTTTGATGGGTGAAAATGGGTCGTATATTCGATTCAACGGTACCCATGATGCAGATTACCTATTTATCTATGGACCTGTTTTTTTCCATGCTTTATGATTGCTATTTTTACCTTCCCTTCTCTCAGAAGGGAACTTTCAAAAACAACTTCTTGGTTTTGAGTTAACAGATAAACCCTATGTTGATCAACTCCTTTATGAAAGGTGTGATTACAGCATTTTTATTGCGTTTTCTTAAAATACTACACACTGGATTAAGCATCTTTTTAAATATTAATTTTACGTAGGAACTGCTACTTCCTTATATTTCTAAAAATGTTTAAAAATGTTTAACAATTTTTATGTCCCTCTGCTGGTCACAGTATTTTTGCAATTGAGAGGGATTTAAGTGCATTACGCAGGCCTAATTTGGGTTGGTGGCCATCCAGAAGTTTCTTTGTAATCCTCATTGAAGGCGTGCATTATTATGATAAAAACATCATAAGGAGTATTTAAATATTTTCTCTCATCCTAAAACGTGATGAATACGCATTATGACAACTTAGTTGTGAACACGATGTCTTTACCTCTCGGCTATGAGCCATACTACACGGACGGTCCTCCCGCCCCGGGAATCCGCTCTAAAACCGCCATAAACACAATTTATTATGGAAGTTGTATGGTGCGTTCTACACTGCGCGATTTCCCGCCGCGGTTGACGGGCGAGAGAAAATCGACCGGATAACCGCTCCTTCAACTTTGAAGGCGGTTTTTTGCTATTACCTCTGCTGGAGCCTGCAAGGGATCTCGTCATGGGTAGTTTCAAATTAATTGTGTTAGATACTGGATTTTTATTGTTGAAATACAAGATCAACACTTCTTTGTATGATTTGAAGTCGAAAGACTAGAAGAGAGGCGAGGAAGTGGTGGATCAATGGCTTGATTTAGGAAGAGAAGAATAAAAAAAATTAAATAACATTGCGCTTAATTTTATTATTTAAGTAATTCTATTCATTTAACAGATGCAAGAGCAGTGACTATTCGCGGATTCATGTTAACTAATGAGCAATAGACAGCGGTAAACCGCAATCCGTGTAGTTTGATAATTTACAGCAGCTTTCTCGAGCGGTTTCCCGGGCGGAAGAATCGTACGTTTAGCCTCAGCCTTTTTTTTTTGTATCGGGGGAAACCTTCAAAAGGTACCCGACATCTTGGGAGAGGATACCGGGGTATGTGGGATTTGACCGCACTAAAACCCCCTCGGTGCGGTGGCCTGCCTCTGTGTTTGTGAGGACTCCGGGATCTCCATAGGAACGCACCGGTGTCCTCCACGCGCGGCGCCCCAGAACGGGCCCATCTTCGGGAGAGCGGCGGTATGCGGCCGCGCATATACCGCCGTCCCTCACGGGGCTGCTAGTTGGACGGGTCAAGCTCCCACTCTCACCATCCGCATCCCCGGAAGTCCCCTTTTAGTCGCCTCTTACGTTCAGACAGGGGATAACGTAGCTCTATTCTTAATCCCGAAGCTACAGGCCTACTAGCCTCAGCCTAGGGCCTCTAAAATTATACACACATGTAAATGAAGGGAAAATAAAAACGTAAAAATAAGTTTTTGGTAGGCCGTAGGTAGAGGTATTTCCATTTCATCCGCGTATAGCCGTATATTCATACTTGGATTTTCAAACAAAATATATATTCTTGCATGAACCCATTGCAGCTTTGAATCGATTTGTATCTCCTGTTAATGTAAGCCTGGGGTTGTTACTTAGAAAGGGTGTTCGGTGAAATTGGTCCTTGTTGGTGAAAAACTCTTTCGAACGCTACGACCAAATATCGGCAAAACTTTGTAAAAAGTTGAAAAAAAATATACATATATAAATTACTGTGACGACTGGATGGGCGGGCGCGCAATTATGACCCAAGCCCACTGTTGGGAAAGTGTAAACATCTCAATTAATGCCTACACCTCCAACACAATGTTAATCAAAAGCGTACTTACGGAATTCTTGAATCGAAGCCACCTCTCCTATATACAGTCACAGGATCCTGGACGTTCTTCCAGACTGCAGTCTGCCGCTTCAAGGTTCCGCTTGTAGTTTTTGATGGGTTTTAGATTAGTACTTAAGAATATTGTCGAACATAACCAAAGAACGTTAGTCGACGTGAGTACCGTACGTATGCAACCACGCCGCCATACTGGGGCAGGCGTAGATAATATTCTATTTTTATTTTTTTCTAATCATAGACAAAGATTATGGCCTATGATACTGTTCTCCTTCATCCAATATGAAAGGAGTTCGGTAAACTGCGAATCAGAAACCGATAAGCACTCCTGAAAACATTATGCTGGCAAGCTAGCAATAATTGAGAGTGTTTTATATAGATATTAAACCTATGAAAAATGAAAGTAACATTATAATAACAAATCGCCTAACCATGCTCCCCCGCCTTGGAAGTTTTGGAGAAAACTTTCAAAGAGAAAGAAAACTGAAGATAATAAGTATATGTAATTTAAGAGTATTAAAAGCAATGGAAAAGTCTCATGGTCAAGCTTGAAGCACGTAACTTCGATACATTAATTAATTTTAAAAGCTACAATAGCAAATATTTAAAGAATACGGTTATATTAATACCTATTACTTATCTAATAAACTATAATTTTAATTATCTCAAACGTTATTGATTAGGTATCGGGTATAGTTTTACAACAGGACGTTTAAACATACCAAACTTGGTTTTAACTGTTGCAACGCGAACTATTCCATCCGAACCAGGATGAATTTCTGTAATAATACCCAGTGGCCAAGCTAATGGAGGAGAATCGTCCTGTCCCACGAGTACGACAGTACCGATTTGAACTGGATGGTCCGGAGTAGACCATTTCTGCCTAACTTGCAGCGTATGCAGATACTCTAGACGCCATTTTTTCCAAAAGGATTGAACCATGCTATCCAGCAACTGTTTACGCTCGTCAGCCCTTACGACAGTTCTGGCATCTAATATCCAATATCGCTGTCGTAAAATGGACATAAGAAGTCCCGGGCCGGTATGACAATTAATAACATGATAATGGTTTATTATTAAATCTACTACCCGATCGCGTTTGGGGAGTAAAATGGGATGCTTTACCTCGAAGGGCAAATTTGCCATAAACAGGCGTCCTTCAATACGTAAAATGCTATGTTCATCAAGAAACACGCACAAATTTTTTAATTTATTACAAGGGGATTTGCCATTTTTAAGGGCAATTATATCATTTGAAAAATGAAATTTTTGAACAGCGGAGATAAAATATCTTTCTGCAACCATCAGGTTATAAACAGCTCCAGACGAACGATTTATCTTTTTTATAAATTTTAGGACATAGACTACAATACGCAACAGTTTATCCCATGAAGACACAAGTTCAAATAATAAAGTAAAGACTGAATGTTCCGAATGAACAGTCGCTGTAAAAACCTTTGTCTTGTGCTCGGGTATTTTTTCAGCATTAGTTGGACAGAAGGTTTTCACCGGCCATTCAGAAACTGGCGTTCGCATCCACGTTGGCCCCTTCCACCATAACTCATGTGAGATGAGTTGCGAAGGTAGCATGCCACGCGATAAACAATCACTCGGGTTGTCGCTACCTGCGACGTGATAGAAGTTTTCGGGCGGAAGGTTTTCATGACACTGAGCAACGCGGTTACTAACGAACACCGACCAACGATGCGGTGATGAATGTATCCAAGATAACGCGATAGTCGAATCCGAAAAGGCATATATTCCTGCAATAGGCGAGCGGTAAGTATCATGAACAGTTTTGATTAATTTCGACATAAGTACCGCTGCGCAAAGCTCCAAACGAGCAAGTGTCGTAATTTTGGTGGGTGAAACCTTTGATTTCGCACACAGCAATCTACAAGTGATATCTCCGTTTGAAGCGGTGGTGTGTAAGTATATGACACAGCCATAACCTTTCATACTGGCGTCACAGAAGGCGACAACCAGAACGGTACTGTTGCTCAAAACACCACTGTGACGTGGAATTTTTAGAGTGGATAATAAAGAAAACTCTTGTATGAGATCAGAAAACCTTTTAATAACGTTTTCTGGAGGTGTATCATCCCAACCAATATTACATAGCCACAATTCTTTAATAAGTAATTTGGCATATAATATGACAGGAGCTACCAAGCCTAGGACGTCAAACAAGCGGGCGACTATGGAGAGTATGGTCCGCTTCGTACACTTCTCCTGGACATAAGAAGTCGTGAAAAAGTAGTTGTCGTCGGCTGGTTGCCAAGAGAGGCCTAACACCTTAGTGGCATTGTTAGAGCCCTCAGAAAAATTTATTGAGTCGCGAAGAGACTCAGGTACATTTTTAAGTAAAACTAAAGAATTACTCGTCCACTTAAGTATGACAGCATGGTGAGGAATATAATATCCCTCATCAGCAAAATCGTATTCATTGACCTCAGACAGGTAACCGCTTTCTATATAGTCGCTAATTACTTTATTGTAAATTAAACGTAAGTCCGGCGACTGTTTAAATCTGCGCTCCAAAGACATAAGTCGGCGCAAGGCGGCAGAACGCGAGTTACCAAGGTCACTCGGATTCTTACAGTAGGGTAAAGCAACACTGTACCGGCCATCGACCGCGCGAGTAACCGACGATAAATAAATATTTTCACATTCGGTCTCAGCCGGGCTTAAATATTTTATGCTCGGTATCTCTTCGATCTGCCAAAAATTTTGCATTAAATCGTTAAGAGCAATGGCAGATAACGAAGATGGTACAGCGACATTGCTGGGGTAATCACCCATTAAAATGTAATCGAATGCAGTCGATAAAGCGGGTGGCAACTTTGTCCCCGATTCGATTCTGTCACCTAAATAAATATATGGAAATAATTGTGCACCTAACACGACATCAACGTTGCCAGGAACATTCCATGACAAATCAGCAAGGGGTATACCCTCTAGGTAGCCCATGTCACCCTTAGATATATAATGACTGGGCAGTTGATCTGTAATACAATCAACTACTAACGCGTATATCGAATATTTATTATTTGGGTATACGCGGGACTCAATGTCCAAATATACGTAGCCCAGTATAGGACGAGAAGCTAAACCAATTCCTTTAATAAAAGAATTATTTAAAGGAATTATCGGCAATTTGAGTGCTTTACAACAATCAAGAGTAACTAAATTATTCTGTGAACCGTTATCAATTAAACATCTTATTATTACTTTCCCGTTATTATTATTTTTCGACCTTGCATAAACTTGAGCAGTCGACAGTAAAATTTGCATCTGCGGCTCCCCGAAAGACGCACGAGCCGCGTGGCGCTCACTAGCCATGTTCGCGTTTGCAGTAAACGAATTCGAACTCGGGCCACTCACAGGGCCACTACGCGTCGCACTAGCGGTCGACGATTCACCCTCATTAGGTATACTATGCGATGTAGACGCAGAACAACGGCATTTAGATTTTTTTACGTTTCTATTTTTAAAGTGTAAGAGGGTATGATGACGTTTTTGACATAGCTCGCATACAACAGATGATTTACAGGACGTTACAGTATGTGTAATAACAAGACAATTTACACAGCCATTTTTCGACTTTATAAATTCAAAACGGGCTATTGGTGTATCTAAGTTTTTAAATTGAACACAATTATAAACAGAATGATCAGTGTTATTACAAAAGACACAACGCCTAGAACGCGTTGCATGACTGTTATTATTAGCAATAAATGACTTATGTACTGATCGCGATGGATACGTAGACGTTTTATTTATTTTCACTACAGGGTCCGACGATCGATTCGAACTTGAATGATTTGTGTTTGAGCGTTCTAAAATTTTAACTCGATCTCGAATAAATAAATTTAACTTATCAAAGGAAGGCATTTCTTCGTTACGAACAGACGACTCAAAAGCCTGAATAGTATGCGAATCAATTTTTCTTAAAGCGCAATGTAAGAAAATGAAATCGGCAAGATCTTTGAAATTTAATTGTTTTAAAGCTAAAACGGAAGCTGAATATTTTTCAATGAATGAATCGAGACTGCCGGCTGTATCACTACAGCTCTTAGCATCTAAAATATTATTTAAGTAATGCGTTCCTAATGATCGCTTGTCTTGATATTTATTCACTAAATTATCCCATAAAATTTTATAAGTGTCGCCCGTAGGTACAATACCTGCGGTGACCTTCAGAGCGCCGTGTGTCAATTTATCCACTAAATATTGCACGCGCTGCGAGTCAGTCAGATCACTGTTGTTATGTATGTTAGATTTAAAAGATTCATAAAACGTAGGCCAATTCTCCATTTTCCCGTCAAAGTAAGGTAATTCAATCGGTGGCAATTTAATGTTATATTTTGACTGAAAATTATCATTCGAATCTTCACGTTTGGAGACATTTGATCGCAATGCTTGAACAATATAGTTCCTAACACGCTTTACTTTAAGGTATAAATCATCAAACGCATCCAAACATTGATAATCAATTTTGAATTTCGAATCTATCGATACTTGAATTTCGTATATTTCATCGAGGTATGTTTCGAACTGAATACGCATTTCGTCGATGATTTCAGACTTAACCATGAAATTCTCATTGCTTCTAGACGAAAAATCAGAAATATTTGATGCTAATTCATATAATTCATTCATACGAGCGTATAATCGCTCCTTCTTGGCGGTAAGTCGAGCTAAATTATTGTGAGCGGTCGCCATCTTATTACTGATGTAAAAAAGGTTATGCAAATATTATGCAATGTAATTTTTACTATAAATATGAATTTAAGGTTGCAAAAAACAACTGGATATTATTAATCCAAGCTTAAATCCAAAATATTACGTAAAATGGGACAAAAAATTACAGAAAACATACGTATGTATGTTCAATTTGCGTGTATTACGCAGAGAATTATTTATAATTAATTAAATTAAAGCTGGATGACATTCATCCGAGCTCCGAAGGACCAGAAATGGGATGGGCGGGCGCGCAATTATGACCCAAGCCCACTGTTGGGAAAGTGTAAACATCTCAATTAATGCCTACACCTCCAACACAATGTTAATCAAAAGCGTACTTACGGAATTCTTGAATCGAAGCCACCTCTCCTATATACAGTCACAGGATCCTGGACGTTCTTCCAGACTGCAGTCTGCCGCTTCAAGGTTCCGCTTGTAGTTTTTGATGGGTTTTAGATTAGTACTTAAGAATATTGTCGAACATAACCAAAGAACGTTAGTCGACGTGAGTACCGTACGTATGCAACCACGCCGCCATACTGGGGCAGGCGTAGATAATATTCTATTTTTATTTTTTTCTAATCATAGACAAAGATTATGGCCTATGATACTGTTCTCCTTCATCCAATATGAAAGGAGTTCGGTAAAGTGCGAATCAGAAACCGATAAGCACTCCTGAAAACATTATGCTGGCAAGCTAGCAATAATTGAGAGTGTTTTATATAGATATTAAACCTATGAAAAATGAAAGTAACATTATAATAACAAATCGCCTAACCAACGACTTTTAGTTTAATAAAGAATGGCTTGCAACTATTGGGTGTTTGAATTTTACAAATCGCTCGAATGCACTTTTTGTGGCTTATAAATACTTTCTGTTTATTGATATATTGGGCATGATGACAGATTTTTAAATACCTTTCCTTATCATAGGTACACGTCTCCTAGTTTCGAAAAAAGTTTATTTCAGCAATAAACTCAATTTTTAAAGTAAATTAATATATTTACGAAAACGCTCGTAGGTGTCATGGCGTCGGCTTGTTCGTCAAACTTCAAGCAACACGATGACATTAACTGAGACGTGAAGTCATTCCTTTTGATTGGCGTTTCAGATAACATGACTGATTGCTGTATTTAATACTTTTATTTTATTGAAAATCTTATTAATCTTAATATTTATATTAAAACGGGATCATATTTTAGAACTTTTTTTAGCATATATTATTCTGTAAAACTGCCTCAGAATTGCCTTTCAGCCTGTATAGAGACCTGAAAGTTTCAGGTCTCTATACAACTCCACATACATTTCAAAGCCTCAGTTCAAAGCATTTTGGTATATCGTCCATCGTCGTTGTGTCGTGTCGTGACCTATAAAAGTCGTCACAAATGTACAAACAGCTAGTGGCTTATATTTAGCTTTTTTCACATACTTTCAGTTATTCGCTGGTTTTTCTCTTCATTGTAACAGAAGTGTATGGAGTTCCGTTCAATCAGCTGATTGCTTCCAACCGAGCAATTTCACTTTGGTTCTCGATTTTGTTTGTATTCATTTGGTGTTGAATTTTTAGAAGTTTTTTGCTGTTGTCACGATGTCCTTGTTATTTATTTGAACTGGAAATATTTTACTTTTCGTGTACATTTTGTTGTGTGGCTTTCGATGTCAAGAGATATAAATAGACTCTTTCTTAAATGGAATGGTCGGTGTATTACAATATTGAAACCTTTTTACTAAAGGTTACGATACTAAAATAATTCTGCAAAATGCCATACTTACATATGAAAAAAATTAATAACTAAAGTCGATAAGCTATGCTAAAAGTGTCAATAAATTTTAATTTATTAGTATAGTTTTACGTTCTGAATGATTAGACCAGTTCCTGAAAAATTAAATGATGACTGATGAGTTTGTGTAGTAAAAATCTGAAAAATAAACCTTTAAAATTCAAGTGCCTTCTGACAGCATACAGAACAACCTCTGCCGTATGACTGACTTAGTAGCACAACTAGATATTTTTTCAAATATTATTTTATGAAATAGGATGAAACATTTTGGTTGAAATGTGTTGGACTTATATGAGGTAACAATCAGCTCTGGAATAGCGCAGTTAAATAAGATGTCGAGCAAGACTCACACTTACTTGACGTTGTGAGCAGACGTCCATAGCTGCAGCGACCACTTTACACCATGTGACTTGTATGTCTATCTGCTAGTCCATTGAACTAAAAGTTGTTTGTCTGTAAAGTCGGTTTACGGACATTTAAACGTGACAACGTCATAAAAATTCAATGAAAACCACATTAACATTACACTTCACTGTATAAAAAGTCGACGAACGGCGCAAGCCGAACGCTCAAGCCTCAACGTAACGTACAATGAGCGTAACGTACAATGAGTCATCCTTTTCGTGGGTGCAACCGGCGTTTATCAATTTATTAGACGTTGTCACGTCAAAAAATATTAGGGTCTTGGACACTATGCACAAAAAAATCAAAAACCTTACCTTAAAATGGTTGCACTAAATCACGCTTAGAGGGCAATATAATTGTTAATTATTTTTTATACATGATTTTTATTACCATTATTATTTATAAGTCAATTGACGTGACTGTGAAATGTATGGGGATGTCACGTTTTGACAGCTCATTAAAAGTATCTCAATTGACTTGGTAGTCCAAGACCGGATTCTGGATGGCTGAGTCCATCCGAGTGGCATGCAATTTATTAACGAACAAGTTGTCTCAAAATTCTCTGACTGTGCTCGTGACGATCTTAGACTGTGTGATATAAATAGGCGGGGTGTATACTCAGAATCTTTTTGAATCAGAATCTTCATAAGCGCCACATAATGGATTTTTTTGTATCGTTACAACTAGTTATTACGCAAAATATGTGTTTATACCCTCACTGCGACCCGCGTGGCACAATGGTTACCATGCCGGACTTACAATAGGGGTCCCGGGTTCGGTTCCTGGCGAAACAGAAATTTGAATGATGAGTTTAAATTTAAGTCTCATTTCTGCTATTTCAGTTTTTAAAACTCTTCAGCTATAGAATAATAGTACTTTTTTCAATCTTTTTAAGTCCCACTGCTGGCCACAGGAATTCTCTCATAATTGAGAGGATGTGATAGGGATTTAGGCCATAGTTCACCACGCTATCCAAGTGCGGATTGGTGGTCATCATGCTTTCAAAATAGTGTCTCATAATTTTGAGATGGCAATTGAATATCAAAATATTATTCACAACTGTAAAGCAGCGATAAATGCGCACATTACAAATTTCTTTGTTAGAGGTGCACACTGCACACTGAGCATTTGAACTTGGTATCTTCGTGTCAGAGACCGCGGTCTTTACCGCTTGGCTATCGCTGTTCTATAAAATAGATTAGAATAGAATAGTATAGATTAAATATTAATATAGACTCGTTAATCAGCTTTGAGAAAAACACTAATAGATTCTTTGTTAAACTCAATATTTCTATTATGAAAATGACTTGAAAATACATTTTATAAGAACCTGGATATTTTTGCGCCTTAGAAGACCCAAGAATACTGCAACAAATAAATCAGTTGTTTACAAGGAAGCGTTAAGTGTCACTTGGCAGCAGCTCGGTGCCGATGCAACTCGATTTGTGACCATTATTCACTGGTGTCGACAACGCTTTATAAGACACTATTTAAGTATTTTAAAGGAACATGTTCGCTGTGATAAAAAAGAAAAATATCGGAGTAAAGAAAAATGTACTCATATCTTCCGTGAAGCAATTCCATTATGTATCGATGGAAAGATATGGCTGTCGGCCAGAATTAAAGGAGGTGCCCGGAGACACCGAGTTGACATAAACCACCGGCGGGCACAAACCACCGGCGGGCACAATTAGCAAAGCAAATTAATTACCTATAATCATTACTCCACGATGAGGAATAAAATTAATAATGTAATTACGGTGTTTTTTATAAAAATCTTCTTCCCTTCATGTCTGAGAGAAAATCGAAGACATACCTAATGTTCACCAATCCGCACTTGACCAGCGCAGTGGACTATGGCATATGGCCTAGTAGAAAAAAGGCTCCGTATTTTGCGTCTAATATTGACTAACTAATATTATAATAGAATTCATAATTTTTCTGTAAGTTTTAATCTGTAAAATCCTTAGTTTTATTAAAAATTCACTTGAATCATTTTAATATTTGTATACCTTATAAAGTGAATAAATATTGCAAACCAAATTGTCTAAGAACAACATTTGTAAACACCCGTATTTGTGTAAATGAAACTCTTTAATTTGTGTTTGTATTTGTTTTCTCACAGAAAATATGACAAAATATCGAACGATCACAGAATAGCCGTCGTCACCCCTTGATTGAAGATTTCACGATTTAATTTTAGTCGTAACCGTTTACGATGTTTGACACAACGCCTTTGTGCGAGTGGCGTATCGCGTCTTGCCTCTTTGAGACATTATTTTTGGCCCTTTATGGCGTTTTGAATTAATGGCCAGGTGTGTTATGGTTACCGTTCTTTACAGGCTAGAATAAAAAAAAGAAAATATAAGCAATGTGTGCATAGCCCAGAAGCTGGAGTAGAATACAAGTAATCCTTTATCCAATTCTCGACCACGTCCAATTGACTCTGTTCTTTTTCTGTTTATACGGGATATTTTTGAAAAATAAAAGAAAAAATAACGCTTCACACTCATAGTCCCATTGTAGGATACCCTGTGTCGTGGGTAGACTGACATAAATATAAGGATACAAACACCCAGATCAGGAAGAGACCTCTAAATTCGTGATAATATATTATATATTACAGATATCTCCCCCGCTGAGAATCTAACCTTAGACCTCGTGCACGGCATATTGGCAGGGAGACCTCTTTTGCTGTAATTGATTAAAATGATTTTATTTTAGTCCTAACCATTTCAATACAACAACTTATAGATGGCATACTTATTCTATATTGATAGATAGATTGTTTCTGTTGAGAGCTCAAGAATGTTCCAATATGCGTCTCGTTTAAAAAAAACCTTTCATTGCATCAACTCAGCAGCTGGCGAAGTTAGTACTCAACAATTACAGCAAACCCGAGTGTCTCAGCTCAGCTAGGCGGTTGGACCAACTCTTGCCGCTCATAATCAAAGCTTTATCAAGACTCGAACTTCCCTGGCATGATTTATAGGCCATAACGAAGGTTTCATTTAAAAAGTACATCATCAACACATCACATTTTATTGACCCCTCTGATTTTATGTGCCTGTTTCAACAGCCTTACGCAGTAGGTTGACAAAATGTACACTTAAGAATAGAGCAACTGTATCCCCTGCCTGATCGTAAGACGTGACTAAAAGGGGGCTTCCGGGATTGCGGGCGGTGAGAGTGGGAGCTCGATCGTTCTAGCCAGCAGCACAGGAGTAGAATAGGCGGTGTGTGCGTGGCCGCATACTGTCGTAAGCATCGGAAAGTGCAGGAGAGCACATCTGCTCTCCCAAAGAAGGGCCCGTTCCAAGGCGCCGTGCGTGGAGGACACTGGTGCGTTCCATTGGAGATTTCGGAGTCCTCCCCAAGCACAGAGGTAGGCCACAAGGGGGTTTTAGTGCGGTCAAATCCCACATAACCCGATATCCTCTCCCAAGGTGCCCCTGGTAGCTGCTCTGCAGGCCATCCTCATGTTACAATCGTGCGAACGTCGGTCGGTCCCGAATCCTTACTTAGTTCCATACCAGCCACTACTACTACTATAATACTATAATCTCATGAAATGAAATGAAAATATTTTATTTGCACAAATAAATATGGGTGAAAAAAAGGTCTTACAAAATATTTAGAACACCGTATTTACCCCTTAGGGTGTACAAATTTTATTATATTAAATAAAATAATTATTTTAATGACTTAATGTAGGTAAACATAAATTCTTAAAATGACTATTACAGAAGGGTACCTACATAAGAAACATTAAAGTAGTTTTAAATTTTACAGTTTTAATTAATTAGACTTACACCCAATTTTGTACTTTTTATAATAATTTATTTTATTTGAACCATACGGGGTTCGCCGTCATCAGCTTTGGGCACACACCAGCTAAAGTTAAAATCTAAAGCTATTTAAACTTCAATTAAGGATATAAACTACCCAGCAATAACATTAAGTGCCAACACTAATTCGGCTAACATTATCGCATTAGCTGCCACTAATCTCCAATCGATAGCTTATTCAATATGTGTAATCGGATTCCGCATCACTTATTCATGACATAAACTAACAATAATGTATGGTATACACTTAGAATAATTACAATTACATTATAGAAACCAAGTTCGCGCGCCCAAATTGAAGCACGTTGATTGGTACGATTAATGGCACCAAACGCCGCCGCGCCGGGCCGCTCCGTAAGACTTTAAATTTTATCACAACACTTTTTAAAAACAAAAGAAGTTCTTTTCCCAGAAGAACTTTTCCCAGTGTATTCAATATTTTTTAGTATTTTATAGTTAATTTGGTCAAAATAAAAATATTTTCTTTGTCAGATGTGACAGCTGCAGGAATCTAGTGCTTCAATTTTGATAGCGCGCTTGTATGAAGACACTCATTATTCTAAGGCAGTTCCGTATCAGTTTAGTCGGAAATTCCAAATTGGACGCAAAAAATGATTTCAGCCATACTACCTACGTGATAGCTCCAAACATTTTCATAATAATTTATTTTATTTGAACCATACGAGGTTCGCAATCATCAGCTTTGGGCACCCACCAGGTTGGGTTTTTGTACACTGAGCAGTAAAAAAAACTAGCGGAAAAAAACCTCCCAGATTTTTGAGGACACAATTATTTACTACCTTCCGCCAGCGGCTTCGCCCGCGTGGACCCGTTTAATGGGTCCCCGTAAGATAAATAATAGCCTATGTGCTATTCCAGGCTTCATTACTATATTAAAATCTTAGGCGTTTAGCCAGTTGCTTCAACCGCATTGAGCCTATTACCCGTTTTCACGTAGGAATGAAGCAATTTCCCGCGGTAAAATGTAGCCTATGTTACTCAGGGTGAATGTAGCTTTCTAATCGTGAAAGAATTTTTAAATCGGAACAGTAAATTTTGAGTTTATTCATTACAAACCTACAAAAATACATATCTTTCCTCTTTATAATATTAGTATAGATGTAATTTTATTTTATTTGATTTATGTTATTCTATTTTATACCAATCGATAGACCGTCATATCTATCTCTATACATATATCTATCACTTTGATTGAATAAGCAGTCGAATGGAAATCAGAGCCCACTAACGCATCAGCCGTCCTGGCTGCAACCTTTTTGTGTCCCACTACTGGGCTTAGGTCTCTCTCTATTATTGTTAAGGTCCTCCTTAACAAGCATCTTAGAGCATCAAGGTATGACAGGTATGACACCCGTCAGAGGAGTGGCCTTTACGGGCGAACCCCTCGTCCCAACGTCCATGCACAATGTGCCTTCTAGTTATACAACTAGTGTGTCAGTGTTGTCAGTGCGTAGAAAATGACGTTGTTAATTGAAATTGACATATTTAGAAATGTATGCGGCTGTAGCGATGAAAGAATATTTGTGAATGTGTGACAAAATTAAAATGTGTGCGTTCTTCCCCCGCACCAGATTTGGCACAAAAATTCTGTATCGAAGCGAGGTGCTATGCCGTCTCTACTGAAGGGTGAGTCAGTAGCTTTGATGCTCTAAGGGTGTACTCGAGGTTACTCCACCATGCTGCTTCAATGCAGGTTAGTAAGCACAGAAACGCGCATGAAATTTTGCCAATAGCAGTCTTCTATCTCACACCTGACTGCGTTGCGTCCCTTTCGCCTAGCTGGATATATCGCTCGCGTTCTACGTCAGCCGCCAGGCTATTTGCGCCTCTAGCCATCTATCAAGCGTTAGTTTTTGTTTCGTGTCGGACCGTTGCAGTGCAGAAGTGGTGCCGAGTGGTGCGTTAGGCGTGTTGCGAACGGGGCGGTTTGTTTTCATACAAAACGCGCGGTGCGGCAACAGTGCAGCGTCAGTACCGCTAACGCTTGACAACAGGACGACAACGTCGAAAACTCCACGTGTTTACTTCGCTGTTGAATAGTGCGGTGAATATAGATGTAAGAGCAAATTTCATCGAATTTTCATTTATTACTTTACTTAAAATTTATGATATAATTTAACAATTAATAAATTAAACTTATTTGTAGAAACATGCTCTAGACATTCGTAGTTAATTGAAAAAAATATCTTGTTTTAAATCATGGTAAAAATTATGGAAACAACCAAAATTAGGTACATGTTAACGATAACATCGTTGATACTCTTTTTACGGGGACCTCTTTTTTGTTTTTGTTTCTATTTCATGTTGGAGTTTCGACGGGCAGTCGAAAAAGATATATTGTGCTTCTGTGCTCTTGTTTAATTTTTACTTTTTTGGTGTATTTTTGAATTATATCGGATAAATTTGATTTTGTTCGATATAGGTTAATTATAGTGCACGAGTGTTGTGAATAAAAATATTTCATGTTTTTCAACAAGAGCACTAACAGTAATCTTCTGTCATCAGAGCCCATGGCTTAACTGCGTTCAAATCATCACATTCACATCACTAGAAAACAAACCTACAGCAGTAAGATACGCTTTCAATACAGGCGTTTGGTGTCAGACTGCTGCCGTGCAGCGGCACGACAGTCGGTTATAACCAGCGACACGGTAAATGTATGTAAGGCAGCCGTCCGTCATAAAACGTCTAAATTGAAAGCGCCCTAATTCCGTCTTATTCTCAGCCGAAATTACGAACCTTTTTTTAGATACGATATTTTTATTAGTTCATTTCCTATGTCACATTCATCTGTGTAATCAGCAGTCGCTGAGCTATAAATAAATATCTTTGGACAATTCACACAACACCATCTGAATCTAAACTAAACAGAGCTTGTACTATGGTAATCAGAAAGCTGATAAACATACTTTTTTAATTTCAAATACATACTTAAATAGATAAATTAACACCCAGACACAGAACAAATAGTCATGTTCGTCACACAAATATTTGTCCTGGGTGGGAATCGAACCCACGACCTCGCGTTTCGCAGTCGGCTCATCACCCACTACGTCACGGAGGCTGTCAAATATACTATAATCATAAGTTATTCAATCGACAAAGACCTTTGAACCAAACAACGATAACGTTAAGTACTAACACTAATTCGGCCGCCATTATCGTATATTGCGGTCATTAGTCGCTACTAATTTGCTATTGGTCGTGCATTGAATGTGTAATTGTTTTCCAGGTTATTTATGGACTAAAAACATGGAAGGTTTTTTTCCGCCGGCTTTTTTCCTCTCGGTGTATAAAAACCTAGTAAATTGGGTACCCAAAGACCCCAAAGTGGATGATGCAGACAAAATATAAAACTCGTATAAGTAAAAATAAATAACTTTTATAATTAAAGTAAAATTGATAAAACAATACAATAAAAAATCACACAATATGGGTCAAAATAAAATCAGTGTTGTCTTCAATTAATTGGTTACCATGGTGGACTACATGTTAAATCCCTTTTAATTACGTAAGGCGACCTACACCCATATATCCCTACTAATATTATAAATTCGAAAGTAGCTCTGTCTGTCTCTTTGTCTGTCTGCTACGCTTTCCCGCCTAAACTACGGAACCAATTTTGATGAAATTTGGAGCACAGATAGAGTGGACCTTGGGAAAGGACATAGAATGGTTTTTATTCTACGGGAATTTATAAAACGAGTTCACGCGGATGAAGCAACACTAGAAAACTAAAAAAGTAAAAGTAGAACACTAAAAAAGAGATGATAAACAAAATGTTATTAGCAACCCCGGATATATTCTATAGCAGCTATCAGCTATTTAATAAATAAATAGCGCTATAGCAACCACTAATTCAGGCGATATTATCAAACGTTGCGCCTATTAGCGGCCACTAATCTCCTATAGATCGCTTATTCAATATGTGTAACCAAATCCCAGGTAATTTACACATATTCAGATGTAAGATAGGTACATAAATTATTGATGTGTATGTTGTGCTCTGTATTATATTAAATTTCTTGCTTTAACTTTCTATTTTATGGTACGAAGTTAAATAAAGTAAGTTCGAGTTTAAAGTAGGTACCTACTTAATAAATAAAAAAATTAAAAAAACCCCTACGCAAAAAATACTTATAGTTTAAGGAAACCCTTAAAAAGTAAAAAGTAATTGCAAAAACCTTTAATGAAAATTATAAAAAAAATCATGAACCGCACTTCAGATTCATAGCCAGATCCAGTAAAAGACTTTATCATCCTTAGGAGTTTTTATATTACTGTCAAATAAAATATTAAAGATTAAGTTATGACTCTTATGACAAACGGCGTTATGTTGGCAAGAAGTCGAAAAAGACATATTGTACTTTTGTTTTATTTTCATTTACTTGGTGTATTTTTGAGTTATATCGGATAAATTTGATGGCATTTTGTTTCGCCGCCGAAAATAATTATAGCGCACGAGTGTCGTGAAATAAAATAACAGTGCGTAAATATGTTTGTTCAGCTACATGCTACACGCCTTCCATTGGTCACGTTCTGCTAAAGAAGCTATCTCTTTATTTGAATGTCTGACTGACTGGCTTTCAAATTTAAAAAAACCGCAAGGAAATCGGTCCATTCGTTTGAGAGTTACGATGCTACAGACAGACACACACAGAGACAGACAGACAGACAGTCAAACTTATAACATCCCTCTTTTTGCGGCGGGGGTTAATAAAACAGTCCATGAAGCTACCGACCGCCACAGTAATGCCTGATAGTGATAATGTCAAAGTTTGGTAAATATAAAAATTAAATTAAATGAACCACACTGCCGCCACAAGCCACAAAATGTGGCTTAGTGGACAGGTAATTAATAAATTAATGGAATCAGGTGCTTCTGTGGACAGTAAATTCTAGTAAAACTCCGCTTAAAGTCGAAATTAATATTTTAATATTAACGTTTTCGATTAATTTTATGTTCATTAATGGTATTGCAATTAAGTGTTAATTAATTATTTAACACGCTAGTTGATAATTTCTATCGCTTTATGTAGGTAACACGAAATGTTAACCGCACCTATACTGCATAATTTTCCTCGCTTTCCGAGAAAACTTTTTTTTCCATGTTTAGGATTCCGTATCCAAAATGGCAAAAAAACGGAACCCTTATAGAATCGACATGTCTGTCTGTCTGTCGGTCCGTCCGTATGTCACAGCCACTTCATTCCAAAACTATTAAGACTTCAAAGTTGAAACTTAGTAGGTAGATGTAATCTCTGAACCGCTTTACGATTTTTATACAAAAAAATAATAATAAAGGGGACTCTCCATACATGGAACTCAAACAAATTTTTTTTTCAAACCTATTCGTGTAGGGTGTCTATAGATAGGTCGTTTAAAATGACATTGAGATTCCTAAAATCATTTCTTCTCAAAGTTAATCGTTTGAAAGATAAACACTTCCAAAGTGGTAAAATGTGTGTACCTCCCCCCCTCTAACTTTTAAAGTAAGAAAGTGAAAAATCTATCAAGAATATATGTTGTACATCTCAATAAAACCTTTCAACGAAAATTGGTTTGAACGAGATATAGTATGCAGTTTTTGAGATATAGGTAGTAAATTTTTTAAAACGGCAAATATAACTTTGTCTTTCATACAAACACTATGAAAAACAAAGTTATTTTTGCTGACGAAAAATAATAATGCTTGCTACTACGGAACCTTTCATGGGCGAGTCCGACTCGTACTTGGCCACTTTTTTTAATAATGGTATCGCAATCTCTACGCATATTGCCCGCGTCAAGTATAAATTTTGCACATTTGCACATCAGTCAGTCTAGTCAGACAAATGTTCAAGTAAAGCGATGGCTACTTTACCTTAACATGTTTGATGGAGTTTTGGAGGCAAGCCGAAAAAACATGTTTTCGCACTGTTATTATCTATCTATATTTCACAACACTCGTGCACTGTCATTAACCTACATATATCAAGCAAAATGCCATCAACCTTATTCGATATAACTCAAAAATACACTAAGAAAATGAAAATAAAACAAGGGCACAACTTGTCCCTTCAGACTCTTCCCGCCAAAGCTCGAGAAAACTTTTACCCTTCCTGAGTTTTATAGTAGTTTTTAGCTGCCATTTTCTTCGAGCAACAAACTTGCAAGGCGATGCCCATTAAATTTGATTAATAAATAATAAACATTACACACTCATAGCCCCCACTGTAAGGTAATTAATACCCTGTGTCGTGGGTACCATGGACACATACAAAGACTGGAACACAAACACCCAGACCGAAAACAAAAATTTAAACTCATCGTTCAAATTTCTGTTTCGCTAACCTGGGACCCCTCGATTGGCAGTCCAGTATGGTAACCATTGCGCCACGCAGCGCAGGTCGGCATTAATTAACACAAATACAGAACTTCAATACGCAATCGGGCAGAGTTACTGCCCATACTAGTATCACACTACTAATGAACCCCCTTAGAGGAACACTCGCTTTTATAGGCGTTTTCTCATACTTCGTCACATTTTTTATTCAACTACCGACAAGACTTCTTCTGCTAATAACTATCTGTGACAATGACAACTTTGATCAACGGATTAACGTGCCTTCCGAAGCGCAGAAATATGCATGAGATTGCCATAAGCGGTCACCCACCTTACACCCTACCGCGGCTGTTTCGCTGAGCTGCGTATAACGCTTACGTTATTGCTCCATGATACGCGCCTCTCAAGCTACCATGATAATAGTTTAATCCCTAAGATACCACAGGGATTCTGTTTAGAGTTACAAAATGAAATGTCACAAATCTCATCTGGACTCTACCTACCTACGACAAAGCTATTTGCTTAATCATATTATTCAAAGGTCTTGTTAGTAAAGTTTAAATTGACACCTAGAGTCGGTTGCAAGAGACATTTCAAATTATGCCGATAGTGCTGACCAGTTCAAGACAAACTATGTTATTTAACACCTACTTGTAACTTTGAGTCGTAGGTACCTAAGTTTTATCCTGGGTATCAGAAATTTTATAGTCACTTTAAAAATGGTTCCTTTAAATGTGGCATATGACACATTTATCCTCACATTGAACACGTCGTCTTCCTGGTCATCTTGAGGTTTTGCCGCATACAACATCAAGACGTGCGAGGGAATTTTTGAACTGAGTAAATTAATAATGTTTCACACTTATAACCCCAGAGTAGGGTAGATATACCCTGTGCCATGGGTACCATGTACACACACAATGACAGAAACACAAACACCCCGACCAAGAACAGTAAATTAAACTCATCGTTTAAATTACTGCCACGCTGGGAATCGGACCCGGAACTCTCCGATCGGCACCCCGGCGTAGTTGCGCCACATTGCGCCACACAGGTCGTCGAAATTTCATACTGCTGAATCGAGTCATGTCTATATAGTATAGTGTGTACTTATTTTTTAATTGGCCGCAACCCTTTTTACGTCCCACTGCTGGGCACGGGTCTCTCCCCATTATTGGGAAGGCCTGGAGCTTACTCCACCACGCTGCAGCGCTGCTCCAATGCGGGTGCCAACCCGCTGTCGGATGTTTTCAAACCGCCCATAAGGCCTCCGACAAGGTTCAAATCCTCGGCTCGCACCTCTGACAAAGAAATTTGTAATGTGCGTATTTATCGCTGCTCCATGGTGATGGAAAATATAGTGATATTTAATTAAAATAATTTTAAAAAAAATTAATTGATTACGATGTTTTCCATCGCCGTGCATGCCTGAGAGAAATTCATAATTTCTCGAAAGCATGACGTTCTCCAATCCGCACTTGGCCAGCGTGGTGGACAATGACCTAAATCCCTCTCAATTGTGTGAGAAGGAGCCCTGTGCCCAGCAGTGGGACATAAAAAAAGGTTGAAAAAAAAAACATAGGCTACTTTATACCGCGGGGAAAAATTAAATGCTTCATTCCTAAGTGAAAACGGGTAATACGGTCAACGCGGTTGAAGCAACTGGCTAAACGCCTACGATTTTAATATAATGAAGCCTGTACTAGCACATAGGCTAATTTTTATCCTACGGGGATCCATTAAACGGGTCCACGCGGGCGAACCCGCTGGCGGAAGGCTAGTAGAGTATAAGAAGAAAACTAGAAATGTAAATAAAACCGGAGCGTAGTTGCGCACATTTGCTATAATTTCCCATTGTGATGTAATGGATTTTTAATTCATTTACGTGACCTATTTTAAAACTTACTAACTCATCTAATTTTAATATTCCACACCAAAATTAATGAATGCAAATTTATATCAACAAAATTGTGTTACGATTTCAAGTGAACGTCACTGCTCTTCAGCTGTAATCGTTAATCAGATACACCATTACATGCGAAATTAGCCTTTAATCTTTAAACTATAGCAGCGAGTTTCGGCCGAAGTAATTTGGGGAATTAGTCGATACAAAACTCAAGCTAAATTGGTTTTTATCTTACTTGCTATTAAGGCGAGTTTAGAGTGCAATCGCAACCAATATTGCTTGATAGTGTTGGGAAATTATATCGACGTCAACGCGTTGTGGTCGAATCGGCACGTTGCCTGTAATTACATACAAATGGATAATTGCCTAGTGTTGCCAGCTCATTTTCATTGTTACCCGATATTCTGTACGAAATTGCAGAACTTTTCCGCGTAAATAGCAATGAAATCTCAGTAGTTAGCAATTAAAATCATAATGTCGATAATTGCGAGGTTTTGGAACGGCACTTGGAAATATCGATGTTTGCTGATCATGATTGAATTAGTGTGACGGACAGTTTAAACTTATAATTACTGTTTATTGGTGTTTCCAATGTAATTTATTTTAATGATGCAGTAATTTAAATGTAAAAGGCAAATGTTGATTCTGTATTTAGCTTGTAAACTATTTAGTAACATAATTAAATGTTAGTTTGAAATTACATTCGAAGGCAGAAGTATAAATGCATTGCCCGTTTTTCCTTTCATATGTATAAATAATATTGTAATAGGTTTTAGAAAAAAATCTTAAGACCTAAAACTCTAAAAGTTGAATTTTTTGTATTTTTTTTATTCAGTAAATTGTATTTATTTAAAAAGAGAAGATATAAAGCGATCCCCGTAAAACTGACCAGTCTTGAATTTAGACAGGTTTTGCAACTATATTTTTTATAGACTATTAGTATGTTTTGGACCAATTTCATATTATTGTCATCATTTTACGGATGAAACTATAATATGACTTATCTTATCTGTTCTAGTATTTTTTTGACATCAAACACTATGATATTTTATTGGTTAGCAAAAATAAAAATAAAAAGTAATATACGTTATAAAACGTGGTTGCACGTTTTATAATTTTTTTTAGTAATCCACAGCAAGATCAAACTGTACTGTATGTACCCTTAGAATAACTACATTATAGAAACCAAGTTCGCGCGCCCATATTGAAACATGTTAATTGGTGCCATTAATGGTACCAAACGTCGCTCTGCTCCGTAAGATTCAAGGTTAAAACAGTCTCCTGAAAAAAATTTATTACGGTTTAACACAATTTAACAGCACAGTGAAGTTTTCAATATTTTGAAGTATTTTATAGTTAATTTGGTCAAAATAAAAATATTTTGTTTGTCAGATGTGACATCTGTGTGAATCTATTTAGTGCTTCAATTTTGATAGCGCGCTTGTATGAAGACTGACGTTCTTAACGTTATTATTCTAAGACTGTACCACTCGTACAGACATGAAAGCACTTTAATTTGAAATAATAAAGCAACTATAATGCTGTCCTATTTCAGAACCATATTTCGAATGTTACTGGAAGATATTATTATTTACTACTGTTTACGCTGCGATCACCGTTCGCCGCGCTCGACGCGACCTCTCACTACTACCCTGAGTGCGCCCGCGCAAAGACACGTTCTTACCTATGTCATGTATTTTTTTTACTAGTTCAATACATACGCTTAAACCAAATTTCTACGAATTATCATTTTACACCACGCAACTCCTCCGTCTCAACATAAGTGGACCTTCGAGGCCAAATGTACACTGGAACAGCGAATAAGAAGAAGATTTCGGAGTGATCAGCATTGCGAGCGGTGTAATTTCTTATCCACTTCGAACGTCCCAACCGCCATCTTTTGTTAAGTGTGCAGTGCCAACTAATCGGTTTGTTTTCACCTAAACTGTGAGTACGCCTTTAATTATTTAGTGTTATTTCGTGTTTTTACTTGGTGTTCTCTCGTGATTCCCCAAAATGAATCCAGATAAATTAGTTCTTCCGGGAGCATCCGATTTCTCCGAAAAATCTCCTAGAAGCGCGAACAATAATAAAAATAGCGATAAAATATCAGAATTAATTAAAAAACGGGGTGTAATTCGGGGTCGATTAACAATTCTTACAAAATATTTAAATAGTATTGATTCAGAAGTTCTAAATTCTAGTCAAAATAAACGTACAGAGTTACAACTTCGAATTGAAGGCGCTGTTAAATTCTTTCAAGAATTCAGCAACATTCAAAGTGAAATTGAAGTGTTAGTCGACGATCACGAACTATTTTCTCAGTTAGAATTGCGTGAGGGTTTTGAAAATGCGTATTATAGTATTATCGCAAAAGCAAAGGGTTTGCTGTCGGATGGTGAGGCTGCTCCACCCGCTTCCAGCTCTTCACACAACTCTCATGCTGTAAAATTACCGACAATAACTATACCTACATTTGAGGGATCGTATGAGAACTTTTTAGAATACAGAGACACATTTCTATCTCTTGTACATAATAACAAGGAAATAACACCTATACAAAAATTTCACTATTTAAAATCTTCGTTAAAGGGCGCAGCAGCACTAGTCATTGATTCTTTAGAATTTTCGGCAAATAATTACTCGGTAGCTTGGGACTTAATTTGTAATAGATTCAATAACACTCGTTTGTTAATACATAACCATGTCAAGGCCTTATTTTCCATTCCAAATCTTGCGAAAGAATCACCTATACATATTCGAAAGCTAATTGATACACTTTTAAAAAATATGCGTGCGTTAAAACTTCTTAACGAACCGGTAGATTCGTGGGACACACTGATAATTTATTTAGTTGTTTCCAAGTTAGACAACACCACGGAACGCGAATGGGAACAATTTCGTAGCTCCCTAGCCGTGGATAATATGAGTGGCAGCTCCCAGGATGCTACGCCGGTTGTAAAAGTGCATCATTTGGTTAAATTTCTCAAAGATAGGGCTGACATGCTGGAGACGCTATTAGTATCACATAGCAGTAACAATAAAGCGGCTAAACAAACTGCATTATCTAAGGTTCATTGTCACGTGTCACCGGGCGCACAGAAATCTCAAAATTCGCAACACAACAAAAAATCACATACATGTTTGGTGTGCAATTATAATCACCCTATTTATACTTGCCAAACATTTATTGATTTGAGCCTAGCTGACAAGCTTAAATTAGTTCAAGAAAATAATTTATGTCGTAATTGTTTACGAGCGGGACATTCATTATCTAATTGTAAGTTTAGCTCCTGCCGTAAATGCAATAAGCGTCATAATACTTTGATTCATGAAGATCAGCCGACCGCCGCCGCTTCGAGTGCATTTGTTTCAATGACAAATAACAAACCGGTTTTTTCTATTGAAAAACACTCGGGCGACGAGAGCATCGGTGAATGCAGTCATTCGCATTCGCATGCCGCGCGCTTAGACGTTCAGGTACAAAGTTCAAATTCGCATAATGTGCAGCCCGTGCTGCTGTCAACTGCGCTCGTTGAAATAATTAATCGTAATAACAATAAACATCATGTCGCGCGCGCCCTACTCGACTGTGGGAGCGAAAGATGTTTTGTTACTAAACGAATATGCGATCTACTCAACATTTCTACTTTACAGTCCACTGTTCACATTAAAGGCGTTGGAAACTCAATATCACAAAGCACCCAGTCTTGTGATATCGAGATTAAGGCGCTATCCAACTCCTTTTTTACGCGTTTGCAATGTTCGGTGTTAAACGAAATTACGTCATCGTTGCCACCGGCTGCTATTAGAAGCGATCTGTTGGAATTACAGATACCTACCAATATTCGATTAGCGGATCCGACATTTTACGAAAGTAAACGGATCGATATTTTAATAGGCGCGGATATATTTTGGAATCTTTTAAGCGAAGGAAGAATAAAGCTTAAAAACGGACCCTACCTACAAAACACGAAATTAGGCTGGATTATTTCAGGACCAATTTCATCTAAATTTAATTTTAAACGCGATACGACAGTCCGATGCAATTTTAGTCAGTCTGTTGATCAGCAATTAAAATTGTTTTGGGAGTTAGAAGAGCTTCCAAAGGCTTCATTACTCAGTGATGATGAAGTCGCTTGCGAAAATCATTTCATTAAGAATACTAAGCGTAATCCGGATGGTAGGTTTTTAGTTCACATTCCATTCAAACATTCACCAAGTCTGTTAGGCGATACTTACTCGATAGCTGAAAGGCGTTTTTTATCACTAGAAAAGCGTTTACAACGCACACCAATATATAAACAGATGTATACCGATTTCATGAAAGAATACATTGATCTTGGTCATATGAGTAAGGTCGAGTCATACGGTAAACCATATTATTTTCTTTGTCATCACGCAGTTTATCGCGAGCACAGTACCAGTACTAAATTACGGGTAGTGTTTTCAGGTAGTGAAAAATCTACAACAAACTTTTCACTTAATGACTTGCAGTTAGTTGGGTCACCCATACAAGGCGACTTATTAGCGATTTTATTAAGATTTCGTCAGCACAGATATGTAGTTTGCGCCGATATCGAAAAGGCATACCGTCAGGTTTTAGTCGACGAGTCTCAACGTGACTTGCAATTGATTCTTTGGCGCGACAACCCTCGCGATAGGTTAGGTATTTACAGATTGAATACTATAACTTATGGTACATCTAGTGGTGCTTATCTTACCGTGAGGTGTCTAAAGCAATTAGCGGCTGAATGCGAAGACTTAGATGTCAAGCGAGTTATTAGCGAAGACTTTTATGTTGATGACTTAATTACAGGCTCGGATTCCATACAGCATATTTTACAGATTTGTGATAAAACTAAAACGATTTTAGCTTCCGGTTGCTTTCCTCTGCGGAAATGGGTATACAACTTTAAAAATAATTGTGATAATAAAGATCTTTCCTTAGGCGAAAACGTTAACTGTCGTACATTAGGATTAGGGTGGAACAACGGCTCTGATGAACTTTATTATCATTCAGAATTTAAGAGTGACAATGTACAAATTACTAAGCGTTTTATACTCTCCAGCGTTTCTCAAATTTTCGATCCACTCGGTTTACTTAGCCCTTTCATAATGTTAGGCAAAATTTTATTACAAAGGCTGTGGCTTTTAAATTTAGAGTGGGATGATGCGGTCCCCTGCGACGTCGCCAGTGCTTGGAACCTATTCGAAAGTTCGTTACCGGTGCTTAAATACCTACGCGTCCCGCGTCATGCTATCGGCGCGTGCCCCGAACACCTGCAACTCCACATATTCACGGACGCGTCACAGTTAGGCTATGGAGCGTGCGCTTATATTCGAACATTAAATAAAGATAATACAGTTGAAGTTAATTTGCTGTGTTCCAAGGGAAAGGTTGCACCTATAAAACCACTTAGTATTCCTCGACTAGAACTGTGTGGGGCTTTGCTTGGTGCGAAGCTTTATTCGAAAATAATAGAATCTCTGCATTGTAATTTTCATAGTATCGTTTTTTGGACGGACTCAACTATTGTCTTGGGGTGGTTGCGTACGGCACCAAACTTACTTAAAACTTTTATTCAAAACAGGGCTGTGGAGATACGTGAATTGACACAGGAACTACCATGGTGTCATGTCAGTGGTAAAGAAAATCCCGCTGATTTCGTTTCGCGGGGTCTACCACTCGACACACTTAACACCTCTAGTCTTTGGTGGCATGGACCGTCATTCCTTGCCGACCCACAGTTTAGTATTCCCAGTACATCATGCGACATTACATTGCAGGACTTGCCCGAAATTCGAAATACATCTTTGACACACGTGCTTGTAAGTAACGGTAATAGCGTAGCATTTAAATTTCCATTTGAAAAATTTTCTCAACTTGATCGTTTGACTCGCGGAGTAGCACGTTTGAAGCGTGCTCTATACAACAAGCGTCACCCTCATAGCTCGCGCACGGGAACCTTGAGTGTCGACGAATTAAAAGAATCTTTAAATGTTCTTATTCGTTTCGCACAGTTAGATTCATTTTCAGACGTTTACAATTTGTTAATTAATAAAAAGGCTTTGCCTAATAAACACCATTTATCAAATTTGAATTTATTTATTGATTCTAACAATATTATTCGAGTAGGTGGGCGACTAAAAAATTCTTTGGATTTCGATTATAATAAAAGGCATCCAATTTTGATTTCATGCAAACACCATTTCGCAATTCTACTTTTTCGTCGCGAACATATTAATTTATTACACGCTGCGCCGCAGCTTCTTCTGTTTACCCTTAGAGAAACGTGGTGGCCTGTCGGCGGACGCAACCTGGCCAGAAAAATTGTCCATGACTGTGTTTTGTGTGCACGTTTGCGAGCCAAGACACCGGCACCTATCATGGGCAATTTGCCTAAAGAACGATTAAGTCCAGGCTATCCATTTATGTACTGTGGTGTGGACTACGCTGGTCCGGTGCTGCTTTTAAATAGGAAGGGTAGGGGAGCTAAAACTTCGAAGGCCTACATTTGTTTATTTATTTGCTTCACTACTCGCGCCGTACACTTGGAGCTGGTAAGCGACCTCACCACTGATGCTTATTTACTAGCTTTAAAAAGATTTATATCGCGACGTTCAAAACCATCCGAAATTCATTCTGACAATGGTAAGTGTTTCGTTGGGCTAATGCACGAGTTCTCAAAATTTTTATCTTCGTGTTCGGAGGAAATAGCGACTTATGCCGCTAGCCAGGGTATAAAGTTTAAATTCATCCCTCCTTACGCTCCCCATTTTGGTGGATCGTGGGAGTCTGGAATACGTCTGTGTAAATTTCACCTTCGCAGAGTAGTTGGCAATGCGCATTTAACTTTCGAGGAGTTCAGTACCGTGTTGGCTATGATTGAGGCTGTGCTGAACTCTCGACCCCTCACTCCTCTATCTCCTGATCCACAAGATTTGATGCCTCTCACTCCTGCAAGTTTCCTTGTTGGCCGTCCTTTAACTGCACCCGCTTGCGCTGACCTGCAGGACAAGCCAATGCATAGCTTGACTCTATATCAGCGAGTAGAGCAAATCCGACAACATTTTTGGAGGCGCTGGTCAACAGAATATGTCTCGGAGCTTCAAACCAGGGCGAAATGGAAAATCCATCAATCCGAACTGCAACTGGGAACCATGGTCGTTATTAAGGACAATAATTCGCCACCCCTGCGATGGAGTCTTGGGCGAATCGTAGCTGTGCATCCTGGACATGACGGCATAGCGAGGGTTGCCGACATTCGGACTGCGTCAGGCATCGTGCGGAGAGCTTTTTCGAAGATCTGCCCTCTTCCTGTCGACATCGAAGCCCATTGAAAGCCACTGCTTCCAAGGCCGGGGGCATGTTTACGCTGCGATCACCGTTCGCCGCGCTCGACGCGACCTCTCACTACTACCCTGAGTGCGCCCGCGCAAAGACACGTTCTTACCTATGTCATGTATTTTTTTTACTAGTTCAATACATACGCTTAAACCAAATTTCTACGAATTATCATTTTACACCACGCAACTCCTCCGTCTCAACAACTACACTCTGTGTTAAGCTCATAATCTGATCATTAGCCGGAGTACAAATATGAGCAGAAGAAGACTGCCTAAAATAGTTTATTTTAATGCTCACATATATCGATTTCGCTTAATGAAGTTCATTAATATACAAGATGATATATCTGGTGAAGTCACTAGAGTTGTTTTTTGACGTGATAACGTCTTTAAAATCGTTTTAGTCGGGTGACATGTTCAGAAACTTGTGTCACACCAAAACCTCACGAGCGCGATCGCAGGTATAACGAGAGAGAGAGACGGACCGATCTCCCGTCTCATCTCGAGCGCTGCCAGTCATTCCGTGAAACTTGTCACGCGAAATCCTCACGAGCGGAGGCTGGCATAGCGTTCGAGTGAGTGGACCGATCTTCCGTCTCTCTCACTCTAGCGGCATACAAACGAATGGAGATTTTCTCGTGCGGACGTTATCACGTAAACATCTCGATCGTAAACCTACTTTACAAACAATTTGCCGTTTTTTTTACGAGTATTTTCGGTTATTAAAAATCATTTTAGAATAGAATAGTAGTTTAGAGTACGCCTTTTTTTCTTTTCATTTAGTGTATCTCTTGAATGTGGGTGTATAGATCCATGCCCAGCAGCGGGATAAAAAAGTAAAGGTCATTATAGGTCATTGGCGATGGTGTTTGAACTCGGGACTTATGCGTTGAAGACGATAATCTTTAACGTTGTCTATCTTACACATATCTTACCTCATCGCTGCCCATCTAGACGTAATACATACGATGACATATCTAACAAATTTTTAGATTTGTTACGCTGGTTCTTAATCAAAAAGTACGTTAAGGTAGTTCTTGTTAGAAGTACTAGTACTGTAAGAAAAACCATGTTTGGTTTTTTGTGTTTTTGAACTGCTCAAACGAGCCATCTTCATACATATGTACACGGGACGACGAGGTTACAATAATAAGAGCAGGCACCTCACGTGATATTAAATGGACAATGGACAGATGGATATCCACTCACAATTTTAAGGAAGCTTAAGTTTGAGGTCCCGTGCAGTTTCGATGCTACTCTAGAGGCGGATGATTGCCTAATTTCAGTCTGGCTAGCAACCACACCGTTTCACCTAGATACAATAGAATTCATTTATTCACGGCAGAAATGAGTGCAGTGCAGTGGTGATATACTTACCGGTTGAACATAAAACATGCAAGTTAAAGCATCTACATAAAATAAGATTGATCAATAAGAATCATTTAGATTCAAAACTTTGACCTATGAAAATTATGAAACCATTTTTAGGGTTCCTTACCTCGAAAGGAAAAAACGCAACCATTACAGGATTACTTTGTTGTCCGTCCGTCTGTCTGTCTATCAAGACCCTTTTTCTCAGGAACGCATGGAGATATCAAAAGCTGGAATTAAACGCAACCCTTACAGGATCACTTTGTTGTCCGTCCGTCTGTGAAGACCGTTTTTCTCAGGGACGCGTGGAGATGTCAAGCTGCAATGTATATCAAATTCTTAGGTCTACTGTCCCTTGGAGCTGTGAAAAGAAATCAACCTTCTAAGCCAGCGCAATTAAAAGATAGAGCCGTTTATGCGGCAAATTTTCGACACTCGCAAGGGAATCAAAACCTACACGGTATTTCCTGTGAACTCAGAATCTTTAAATTGGGTACGAAGCAACATTTTATAGCACATGACTGCAACCCTTTTTGCGTCCCACTGCTGGGCACGGGTCTCTCCCCATGATTGGGGAGGCCTGGAGCTTACTCCACCACGCTGCTCCAATGCGGGTTAGTGGAGATGCGGGTTAGTGGCCAACCCGCTGTCGGATGTTTTCAAACCGCCCATAAGGCCTCCGACAAGGTTTGACGACTGTTATCTATCGACAACAACCGGGACCGACGGCTTAACGTGCCCTCCGAAGCACAGAAACGCGAATGAAATTGTTTGCCACTAGCGGTCACCCATCTCACACCCGACCGCGCCCGTTTGGCTCAGCTGCATAGATCGCTTGCGTTCTACGCTAACCGCCGGGCCATGCTCGCTTTATAGCACATACAAGGGATAAATTGCGAAAACCGTTAATTTTTAGTTACATCATATATTAAAAATATTTTACGCAACCCTCGGTGCGCCAGTCCGACTCGCACTTGGCCGGTTTTTATTAGGTGACTGCTACACTCACCAGTGCTACACTCACCACTTTCGAAAGTATAACCCAATAAATGCTTTAGCGGTGACACAGTTCAACCGAGTCAATAAAACTTCTAGAAAAAGATTCTAAACCCTACCTGATTTAGTATTTCGTATCACATACCTAATCCCATCATAAACGAGAATGCAAACTGAGAAACATGAGTTCTAAACTGTGATATCATCTAATTTAATGCTACAATATGATGATTTAATGATTGCCATAAATATAAAAGGTTTAATTGAGTTATGATTATGAGCTTGCCATAATCTCGTGTCAGTGACTTACGGTAGTAACTTGTTGTAGTGAAGGAAGCAGTGCACGTCATAGTATCGGTAAAATTAAAACAAACTTTAACTTTAAAATAAACTGTATTCTTTATAAAAACTTTTTATAAAAACACTTCTTTTGCCAAAGAAAAAGCGCCCAACAACCTAAATCAATAACTAAAATAATTAAAGACACTTCAACTCAGTTGTGCGCGCGGCGCTATGTGTGCGTGGGCTAGTAATTATGCAGTTTTAATTTGTGTGACAGTGACGCGGCCGTGGTCGTCCGAGCAACTTCACTGTACCTCTTGTCACGCACACAAAGTCACTGTGTATATACAGGTTTACCCACACATAGCGCCGCGCGCACAACTGAGTTGAAGTATCTGTACAATATTTTCTATTTATTGTTTAGTAATTAAGAAATGAAAATAATTTGAACTTATTTATAAATTAGCTTAAAGGGATAGTAAGGTAGTGAATGGCAATAAATATGATCTAATCAAAAAACAAAACTGGTAAAAGCAATCTCTTCTAATATTATAAATTCGAAAGTAACTCTGTCTGTCTGCTATACTTTACCGCTTAAACTACTGAACCAATTTTAATGAAATTTAGAACACAGATAGAGTGGACTTTGGGAAAAGACATAGGATGATTTTTATCCTACGGGAACCTATAAAACGGGTACACGCGGGCGGAAACGCTGCTGGAAGGCTAGTAAGTAAATATGGACATTCTATTTTTCACTAAGGGAACACACGCAGTTCCCTTAATATTACAATAGGCTACTCGTAAATGATGCTGCCGCTACTGTGCGACTTCATATTGTTTCGTTTTGATTTGTTTATTTTTGAAAAAGGGAAGGTAGATGGCGCTGTACCGCTTTATGTATCTGAATAATGCAGTAACTTAGCTTATAGTTTGACAAGACACGTCGCCAGTCAAAAATTGAACTAATCCATCGCATCAGATGTTTTGCATCAACAATCGATACCAATCATCTCACCACTAGCGCGTATTTCCGTCGCACGTCGCAAGCGCAGCTGTCGCGATGCGTTCTCCTTCAGCGCATTTCACGAACCGCGTATGTTAACAACATTGTTGTGACAGCCCTGACTGTTCTCCAAATTGGAACATTGGGCCGGAGCGGGATTTTGCCGGAAAGTTGTATTAATTAATATGAGTCAATTCTCGAAATTCTCAAGATTTTTGGTGGTTATTCTTAGACTTAAAAAGTTACATGACCACCATCTTATATTATTAGGTGGACATCGTAGTCTATATTCCGAGAAGTAACTTACTTGAAATTGCAACAATTTTCTTGGCTTTCCTATTTGTGAAGTAGAGAATTAGCCTTTTTATATAAATATAGACAAGTAGACGAGCATAGCCCGGCGGTTTGGAAATGCGCATTGCCCAGCGGTTATGAAGCGGGCATGGCCCGTCGGTTAGCGTAGTACGCAAGCGATCTATGCGACTAAGCCAAACGGGCGCGGTCGGGTGTGAGATGGGTGACCACTAGTGGCAACAAATATCATGCGCGTTTCCGTGCTTCGGAGGGCACGTTAAGCTGTCGGTTCCGGTTGTTGTCGATAGATAACAGTCGTCCTTTTCGGAGGCCTTATGGGCGGTTTGAAAACATTGGACAGCGGGTTGGCCACTAACCCGCATCTCCACCAACCCGCATTGAAGCAGCGTGGTGGAGTAAGCTCCAGGTCTCCCCAATAGGGGGGAGAGACTCGTGCCCAGCAGTGGGACGTAAAAGGGTTGCAGCCAAGACGAGCATACAGACTACGTGGTGTTAAGTGGTCATTGCAGCCCATGGCCCATTCATCGGTTTTTTTTTAATTTTTATTTATTTATATTTGAATGGAGTAGCAGACGAGCATGCAGGTCACGTGGTGCTAAGTGGTCGTTGCAGCCCATGGACATCTACATACAACCTCAAGCAAGCATAGGTAAGTCTTGTCTGAGGTCGTATGCGGTTGCGCTGCTACTCCGGAGGCTGGTGGTCGCCTCATGTAAGTGTGGCCGGCAACTGCACCTTTCCACTGAAACACAACAGAGTTGGTTCACGGCAGAAGTGGGTGCAGCGGTGGTTCTTCCCCGGGCGAACCATAATAGTTCTACCACCTAAAGCTACGGAATACAATAGAATTGCTTCAAATGGCAGAAATGGCTGCAGCTGTGATATTTCCACGGTTGAAAATGCAAGTGCTACCTTTTAACTACCAACATTAAAAAATACGAAAAGTGTTTTCTTCAACAAAAAAACAGTACAAACTATTATATTTCCTATTAAAGCTCGTTAACTCAGTTTTCCGAGTTTATTCTAGGTTTATTCATTATTCATAGAGTTTTCACGGAAGCGAGCACTTGCTAAGCCGACAAAGTCGCGGATTAAAATGTGTTTTGTGTTAAAACTATTAACAAGTCTTTTGTGGTAGTTTTTAAAATAAAATAATAATATGTTATTTATTATTAAATCAAATATCATACCGACATAGCTCTCAAAATTTGCAAGCTGAAGTGGCAATGGGCAGGCCATATAGTTAGAAGAACCGACAACCGATGGGGAAGAAAGGTTCTCGAATGGCGACCACATCTCGGCAAAAGGAGTACAGGCCGCCCTCCAACCAGGTGGACTGATGACCTGAAGAAGACAGCGGGAAGTCGCTGGATTCAGAAGGCTCAGGACCGGGAGGAGTGGCGAACGTTAGGGGACGCCTATGTCCAGCAGTGGACTATAAAAGGCTGATGGATGGATGGATGGATGGAAATCAAATAACTCCACTAATACCCACTTTGAGTACAATAAGTCCACCAATCCGCACTTAGCCTGCGTGGTGGACTATGGCCTTTTTTGTATCGCGTGAAAACCTTGATAAGGTACCCGGCACCTTAGGAGATGATACCGGGTTTTGTGGGATATGACCTCACTAAGACCTCCTCCAACCCGCATTGGAGCAGCGTGGTGGAGTAAGCTCCAGGCCTCCCCAATATGGGGGAGACACCCATGCCCAGCAGTGGGAAATAGGGTTGCGCGTAGGTATTGAATATGTTTTTTTATGATTTGAGTGCACTATTTCGCGTTATTATGATGCAAACTATTATTATTAATTATTAAGTCCGTTTAAGTTTATTAGTCCTTCAATTTTATGTGTCAAAATGGGTGCCTCATAATGGTGCGCTGGCAGTGCTGGGACGAATTTGTAGGTAGCTCTCTCAGAACATTTTTTTTACAGAACGAATCTTCCAACCTGTGCTTCGCTAGCGTTGGGCGATTTAAATTGTTTCAATTCAATTTATTCTGACCGGAGATATATATGCAAAATGGAATAATAAAAAGGGATGAAAAATATAAGTGAGAAAAACCTTTAAAATATCAATTTGAAATATTTGAAATATTTGTATTCTCACAAATATATTCTAGAAATATCCAATATCTCAAAGCGATCAGTCATATTAGCGTTAATCAATATTATGAACTGCCGCTTTTACTTACAATAATATTCTTAAAAACTTCTTTGCCCTTAACATTATTACAGGCGCTTTGATTTATAGATGCTGTTTAGCGATAATTTTGCATTCGAAAGAAATCCTGTTGATCATTCATAGTTTAACTATAGCTTTAAAGGTGTGGTTGCCGGTCAGACTAAGAACAGGCACTCATTAGCCTCTCAAGTTGCAGCAAAGTACGACCTTGGTGACTTAGGCTTGGAATTGTGAATCGGTCCATGACAGCATGACCGATAGACTTGAATACGAAAGTCAAATAAAATATAATGCTCACATATCAACAGGCTGTCATCCTTGAAATCCGTCCACTAAAAGCTACCAGAATATTTACACATACATAATTGGCAAATGCAGCTTTTTACACTAAAAGTCATTGCGCTAAAAATTGATTGTCAAGCATTTAGCGCCCTTAAACGGCCCGTCGAACTACTTCCGAAGATAGGTGGCGAAATCGAGTGGATCCGAATTCTCTAGAGGCTGTAAAAAGTCCTCATTGTCTGAAATACGTGATCGGAATGCCTGCGTGCGATGGCTCGCGTCACAAATTATTATTTCTCGCTGACTTCTTTTATTTCCTACGTGGATGTAGATTAGACTGGATACGACTGGGTCAGCTGTCTTAATGAAAATTTAAAGTTTTTATTTCAAGTAAAAACATATAATAAAAAACGGTTTGCACTCCGGTAGTGCCGGCAGAAGTGAAAACTTGAACATTAACGTTGTGCATTTTTGATATTTTGGAATGGTTAGGGAATAATTTTGCACGAATTGCTTTTATTATCAGTATTATTTTTCATCTAGTATTTTCAATAGGTTTTCGTCTAGTATTTTCATAAAGTACTCACTCATTTTCTTTTACTATTTCTTCGTCACTTTTTTCATTAATAGATGCACTTTGTTCAATGTCTATATTTTAAATACTTGATATAAACGAATTTTAAAAGTATAGACAGTCAAGCCATCATCAGCTGTCACCCCTCCGTCTTACGAATTTTCGATCAGGCCATGTGTCCTGACGCGAGTTTATCATTTACCCATCCCAAAAAAAGTGCTCAACGCCGCTGAAGAAGTTTTCACTTCAAAAATGATAAAATAGTGAAAATTTGATAGTCGTAAGTAATACCAGTCAGGTAAGTCCAGGCGCGGTCGCAGCCGTCAATTTTGGAGGGGGTCGCCAAGAAATTTGGGGGGGGGGGGGGTTACTAAGAAATTTGGGGGAAGAGGTGCCCGAAATTGGCTTTTTTCGCCTTCCATCTACACATGACTGATGGATTTGGGGGGGAGGGGGTCATGTTCCCTGTGACCCTGGGACCGCCACTAGATAAGTCATTCAGATATCCGATTAAAACGATGACTACTTTATTAGAACGTGTCTGATTCAGTTATTCAGTTTTGAGGGTAAGTGCCCATAAATACTATAATTTTACACTGTTCCAATTCCAAATACAATTTAATTCGATATAACAGCAAAAATCATCAACTTTAAATTTCTTGAATATTGATTATTTTTTAGACTATAGTCACAGCAGGTAACCGAACGCATTGCGCCTATTATAATATATGGACGAACTTGAAGAATTGCTAAAACTTTGCTATAAAGATTGTTACAGGCACTGTCCATAATATGCAAAATTTTCATATTCTATGTTGAATGCACATTCGAATTCAAAGATAATGCTACAAAAAATAAAACATAACTTTAATAAAAAGTAAATAAAAGTTACAAGCATTTTTTTGGCTATCCACTTACACTAATCAGAAGACAAATTAAATGTTTTAATAATATTTGGTGTTTTGTGAAACCACAAAAAGTGTATAAGAAAGTCGGTATTTTTAATTACATTTTAGTTTTCTTAAGAGTATTTTTAAATTAAAAAGTATAGCAGTAAAAACACATTCGAAGACAAATAAGTGCCAGCTAATTAAATATTAAAACTTATTCCCGTTAACTAAAAAAACAATTTACATTTCAGTGAAAAGTAATTGCAATATTGTTTACCACAACCACTATATCTCTCAAAAAAATGGAGTAAAGAAGCTCTAAAAGAGATAAAAGGCACATCCAGTAATAATCTCATTTAAATTCAAGTACATCTTCGTTGTTTTTTGTCCCCTATTGGCGTTTATAGCTTCAGTTTTCTCGAAGAAATCTTTATTAAAGAATAATGATATTTTTTGCCCAAATTCATAATTAGGTACCATATTTGGTTCTTGAATGTAATGAGCCTGCTTTATTTATTGTAGACTTAACGAAAGTAATTGAAAGAGATTTTCTTATTTAATGTTAATAAATTATGATTTATCTCATATACGGGGATTCAGATGAAGTCGACTTCTAAATCAATAGGTAAGTATTCTTTTTTGCTATCTGGTGAGAAACCTTTAAAAGGTACTTGGCAGATTGGGAGAGATTCTGAGTTTGTACCGCACTAAAATTCTCACGATGGCCTGCCTCGGCGCTTGAGGAAGACTCCAGGATCTCCAGTTAAACACACCAATGTCCATGCGTGGTGTTATTCACAAGCCCATTTTGGAAGAGTGATGTAGCTCTCCTACAATGCTTACGACCGCGAGCAGCCGTGCACACTCCGCCGTCACTCTCGCCGCCCGCAACCCCAGAAGTCCCTCGTTTAATCGCCTCTTACAATCAGGAAAGGGAAATCGTATTCATATTCTTAATCCCAAGCAATGGGGACCAGGTCGATAGGGTCCTAGGGCCTTCAAGGTTCTATCTGGATGAGTTAATATCTTGATAAGCGATGGCCGAGTGATATTTAATTGATTACGATGTTCTCCATCGCCGTGCATGCCTGAGAGAAATTCATAATTTATCGAAAGCATGACGTCCACCAATCCGCACTTGGCCAGCGTGGTGGACTATGGCCTAAATCCCTCTCACTTGTGAAAGGAGAGCAGTGCCCAGCAGTGGGACATAAAAAGGTTGAAAAAAAAAGCTGATTGGGATTGGGACATCCCATTCAAAATCTGATCATTTGAATGTTGGAAGTAGAAGGCGTACTATGCCGTCGTTCCCAGTTGTTATTGGTAGACAGCCCTTTTGAGGTCATTTTGAGGTTGCTAAACAAAATAATATTCTCTCTGCTAATTTTATTACAAATAAATTCTGTCTGTTAATTGCGAAATTTACGGTTCGACTTATTTTAACCGCCTACAAAATAAAGTCAATCAGTGTACACTCCGTGACCCTAATTTAGAACAACATTTCAGCGAGCGAATGTTCGCTTTGAGCACATTAATGTTCGCAAAACAAAACCTGAAACGGTGTTACGCTTCGGTGCAAGGGGCGGCCGCTAATTAATATTATGTATGTATAGTAAAATTGTACCAGGCTGATGTCTGTACGTCATAGATATTGAAGAAAAACTTATACAACTCTTCACATTCACAGCCCCAAATTAGATTTCTTGTTACGTGGGTACCACGGACATACATAAAGACCTCTGAATTTCTTATCTCGGTAGGCTAAGCTCAGAAATTTAAACTCATTATTCTTCAGCAGCGCGGCCCGGAGGTAAGCGTAGAACGCAAACGATCTATGTAAATAAGCCAACCGGGCGCGGTCGGGTGAGAGATGGGTGACCGCCAATTGCAAAAAAAAAATCATGCGTGTTTCCGTACTTCGGAGGGCACGTTAAGCCGTCGGTCCCGGTTGTTATCGATATATATCAGTCAAGGTTGAACTTGTTGAAGGCCTTATGGGCGGTTGAAAACATCCGACAGCGGGTTGGCCACTAACCCGCATCTCCACCACTCGCATTGGAGCAGCGTGGTGAAGTAAGCTCCAGGCCTCCCCAATAATGGGGCTCTCCCCGTCCAACTGCTGGGCTTTGGTCTCTACCCGTGACCAGCAGTGGGACACAAAAAGGGTTGCAGCCATACATTCATATGCGGTTATTTTTATATATATTGTATAACGCGGTTATTTTTATTACAAACAATCACTCCAATTTATTTGTGTAGATATAATTTCCACCACGCGAAACCGCAAGCAACAGTTGGCTGCAACCCTTTTTGCGTCCCACTGCTGGGCACGGGTCTCTCCCCATTATTGGGGAGGCCTGGAGCTTACTCCACCACGCTGCTCCAATGCGGGTTGGTGGAGATGCGGGTTAATGGCCAACCCGCTGTCGGATGTTTTCAAACCGCCCATAAGGCCTCCGACAAGGTTTAACGACATTAACGTTTATCTATCGACAACAACCGGGACCGACGGCTTAACGTGCCCTCCGAAGCACGGAAACGCGCATGAAATTTTTTGCCACTAGCGGTCACCCATCTCACACCCGACCGCGTCCGTTTCGCTTAGTTGCATAGATCGTTTTGCGTTCTACGCTAACCGTAGGGCCATGCGCGCTTCGCATGCGCTTTCGCAAGCAACAGTTAGTACTTAATACTTAAATTGTGTTTGCGTTTGTTTACACTCAACGTTTGGTTCAAAGATGTTTTACTAATAAGTGTTTAAGTAAAAAGCTTTTAAAGATTCTAATAACAGACCGTGTGTTTTTGATTCGTAATCGTTGATGTGATGTGAAGCTTATAAACAAAAGTTTGTTTGATAAAATGTTTGTTTGATGTTTATTTCGTTAGCTGACGCGAGTTTAACATTTTTTACCCATACCAAAAAAAGTGCACAATGCCGCTAAAGAAGTTTTCACTTCAAAAACAACTCGTTGCACAGATGACGTTCTTTTATGAGCACATCACACATGCTAAAAACATAGAGATAAATAACAATGCCCGAAGGAGGTCACACCACTTTTATTTAATACCTGTTACATGAATTCTACAACCTCTATGTGTTTTTTTAATGATATGTAATGTTGGTATACAATAAAGGAAATTTATATTTGTAGTTCACGTATGTAAAACCAAGGTTAGCCGCTTTTCCCATTTTTAAGAGCTACCACGGTTATTAGTTACCAGTCCCTGTAGCTTCGGGATTAAGAATAGAGCTACGGTATCACCTGCCTGATCGTAAGAGGCGACTAAACGGGGGCTTCCGGGGATGCGGACGGTGAGAGTGGGAGCTTGACCCGTACAGCTAGCAGCCCCGGGAGAGACGGCGGTGTATGCGTGGCCGCATGCCGCCGTGAATACCTGAAGGTGCAGGAGACCACATCTGCTCTCCCGAAGATGGGCCCGTTCTGGGGCGCCGCGCGTGGAGGACACCGGTGCGTTCCTATGGAGATCCCGGAGTCCTCACAAACGCAGAGGCAGGCCACCGAGGGGGTTTTAGTGCGGTCAAATCCCACATAACCCGGTATCCTCTCCCAAGGTGTCGGGATTTTTTTTTTCCAAAAAAAAAAACGGCGAAATGCAAGTCGTACTTGGGCACGTAGGGTTTCGTACCATTCCATTATCTAAAAAAAAATCACGTTTAATATATGGGAGCCGACTTAAACTTTTATTTAATTCTATTTTTTAGTATTTGTTGTTATAGCGACAACAGAAATACATCATCTGTGTAAATTTCTCATGTCTAGCCATCGCGGTTCATGAGATACAGCCTGACGACAGACAGACGAACGGACAGCGGCTAGGGTCCCGTTTGGCACCCTTTGGGTATGGAACCCCAAAAACCATAGACTTAGGATAATTAGGATATACTACCACGTCAACTTGTTGCACAGACGCTAAGAACATATAGATATAAATAAGAATGCTTGAAGAGTGCACGCGTAATTTTTATTTTATTTGAATGGAGTAGCAGACGAGCATGCAAGCCACGTGGTGTGAAGTGGTCGCTGCAGCCCATGGACATCTACATACAACCTCAAGCAAGCATAGGTAAGTCTTGTCTGAGGTCGTATACAGTTGCGCTGCTACTCCGGAAGCTAGTGGTCGCCTCATGTAAGTGTGGCCGGCAACTGCACCTTTCCACCGAAACACAATAGAATTGGTTCACGGCAAAAGTGGGTGCAGCGGTGGTACTTCCGCGGGCGAACCATAATAGTTCTACCACCTACAGATCTACCAAAGGTCACACTACTTTTAATACAATATGTCATAATTGTGTGTAATTAATTCAAAAATGTTAGAACAAAAACTTTTTATATTTTTAAAAAATAATTTAATATTAAATGAAAAAAAACCGGATGACCAAGCGTTGGTACTCGTAATAATAAAAACAATTGGTTCTACAACGACATCTAACGGAGTAGCTCCCAACTAAAAATTGTAATAGTATTGTACAGATGTCAGACACAGTCATGTTTTACAGTTTATGTTTAAATTAATTGTTGCTGAAAAATATGGATAAAACGACATTTTTTAAAATGAAGAATAATAGAATAAAACTGAAGCCTTTTAGAGCGATTCATCGCCCCCGAAACGCCCTGCGTACTAAATTTCATGAAAATCGTTGGAGCCATCTTCAAAATTCCGATTATATATTTAGGTATATACAATGATTCCCCGTTAAAAGGTATAAAATGGTTTAATCTAAACCCGACTACTTACATCTAACGCGTTAAATCTATCAAATCGGCTTCTTAAAGTACTTAAGAAATTTTAATACATATTCATATTTAAAATAATAATATAGAAATAATAATTCACTTACGATAAGGTTGGTAATATTTAACGATTTCCTAGAATTAATTTCTACACAAATGCCATGTTTCTGAAAGGTACATTATTAGTATTGTATTACGGTTATATCAGTATAGCGTGTACAATGTGGAGAGACCTTCAGAATGATCCTATCAAATATACCTGCGGTATAAAACGGCACATTGGTCCTATATGACCATTACACAATTTCTGTTCTATTCATACGTTGGTAGTTTGGTACAGGTGAAAAAGATGTGTTAACGATTAGTATTTCTCCGTAGCACAGTAATAAAAGGGAGGTCCTGCAAATTGCGGGATTCGGACCTAGGCTTTTTTCGGGGTTGGTACAAGTCATAGCATTTTGTCTAAATATTGTCTAAAACGTAATGTAGTTGCAATGAAGTTTCGCAACTACATTACCGCAATGTTATAACTACATTGCTCCTCTATAGAAGCGACATCGCTGTGATATCGAATTGATCATGTTATAAAGAAACTTTAATTGAACTGAATTCTTTTAGGGGGTAGAACTTTTACGGTTCGCCCAGGAAAGCACCACCGCTGCACCAACTTTTGTCGTAAATCAACTCTATTGTTTTAAGGGTTTCGTAACTCGAAAGGAAAAAACGGAACCCTTATAGGATCACTTTGTCGTCCGTCCGTCTGTCTGTCAAGACCGTTTTTCTCAGGAACGCGTGGAAGTATCAAGCTGGTATTTATATCAAATACTCAGGTCTACTGTCGCTTAGAGCTGTGAAAAAATGGCGGCGCTTCCCCCTCCCCCACGCGCGATGCGTCGCAGTCCTTACTTGGCGAAATGAATTCTTTGATTCTTTAGCTATTCAATGGTGTAATTGAATTCAGGATGGGGATGATAGATATGAATCTGCAGCATCAAATTGTATCCCCCGATTTTGTTATCATTGGTATTTTTGACTTGCCTCCCACTATGGAAGCAATTTTAAAAACGTATTCACGTCAAAATCAAACTTCTAAGCCAGCGCATTCAAAAGATACAGCCGTTTTTGACACTCGCAAGGGTATCAAAACCTATGGGGTACTTCCCGTGAACTCAGAATCTTGAAAATTGGTATGAAGCAACGTCTTATAGCACAGATAAAGGAAAAATTTCAAAAATCGAAAATTTTTAGCTACGTCATAAATTACGAATAAAAATATTTTACGGAACCCTCGGTGCGCGAGTCCTACTCCCACTTGACCGGTTGTTTTTGATGGAAAAGTGCAGTTGCCAGCCAGACTTAGGTACATCAGCCTCCGGAGTAACAGCTCAGCAGCATACGACCTAAGACAAGACTTTTGCGTGCTTGAGGTGGGGTGCAGCGACCACTTAACTCCACGTGGCCAGCGTGCTCGTTTGCTACTCCTTTAAAAAAATTAATAGCCCAAAATCCCACTTCACTTTCACTTTTTTCCAAATCGCTTTTCCCATTCACTTGCACTATCCCTAAACATCTCCCGCCGCATTACTGGATGCGTGTCCAGAATTTTATGAGGACCCAAATGAACCGGCCAGTGTTATTCTTTCCCGAACATCTGTTTAATTATGCCCAGGAATGGTAATGGTTTCAGGAGAATAGATAACAGCACAGTTTCGTCCGTTTCGACCTTTTTTAATCATTATTGCTAATGACTGAGTAAAAGTTCGACGAAATGGCAGGTTTTATTGGGAAATTAATGCTTTTAAAAGGAAGTGACTTAGAAATTTTACTTGTTAATTTTGACCGTCGTGTATTATTTTTAATTTGAATTTTAAATTGTTCAGAGTCGTTTTATAACATTAACGTTACTGACAATACAAAGCCACAAAAATTTGAAAAAAAATTAAAAAATCATAGAACACGTCTACTAGTTTTTACATCAATTTTTCCGTCTTTTATATTGTGTTTCGGTAAAAAGGTGCAGTTGTCGGTCATAATGTATTCATGAGGCTACCATTAGCCTCAGCAATGGCAGCGCAATTAATTGCATACGACCTCAAAAAAGACACTGTAGACTGTAGGTGGTAGAACTATAATCGTTCGCCCGGGGAAGTACCACCGCTGCACCCACTTCTGCCGTGAACCAATTCTATTGTATTTCGGGTGAAAGATGCAGTTGCCGGCCACACTTACATGAGTCGACCGACCACCAGCCTCCGGAGTAGCAGCGCAACTGCATACGACCTCAGACAAGACTTACCTATGCTTGCTTGAGGTTGTATGTAGATGTCCATGGGCTGCAGCGCCCACTTAACACCACGTGGCCTGCATGCTCGTCTGCTACTCCATTAAAAAAAAGATAACATTCGAGCCTTGCTTTTTTGTTGTTTTTGCTATTGTTAGAAGGTTCTTAAAAAAATCAGAAAATTGCGCGGAAAATTAGGTAATTTAAAAATACTAAACCACCACATTTTTTTTTCATTTAAAATTCAATATTCAAAGTTAAGACAGAACAACATCTGTCAGGTCAGATAGTACATTTTAAAAATGTCTTCATGATGCTCCTATCCATTCTTGGTGTTGCGGGAAGTTTTTTTTTTATAGAAATAAGACACCGTGTACGATTTTTATTTTATTTTGATACTGTTGAAACAAAGAAAATTTGGAGCGAGACCTCAATGTCTACTACTTACTTAGCATATTCTATTCCTTGTTATTCGGTTATATATTAATTCAACGCAATAACCTTTGAAAAGTATAAATTTTAAAAGAGAAATTCTAATTCGAATCCTGTACCCACAAAGGTGTAAAGAAAACAGACAATTCACTTTTCCGAAACTTCGAAAAAAAGCTCGTTTCATAATTAACAAATTACGTTGGAAGTTTCGACTTTGGTCCGTCGGAATAATATTCAACTAACTTTTAATTAGTTGTTCATTAAGCCGCCGTGGAGTCTTGGTTGTTTTATTTGCAAAATGTTTTAGTGTTCTGTAAATAAATTGTGTAAACTAATATTTTAAAATATGGAGTAAATTTTTATTTCTCGCGATTTTCAATGGAAGATTTTATCCACAGAGAAAACGAATGATAGTAGAAGTTAACCTATTATTTTTACCAGAACCAGGGTCGCCATCGAATAGCGTGAACTCACCGATATTTGGACAAGACATTTTAATTGTTTTTGACTTTGGTTTCATAATCGTAAGGAACTTTTTCGAGTGTCGGCAGTAAGTGTTTTTACATTGATTATTTAAGAGCAAGTATCGGCAATAAAGTGTGCGTTGCCATTTAGCGCAGCTTTACGCTCACCTATACTCACGCTAGCGATATTTCGTGCCATCACCTCTGGCCTTAGAATAATTACATTATATAAACCAAGTTCGCGCGCCCAAATTGAAGCATTTTAATTGGTGCCATTAATGGCACCAACTGCCGGGCCGCGCCGTTCCGAACATTTAAGGTTAAAGTACGCCTAACGTTTCACATACTTTTGGAAAACAAAAGTAGTCCAAAAACACGGAAGTTTTCAATATTTTGTAGTATTTTATCTATACATATAATAAATCTGTAACAAGTCGGTTTCTGTACATTGAAGATATTTGAAAAAAACTGTCACTAGGGCTATTTATTAGCGTAATAGAACCCAAAACAATGATTTTTAGAATTATTGTCTGTTTGTCTGTTTATCTGTTTGTCTGTTTATCTGTTCGTTTGTGCGCGCTAATCTCAGGAACGGCTTAACGTAGAAGGATACGGTTTTCACTGATGTATTGGTATTTTTTTGGATTAACATTTAGGGTTTGTTTTATTTAAATCGGTTAACAAACAAAAAAGTTACGTCAATTTCAAGAATTGAATTAAAGACTGAAGCGACCATTACCGATACAAGCTAAATAGCTGCATCCTTTTAACGTCTCGCTCCTCTCCTGGGCTTCACATTACTGGGAAGGCCTGGAGATTAGTTAACCACGTTGCTCCAATGCGGGTTTTTAAATTTAAGTGTGTAACTTTTGTAAGAAAATAAATTTAATGCGAGCAGTCACACCACAAGTTTCGATAATTACTAACATCTCTTAATATTCTGATAGCAAGTTTTCAATCACTTATGCTAGATTTCATCTCTAAATATTTAAAAAAAAACATACATATCACCACATATTCAAAGAAATCCTCAATACAAAATTAATGTACAAAACCTTAACAAAACGAGGCTACTGCCGACATCTATGTTCAATATGTTCATATACAGAACTATGTACGCTTGGCTACCAAATTGTTAACGATATTGCTAAGGCGTTAGCGTTTTTCGACATAGAATAGATTCGGAGCGTTTGCCACTTGTCTAAGCCAGCTGTTGCAAATTCGGTAGGATATCGACAATTTAGTTTACATGCTATACGATAGATGTCATTGTTACGCAATAACGCTATTACAAAGTGGATTGGTGGAGATTATTTCAAATAATTAATTACGAGTATATTTACTTAATAAAATATCTAATAAAAAAATTAACAACTTAGAGACCTTTGGAACTGGCGCTGACTGACAATGAGTACAATTCATTGAGAATGAATTAGAGCATTATGGAGGCGCGGCGCGGTGGTTACATCCACATATTATTGCTATCGAACTTATTTAATAGACAATAATAATTATCGACTCGCGCAGGCGCGTTCCCAGTGGGGGGGTCACAGGGGACATGACCCCCCACCCCAAATCCCTCACTCATGCGTAGATGGAAGGCGAAACAAGCCAATTTGAGACACCTCTTCCCCCAAATTTCTTAGTGACCCCCCACCAAAATTTCTTGGCGACCCCCCCCCCAATTGAAGGCTGCGACCCGGCCTGGACTCGCGTGGCGCAATGGTTACCATGCCGGACTGCCAATCGAAGGGTCTCGAGTTTGATTCCCGGCGAAGCAGAAATTTGAATGATGAGTTTAATTTTCTGTTCTCGGTTTAAGTGTTTGTATTTCTGTCTCTGTCCGTACTCTGGGGCTATCAGTGTGAAACGTAAAAAAAATCAAAGTGTTCTACCGACTTTACTATGCTGAGTGATCTTTTCAAAATGATAGCTATGTCACCATATCATGTTCCACAGGCCACTTTGCACGCTCCTTTTGATGTTTGAACGGATGTTTAAGTTATGGGACAACCTTCCAGCTGAGGCATTTCCAGTAGACTTTGACATAGGGTTCTTCAAGAAAGCTGTAAAGAAAGCTATTCTTGAAAGCCGGCAGTGCTCGGGTGGCTCCGCTGGGGTTGCCCGTTTCCATAGGCGACAGTGATCGCTTAACCACGCGGCCTTTCTGCCTCTTTGTTCGGTTTACTTATAAAAAAAGTGATTTCGAATAAACGAATAACCAATTGCCGAGGGTCTAATAAAAAATTTATTGAAATGAGCAGACGTTTTCAGTGGTTAATTTAATAAGATACACAGTACTGGCACTGGTGTTACACTAATATGCTAAAGCGTCACGGCAGCAGCACGGCATGGTGGTCACGCCCAGATTAATATTAGTAATCGATATATTTATTTCTGATGCTGTGTGAATGGTTGTTAATAGAACCAATTGACTCTTAATCGCTTAGGGCCTGATCCTCTCACGCTGCTCCAATTCAGGTTGATGACGTCTTCATTGTTAGTGGCCTAACTGCTGTCGCAAGTTTTAAATCGCTCAAAAGACCTCCATTAAGTATGAACGACAGTATGTTAACGACAATTGCAACCAACGTGTAAGCAACCAAGAATTTGACTCCCAACTACTAACCACGCCTGACATAGCGTAGACATTTCACCACCTTTCTGCAATATATTTAAGTTACATAATGATAATGAATCTATGCATTATTTGCAGCACAAATTATTTAATTATAATGATACTTTCCGCGGGCACAGCAGTACTATCTAAACACTTTAAAAACATGCTATTATAATTCGTTTAATTTGTAAAGAGAAACTGATGATAACGACTGAAAAGTCGGTATTATAAGAGGAGTACAGTAAGAATTGTAAGGACTCAGGAAGAATGTCAACATAATAATATGAACTTTTGTATCATAAGTAATTTCATAAAAGGTAACAATAATCCAAGGGACAGTGGAGGGCAAGCGGTCACGAACGAAATTGCAACCTCATCAGCCACGACCACTCTGTCAAGAGTGAACGACTAAGGAGGAGGTGGAACAAATAATCCATGCCTAATCAAGCCTTTTGTACAAGTCCATCTACGCGAACGACGTCGCGGGCACAGCTAGTAGTTAAATAAATTGGTCAAAATAAAAATATTGTGCAATTAGTCCTTCAATTTTGACAGCTCGCTTGTATGAAGACAATCATTCTATACGTAGGTACTTAATCTAAGCCTCTGGCGTTATTTGAAACTCCGTGATTTTATTTAATAAAATCCACTATTTTATCGCGAGGTTTCTTTCTTTTCTTGGTTAGCTCAAAGAGTTTTGAAGATGGATTTGTTCATATTAATGTAATTTTTTGAATTTATCTGTTGCCTACAATAAATTTTAATGTTACACCGAACACTAATTTATAAATCGATCTCACGCTTGACCGTTTTTTATTTATGTCTCGAGCATTGTAACAAGAGATAGTCCGTAGTACTCGAAACAACTTTAGATTGAATCTTCGAATTCAAGGGGACTTATTAGGAAAATAATAACAAGTTTATCAAGTTGGAAGTAAAATTTCTGAAATATTTTTTCTGACCACTTAAAATGTAGAGGAAATCTAATTGTTATTGTTAGGGATTTTAAAGTTATGATGAGATGTCAGTTGGGCACTATATTATGTGGTATGGTTTGTAAATAGACCTAAAAGAATAATACTGTCAATCCAAATTGGATAGATTTGTAATCTTTAATCTATACTTAATATTATAAAAAGGTAAGATTTGTATTTTGTTTGTAATGAATAAACTCAAAAACTACTGTTCCGATTTCAAAAATTCTTTCACCATTAAAAAGCTACATTCAATGAGTAACATAGGCTACTTTTTTCCGCGGGAAAATGCTTCATTTCTACTTGAAAACGGTAATAGGGTCAACGCGGTTGAAGCAACTGGCTAAACGCCTATGATTTTAATATAGCAATGAAGCCTGGAATAGCACATAGGCTATTTTTTATCAGGCGCGGTCCCAGGAACACCTCTTCCCCCAAATTTCTTAATGAACCCCCCAAAATTCCCAAAATTTCTTGACGACCCCCATCCCCCAAAATTGAATGCTGCGACCGCGCCTGTTTTTTATCCTACGGGAACATTAAAAGGGTCCACGCGGGCGAAGCTGGCGTGGCTGGTATTATAATATTTTTTTCACAAATGTTATTTGTTTTTTTAGATTCCAAAGGAACGTTTATTAAATAATTGTCGATTTGTATATTTATATATTTTACCATATAAAATAAATTGATGATGATTTTGGTAATTGGCTGCAACTCTTTTTGCCTCCCACTGCTGGGCACGGGTCTCTGCCACTTAGTGGAGCCTGGAGCTTACTCCACCACGCTGCTCCAATACGATGGTGGATAAAATATTAATCATGACAAAAAAAAAGTCACAGAAATTCTAAGGGTATAAAGCAAAAAGCATGGACGTAATTGTCTGACTATGATTATCTGATAAATAACTAAAATAAAACAAGCAACCAAAATTATTAAGCTACTGTCGAACGTAACTAAAAAATACGTATTTATCGTTGCCAACGTCCATATCACGTTGAACACACCGGTTCTCGTCCGATCACCGAAGTTAAGCAACGTCGGGCGCGGTCAGTACTTGGATGGGTGACCGCCTGGGAACACCGCGTGATGTTGGCTTTTTGATTTTTGTTTTTATTTTGTCAACAAAATTTTATAAATCCTATTTTTTTGTATGAATAATGTTCTTGCTGTTTACTGATAATCCTTTTCTGATGTTGTGTTGTAGTTGGAATTGTTTATTTTTAGTGGTATTTCTCTGAAATAAAAAACATTGTGAAAAAAATTGGCTTTTTGATTTTTGTTTTTATTTTGTCAACAAAATTTTATAAATGCTATTTTTTTGTATGAATAATGTTCTTGCTGTTTACTGATAATCCTTTTCTGATATTGTGTTCTAGTTGGAATTGTTATATTTTTAGTGGTTTTTCTCTGAAATAAAAAAACATTGTGAAAAAATACCCAATAGTTAAATACCTGTACAAAACTGCTAATAGATGGCGCTGTACCACAATCTGAATCACGGTGACGAAGTGACTGTAGCGGTTTTATAAGTAAAATTTTGTGTGTTCAGAATAACCTAGACCTAGATCCTGGGATCAAAATAAAATCCACACGTTTACTACGCTATTATTATTGCAAATAAATTGCAATCGACAATTTTTGTTAAAGCGCCCTTATTGGTACAGACAGACAGAATTCAGACAGATGATCATTACGATTAATCGATAAATAAATACACAATAACGTAAAATGTCCCAGTTTCCCAGTTATGCACTTATCGCATAAATGGGCGAGACCGACCGCGTACCGCGTATGCCGGGTTGAAATCCTCGGCGCGCACCTCGCACTTGTTAGCGTGTATTTGTGCACTCTTCTTAAAATGCGTTGAGTTGGAGTTTGTAGCAATTGTCTGCAATCTATGCAGGCGTCCTCTGCAGGGTTGAGTTGAATTTTACTCTCTCTACATGAACGAGTGCTTCTTTTTCAAAAACGTGTGATTTCAGTATTTATGAAGTACTAGCCCCTGGAGAGTGATTGACATAGTTTGCAGATGACGTTTTCTTATTTTAATTTTAAAGATATAAGACGATAACTGAACGGACAGAACCAACGCTCCCGCGAGATATACCGCGTTCTAACCCCCGGCGCTCACCATTGACAAAGAAATTGATAAGTGCGTACTTATCGCTACTATCTTCCACAGTGAGGAAAAAACATTGTGACATTAATTTAATTACGATTTTTCTATCACCGTGCATGTCAGAGAGAAACTCATAATTTCTCGAAGGCATGGTGTCAACAAGTCCGCACTTGGCCAGCGTGGACTACGGTCTTAATCCCTCACTTCAGAGATGACCTGTGCCCAGGAGTGGGACGTAAAAAAGGGTGGAAGAAATAGTAAAAAAAAAAATTTTTTTTTTTGGGAAAAGTCTAAAAGCGCCTTCAATGCCATGACTATTCTCCTTCTGAACAGAATGTATACTATTATAATATGACGATTTGTACATAGTATTAAAAATAATAAACATATCAAAAAGAAATTAACAAAACTGTGGCTTTTAATATCGCTTTAGTATACTGAAAAACTTAAGCACTTCTTAAGCGCCTGCCGGTAAGCGACTAGCAAATTATGCAATTCGCGTAATGCATATTAATTTTTAAGTACTGCCGCGTTTAATTTGCGTAATATGCATGGCTGTTGGATAGTTTATTTGACTACCTAATTCGTTTCAATGCTTGATTATTTTTCTTTTATGATTTACATTCACATTTTCATAGCAGAAATTAATTTTTCCTTTCTTTTAGATAGGTACAGTAAGGTGCAGATGTGATGCTATCATCATCATACTCATCTAAGACATTACAGTCGCGAGTGGGCCTTAGCTCCTGTTTCCAGCTCCTGATACCCATATTTTCGAGGTCCTGCTCTACGCCATCCAACCATCTCAGTTTAGGCCTGCCTCGTCTTTTGCGACCATCTGGCTGACTTTCCACACGTTTAGGTATCCTGTTCTCAGACATCCTATTGACATGCAGATGTGGTGTAACATTTTCAAAATCATAATAATATGTTGAAAAGTTGACGCAATAGTGAACTTGTTGGTTGCATATATGACCGTCTTCCTTGAGCATATCAAACACGCGCAACAACATAGAAAGAAATGCTTAAAGAGTACAGGCGCAAATCTACTACTACGGCTTCACCACTTTTAAAAGCTAATTGTACTTACCTACATCGATTAAATAGATACTGAGCTTATACTGAGGTAACTGGAAATACCTGGCTGTCACCAGGCGGCTCAATTAGCAAAGGAAGATCTCGTCCCAGATTCGATGGTTATACAAGGGGAGCTGTCATGGGCCATGGCCACCACAGGCATGACAACCCTTTGCAAAATTGGTGACCCGAGCGCGAATACTTTCCTTTTTTTTAAATGAATCGAACAAATGGCCGCGTGGTGTTAAGCGATCACCGTCGCCTATGGACACGGGCAACCCCGGGGAGTCACCCGAATATTGCTGGCGTTGGACGAGAGCTTTTTTACAGCTTTCTTGAAGAACCCCATGTCATAGTCCACTGGAAATGCCTCAGCTGGAAAGTTGTGCCATAACTTGCACGTCTATGGTAAAAGGGAGGGTGCAAAGCAGACTATGGAGAACCGCCATGAGTCCAGATGGTGTCGGTGGAACTGTAACCTTCGTCTGGTGGTGTAATCATGAAATGGCGACGTAGGCGTCATTTTGAAAAGTTCTTCGGAGCACTCACCATAGTAAAGTCGGTGAGTAAGTATGTAAGTCCTTCTGAACTACTTCGATGTAAAGACTTCAATCGGTGGATGCACTGCAGCCCCACATCATCACTAGAACAACACATCAGATTCTACGCAGGGATCACGATAACTTGTTTCAGCTGACCGATATTTTCATATGGCCGGCATCAAAGTTTAACGACTGTTATTTATCGATCATATATAACCGGCACTAGCGGATCCAGGCAAATCAGTCATCCATAACACACCTGACCTGAAGATTTAATAATTACGATTAACGACAAATCGATCCAGCAAATTTTTATTGATAGAAATTGGCGTTTTATCTAATACCTTTAAACGAGCAATTCTTGTATATATCTAAATATATTTTTTGAATCTCGGAAACGGCTCCAAAGATTTTGATGAAATTTAGTACCCTGGTTTCGGGGATGATAAATCGATCCAGAAAATTGTTATTGGTAGAAATTGTCGTTTTATTTAATGTTTATGCCGTTAAATATAAAATTACTCGTACTGATATCTATTGGAAAATATTAATAATATTGTGGCCCTTCAAACAAATGACAATGTCGATATGAAAGACCTCTATAAAAAATTCGTCAATGGTATTAAAGCTTTCTTGGTCGAATGGTTATGGAAGCTGACTACGGAGATCCTCTAGCACTCCCGGGTTCAAACCTCAAGGCAAGTTGCGTTTTTAATTTTTTTCGACATTTTTTTTTGTATTGGGAGCTAGGTATTTCAAAAGACTTTGTCAAGTAACACTAAGCCATTGAAAGTTTTGCTTAAAAATAAGCCAAGAAAATCAATTGCTTTTTTTCCGAGCAACGCTCGGGCGTCCAGGTACTTTAATGTTTATGCCGTTAAATATAAAATTACCTTTACTGACATCTATTGGAGAATATTAATAATATTGTGGCATAGAAAGCCGTCAAATGTCGACCGTCAAACCGCCCTTCAAACAAATGACAATATCGATATGAAAGACCTCTATAAAATTTTCGTCAATGGAATTAAGGCTTTTTAGGTCGAATGTTTACGAAAGCTGACTACGGAGCTAGAGACCCATGTTCAAACCTCAAGTAGGCAAGTTGCGTTTTTTATTTTTTGTGACATTTTTTTTAAATTGGGAGCTGGGATATCAAAAGGCGTTGTTCAGTAACACTAAGCCAATTAATGTCTTGCTTAAAAATAATATCAATTGGGTTTTATCCGAGCCACGCTCGGGCGTCCAGGTATTATTATATAAAGCTTAAACCGTTTCAATATTTAGCCCTATCATGCTAGCAAGGTGAATTTAGCAAAGTTTCAAATAAAATATACCTGAATTTGTTGCTAATTTGTTGCTAATTAGTTGCCAAAACGACGATTTTGTTGCTCGAGCCGATCACGAGATATCGCGCATAATGCTACCTTGATATCACGGTAGCAAGGTCACTCTATAAATTACACACTTTTCGTTTGACCATAATGGCAAATTTTGTTGCTAATTTGTTGCTATAAGTGCGATACGGAAAAACATTTTTTTTATTACTTTTTTTGCATTTTTCGTGTTTCTGCTACCTTGAAACTGATTTCCTGTCCGACAAAGAGTGCTTCGAATTTGTTGCTCAACAGGAGAGCACTCATTTAGACATAAAGAACCAGCAACAAAATAGTCGGAGCCGATCGGCCGATTTTTTAAACTTTTTTTTTTCAATTCCTGCTATCTTGAAACTGGTTTGCTGTCCGACAAAGAGTGCTTCGAATTTGTTGCTCAACAGGAGAGTACTCATTTAGACATAAAGAACCAGCAACAAAATAGTCGGAGCCGATCGGCCGATTTTTTAAACTTTTTTTTTTCAATTCCTGCTATCTTGAAACTGGTTTGCTATCCGACAGAGAGTGCTTCGAATTTGTTGCTCAACAGGAGAGTACTCATTTAGACATAAAGAACCAGCAACAAAATAGTCGGAGCCGATCGGCCGATTTTTTAAACTTTTTTTTTCAATTCCTGCTATCTTGAAACTGGTTTGCTATCCAACAGAGAGTGCTTCGAATTTGTTGCTCAACAGGAGAGTACTCATTTAGACATAAAGAACCAGCAACAAAATAGTCGGAGCCGATCGGCCGATTTTTTAAACTTTTTTTTTCAATTCCTGCTATCTTGAAACTGGTTTGCTATCCGACAGAGAGTGCTTCGAATTTGTTGCTCAACAGGAGAATACTCATTTAGACATAAAGAACCAGCAACAAAATAGTCGGAGCCGATCGGCCGATTTTTTAAACTTTTTTTTTCAATTCCTGCTATCTTGAAACTGGTTTGCTATCCGACAGAGAGTGCTTCGAATTTGTTGCTCAACAGGAGAATACTCATTTAGACATAAAGAACCAGCAACAAAATAGTCGGAGCCGATCGGCCGATTTTTTAAACTTTTTTTTTTCAATTCCTGCTATCTTGAAACTGGTTTGCTATCCGACAGAGAGTGCTTCGAATTTGTTGCTCAACAGGAGAGTACTCATTTAGACATAAAGAACCAGCAACAAAATAGTCGGAGCCGATCGGCCGATTTTTTAAACTTTTTTTTTTCAATTCCTGCTATCTTGAAACTGGTTTGTTGTCCGATAAAGAGTGCTTCGAATTTGTTGCTCAACAGGAGAGTACTCATTTAGACATAAAGAACCAGCAACAAAATAGTCGGAGCCGATCGGCCGATTTTTTAAACTTTTTTTTTTCAATTCCTGCTATCTTGAAACTGGTTTGCTATCCAACAGAGAGTGCTTCGAATTTGTTGCTCAACAGGAGAGTACTCATTTAGACATAAAGAACCAGCAACAAAATAGTCGGAGCCGATCGGCCGATTTTTTAAACTTTTTTTTTTCAATTCCTGCTATCTTGAAACTGGTTTGCTGTCCGACAAAGAGTGCTTCGAATTTGTTGCTCAACAGGAGAGCACTCATTTAGACATAAAGAACCAGCAACAAAATAGTCGGAGCCGATCGGCCGATTTTTTAAACTTTTTTTTTTCAATTCCTGCTATCTTGAAACTGGTTTGCTATCCGACAGAGAGTGCTTCGAATTTGTTGCTCAACAGGAGAGCACTCATTTAGACATAAAGAACCAGCAACAAAATAGTCGGAGGTGATCGGCCGATTTTTTAAACTTTTTTTTTTCAATTCCTGCTATCTTGAAACTGGTTTGCTATCCGACAGAGAGTGCTTCGAATTTGTTGCTCAACAGGAGAGTACTCATTTAGACATAAAGAACCAGCAACAAAATAGTCCGAGCCGATCGGCCAATTTTTTAAACTTTTTTTTTCAATTACTGCTATCTTGAAACTGGTTTGCTATCCGACAAAGAGTGCTTCGAATTTGTTGCTCAACAGGAGAGATATATATAGATTGAACAAAAACTATTGATGCAGTTTTAAACCTGATACATTTTACCATCTTTTTCGATCGTATTATTTTAAATTTGAATTTAGAATACCACGCGACATGGAGCTACGCCTAACAAGTCGGGTATACGCCTTGATGAAGGCACTTGATTTTTGAATAAAAAACATGTTTTATCAAATAAAGGTTTAATTTAATAACGCGTGTTGCCTCATGGGCATCTACGACAGCTCTCATACGACTAAGCAGAAAATTTACCATTATGGTCAAAGGAAAAGTGTGTAATTTATAGAGTGACCTTGCTACCGTGATATTAAGGTAGCATTATGCGCGAAATCTCGTGATCGGCTCGAGCAACAAAATCGTCGTTTTGGCAACGAATTAGCAACTATTAAGCTACAAATTCAGGTATATTGCTTTTTAAAAACTTTGCTGAATTCACCTAATCTCAAGATAGCAGGAATTAAAAAAAAAGTTTCAAAAATCGGCCCATTGGCTCCGACTATTTTGTTGCTGTATCTTAAAGTCTGAATGAGTGGTCTCCTTTTGAGCAACAAATTCGAAGCACTCTTTGTCGGTCAGCAAACCAGTTTCAAGATAGCAGGAATTGAAAAAAAAATAATTAAAAAATCGGCCGATCGGCTCCGACTATTTTGTTGCTGGTTCTTTATGTCTAAATGAGTACTCTCCTGTTGAGCAACAAATTCGAAGCACTCTTTGTCGGACAGCAAACCAGTTTCAAGATAGCAGTAATTGAAAAAAAAAGTTTAAAAAATTGGCCGATCGGCTCCGACTATTTTGTTGCTGGTTCTTTATGTCTAAATGAGTACTCTCCTGTTGAGCAACAAATTCGAAGCACTCTTTGTCGGACAACAAACCAGTTTCAAGATAGCAGGAATTGAAAAAAGAAAGTTTAAAAAATCGGCCGATCGGCTCCGACTATTTTGTTGCTGGTTCTTTATGTCTAAATGAGTACTCTCCTGTTGAGCAACAAATTCGAAGCACTCTCTGTCGAATAGCAAACCAGTTTCAAGATAGCAGGAATTGAAAAAAAAAAGTTTAAAAAATCGGCCGATCGGCTCCGACTATTTTGTTGCTGGTTCTTTATGTCTAAATGAGTGCTCTCCTGTTGAGCAACAAATTCGAAGCACTCTTTGTCGGACAGGAAATCAGTTTCAAGGTAGCAGAAACACAAAAAATGCAAAAAAAAATTAAAAAAAAATGTTTTTCCGTATCGCACTTATAGCAACAAATTAGCAACAAAATTTGCCATTATGGTCAAAGGAAAAGTGTGTAATTTATAGAGTGACCTTGCTACCGTGATATCAAGGTAGCATTATGCGCGATATCTCGTGATCGGCTCGAGCAACAAAATCGTCGTTTTGGCAACTAATTAGCAACAAATTAGCAACAAATTCAGGTATATTTTATTTGAAACTTTGCTGAATTCACCTTGCTAGCATGATAGGGCTTCAATATTTCAATTCTATATTGACTGAGCTTAAATCGTAAAACCTTTTCGAAACACAAACAGCGTTTCGCAAAGCCTTACCAAATATCTAAAAGCCCGCTTCAATTTCAAATGCTGTCAACAGAAAAATTTGCATAGCTTTATTTACACTTTACAAGCTGGATTGATAACACCAAACAATTTTAATATTGAAAGTTTAATTTGCTTTTTGTATCGGGGTAACATTCTTAATGCGCCCAAGTATATTAGTTTATTTGAGATATCTGGGATTTTATGTTACTAAATAATCTAAATTTACATTAATAAAAATACTAAATATAGATATCGGTGGTATATATCAGCGCTTGGAAGATCCGGGATCTCTTTTTGGGCTTGTTGTGTCACACTGTTGTCTTCCTTGCAATTCCTAAATCTAGGTTCATCGTAGAAGAGCCATGCTTTCCTGAACCTTTTGGGCTTAGGATGGTAGCATGGGCCCGCTGGCTAGACGGATATAGACACGCGGCAGCGTGTCAAGTCAAGTTGGTGCCACTTTTGACCCAACCTATTTAACACAAACACATAAAACAACGTGTGTTTAATTATATACATAAGAACATCTAGAAGCCCAAATTTCATGAAGCTAGCTCAAACGGCTATAAAGATATGAAGGTCAAAAAGTCGTAAATTTTAGCACTGACTGACTGACATATAGTACCTAAACCTAACCTACTTCCAGATGACCTAGAAGGACGAAATTTGGAATCCAGCTCGGTAATCGTGTGTAAGCTTAGGAAAAAATCTAAAAATAAGAAAGTTAAAAAATAGGGGGGTCCCCATACAATAAAAAGGTTTTTTAATTGTAGCGTTGAAACCGTTACAAGCAGATATTTAAACTATCCCAATGCGCTCTATTATCTCTAACATTCAAGAGAATGTAGACAATAGCATAAAAAAGAAAACCACGCAGCGGAAACGCAAGAAAAAACATTAAATCTCAATACCTGCCTAGTTTTCTTTACAAAAAGTAATGATATCGGATTAGATAGATATGGGATTGAACTTTCCTTTCCAGACTAGCCGCCCGCAACGTCAAAAGCCCTACAGAGACGGAGCCGAACGGATTGTAGAATAAAATTAGAACGCAATGTAACGAGTGGACAACTAAACCATATCTCCACGAATCCGTATTGGAGCAGTAAAACGATGCAAGGTATCCTTGGTCTTTTAAGCTTCATAAAGGTATCTTTCTCGATTATGAGGTGATCGCTGGCTGAAACCCTATTTGCGTCCCGCTGCTGGTTACGGGTCTCTCCCTATTATTGGAGAGGTCTGAAGCTTACTCCACCATGCTCAAATGCAGGTTAGTGGAGATGCGGGTTAGTGGCCAAACCACTATGAAATATTTTGAAACCGCCCATTAGGCCTCCGAAAAGGTTTACCAATCCCATCTAATGATAACAACCTGGACCAACACAGTAGGGATATACGATATGAGTATCTATAGCGGTGCCCAAAACCTCGGACGCAAAAATGTTTTATACCGTAGAAAAAATAATAAATAAAAAAAACCCAAATCTGTTTCCGTTGCTCATTCGCTCATCTAAGAACCATTTCGTTAATGTTAGCTTCTGTGTGTGAAATGAACTTAATTTGGGCGAGTTATTTGGAAAATGTTTGCCCGCTCAGCTCCACTAGTTCTGAACAAAGCGTTCAGTAGGAATGAATGGGATATCCACGAAATTATTTCATGGGCGTTTCAGTTTTGTTTTTGTTTGAAGACGAATTTTCAGTACCTACTTTGCTTAGTTTGAGAAAGTAATCCAATCGGTTTATTTGACGTCGAGAGATTTATTAAAAAAAAAATAGGATGAATATTTTTTATAATCTCGTGTGTGTTTGTTAGGACTTAATATGGCAAAAAAAAACATTAATTTCTCCAGTAACAAGAAAAACATATCAAATCCTCAAATAAATAAGAACGGCGCAATAACTAGGTATAACTAAATAATACTAACTTCGAGTAACTTTATATTTAGGTACCTATTAATTATTATTAAATTACCTCCCAGAAAATGCTAGAAAAGATTTAATAACTTAAAGTATGTTTTATGAAAAATCTATTGCTATAAAAACAATTATTCGTAAATTGGTACCTACATCTTAAGATAAACTTATAATTACAAAAAAATAATCCTACTGCGCTTATTGAGAAGGCAATCTTGCGAATTTACTTTGGACACTTCTTGAAGTCATGTTTGCAATAACTTTAGTGTGGTTTCTAGAAAAATATGTCCTTAATTACAAACCGCTGCTGTTTTTAATAAAATGAACACCCGTACGTTTTCATTTGGATACAAACAAAGGGAAATAGCAAGCAATTTAAATGCATGCGTCTTGAATGAAGCAAATAAGCAAATGTTTTGCAGTTTAATATAAAATTTTATTTTAAATACTCAATGATTTAAAAAAATATTTAATTGCGAATCGAAATCATAAACAGCTGTATGTTCGAGTCGCCTTGGCTGCAACCCTTTTTGAGTCCCGCTGCTGGGCACGGGTCTCTCCCCATTATTGGGGAGGCCTGGAGCTTACTCCACCACGCTCAGCCACACTGCTCCAATGCGCAAATGGAGATGTGGGTTAGTGGCTAACCCGCTGTCGAATGTTTTCAAACCACCTATAAGGCCTCCGACAAGGTTTAATGACTGTTATCTATCGACAACAACCGGGACCGACGGCTTAGCGTGCCCTCCGAAGCAAGGAAATGCGCATGAAATTTTTTGCCACTAGCGGTCACCCATCTCACACCCGACCGCACCCGTTTAGTTGCATAGATCGTTTGCGTTCTACGCTAACCGCCGGGCCATGCGCGCTTCATCGTATCACCATAAAATATTTAAAACAATAGTGAATCGAAAATTATTTTCTGATCTGCTTTTAGGTCCATTTCATTTCCATTAAATCTATACTAACAGGTATTATGAAGAAGAAAGATTCAGATTTTTGTGTTTTTGTATGTTTGTAGTGAATAAACTCAAAAAACTACTGTTCCAATTTCAAAAATTCTTTCACCATTAGAAAGTTATATTCTCCTTAAGTAACATAGGCTACTTTTACCGCCGGGAAATGCTTCATTCCTACGTGAAAACGGGTAATAGGGTCAACGCGGTTGAAGCAACTGGCTACACGCCTATGATTTAAATATAGCAATGAAGCCTGGAATAACACATAGGCTATTTTTTATCCTACGGGGACCCATTAAATCTCAAATAATATTATTCTTTGAATGAATGTTAGTTCGATTTCTATGGTTAGTACCGTCATCAATACTCTTAGGATGGCGATAGTATTAATTGACTACTTTATCTCAGGATTGAAATTAGCGTTTGGTTAAAAACATTTAATTTAGAATTCACAGATTTTTCCCTTTTATGCTATAAGAAAAGAGACACGACAGCCTCCGTGGCGTAGTAGGTGATGAGCCGACTGCGAAACGTGAGGTCGTGGGATCGATTCCCACCCAGGACAGATATTTGTGTGATGAACATGACTATTTATTTTGTGTCTGGGTGTTAATATATCTATTTAAGTATGTATTTAGAATTATATAGGTATGTTTATCAGCCTTCTGATTACCATAGCACAAGCTCTGCTTAGTTCGGAATCAGATGATGTTGTGTGAATTGTCCAAAGATATTTAAAAAAAAATACCCTGTGTCGTGGTTACCATGAACACATACAATGACTGGAACACGAACACCCAGACCGAGAACAAAAATTTAAACTTATCATTCAAATTTCTGTTTCGCCGGAAATCGAACCCGAGACTATTCCATTGGCAGTCCGGCATGATAACCACTGCGCCACGCGGGTCGTCAAATAATCATAATAGTATAATTACTATAATAATATAATTACTGAAATAAAACCTCGTAAATATTTCTCTTTCTTTCTTTTAAAAGATGTAGATTCTAGTATTCATAATAATATTATTATATTGTAATGTAGAACATCCATCATCTGTATCTCATCCGATATAAAAACACAACTCAATTTTCATGACAATCCCAATGAGGAAAACGTTCCGCCCATTTCAAGGGACTCCTTGAGTGATGGTTGACCCTATTAGGAGTGGGGTAACTTTGAGAAACCAGTGTAAGTTGGTCTACCTTCCCCTGAAGATGCTAACCATTTAAGACGTCAAAGAGGAAAGGTTCAAGGAGGTGAGGGGTCAACATATGTAATAGTGTGTATTAACCGCTTGAAGTAACAGGACTAATATGATGGAAGTCGCTAACTCGATTCATCAGTGTCAAATAAATAATATTGACTTTCGAAGTGAGTTTCGAAGGTGTCATGAGTGAGAGATTTAATTGAATCTGGGAAGATTGAAAGGCATTATAGAGTTAGCAGTTGGCAGGACATCTTAATGTATTTTTATCTATTCAGCAGATGGTTATCGGTTAGTCCTTGTAGCTATAGAATAGAGCTACGCTATCCCCTGCCTGATCGTAAGAGGCGACTAAAAGGGGGCTTCCGGGGTTGTGGACGGTGTGAGTGGAAGCTTGATCCGCCCAGCCAGCAGCCCCGAGAAGGACGTTGTGTGTGCATGGCAGCATGCCGCATGCCGCCGTAAGCATCGGAAAGTGCAGGAGAGCATATCTGCTCTCCCAAAGATGGGCCCATTCTGGGCGCCGCACGTGGAGGTCACCGGTGCGTTCCACTGTAGATCCCGGAGTCCTCCCCAAGCGTAGAGGCAGGCCACCGATACGATGTCAACTTGAATGAATGACATCGTAGTGTACTCGTAACTAAAATGTATTCTCCACCACAATAGGTACAAAGATAAATATAACAAACTTGCCTTCCGCCAGTGGCTTCGCACGCGTGGAAAAATAGCCTATGTGCTATTCCAGGCTTCATTGATAATATCAAAATCATAGGCGTTTAGCCAGTTGCTTCAACCGCGTTGACCCTATTACCCGTTTTCACGTGTGAATGAAGCATTTTCCCGCGGTAAAAAGTAGTCTATATTACTCAGGGTGAATGTAGCTTTCTAATGGTGAAAGAATTTTTGAAATCGAAACAGTAGTTTTTGAGTTTATTCATTACAAACATACAAAAATACAAATCTTTTCTCTTTATAATATTAGTATAGATATAGAAGTAGAGATTAATTAGATTGTCAGAGGTACACGCCGGAATTGGAACCGAGGATCTCCGTGTTGGAGAGAGCTGGTGTCAACCATTCGTCTATCACTGCTACTAAACTAAACGAGACTTAAGAAGACTTCACTTTGCGCAAACTAGTGTAGCTAGAAGATTTTGCAATTAGTAGGTTCTTTATGACTCATAAATTATGAGCGACGGTGGCCAAGAGGTCAAAAACCGCGGTTTTCGACGCGACCGATCTCGGGTTCAAATCCTCGGCGCGCACCTCTGACATAGGAATTGGTAATGTGCGCATTTATCGCTGCTCAACGGTGATAGAAATATTGTGATATTTAATTGATAACGGTATTCTCCATTATCCTGCATGTCTGAGAGAAATTCATAATTTCTCGAAAGCGTGACGTTCACCAATCCGCACTTGGACAGCGTGGTGTACTATGGCCTAAATCCCTCTCACTTGTGAGAGGAGACCTGTGCCCAGCATTGGGACATAAAATAAAAGGTTGAAAAAAGGTTCATTATAAGTCATTAATATACTGTAATATTGAACATTCCGTCACGATGCATGCTTATAGATTCGTCCTAAAAATCATTATGACTTGTGTCCATGTTTATACAATTTTCCATGTAACTGTTTCATGTGTCATGTCTTTGTGCAACAAAGAAGTTCTCGGCTTTTCAATATAAACATCTAAACGCCAGGTGGACAAATTAGAAAGGCAACCAATTAAAACAACGCCATTTTGTTTTCCGAAAAATAAAGAAGCTAATCTCTTAATGCTGTTTATGCTGAACAAGAACATACAACTGTAAGGCTGTGTCCACACTGAAATAATGCAGTTTTAAAACGTAATTTATAATAACGTTATTTTATACCGTAATTTTAAAAGGCGGAAAACACAGTTTTTTAACATACGTATTAAATAAGTGGCTGCGACCCTTTTGAAGCGCGCATGGCCCGGTGGTTTGCGTAGAACGCAAACGATCTATGCAACTAAGCCAAACGGGCGCGGTCGTGTGTGAAATGGGTGACCACTAGTGGCAAAACAATTCATGCGCGTTTCCGTGGTTTGGAGGGCACGTTAAGCCGTCGGCCCCGATTGTTGTTGATAGATAACAGTCGTTAAACCTTGTCGGAGGCCTATGGGCGGTTTAAAAACATCCGACAGCGGGTTGGCCACTAACCCGCATCTCCACCAACCCGCATTGGAGCAGCGTTGCAGCCAACCCTTTTTACTCCCCTTTGCTGGGCACGGATCTCTTCCTATAAATTTGGAAGCCGGGAGCTTACTGCAGTACACTGCTCAAATGCAGGTTGGTAGATAAATGATTTAGGAGCCAAACCTCCTCCGAATATTTAAAAAATTGCCCAAAAGATTTATTGACAACAATTAGGACAGATGGCTTGACGTGCCCTCCGAAGCACGGAAATACACATAAAATTTGCTACTTGCGGTCTCCCAAGTTACATTCGATCGCGCCAGATTCGCGAGCCACAAGATTATACAGACTTTTCGTTGGCATTTTTTTTAACTTTTCACACTCATAGCCCCACAATAGGGATATATACCCTGTGTCGTTGGTACCATGGACACAATTAAAGACAAATACAAACACCCAGACCGAGAACAGAAATTTAAAATCATTCAAATTTCTGTTTCTAAGCAGATGAATGATGACTTTAAATGATGAATTTAAATTTCAGTTATATATTAAGTTTGAAGGGTTTATTTATTTTATTTATTTATTTAACCCTAATCCTTTTTACTGAAATAAATGCCTCAAAATGTCTGCATACAGCCTAACCGGATGCAAACTATGGGTTTCCAGTAGAGGAACAGCAATATGGTTTTAGGAGATGGCTATAAAAACATATTATGATTATACTCCGTACGAAAACGACCGGTCTGTATGTTTGAAACAGATTTGTCTCACTGTAAGCGAAAAGATACTTTTAAGCCTTTATTGAGTTAAAAAATGTTTTTTTAATTGTAAATTGTAGGAATTAAAATTTTACACAGGAATAATTGTTTTAAACTTCTCTTTTTAATGTCACGTCAAATTTTTTCACATTTTTTCTGTAAAAAAAAAACATGATTAAATTTATTACTTTTATACGCTGCTTCTTGATAAAATTTTGAATCATCCTATAAGTAATAATTTAGTGGCACTTAGTCATTTGCTGCCATGTTTGTGTGTGTGTGACAATTCTACTTATTTTGTGTATACTTTTTACCATGTATGAACATACTGACTACTTCGCCAATCGCAAGATTGAGCGATTTCCCATATTCTTTTTTTTTTTGTTCAAAAGCTTATACTCCCGAGATTGTTCTAGTGTCCAAAGTCAAAATATGATGATGGGATCCCAGGGATTTTTTGTTAAAAACTTATTAAATGCTTTAAATGGAGTAGGAGAAAATGGACTACTCCAAGGACCTACATGGGTCCGCATGAAATAATGACATCTTCATTTCTTGCGGGGACCAGTTTTAGTGCGATCCCACATAATTAGGTTAGGTATAATATAAAAAATCAATAGTTATCATAATAATAAACTTATACCTTAATCGCATATCCCTGACAATCAAACAAGTACCCGCTCTCGGGCAATGGTTTAACCAGAATACATTTTACTTGGCTCTTTATTGGTTTTTCATTTGTTTCCTTTGTGTTTTATGTTTATGATATTGGAGGATCTGTGGAGTAAAAAGCTAATGTGATTGGTGGTAAGAAATATGAGCATTTCGTTGAAGGCAATATCGAAATGGCTACTTATTATAAGCCGTATCCTCTTTTATGTAACTGTGAGCTATAGAATTTAGTCGTGTATGTTCGGTACCTACTTGACCACAGCACCGCATAAGAACCTTCATAAAAAAAATTGCATTTACCTAGATAAACCAATAAAATGTGAAACAGTTATTTCAGTTAATCCGAACTTACTCACTTTTCTATCGTATAGTCTTTTTTACTTCTATATTTTAGTAGACATCAGCCTCCGGAGTAGCAGCCATGTGATGAAAATGCAAATTGATATGAGCAATATTCGTGTTTATAGGTATGTTAGGTTATGCATCTCCCACATTGCTGATCAATTGCTTCCCCTGATATTTTCTGCTACGTCGCTATTTGAGAATCTTTCCTTCCCACGCGTTTTTGTTCCGTCCGCCTGGCTGGCTGCAACCCTTTTTGCGTCCCACTGCTGGGCACGGGTCTCTCTCCATTATTGGGGAGGCCTGGAGCTTACTCCACCACGCTGCTCCAATGCGAGTTGGTGGAGATGCGGGTCAGTGGCTGACCCGCTGTCGGATGTTTTCAAACCGCCCATTAGGCCTCCGACAAGGTTTGACGACTGTTATCTATCGACAACAACCGGGACCAAACGAAACATGCTAAACGTACCCTCCAAAGCACGCATGATTTTTTTGCTACCAGTGGTCACCCATCTCGCACCCGACCGTGCACGTTTGGCTTAGTTGCATAGATCGTTTACGTTCTTCGCTAACCGCCGGGCCATGCGCGCTTCATCTAGCGATACAAAATGTTCTATAACTGCAGCTTCCAAAGTTAAAAGATTATGTTGATCTCATCCATCTTTTACAAAATTCGCCATTTTTTAACTATCGTGCATAAAATATACATATATACTATATTACTATATAGTATAACAAATACTATAACATATATACCATACAATAATTCCATTGCACGAAGTAAAATATGCACATAAATAAGTCATGTAAAATATACGCAGCGCATGACTACAATATTCGCACCTCGTAGAGGCTAACCGCAAGCACTAGCGTCTCTTTAATAACCGAAAATAGTAATAGCAGTCACCAGTAAGAATAAATAGTGTAACATTAATATTTAATACTAGCAGTGTGCCACAACTTCGTCCGTTCATTGCAACCCTTTTCGGGTTTGCACTGGTCATAACAGATCTCGGCAGCCTTTGATACAAATTGGTAAGTAATTGTAGTAAGTGGTTGTTGCTCTAAGGGCATCGATAACTGAAACCGATCGAAACGCGAATTGATTTGTTTAAAGCTGATTGCCACATATCGGGTCTTTTCAATGATCTGTTCCTAGTTTAATGACCTGCAAGCTTATTCAACCACGCCACTTCAATGCGGGTTAGGTTAGTTTAAGTATGTTTCTAAATCATCTTTAAGGCGGTTGCTGCCTTTCTATGAAAACAGCTATCAACGCCGATGTCTTAACATTGCCTACAAAGCGAGATAATGCTTGTATTTTTTTATCACTAAGAGTAACTTGTTTACGTACAGCATCGATAGCTGTACTTAACTTAACATACTCTTTAATAAATCATTTATTTAGTTTCAAACATAAATAAAGAAATAAAACATAACAGATATATATCCAATTCGCTTTATAGTTATGCAATGTATGCTCCTGCCGAATTGCGACGTTCAGCAAATGGTGTACAGAAAATTGTGTGTGGAACACTTGGATCCCATGACACCAAGCCATTGATCAGTGCCATAGGTCAGTGCTCGCATCACAGGAGACTCCTTCACAATGAGAAGTCTGCTCTGTGGTACCGCAAAAAGCTGCCGACGTCGAACTCCAGCATACTTTTCGGGGAAATGTAACGATATCAGTTCTAGTACTGAAGGGTTCAATACCTGCCCTCGTATTAGTACTGCAAAATAATCTATTAGCAAAATGTTTCGTCAATGTTCGATTATATCCAAACATTATTTGGGATATGATTAGATATTTTTTTGTACAAATAAATATCTAATCATATTCCAAACTTGCCATATCAAATAGAGATTCAAATAAATAAACATATGTATTTAAATGCTCGTATCTTGTTATTACAAACAAACAGACACATTAATATTATTTATTTGTGTTGAAAGCGCACGGAACTAACTGCAAAATTTAATAAGCCCACCGCGCCATCTGGTGCCGTGTACTAGCAAAATTCATAAAACGCTTAATACTTAGAGCGCCGTCTGTACACGTCTTTATGACCCAGCGTCGGGACAGAATTCAAAATTAGAATTGGCCCAATTTGGGTTCTTTATTGCGACGTCCGCATTTGGAGGGTAAGGGTACTTTATAGTCGCCATATTGCTCGCGACAGATATTTTTATTTAATTTCCGCGATAATGTACGTTCGGATTTTTGAGGGTAATGTGCCTTAAATGTTGCGTGTAATTATACTGCTTTGGGTTGGCTTGTTATTTTATTGCCGTGAGTCCGTAAAGGACTTTTGAAATTACCCTGGTGCGTATGTTAAAATTACCCATACCACTTAAAATGTTTGCGGAAAGTCCGTGAAAGTTATTTTTGTTAAATATTTTTGAAGAGCATGCCAAGTATTGTTGGTTTTGGGTGTTTAACGAGAGTTTTTGTTTAATGCAATCATTTTAAGTGATACAAAAGTACGGGTTGAACAGAGAAGTACCAACTCTGAAAGTTATGGTTACCAGTTGCTATCCACATGAATATAATCATTCGATAATATTCTGCCAACGCAAAGGCGTATTGTCTTTGGGTACTAAATAAGACTAGAGCGTAGTTAAGTTAAATATTAATCTCCATGAGTTGAAGTGATCCCTGAAAAGTTTTTATTAGCCTTTTCGTGATCATAATCCTGGTGATCTTGACAGGCCCAATGGACTATGAATTTAGACTTCCTTTATCTTTCAAACTTCATTCCTAAATAAAACACGATTAAGAATTGAGTGAGCATCTTTAAAATTGTTCCCAGAGCAATGATGGCTGCCGGCTTACGAAGGATGTCAGCTGCCTTCGCTGCTCTTGAAGATCTTGTTTCATTAAGGGTGAGCATGTTCGAGAGCCTAAGGTTGATTGATAGGCTAGAATATATTAGTTTCAGCTTCTTTCTAGCTATTTAGAATTCATTAAAGTGAGTGCTTCGAGGTTTTATCTTATAGATTGTCTTTTGTCTTCTCCGGAAAAAAATTGAAAACTTAAATTCTTCGATTAAAATAGATTCAACAATCCAGCTACGGCACAATGTATCTATACTATCGTATATGTTATACATAATATGTTATACATAATATGTATAACATATACGACAGTAGGGAGCCCTACAGTCCTTGTATAAAAGCCTGGGCTGGAAATGAACGATATAAGAAAACATTCTATAGGAATGAGTAGGAAGCTCATAACATATAGACAAATAAAGGTTAAGTAAAAGAAGAAGAAAGATAAAGCTTATGAAAATCTAACAAGAATTATTATATAAGCAAAACCCTTCTTACCCTAAGACAAAATCCAAAAGCAGAGAGTTTGATACGACTCATGACGACACCCATTTTCCCTAACAAGATCGGGGCTGACAAAAAATTTAATAATGATACGTCGCAAAAAGACAATATTCATATGTCTGCGGATTTATCCGCTTCCATTAGATATGAAGGTTTGCGGGGATTTTTATTCGGTAGTCGTAAATCGGGATTATGTATCGGTGCCTGTAATGTTGTTGTAAAACTAACTTTATTGTTGACATAAAATCCTTTATTTTATTGTACAGGTGGTTAAAAACTCAAATATCTAAGATTGGATGTTGCTGCTGTTACTGCTGAGTACAGGTCTGGTTCGGGCCCATTATTGGGAAGGCCTGGATTACTTCACCACGCTGCTCCAATGCGGGTTGGTGGAGATGCGGGTTAGTGGCCGATCCGCCGTCGGATGTTTTAAAACCGCCTATAAGGCCTCCGAAAAGGTTTACGACTGTTATCTATCGACAACAACCGGAACTGACGGCTTAACGTACCCTCCGAAGCACAGAAATGCGCATGTTTTTTTTTTGTCACTAGCAGTCACCCATCTCACAGCCGACCGCGCTCGTTTGGCTTATTGCATAGATCGCTTGCGTTCTGCGCTAACCACCGGGCCATGTGCGCTTCAAAGATTAACTCACAGATAAATAATGTTTACCTACAGCCATGTCTTACAGATTTTACCACCATACGTACACAAACGTACGCAGCTAGCGAAACGGACGCGGTTGAAGGTGTGATGGGTGACCGTTTGTGACAAAATTTCATGAACATTTCCATGCATCGGAGGGCACGTTAAGCGGTAGGGACCGGTTATTATCGACAGATAGAAGTCGTTTCACCTTCTCAGAGGCCTTATGGGCAAATTGAATACATACGACAGTGTGGTGATCCAAAGTGGTGAAGTTAGCTCCAGGCTGTCCCTATAATGGGGGTCTTAATAATAAATATTAATAAAATTCAGTATATAAGAATATTGTGTGGTAGTCGCACTACAAGTGATGTGGACTGCACTGTACATAATAATATGTATTAATTTATTGTACATAGGAGATATTTTTATGTGCAAAATCCGGTTGAATAAATAAATAAATGCTTTCACCTTTATATCCCCTCACTAGATTATGTGTGTCGTGGGTACCATGAACACCCAAAAAGACAGGAACACAAACAATTAGACCAACACAAAAATTTAAAGTCAACATTCAAATTTCTGTCTCCCCGATAATTGAACCCGGGACCCTCGACTTAGGTCAAAGACAAAGACTCCGGTGCCAGGAGTCCAGATGGAAACCCATGGTGTTTGCCACACGGATATCGAGTAATGTTTAAGCCACAAACCTAAACCTGCAAGAAAATCAGATATTTATGAACAGTACATGACACTCTCTGCTGATTAATCCGGCACAGCTGATGGGTTTAGACCACACATTTGTAGGTGGTAGAACTATTATGGTTCGCCCGGGGAAGTACCACCGCTGCACCCACTTCTGTCGTGAGCAATTCTATTGTGTTTCGGTGGAAAGGTGCAGTTGCCGGCCACACTTACATGAGGCCACCACCAGCCTCCGGAGTAGCAGCGCAACTGCTTACGACCTCAGAAAAGACTTACCTATGCTTGCTTGAGGTTGTGTGCAGATGTCCATGGGCTGCAGCGACCACTTAACGCCACGTGGCCTGCATGCTCGAATAGGCTAAGGTAGGTATCTCGCACGACTGAACGTATGTTGCTACAAGGTTCCAGGGCTACCATATAAGTAAGTAGAAGTTTCCAATAACATTTTTATGGGATTTCGATGGAATTATTTTGAAACTACTTACCAGCCGCAAGGATAGAGCGCATATTAAATTTGTTTTTCCTTATTAATAAACAATGCTCAAGGCTCGCTCATAGAAGACGCTATGATCTAAAAGGAAATGTGGGTGGTATTTTCATAATCCAAGAATAAATAAAGGAGAACATTTTATGTACGCTTTGCTTTATTTATACATGCTTAATGTAATGGATACTAAGCTGTATCTTCCTTGCTATGATGAGTTATTTTAATAGTACTTTTAGGCATTTTTAGATACTCACCGAAGCACCGAAGTACCAGCTACCGGAGCACCGAAGTACCAGCTACACCCATTTGACTCCGTTGAAAAGCGCGCAGTCCGAATCGTCAACGACCCAAGATTGACTGACAGGCTAGAACCGCTTAGCTTGCGAAGAGACATAGGCTCGCTCTGCGTGTTCTACCGACTTTACTATGGTGAGTGCTCCGAGGAACTCTTCAAATTGATGCCTACATCACCATTCCATGATTATACCACCAGACGAAGGTTAAAGTTCCACCGGCACCATCTGGACTCGTGGCGGTCCTCCACAGTCCGCTTTGCACGCTCCTTTTTACCACGGACGTATAGGTTATGGGACAACCTTCCAGCTGAGGCATTCCCAGTGGACTATAACATGGGGTTCTTCAAGAAAGCTGTAAAAAAAGCTCTCCTCCAAAGCCGGCGATGCTCGGGCGGCTCCCCTAGGGTTGCCCGTGTCCATAGGCGACGGTGATCGCTTAACATCACGCGGCCCGTCTGCATTATTGTTAGGTTTATTTATAAAAAAAAAACTCAATTAATTTTGTTACAAGCCTACAGCGCAGTCGACCATTGACTTGTTCTCTTTTTATGATTGTAATCAAAGGAGTCGAGTATGAAATGTACGACGTTCAGCTCGTTCACCATCCAAGTAAAGGGTTGATTAGTTACGTCTCAGTAAAGTTAATTGGCAAGTAAAAGCTATGAGTACGGGTCAGTATATCATATGATTAGTGCTACTCGAACATCGTGAAATTGAAATTGAAGTTACGGGTGATTTAAACCGACAATTCGCGTACTTGTCACTTTACTTGAAGGTGGTGAAAGAGGCCCTAAGCCGTACTAAGGCGTACTTTAACCTTAGCGAGTTGACTACTAAGCCGCATCTCCAGCAACCCGCATTGGAGCAGCGTGTTGGAGTGAGCTCCGGGCCTACTCAATAATAGGGAGAGAACCATATATGTGAGTCGCAAAAAGAGCCGAAAAACATTAACAGATACAGAATTATAGGCCGATGGAGAAGGAAATCAGAAGGCAATCCAAATACAATTACGAAATCGCCTAACAATAAAAACAGCTACTATTGGATATTGGAAGAAAATCTATAAATCCATTATGTCATTACACTTAAACCGGTTTACGAGGGTAATCAAGATGGCGATAAAATATCTGTTTGCGCGCCTACTACAAAGTACCCCCGTTTAATATTGTAGTAAAGATTTTATTTCTTTTGGGGTTCCGGGAGTTATTTGGAGATGTTTCTGGAATTTTATATGATTGTTACCAATATCTTATCATAATAGTTATTATCAGCACATATCTGACTAAGGGCCTCTTTCATCATCTTCATGTAAGTGACAAGTACGCTAATTGTCGGTTAAAGTCACCCGTAAATTCATTTAAATTTCTCGATGTTCGAGTAGCACTAATCAATTACGAGAAACTGACCCATACTCATCAGCTTTTACTTGCCAATTAACTTTACTTGCGACGTAACTAATCAACACTTTACTTGGAGATGGTGAAAGATACCTATATAATATTAAATATTTTAATCTACCAACAAAGTTTTCAAGTCATGATTGTTCAATGATTTAAAAACTTTAAGGTAAAACTCGGATTGTTGCCTCAGTGGGATACTTGCCCCGGTTTTGAACGTATTAAACATACGCTTCAGACTCATAGCCCCACTGTAGGGTAGGATATACCCTGTGTCGTAGGTGCCATGGACACACACAAAGACAGAAACACAAACACCCAGACCGAGAACAATAAACTAAACATTTAAATTTCTGCTTCGCCGAGGGATTTTGGTTAGCGCCTTAATATAATTATAAGCACCTCTCCTGTATATTTCAGGGCCATGTAAACAATTACAGATATGCAATACACTATACAATACCGCACTAAAACCCCTCGACGGCCTGCCTCTGCGCTTGGAGAGGACTCCGGGATCTTCTATGGAATGCACCGATGACCTCCACGCACGGCGCACAGAATGGGCCCGTCTCCGGGTGAGCAGATATGCTCTCCTGCACCTTTTGATGCTTACGGCGGCATGCAGCGTACGGCCAGGCACACACCACACCCCTATGAGTCCATATGATTACAAGCCATACGTTTCCTCGCTCTGAGCGCAACGAAACTTCGACAGATGCCGAAATTATATTAGCAAGTAATTCCCATTAAATATCTTTATTACTGTATGGTTAACTTTCACATGGAATTAACTTAGGTACTTAATTATCCAACTTTGAAAGAAGGCCGAAATGATGTATCCAACCGAAACTCAATAAGAGAAAACTTCTTTCGATTTATACTCCCGAGAATAGCTTTCCACGAAGAGTGTCCCAATTTCTCCCTCTTCCCTACACTTTTACGTATGCACTTACGGGGGAAGAAACCTTCAAAAGGTACCCGGCACCTTGGGAGAGGATACCGGGTTATGTGGGATTAGTACCGCACTAAAACCCCTCGGTGACCTGCCTCTGCGCTTGGGGAGGACTCAGGGATCTCCAGTGGAATGTACCAGTGTCCTCCGCGCACGGCACTCAGTACGAGCCAGTCTTCGGGAGAGCAAATGTGCTCTTCTGCACCTTCAGATGCTTACGGCGGCATGCAGCCACTCACACACCGCCGTCCTTTCCGGGGCCGCTTGCTGGACGTATCGAGCTTCCACTCTCACCGCTTGCAACCCCCGGAGGTCCCCTTTTAGTCGCCTCTTACGATCAGTCAGGGGATGCCGTAGTTCTATTCTTAATCCCAAAGCTACAAGGACGTACTTAACCTATCTATACCCTATTTTCGTAGCTCTACAATTCAATTTGTTCAAACACTGCAATCAAGAGGTCCCTTCAGCTATGAATGTTGTGAGGCGTACCCATGAACAATGTTTGAGGGTGCGTAACCTCGAAAGCCCTCAATGTCGAGTAACGTCAGCATGACAGTGACTGACAGAGATGTTCAGATTTCTTTGTTAGCTCCTCAAAAGCTCACGCACTTAAGCGCGCCTGTGTATACTATACATCACTTCTCCAAGCCGAGCAGATCGGACTTCTTGAAATATAATATCTATGGCTGGCTGCAACCTTTTTTTGCGTCCCACTGCTGGGCACGGGTCTCTCCCCATTATTGGGGACACCTGGAGCTTACTCCACCACGCTGTTCCAATGCGGATTGGTGGAGATGCGAGTTAGTGGCCAACTCGCTGTCGGATGTTTTCAAACCACCCATAAGGCTGAACGAGGTTTAACGACTGTTATCGACCGATAACAACCGCCTTAACGTGCCCTCCGAAGCATGGAAATGCACATGAAATTTTTTGCCACTAGCGGTCACCCATCTCACACTGGACGAATAGTGTCCCAAATCTCCCCTTTCCCATCGACACTTTTAAATAGTTAACCTATCTAATACCCTATTTTCAGTACCCTTACCCTTTTACGTACTGACTTTTTTTGGCATCGGGGGGAGGAACCTTCAAAAGATACCCGGAACCTTGGGAGAGGATACCGGGTTATGTGGGATTAGTACCGCCTTAAAACCCCTCGGTGACCTGCCTCTGCGCTTGGGGAGGACTCAGGGATCTCCAGTGGAATGTACCAGTGTCCTCCGCGCACGGCACTCAGTACGAGCCAGTCTTCGGGAGAGCAAATGTGCTCTTCTGCACCTTCAGATGCTTACGGCGGCATGCAGCCACTCACACACCGCCGTCCTTTCCGGGGCCGCTTGCTGGACGTATCGAGCTTCCACTCTCACCGCTTGCAACCCCCGGAGGTCCCCTTTTAGTCGCCTCTTACGATCAGTCAGGGGATGCCGTAGTTCTATTCTTAATCCCAAAGCTACAAGGACGTACTTAACCTATCTATACCCTATTTTCGTAGCTCTACAATTCAATTTGTTCAAACACTGCAATCAAGAGGTCCCTTCAGCTATGAATGTTGTGAGGCGTACCCATGAACAATGTTTGAGGGTGCGTAACCTCGAAAGCCCTCAATGTCGAGTAACGTCAGCATGACAGTGACTGACAGAGATGTTCAGATTTCTTTGTTAGCTCCTCAAAAGCTCACGCACTTAAGCGCGCCTGTGTATACTATACATCACTTCTACAAGCCGAGCAGATCGGACTTCTTGAAAAAGAATATCTATGGCTGGCTGCAACCTTTTTTTGCGTCCCACTGCTGGGCACGGGTCTCTCCCCATTATTGGGGACACCTGGAGCTTACTCCACCACGCTGTTCCAATGCGGATTGGTGGAGATGCGAGTTAGTGGCCAACTCGCTGTCGGATGTTTTCAAACCACCCATAAGGCTTAACGAGGTTTAACGACTGTTATCGACCGATAACAACGGGCTTAACGTGCCCTCCGAAGCATGGAAACGCACATGAAATTTTTTGCCACTAGCCCACCCATCTCACACTGGACTGCGCCCTTTTGGCTTAGTTGCATAGATCGTTTGCGTTCTATGCTAACCGCCGGGCCATGCGCGCTTCTATACTGAAATTCAATTTACTGGGTACTAACGTATTTATCTAACTTCAAAAGAATTACGAAATTACGTATCCGTTCGAAACTTCATTAGAGAAAAGTTCTTTCAGACTCCCGAGAATAGCTTTCTACGAATAGTGTCCCAATCTCTCCACTCCCACCGACACTTTTTAATACTTAACCTATCTAATACCCTATTTCCAGTCTTTTCGACAACTTCGCTCTACAATTCAATTTGTTCAAACACTGCAGTCGAGATAGTTGGAATTCGAACACGGATTGGAAATAACATTTTAGATTCGCAAAGAGTTGAATTAATCTGTTTGCGAGCGTTCTATCACACTTTTCCATTAGATTCTTTCACGAGTCAGTTTTGACCTGTCGACTGGCTGGTAAGTGTGGGTTAAGTTGTTGATGTCATCGCACACAGTAGATTTATTATGTTTTGGTGACAGATGAGCTTAAAAAACATAACATTTCGGACTTATAAATAGTTAATAGTGAACTTGACACACACATTTTTATATTTTGTTGATGGTTTAGATGTTCGACTTGAAAAAACCCCAAATAATTGTGACATGATCATGGTTTTTTTCCAGATAAATAAAAAATAAATATACTTTTACGAAGAAATTCCATTACATTTCAAATATTTGTTTAAGAAAAAAGTTTAATTTAATTGATTTGTACCTATTTTTATGTGAAATGTAATTTTTTATACATAGCTTAATTTATTCAATGGAAATTCAAGAAATATTGATATTCCATAAGAGTACTCCTATTCAAATAAGATGTCAAAATTGTAAATATTTTTAATTGAAATTAATTTATTTCAGATGCACAAAGAACTTTTTTGTGTCTTTTTTTCAATATTTTTTATATCTCACGGTCGGGCACAGGACTCCTCTCACAATTGAGAAGGATTTAGGCACTATTTCACCACGCTGGCCAAGTGTGGAATGGTGGACGTCATGCTTTCGATAAATTATGCATTTCTCTCAGGCAAGCAGGTGATCAATAAGAACATCGTAATCAATTAAATATCGCAATATGCACCCGGAGCAGTGATACATGCGCACATTATAAATTTCTTTGTCAGAGGTGCGCGCCGAGAATTCGAACCCGGGATCGGTCGCATCGAAGACCGCAGTTTTTTTACCACTCGGCCATCGCTGCTTTTTTGTGTCTGCAAAAAGTATATTCTACAATGGCAATAACTAATAATTGGACCACTAAACAAACACTCAGATTCAAATCTGCAGGGATTTACTACACTACTTATATAAATCAATTTTATTGCCTTATATCTATCTATATTTATTATATACTGACGACCCGCGTGGCGCAATGGTTACCATGCCGGACTGCCAATCGAGGGGTCCCGGGTTCGATTCCCGGCGAAACAGAAATTTGAATGATGAGTTTAAATTTCTGTTCTCGGTCTGGGTGTTTGTATTCCTGTCTTTGTATGTGTCCATGGTACCCACGACACAGGGTATTAATTATCCTACTGTGGGGCTATGAGTGTGTAACGTTTATTTATTTATTATTTATTTATATTTATCAGGTTGATCCACCGTAAAGAAAAATATATTTCATTACTTCATCTTCATTTTTTTTATTCCACTTCATTTTTCATTTTTCCACTTCATTCAGTTTTAATCAAGCAATGTCAATTATTATTGTTAGAATTTACAGACACGAACGACAACGAACACGAAACAATTTTCGTTTCTTTGTTTTGTTGCATTATATCCACAGTGTGCTACACTCTTTACTTGATAAAAGTCAAGAAAACTTGATATCGATTGGCACTCGCGACTCTACTCTCAGAGACTGTAGAAGATTGTTTTCTGAGACACGATAAGTGTACTCTTCAAATAAAATGTCAATCCTGTTGGACATTTTTATTTATGGTGCATTTATTTTGGATGAAAACAGAATTCTTTCGTGTTTTCGAAAAGTTATGCGAGAATTTCCTTTGAAGATGAAAGAAATATTCAGCATACTATTAGGCAGAATATACAAGTTGTTGTTAAATATTGTTTAAATGAAGATGATGCATATTTCGAGTATGAAGTCTGCACATTATTAAAAAAATACTACTTCAAACCGAATCATATCAATCCCTTTCGAAAAAAAATGTATTTTTGGCTATTTACATTAAATACAAATTGAAGTTTAATATTATTACTTTTTATGTATTTTTATAGCAAAAGTTTTGAGAAAAAGAGATTGTATGTACCGTATTATACTTCAAATGACATAAATATTTGAAATAAATAACAATGTGATCACTCCAGAGCTTTCTAAGAGTATTATTCAACTTGTGATTGATATAAATAACTTCTTTGATAGACAACTCAAGTTGACACAAGCCAAAGTCTTGGCTTTCGTATTGAAACTCGTAAAACCCTTAAAGGCACATTATTATGGAGTGTTCCCACAGTCGCGGAGTCCACATCAAATTGAGATGACAGAGGATCGGGAATCGACATGTTTTGATACTACTGATACGGACGTCGCATTAGAGACACAATCCTAGGGCCTCGAGCGTTACTGGCAAGATTTGAAATTTTACTCCCAAATAAAATAAAATAAATAGTGTGATTGGTTATTTTGAAGGAAGTTTTTCTTTAAAGGTATTAGCCTTGAGACTAAGCATATGAGATCCCATAATACCTCGTATGGGATCCCGTATGGAATACACCTAAAACCATGTACTATTTAATTTTTGTGCCTGTTTACCAACATACTGTACGTTGCAGGTGGCTAAAATATACTATCTTAAGGTCGGCACCTTAGCAGCTACCCGGGCCTTCAGGCCACTCCCAAGCTCGGACCTGGTATAAGCCTTTTTGTATATTCAAAGTCAGATGTTAATAGCGTACTGCTAAAAAAACACGGGTTATTTTTACAAGCTTTAATATCCACTCCAAAGGTGACCTTTGTTGATAGTAAAATCTGTAAAAAAAAATGCAAGCTGGACTTGAACTTGATCGAGCGTATGATTAGGTTTAAAATTAAACACACATAATAAAGTTACAAGCGTGCATGGCCCGGCGGTTAGCGTAGAACGCAAGCGAGCTATGCGATTAAGCCAAACGGGCGCGGTCGGGTGTAAGATGGGTGACCGCTAGTGGCAAAAGATTTCATGCGTGTTTTCGTGCTTCGGAGGGCACGTTAAGCCATCGGTCCCAGTTGTTGTCGATAGATAACAGTCGTTAAACCTTGTCGGAGGCCTTACGTGTGGCTTGTAAACATCCGTCAGCGGGTTAGCCACTAACCCGCATCTCCACCAACCCGCATTGGAGCAGCGTGGTGGAGTAAGCTCCAGGCCTCCTCAATAACGGGGAGATATCCGTGCCCAGCAGAAAGGGTTGCAGCCAATAAAGTTACATGGCAATGCAATTATGGTGATCTGATCTGATGATGAAGCAGCACTCAGCAATTTAATATCAATACCAGTATTAAAATTATTTTCCTTAGTGTATACAATAAGGTATCTAATACCTTCACATTACAGCACCATCATAAACCATCCGCCCTATCTATTTCTGGGGCATTTCGCTCCGTTGCCTCTGTATTTTTCGGATAAAACTAATTTTGTGCTTTGTTGACTTCTCTGTTATATTTTTATTTCTATTTTTTCTGCGTGCGGTGACATAAGAGTATGTCCAGGCACGTGCATCGGAACGTGGTTACGATTTGATCGGTATCGTGTGTCGTGTCGTGATTAATTACTCGTTATACCAATTATACAATATTTTGTGTCTCTACAATATGGCTGCAGAACATTTTTGCCTAGTGGTAAAGGTCTCTAATAATTATTGGGGAGGCCTGCAGCTTACTCCACCACGGAAGCGGGTTGGTGGAGATTCCATAAAACTGAGCAGGAGTAGCTAAGTGGATAGGATACCGTCGGATATCGGTATCCTCGTTTTAGTCGCAGTGTACACCTCTGACAAAGAAATTAGTAATGGAAAGAAAATTAGTATTTATCACTGCTCCCTGATGAGAGGATATATATTTTATTACGATACTTTTCATCACCGTTAATGACAGTTAATGCCTGAGAGTGACACAAAACTCTATCCAATTTAATTAATTTATTTGTCAAAGTACACCTAAAAGATGTTAACTAAAAATATGGTTTATGGTTTAAGAGCTTTATTATTTCCCATAAAGAATTAACAATAATTCCCTTACTGAGAAATCTATGTTAATTACAAACTTAAATAACAGCAGGCGTACAGAAAATACAAACTGATTATTATTATGTCATAAAGGTGTGCATAAAAATAAAAGTATTGCATTTACCCTCATACATAACGCGTGTTTTTACACTATTCTTTGTGACTATGTAATAACAAATACATGGATGTGCAAAGTGATCACAAATCACAGGTAACCCTATGTACTTGTCAATACAAATAATACATTAAACATTTTTATGATTAATTTTCACAAACTAAATATGTAATATGGCTGCAACCCTTTTTGCGTCCCATTGCTGGGCACGGGTCTCTCCCCAATATTGGGGAGGCCTGGAGCTTACTCCACCACGCTGCTTCAATGCGGGTTGGTGGAGATGCGGGTTAGTGGCCAACCCGCTGTCGGATGTTTTCAAACCGCCCATAAGGCCTCCGACAAGGTTTAACGACTGTTATCTATCGACAACAACCGGGACCGACGGCTTAACGTGCCCTCCGAAGCACGGAAACGCGCATGAAATTTTTGCCACTAGCGGTCACCCATCTCACACCTGACCGCGCCCGTTTGGCTTAGCTGCATAGATCGAATGCATTCTACGCTCGCCGCCGAGCCATGCGCGCTTCTATTCTATTATGGTTACGCTATTATTACTATTAGTTACGCTATTATTCTATTCTAATATGTAATATATTACATCCTAAAACAACAACAAAGATATCAAAAATACTATGGTGTGTTACTAAGGTATGTGAGTATTTTCTGACTGTCCTTATTTCTTAATTCCTCTTATTTTCCAGGAGAGGCCCGGCAGTGAAACTTACACAGGGTGAAAAACATTTTAAATTTCTTTATATTTTTATTTTAAGTCGAAAAAATTTAAGTTTTTTTTTCATTTTCAGTCCCTGTAGCTTTGGGATTAAGAATAGAGCTACGGTATCCCCTGCTTGATTGTAAGAAGCGACTAAAAGGGGGCTTCCGGGGTTGCGGGCGGTGAGAGTGGGAGCTCGACCCGTCCAGCCAGCGGGCCCGGGAAGGACGGTGGCGTATGAGTAGGTGGTTACCGCTGTAAGCATCCCTTCATATGCACGAGACCACTTTTGCTCTCTCGAAGATGGGCTCGTACGGGGCGCCATCGCGGAGGACTACGGTGCGTTGCACTGGAGATCCCGGAGTCCTTCCCAAACGCAGAGGCAGGCCACCGAGAGGGTTTTAGTACGGGACAAATCCCACATAACCCGATATCCTCTCCCAAGGTGCCGGATACTTTTTGAAGGTTTCTCCCTGATACAAAAAGGGTTAAATACTTGGAACAACCCAACCCAATAAATAATTTCTGTACTCTCATAACTTTCAAAAATCAACCGCTGCTAGAATTTAAACACGGACCACCGAAGTTGGCTTAAAATCAACGGGGTTATGCCCCCACGAACTTAGGCCGCTATCCCACTGGCGTTTTACGTACGTTGGCGTTTCGTTCCCTATGCGTTTGTCCAACGTTGTCGCTGCGCAAACGCGTAGTTGACATTTCTACCGACATACGTTCACGCTGCGACTTCGCAACGTCAATGCCGCATAAACACAATGAAGATGTTGCGGTTTACATCAAACTGATACAATTAAATAAATAAAATAATAAATAAAAAAAATTATGACATTAAAGAATATTTATTGTAAATGAAATATAATTTGACACTGTAAAAAATAGAATTAAAAAGTAATTTTCATCTCACCTAAATTCTGTAAAATTTGCATGCTAGCTTATGATAGCAGAATATGTGACACTAATGATAAGATAAAATTGTAACATCTACTGTAACACTATTCTATGCAAATAAATTATTATTATTATTATTACGCCGTCCCACTCTATCTGTAATAGCGGAGGCGGGGTTGCGGCCAGTATCGAATCGCTAACGTTCGTCGATAACGTTGCGTTCAAAGCAAGTTGGAACTTCGCCTTCGCGTCTACGCAGGGTTGTCGCTACAAAGATGTTGGAGAGTCATGGACGCTCGTAAGACGCCAGTGGGATAGCGGTCTTAGTCCCATTTATTTAAACCCCATGACCGTTATTCGAATCACGTACTAACCTTAACAAATCTAAACGGCCGAACGTTTAGAATTAAAATTCCGTATGCGAAGCTTTTACCTATTGTCTACACAAAATATCCTTTAATTATGTCGCCCGCTTCTGTTCTTTGGTTGCGGTAAAAGGCACAAGCGAAAGACCTACGATCATCGTTCATATATACCCGACACACGTGCATAAGAATAAGTAATAAATCTTATGCCACTATGGCGCAATGGTTACCATGCCGTACTGCTAATCGAAGGGTCCTGGGTTCGATTCCAGGAGGAGCAGAAATTTGAATGATGATTTAAATTTCTGTTTTCGGTCTGGGTGTTTGAGTTTCTGTCTTTGTGTGTGTCCATGGCACCCACGACACAGGGTATATCTACCCTACTGTGGGGCTATGAGTATGAAGCCATTATATATGTAAACCAGTATACTACATCAGTGCCTACGATATTTTGTCATTATATTCCGATTCTAACTTTCTTCATTTTTATATTTACTCTACACTCAATATCTGTTTGTCGTCTTTTGATAAAAAAAATATTATTTCTCAAGTTTCTATCGTCCAATGTCCTGTGCGACCTTAAACCTCGAAATTTTTATTTTAATTAGGTCCGGAACCTTGTGAGATGCACGTCGCAAGGATAACGAACTCTAATTACTTACTTATATGTACTATAATTAGTTCAAGGACAAATAAAGCATATTACAGAAATAGTGCGATTTATTTTTTATTTCTTTCTCAATATAACTATATTTGAATTCTAACTCCGCTGTCTACATTTACCAACCAAACAGCGCAATCCTCATGACATAGCCCCGCGCAGTATGTAAGCGGTAAACACGTTTGTTTAAGTACATAGAACAATCCTGCCGCTGTATATCTCGCGGATGTTCAAACAAAATTAATGGCGGATACACGCGGAGAATTTTAATTGGTGTAAATTGCGTTCGTGAATGATGGCGACAGTTATCAAAATTGACCCCTTTATCGTAATTCAAGTTTGAATTCAGGGGTACTTTGTTTCAGATATTGGCCCTGAAATATCTAGTGATTTATAGCAATTTGTATTGCGATAGCTGAGGTTTTTTATGTAAAGTATGTATATCAGCTTTCTGATTAGCATAATACAAGCTCTGCTTAGTTTGGAATCAGATGGCGTTGTGTGATTGTCAAAAGATATTTATTAATTTCATTTATTTAAAAACCAGCAAACAGGATTACGGGGTCACCTGATTGTAGGGTTACCAACTTTTTTTACAAGAATTTAAGTATATTTAGGTCTGAGAAGGAAAATAAACAGTATTTTACAAAAATGAACAGTATTCAATTCTTTAATTTTTACTTCTCGCGCAACTTATTAATTTATTCATTTTTAAAAGCTTCATAAGCCCTACGACAGTCAGAACTATAAGTAAAATAAATAAGTAAGTAACTCGTTTTTTCTTAAATTAATTGAAGCTAATATTAGGTAGTATTTGACTGCGCTACACTAACAGCTTACCTAGTGTTCGTTCGAGATGTTGATACTGAAAACAGTATTTTGTATACTTTATTTTTGTTCAACAGTAAAAAGTATAATGTAGTGAAAACAGTATAATACTGTTTTTGACAGTATGGTTGGCAACCCTACCTGATGGTGAGAGGTCACCGTGAGTTTTGGCGGGAAGTCTGAAGGGACAAGTTGTGCTCTTGTTTTATTTTCATTTTCTTGGTGTATTTTTGAGTTATATCGGATAAAATTGATGGCGTTTTTTTCGTATAGGTTAATGACAGTGCACGAGTGTTGTGAAATAGAATAACAGTGCGAAAACATGTTTTTTCGGCTTGCCTCCAAAACTCCTTCGGACATGTTCTCGTAAAGTAGCCATCGCTTTACTTGAACATCTGACTGACTGGACTGACTGATACTTGACGACTTACCGATTTATTCTACGATGCAGAAAGTTACTTGACGCTGGCAATGTGCACAGAGTGCGATGCCATCATTTAATAATGAAACGAAAATATTGAATGGCTGCAAGGATTTTATCCAATGCCGTAAAATGAATTAAAAAAAAAAAGAGGTCACCGTCGTCTTTGTACATTTGCAACATCAGTGGGGTCGCGTATACGTTGCCAGCTTGGGTTTCAAAGGCTCTTTTAACGCCTTTCTTAAAGAACCACATGTCGTAGCCCAACGCGAATACATCAGAGGGTAGATTATTAGAGTAGTAGAGGGTAGTTTGCATGTGAAGATACGGACGTGAAAACGGAAACTTAGTAGAAGAAGCAACATTTCAATTTGGCACATCGCCATATGTGTGTGATATGAGAATGACATGTCTGGAAAATTATGAATCTATACAGATTGCGTTAAATTTGTAGTAACTACTGTCTCTCCAATTATGAACACCTAAATAAATTAGACAAATTAAGTGGCACTAGTGATAGCCGAAAAGCAGTCAAGTTGTTAAGGCACCGGTCTCCGACGCGGAGGTCCTGGGTTTATTTGTCAGGGTGCTCCTCGGACTAAGGAATTTGTTACGTGCATATCAATAGCTGCTCCACCTTGAAGGAAACTTTGTTATTCGTAATATTTCATTCAGATGTTTTCCATCGTCGTACATACCTGAGTGTCACACAAAATTTCTCAAAGGCATGACGTCCACCATTGAACTATACATAATTAGAATGAATATATTTTTGAATTTAGAAAATTAATTAAGTTAAGAATATAATTTTTAGATAGGTGACTAAAGCATGAATTCAAATGTGATTTATTTTATTTTTATTTTGTGTAATACTGTAATGAATGACATAAATATGATTAAATGTTATGACTACGCTAACGCATTGGTACTCATACTGTAATGTTAGCGTTAAGCTTATTAAATAAAGAAATAAATATATTATTAGAAAAAGAACAGACATGCCAAAGTTTGCCTCATTTTGGTAAGAGTTAGAATAATAAATAGGCAAATAAATAACGCTTCACATTCATAGCCCCACAGTAGGGTAGATATACCGTGTCGTGGGTACCATGAACACACACAAAGACAGAAACACAAACACCCAGACCGAGAACAGAAAAAACTCATCATTCAAATTTCTGTCTGGGCTATGAGTGTGAAACATTTATTTATTATTATTATTATATTATAATCTCCACTAACGTCTTAGTGCAATAAATTAATCTATTTTAAGCCGTAATTTTTTACCGGTCAAAAGAAATCCTTCTCTGCAAAATCTGTGCGCGAGCCATCAACTTCAAAAGGAACGAACTTTCAAAGGAAAAACGGAAATAGCACAATACAAGGAGCGCCTGCTATAGTTATATCTATATTGTGGAAATAGTTTGAATTTTGAACGTCATAAAGGAATTCCATAAAAACCTGGGATGTTTTTTTTGCCTCACAGTGTACAAACGATCGACGAAACGATGGGCGTCCCACTGTTGGGCACGGGTCGCTCCCCATTATTGGGGAGGTAAATGTACATTTTTATAGTTGTGTTATAATTAAGTTTTTCTATTTTATATTTTTATCTACCTATATAATATTTGCATAGCCCAAGAAGGTAAATATGGAGAACTTAATATATATAAAAAGCTTTTGTAAACACCCATATTATATAGGACATATAGCAAAATTTTGAAATAACTCGAATAACTGGAACAACCATGTTTTTTAATATAGATAAAAATGTTAAATAAGATAAAATATAAAAATAAAGAGGGCACTGTCTGGATATATTGTCACTGTTCTTTTAAGTCATGATGGTAACGATTTATTAGAAAAGTTTTTTGAAAGTACATAATAATATACTATGACACACACATTATATGTTGGGGGAGGAGTACTGCCTCCTTTTTAATGATTGAATTACAGGAATAGGATACAAGCCAAATAATAGTAGTTATAAATATTTATCGCATAAATACTTCAAGCTGAAATAAATAATATATTTTTTTCAATGTTTTATCAATAATCTATTTTATAAAAATCTCTACGCTTGCTTACATTGCTTTCATCTCAAAAACAAGTGCGAACACGCACGTAAAGTCCCGCTTATTCACAATCTTCACTAACCACTAACAAATATTTTAGTGCATAATATTCATCTATTTTAAATCATAATTCTTTGCCGGTCAAAAAGAATTATGCTCCGCAAAAACTGTGGGCGAACCATCTACTTCTAAAGGAACGGCAGGAAAAACTGAAATTAAGATGAATTTTTCACAAAAAGCCAAAAGGAGAGGAATGTTCGCAGTTTGCCGCCGCCCCACGCCGCCTCACTTGTTAGTGTTGAACCGGGATAGTTCGGCTTGTTGTAATACGAGTATTTTGCCACAACTTCAAGATGCTGGAACGTTCTAGATGCGCATTTCAAATGCAGCACTGAAACTAGCCTAGATAAAACAATTAAAATAAATGAAATTTGTTACAACCCTTTTTACTTTCCATTACGGGTCTCTCTAAATAATTGGAGAGGCCTGGAGCTTACTTTACAACGCTTCTTCATGATTTTGACTTTTCCTTCTTTATATATTTACGAAATCTCTTTAATGGTCAAAAATGAACTAGCTAAATATGAAACCCTTAAATGAAAAAGGCATCCTAATAAATTATGTTCAATTGCTTCTAAAACGAAACAATACCATAATAGTGTCTTTTGCATGGGACCAAAAATATATAACGGACTACCGGAAATCCTCAAAATCAAAACGGGCAACGAGTTTAAAAAAGAACTTAAAACGTATTTACTGAAAAAGGCGTATTACTCAGTCACTGATTTCTTAAACGACAAAACGGCATAAAGGAATTCCATAAAAACCTGGGAGTTTTTTTTCCGCCGGCTTTTTTTCCTCTTCGTGTACAAAAACCCTGCAATATGGGTACCCAAAGCCGACGATCGGTTCCGATCCGAAGTACAAATAAATAAGAATAAATAATTAAATAAACAAACAACTAAATAAATACATATCTACTTGAAGAAATAAAATTAAAATTTTCAAAATGCGCAATATGGGATCAAATAAAAATAAAAATAAAATTGATAATAATGTACATTTTTATAAATTGTGTTATTATTAAGTTTTTTTTTCTTTTATCTTTATAATATTTGCATACCTCATGAAGGTAAATATGGCGTACTAAATATGTATTAACAACTTTTGTAAACACCCATATTTGTGCAAATAAAGTTCTTTGTCTTCATAGCGGAATGGTGGAGACGCGGTTAGAAGCCAATCTGCAGGATGTTTTCAAAGCGCTTATTAGAGCCAACCTGCAGGATGTTTTCAAATCGCTTATTAGAGCCAACCTGCAGGATGTTTTCAAACCGCTTATTAGAGCCAACCTGCAGGATGTTTTCAAATCGCTTATTAGAGCCAACCTGCAGTATGTTTTCAAACCGCTTATTAGAGCCAACCTGCAGGATGTTTTCAAACCGCTTATTAGAGCCAACCTGCAGGATGTTTTCAAACCGCTTAATAGAGCCAACCTGCAGGATGTTTTAAAAGCGCTTATTAGACCTTCAACAAGGTTTGACGATGCCAGCTTAATTTTTTAATGTTGTTTTCGGGAATAACAAACATGACTAGTCGTTTTAAATATATTTAGTGTTTGATATTTATTTATTTTATAATAGCCTTCCGCCAGCGGCTGAGCCCGCGTGGACCCGTTTTATAGGTTCCCGTAGGATAAAAACCAACCTATATCCTTTCCCAAAGTCCACTCTATCTGTGTTCCAAATTTCATTAAAATTGGTTCATTAGTTTGAGCGGGAAAGCTTAGCAGATAGACAGACAGAGTTACTTTCGTATTTATAATATTAGAAGTGATAGTAGGGATAAAGTCCTAAAGCTGAAATAAATAACATCGATAATTCTTTAAGTGCTTTATCAATAATCTGTTTTACAAGAATCTCTTATTTCACATTGCTTTTATCTCAAACAACACGTGCGGCAAATTCCCCTTTATTCACAATCTCCACTAATCTCTTACAAATATTTTAGTGCATGATATTAATCTATTTTAAGCCATAATACTTTTCCGGTCAAAAGGATTACTTCAATCTTATTCAAAAGGAAGGAACTTTCAAAGGAAAAACGGAAAATAATATGATTTTTTCGCAGAAAGCCAAAAGCCGCAGAATGTTTGCAGTTTGCCCGCACTTGTTAGTGTTGAACCGGGATAATTCGGCTTGTTGCTTAGAGCATCACAGTTACTGACAGATATAACACCCGTCAGAGGAGTGGCCTTTACGGGTGAACACCTTGTCCCAACGTGCATGCACAATGTGCCTTCTAGTTATATACAACTAGTGTGTGTGTGTGTGTCGGTGTCAATGTAGTCGGTGCATAGAAAATGACATTGTTGATTGAAATTGACATATTTAGAAATGTATGCGTCTGTAACGATGAAAGAATATTTGTGAATGTGTGACAAAATTAAAATGGGTGCGTTCTTCCCCCCGCACCAGATTTGGCACAAAAAATTGTGTATCGAAGCGAGGCGCAATGCCCTCTCCACTGACGGGTGAGTCAGTACCTTTGATTCTTTAAGGCTTGTTGTAACGTTATGTTAAATATACAAACTGGAACTACTACTTACTAAAATGTAATAATGAAACTAGCCGGAATAAGATAAAACAATTAAAATAAATGAAATTGGCTGCAATCCTTTTTGCGTCCCACTGCTGGGCACGGGTATCTCTTAATTATTAGGGAGGCCTTGAGGTTACTCCACAACGTTGATCCAATGCGTACGACCTGTAGATGTAGATGTAGATGCAGGTTAGTGACAACCACAATAAAATTTGCTACAAGTGGTCACCCATCTGATATCCGACAGCTCAGATCGCTGACGTTCTACGTCAGCCGTTGGATCGCGATGCGTCCGATATGAAAAAACATTAAACCTTGAAAATTTCCCATAAAGACTATATACCTAATTAAAATATTTCTTTTTTTTTTTCAACCTTTTTAATGTCCCACCGCTAGACATAGGTAGGTCTCATCTCAGAGTTGAGAGAGACTTAAGACACTGCAAGCTGACTTAATGCTGGACCCGACATACATGCTCCGGACACAGTTGAATAACAATAACTTAATTAAAATAAATAATCTAGTTTACAGTTTTACAGTAAAATACATTTTCTTCTTATTTTTGACTTTTTTGTATTTTCACAAAAGCGTGTTTTTTAGTTTTTAAACTACATTATTTATTTTTAATATTTTAGTTGGATTTTTTTCAAATTATTGCATTGTCATCGGCTCTTGACCCCTGTGCAAATTTTCAAGTTAATCAGACGCATAAAAGTAGGTGAAAATGAAGTTAAAAGATTCCGTTACATACATATATACAGGTCAAGCTAATATAAGCGTGTTAAAAATTGGTTGTCTGTAAAGTCGGTTGACGGACGATAGTTCAACGTGACAAAGTCATAACAAAGTAATAAAAACCATTTAACTTTTCACTTCACTTTATAAACAGTCGACGAAAGGCGCAAGCCGAACGCTCAAGCCTCAACCGTACGTTGCAATGAGCGTAACGTTTTTTTTAAATTTGAATGGAGTAGCAGATGAGCATGCAGGCCACGTGGTGTTAAGTGGTCGTTGCAGACCATGGACATCTACATACAACCTCAAGCAAGCAAGGTAAGTCTTGTCTGAGGTCGTATGCAGTTGCGCTGCTACTCCGGAGGCTGGTGGTCGCCTCATGTAAGTGTGGCCGGCAACTGCACCTTTCCACCGAAACACAATAGAATTTGGTTCACGGCAGAAGTGGGTGCAGCGGTGGCACTTCCCCGGGCGAACCATATTAGTTCTACCACCTACAAACGTTACAATGAGTCATCCTTTTTCGTGCGTGCAGCCGTCGTTCATCGATTTATTAGATGTTGTAACGTCAATAATGACAGGCAAGTTTGAAGGTGAAAGACCTGGAAGGCTACCTTATAGTAGTATAACAACTAATAACTAATTTCATCAAATAGCTAATATAACTTTGCGTTACTCGCAAGTTTCCGAGAGACAGACAGACGTACTCGTATCCTATAACAAACAAGTAGTTCGACTATATTCAATTCTGAAACTGTAAGAAACTTCGTGTTTCAATAGAATCCATCTTATTACTTGGAACTGCTGAGCGTCTTGGCTTAAACATTTCATAATAATCTAATATCAAAGCGCGCATAGGTTCCTGACTGTTATACGGTTGTTTGATGCTAATATATCTATGTGTATGTCCATATTAATTTTATAAACGGAAATATGTTTGTTTGTTTTGTCCTATCAGTGATCTTATGGAATGATTTTTGTACGTGGATATAGCTGTTAGGAGGAAAGTGCCATAGACTACTTTTTACAGAGAAGATCCTGATCCATTCTAGTTTTTTCAAATATTGCAGAGACGGGATATTGTGGGAGGGGTTTGTTGTATAAATAGAACAATTTTGGAACAACACAGATGTTACCACTTATTCTAAACGTGAAAGTGATGAGAAAATTTATGATTTTACTAATCATGTCATTTCTAAATAAATAGTGTAGTTTAAAAAACTAAAAAACACGCTTTTGTGAAGAAACGAACTAAAGACTAAGACTAGAAAATGTATTTTACTGTAAAAAAACATGGGGCGCATGGTGTTAATAGTATCTTAAAAACCACCCCACGCTTTTTTTACAATAAAATACATTTTCTAGTCTTAGTATTTAGTTAGATTTTTCACAAAAGCGTGTTTTTTAGTTTTTTAAACTAAATTATTTATTTTTAATTTTTTAGTTGGATTTTTATTTTCATATTATTGAATTGTCATCGGCCCTTGACCCGTGTGCAAATTTTCAAGTTAATCAAACGCTTAGACGTGTTAAAAATATAAAACTTTATATTAAGTTTTTTAGGCCGTGAACTTATCAGCCGCCCCTCGTATAATTTTTTTTATCCTGATGATCCTAGTTAGGACTTTAATATAAAGTTATGAGATTATTGTATTGTCATCGGCCCTTGACCCCTGTGCAAATTTTGAAGTTAATCGGTCTCCTAGAAGTAAGTGAAAATGAAGTTAAAAGATTGCGTTACATACATACATACAGTTCAAGTTAATAAAAGCGTGTTAAAAATAACGGACTGTATGTAGTTTTTCAAGCAGTAGTGTAAAGAGTCAACCATTTAAAAAACCCAAAAAATAATTCCGATGAAATAGACAGGTGATAGAACTTTTGTGTTTCAAAAAGCAATAAATTTCCTGCGTTTTGTTCTGGAAATTAAATTGTCACATCTTATCGGGTATAAAATATAGCTTTAATCCAGCTCCATTCGTTTAGCGCTATGTACAGATAACCATGGTTTACGGCATTTGACGGGAAATAGAAACACTAAAAAATTTGAGGATAAAAATTGTATAGTCATAGCACAATATATAGTAATTTTAATGATTTTAAGAATATTGCATTTTTTAGAGCGCGTCAGATTAAGATATACCTTGGATTGGACCCTGTACTGAACTCTCACAATTTAAAAATCCGGCTTTATAGGAATGCTATAAAGGTTTCGGTTGTTTTCGTCTACTGCGGGTTTACTATGCGGGTAGATTAGAATAGTCCGTTACCGTTTCATGATTTATTTTTAAATAAAAATTTTGAACCATTGATATTTTACGTATCTTTTTTATAAAATTTTTGGAAAACCTGTGCACTCTCGACCCATTAAATGGAAGATATCACATAACCTTTTTAATTTACAGCTCAATGCGTAAGTATAAGTCCTCAATAACCATGGTGGGCTCCTCCGTGGGGATCTTTTGACGTAGATATGAGGTCAAAAGTTTTACTTTCACGAGGTGGTCGTTTGGCAATTTTGTCCACTCGTTTTTCACACGTGATTGATAGGAATTGTAGATTAAATATAAATATATATGCTACAGTATCCCTCGAAAGAGGTGATTAAAAAGGGGGCTAAGATATTGTGGGCGAAAAAAGTATGACTTCGTAACGTCCGGCCAGAGGCCCCGGGAAGCATGGCGGTGTTACACCTTCACACTCTCTTCGCTTCACACTCATAGCCCCACAGTAGGGTATATATACTCTGTGTCGCGGGTACCATGGACACACACAAAGGTGTTTGTGTTTAAACACCCAGGCCGAGAACTGAAATTTAAACTCATCATTCAAATTTCTGTTTCGCCGGGAATCAAACCCGGGACCCCTCGATTGGCAGTCCGGCATGGTAACCATTGCGCCACGTGTGTCGTCATCAGGCGAGATACCTACGCCTAAGACACAGGGCAGCTTTTAAAGGTGTATTGAAACAATAAACGTGTATTTACGTAAAAAGTTGTCATTCCCCGAGATGGTATAATTTGAGAAACTACAATTTGATGCCCGCGTCACCTTTTCACCGACACCACCTTGAATTTGTGGCAGTCCTCCACAGAGCGCTTTGCACGCTGATTTTTGCCATTGACGTTTAAATTACGGGACAATCTTCCAGCCGAGGCATTTTCAGTGGACTATGAAATGGAGTTCTTCAAGAAAACTGTAAAAAACCTTCTTCGAAGCCGGCAATTCTCAGATCGCTCCCCTTTCTCGTGGTTCCTCAGTTGCTCGTATCCATAGCCGACAGTGATCGTTTAACATCACACGGCCCGTCCGTCCTTTGCTTGGATTTTATATAAGAAATGGTAGAGGTACTTAATACATCTAAAAAGTCATTTGTAAGCAAAAACTACTGAAAATAATAATCCTTGTCCTATTCAATATGTATACGTAATCGGTTGAGCTTAGCACTCGCTCAAAACGTAAGACTAAGAGGTTTCTTAATAAAACCCTGTAAGCCTCTATACATATTTATCATTCTAAATGTCAGCCATCAGTAGACCTTACATTACCTGTTTATTTTTAGAGCCTCAAAGCCCTACCTACAGTGAATTTTGCTTGAAAAGTCCTCTTATACTGCAAAGAGGATTCTTTGAAAGGAAATCTTTAAAGCGCCTTGTGTGTTTTTGTACTTAAGTAGCTGACAGGTGTTTTAAAAGGAACGGGAAATGTAAAGACCTTCGTAAACACTATATTTTCAGAATAATATTAACGATAGAGTCATACATGGCGCAGCGGCTAGCGATCTACGCAGCTAAGCCAAAATGCGCAGTTGGGTGTGAGATGGGTAACCGCTAGTGGCTTTCATGCGTGTTTCCGGGCTTCGGAGGGTATGTCAAGCCGTCCGTCCCGTTTGTATTGTATTGATAGACAGCGGTGATTATACCTTGTCTGAGGCCGTATATGCGCTTTAAAAACATGTGACAGCCTCCATCTCCAGCAACCCGCATTGGAGAAATATCGAGGTTAGAAGTTATTTGTTTAAATAATAATAATACAATAAATAAATGACATAATCAGCCAGTAAAAACACAACCAAGAAGAAACACGGAAGTCGAAAAAGACATTTTGTGCTCTTGTTTTATTTTTTTATTTTTTGGTGTATTTTTCAGTTATATTATATTGGATATTTGATGGCATTTTGTTCGATACAGGTTAATTATAGTGCACGAGTGTTGTGAATTAATATAACAGGGCGAAAATATGTTTTTTCGGCTTGCCTCCAAAATTCCATTGGTCACGTTCTGGTAAAGAAGCCATCGCTTTACTTGAATGTCTGACTGACTTGACTGACTGATTACTGATGACTTACTAACTTTACCTGTTATTACTCATCCATTTTCACCGAAACTGGCAAAAACGTGATGCAAAAATTATACTTGACGCTGGCAATATGCGGAGTTTGCGATGCCATAATTGAAAAAAAAGAAGAAATAAAATAAATTAGAAAGAACATAAAATTGGCGTTAAACTAGGTCATCATATTTATTTTTATAAACCGACAAGGTGAAAGACAGCCTGAGCCATTACTGGAGACCGATACAGCTGCTGATTTTCAGGGACAAGCAACACGTGCACTGACATCTTAGACTGAAGACATAATGTTTTTAGACTGCGAAAGTAAATGGCGGTATAACTCAAGACATAAATTATACAAAGCAATACATTATGGCAGTCGAGCATTGTTATTTTATGGTCGAACAGCGCCTCATAAAAGTTACCCCATAAGCCCGAATAAGTGAAATTTGTGGCAGCTAAAAGAGTTTACGAACAATTTGTGAAAATCTGTCTTTTTTTTGGGAAATTAGCTGACGCTAAACTTTATGCGAAATGTAATGTGTGTGTGCAAAAAACAAGTCCGAAACAAACTTTAGCTGTCGCGGAAAGCCTGGCGAATATTTTAAGATCTTTTTTTATTCAAAAGATCTTTGGATACTATTTTTTTTTCATTTTTTTTTTCAATTATGGCATCGCAAACTCTGTGCATACTGCCAGCGTCAAGTATATTTTTTCCATCAATTTTTTGCCAGTTTCAATTAAACTGGACGAAGTAATAACAAAGTCAGTAAGTAAGTCGTCAGTAATAAGTCAGTCTAGTCAGTCCAACATTCAAGTAAAGCGATGGCTACTTTACTAGAACGTGTCCGATGGAATTTTGGAGGCAAGCAGAAAAAACATATTTTAGCACTGTTATTCTATTTCACAAACACTCGTGCACTGTAATTAACCTATATCAAACAAAATACCATCAACTTTATCCGATATAACTCAAAAATACACAAAGAAAATGAAAATAAAACAAGAGCACAATAATGTCTTTTTCGACTTCCCGCCAAAACTCTCTTTTGGATACTTTAACGAAACTGATTTGCGCGGATAATATGAATAAAAGGATATTTTTATTAAAGTGTATAAAATTAAAAGTGAATCAATCTATAAATCTTTCAGCGTTTCAGTGTTTAAACAATCCAGCGCCTTAAATATAAAAGGTAACATTATAAATGTTTAAATGTATATTTTCGTATTTTTACTTCATGAAAACTTATCGATACAATCAAAAGAAATTGTTCCGACGAAAACATACTAACAAAAATCTTATGAAACAAACAAAGAAGAACTTTCTGAATTCAGTTAATAAACAACCGGTTTGTTAAACTCAACGTAATAAAGACCGCCATTAAACCAATTTGATATTGACACCGAAATCTGCGCTATCAATTTCTAGCCCGAAGCCATAGCCAATACGAAACATAGGAAGCGATTATGCCCTGTTAAATCCGGATACCGCCGGTTCGAACCGGTTAAGCCCGCTCTGAAAATTAGCTGCGGTTTGACGGAGGAGGCTTTTAACGACCTCATTAGTAATGGCTGAATTTTAAAGTCCCTTATTTCGAATTAATTGCTTGCTGTTTTAAATTAAGCAGCGATATTTGAGACGGGTTGAGTAATTAATATGTTTTTGATTGAGGGTATATTCCGCCTAACTGCTCTTTTTGGTGTAATTAGGGAAAATGGTAGGTGATAGAACTATGATTAATTGGTAATTCACCAGTAAATTTCAAAAGCATTAATTTTTTTATTTTTGTCGTAATAAGCAAGCGAGCTTAGAGAGGACTTCCTTATAAATATTAAATTATTAAAGATTTGAATTATTAAACATTTGAATAATTATACGTTCTTGCTTTCAACCCTTTCTGCGTCTTACTGCTGGGCACGGGTCTCTACCCATTTATGGGAAGGCCTGAAGCTTACTTCACCACGCACCTCTAACGCATTGTAAGTGATAAGAATTTCCAAATAATATATGAATTAAAAAAATGGAAATTGATTATTTTGAAGAAAATCACTTTATACTTACAAATTACAATATTTAAACAATGGAATTAATTTTTTGTCCTATGTAAAACTTATTAATAACATAAAGATTTGTAGATAGATACATTATTAACATAAAGAGTACAAACAACATTATTTAACAATTAATTAATTTAATTTAACAATTAGAAAACTTTAAACTTTTAAAAATATCAAATTTTATAGCGGTATAATTCTCGACGTTCACTTCCAACCACATTATAATATTAATGGAAGAATTTAATCGAGACCCATGTGAAACTGCTTTTAAGGAGTTTTAAGAGAAATGATCCAATTTTACTTTAACGAGAACCTCTCCGTTCGGAGATCTGTATCGATAATTGAAGCTGATCTGAACTTTAAATTTATCTATCTATAGAATGAATGCATCTACATCGCTACAACCATTTTTCAGGATCCGGAGGATCTAACGAAGCTAGAAATTGAAGCGCACATGGCTCGGCGGCGAGCGTAGAACGCAAGCGATCTATGCAGCTAAGCCAAACGGGCGCGGTCAGGTGTGGGATGGGTGACCGCTAGTGGCAAAAAATTTCATGCGCGTTTCCGTGCTTCGGAGGGCACGTTAAGCCGTCGGTCCCGGTTGTTGTCGATAGATAACAGTCGTTAAACCTAGTCGGAGGCCTTATGGGCGGGTTGAAAACATCCGACAGCGGATTGGCCACTAACCCACATCTCCACCAACCCGCATTGGAGCAGCGTGGTGGAGTAAGCTCCAGGCCTCTCCAATAATGGGGAGAGACCCGTGCCCAGCAGTGGGACGGAAAAAGAGTTGCATCCAACGAAAAAAACGGTAATTTAAAAAACTAAAAAACCCGACTGCGTTTATGTGTAATTTGGAAATATAAAAACCCTAAATCAAGAAAGTCGTCATACCCAATTGTACTTAACTTAAAAATCGACTAATAGGGGTACGTAAATTATAGAACAGGAGCTCATTGTGTATTTAATAAGTAGAACCTCGATAACTCAAACCTCGGTAACTTAAAAACCTCTATAACTACAAAAAATAATATGTTCCCTTCCCAAATTTTAGAACAGGAGCTAATTGTGTATTTAATAAGTAGAACCTCGATAACTCAAACCTCGGTAACTTAAAAACCTCTATAACTTCAAAAAATAATAATCATAATGTTCCCTTCCCATCAAAGCCCAACACCTCTATAACTTAAAATACGCAACCTCTATAACTTAAATAAGTAATCTCCGTATTGGCCTTCAGTAACTTAAAGAAATGTTTCCACAACCTCTATAACATAAAATTGTTTGTCAATGTGTTATTTTGAAAGAGTGCAAAACAAAAGGTTTCGGTATTTATTGCTTGCACGTGTTCACTAGTTAAATTGTTAACGTAAACAATACATAATGTCACCTATTGTTTGCTTCTTCGAAATTCTTTTAAGCTTTGCGGCGGTTAGCCTTAAAACAACGGCTTACTTGGATCATAAGTTTTTGATCATTGTCCTGGATAAATCGATTTACCTACTATGTGATAAAACTGGCTTAAAATGAGTTCAAAAAGAAAACTAACAACACTCAGTAAAAATATGAATAAAGGTACATACATATATACATACCTACCTCAATATTAACCTATCCCTAACATAGACCCTTGATAACTTAAAACCTCTATAACTTAAAATATTTTGTGTTTCCCTTGGACTTTAACTTATCGAGGTTCCATGTATTATTAAATACAAGAAAAATTGAAGTAGTCGGGACTCGGGACCCAGTCTGGAAATAGAGGCTTAGTAAATTCAAAGCGCATACCTATATTACATTGCAGATTTAGACGATTGACTTTCTAGAATGGGTTCAGGCTATAGCCTGAACGTGCCCAACTGTGGGACGCAAACGGACTTGTTCCATATGCCTGTATCACAATTTTTAAAGCACTGTTTTTGTTTTTTAAGTGCGACCATTTAATTTAATTTAATTTTTTTGTTCCTGTTTGATTCAGATCAGATTCATATGTGGAATCGTAAGTTTGAAGTGCGCCTTGGATTTACTCTGTTAGCACTTCAAACATAAAATTTTATAAATAAATAAATAAAATAAATAAAAAACGTTGCAGCCAACATTAAAAGTTAGTATTTTTATGATACCTCTTTTGTTACTGTCAATATTTATTTTTTTGTAAATTTCATCAGCTTGTTAATTTGCCTTCGCTTATAACTTTTGGTAATATTGTTAGTAACTTTTTTCTTCTCTTATTTTCTCCCTCTGGTTCCTTTATATTAGGTACTGTATTATCGTGATATTAGTAATTTTGTGTATTTATATCTTCGGTTACTTTTAATTATTATGACAAAACGTGTTTCATGGTAAGGTTCATTATTTTTAATAATGTTTCTGTTATTATCCGTTATTTCAGCCATGCTTACTCTGCAAAGTAAAGGCTTGTAGAGAGGCAAAGGATTGAAAAAGAAACATAGCTGCTTTAAAGTTCCTTTATGATTTATACCGTAGCAGGTGATAGAAATACTGTTGTGCAAAAATATTGAAATTGTGCTTCAGGTAATGTAGGAATGCCGTTGCATTCGGTTGTTAACAGTTTTTATTTTTACCTGCATCGGAAGAGCGTGGTGAAGTTGAATGCAGGCTTTTCCTATGATGGTGACATATGTGTGCCTAAACTGAGGTTTTCAAGATTCAAGAGAGCATCATGATCGTTTTTTACTCTACACTAGCAGCCGGCCGCGACTACGTCCGCGTGGACTTTACTTTTAGTTTATCTATATCTATACTAATATTACAAAGAGGAAACATTAGTATTTTTGTATGTTTGTAATGAATAAACTCAAAAACTACTGTTACGATTTCAAAAATTCTTTCACTTTACCGCGGGAAAATGCTTAATTCCTTCGTGAAAACGGGTATTAGGGTCAACGCGGTTGAAGCAACTGGCTAAACGCCTATGATTTTGAATATAGAAATGAAGCCTGGAATAGCACATAGGCTATATTTTATCCTACGGGGACCCATTAAACGGTTCCACGCTGGTGAAGCCACTGGCGGAAGGCTAGTTTCTATGATAAAAATAGCCTAATTTACTCCTTAGTACATCAGCTACCTGCCACTGAAAGTTCCGTCATGCTTTTTCTTTTCTGAGAGATGACACAGTAATTTATGTAAAATAGAACAGCCCTTAAACTTACAAGCTGCTTTTGAATTCAGTCTTTATTGCAGTAAAAAGTGATTTACCAAATAAAATTTAACGACGTTATAAATAAATTAATTCCAGGGAAATTAAGTGCAGTGCATAATTCCAATTTCGGTGTGGAATTTTCATAAAAGAGCGAAGTTCGGGGACTCGCGGCGGCGGGAATAAAAAGCTTTTACGTAAATTCATACGGTTGTTTGAATAATTTATGATGGATTACATTATTGCTAGTTTTTTCAGTCGCCTTGGACTCTTAGACTGACCATGTTAGTAGATTAGTCGTAACTAGGACAGATTGAAGCGCTTATAGCAAAGTGGCTATAACAATTTCACAATAAAAAAGTGAAATTTTTTGTAGGTGGTAGAACTATTATGTTTCGCCCGGGGAAGTATCACCGCTGCACCCACTTCTGCCCTGAACCAATTCTATTGTGTTTCAGTAGACAGTTGTCGGCCACACTTACATGAGGCGACCACCAGCCTCTGGAGTAGCAGCGAAACTGTATGCTACCTCAGACAAATCTTACCTATGCTTGCTTGAGGTTGTATGTAGATGTCCATGGGCTGCAGCGACCACTCACCACCACGTGGCCTGCATGCTTGTCTCGTAGACAAAACTTACACTTACTGATATAAAATTAGACAAATTAAAATCCTTTAAGCAAACCCTTTCATTGTATTAACACTGTTAAAACTCCGCGATGTTTAAAATTATTGTCTCTGCAGTGTAAAGGAATAAAATAAAAATCCATCTAAAACACAAAGTTTCATTTCAGCTAAGTGGATTTATATTCCGGGAATTAACCCTAAATCTGGGAATCTAGTTAAAAGGATAAACGGGTGAGAGACACGACAAAGAATAAAAAATTTCCGGTATTTTATTCCGTAATCGTGAAGTCTTTCACTTTGTCACGTTTAAGGTTAAGTCAAGCAAAATCGGGTTGGACAAGAGCTGGATGGGTCATTTCTAGGATGGACACCGCGCTGGCCAAGTGCGGATTGGTAGACATAATGCTTTCGAGAAATTATTAATTTCTCTCAGGCATGCAAGTCGATGGAGAACATCGTAATCAATTAAATATCACGATATTTTCCAGCACCGTGGAGCAACGCGCTGGTTTTCCTCTCACGCTTACCGCCGCCGCGCCGGCGCTGACGGTTGGCGCGTAGCTTGTCAGCGCTGATCGGTCAGCTCGGATTGTTTTAGTATCGCGCTGATTTTAATGAAAGTAAATGCGTACATTACTGATTTCTTTGTCAGAGTTGCGCGCCGAGGATTTGAACCCCGGTCGCTTAGAAATCGCGGTTTTTTACCACTCAGCCATCGTTGCTCAGTTAATGTTTTACGACTCCAAAAATACTCTTTTCGCTTGGTCGCCCAATGTATTTAAATAGAGGCTGAAACATTTCACTGGGCTGGACATACTCGTATTGCTTGATTATTTAAGCAGCCCTCAACTTGAAACGAATGAAGTTTATCGTACACTTTTATGTTTCTGGATTAATAAATTGAATAATTCAGCTAAGCGTAACAGGCATGGGCGTACCCGGGTTCTTGGTCAGGGGGGGCAAGTACTTGGTCAGGTGGGGGCAAGTACTTGGTCAAGGGAAGGCATGTTCTTAGTCGGGGTGGGAGGAGCAAATTTTTTATACATATTGGTTACACAAAATATTAAATACTAATTGGACTATTTAACACAAAAAAATATTTCAATTCGAACCAGTACTTTTTGTTCCTTAGATTAGCGCATTCAAACAAACAAACAAACTCTTCAGTTTTATATATCAGTACAAAGGAAACAGTAGGATGTGGAATATCAAGTTATCTTTATAGGTTTCTCTTTTCCTATAGATATTTTGGGACTTTTTGAATCCCTGAATCTGGACCTTGATCCAGGGGGGGGGCTGCCCCCCCCCTCCTCGGTACGCCCATGGTAACAGGCGCGGTCGGGTGTGAGATGAATGACCTCTAATGGGGCAAATTTAATGCGCGTTTTCCGTGCTTAGAAGAGCACATTAAGCTGACGGCTTCCGCGTCCATTGGTATAGTTAAACAGCAGTCGTCAAACCTTGTCGGAGGCCTAATGGGTGATTTGAAAATATCCAACAGCGAGTTGCCCACCAAACGCATCTCCACCAACCCACACTGGAACAACATAGTTAGTGAACTGCAGGCCTCCCCAACAATGGGGAGAGACCCGTGTCGTAGCAGCAGTGGGACGCAAAAAGTATTACGCCAGCCGCAGGCAACCTTCATCATTACGCCACGCTGCAATGCATGCTGCCAACTATAGGCTGAAACATTTCACAGAACTGGACAAGCTGTTCAATTATTGAAACAGCGCTCGTTTCCGTTCCGAGCAACTTGGAACGAGTCAGGTTTATCGCAGAAACGTGCATCGTCTGGATATAACTGATGAATATCTCAAATTGATTTGAAAAGCAAGTTTATGTTATTGCGGTGAGTTTTAATCATAGATGATATATAGACCTGCGCCCCAAAATAGTAATAAGATATGTACCTAGTAGTCTAAACTTTAAAGTAAACGTGCAAGTGAACTATAGAAAGTATAGAAACTATAGAAAGAATAAGTCTATAGCATTATGCTATTAGCATACAAAACAGTTGTCTGCAATTGTAAAATAACCAGCAAAATCTGAAAAGAATCCTTTGTAGACAAATAAGAAGATGATCGACATTATGTAAACAAATACCTGTTAAAATATGAAAAGAATCCTTAGTAGACAAAGAAGAAGATGATTGACATTATGTAAACAAATACCTGTTAAAATATGAAAAGAATCCTTAGTAGACAAAGAAGAAGATGATCGACATTATTTAAACAAATACCTGTTAAAATCTGAAAAGAATCCTTAGTAGACAAATAAGAAGATGATCGACATTATGTAAACAAATACCTGTTAAAATCTGAAAAGAATCCTTAGTAGATAAAGAAGAAGACGATCGACATTATATAAACAAAGACCTGTTAAAATCTGAAAAGAATCCTTAGTAGATAAAGAAGAAGACGATCGACATTATGTAAACAAATACCTGTTAAAATCTGAAAAGAATCCTTAGTAGATAAATAAGAAGACGATCGACATTATGTTAACAAATACCTGTTAAAATCTGAAAAGAATCCTAAGTAGACAAAGAAGAAGATGATCGACATTATGTAAACAAATATCTGTTAAAATCTGAAAAGAATCCTTAGTAGATAAAGAAGAAGACGATCGACATTATGTAAACAAATACCTGTTAAAATCTGAAAAGAATCCTTAGTAGATAAAGAAGAAGACGATCGACATTATGTAAACAAATACCTGTTAAAATCTGAAAAGAATCCTTAGTAGACAAAGAAGAAGATGATCGACATTATGTAAACAAATATCTGTTAAAATCTGAAAAGAATCCTTAGTAGACAAAGAAGAAGATGATCGACATTATGTAAACAAATACCTGTTAAAATCTGAAAAGAATCCTTAGTAGACAAATAAGAAGATGATCGACATTATGTAAACAAATATCTGTTAAAATCTGAAAAGAATCCTTAGTAGACAAATAAGAAGATGATCGACATTATGTAAACAAATACCTGTTAAATCTGAAAAGAATCCTTAGTAGACAAAGAAGAAGATGATCGACATTATGTAAACAAATACCTGTTAAAATCTGAAAAGAATCCGTAGTAGACAAAGAAGAAGATGATCGATATTATGTAAACAAATACCTGTTAAAATCTGAAAATAATCCTTAGTAGACAAATAAGAAGATGATCGACATTATGTAAACAAATACCTACAGGCTGAAACATTTCATCCACGGAGTTACACAAAGTTGGATATACTGTTCAGTTATTTACCAGCACTCACTTCAGATCGAAGCAAATTGAAATGGGTGATGTTTATATAGCCTTGTATGGTTTTGACAATAATAGAAACGTGCATCGACTGCGACAAGTTAATATTAAATTATTACTATTAACTTCACTCATTTCAAGAGATACGAGGCAGTTTGTACCGATCTAAAACTCCCTTGGTGGCCCTCGGGATCGTCAGTAGAACGCAAAGATATTTTACGGGCCCAGTTTGGAAGAACAATGACGCTCTCCTGCACCTTTAAGTGCATATGATTGTGTAAGGGTTTTGAAGGTCATTGAGTGGTGTAAAAGTAAATTAATTACGAAATCGGTAGTAAAGCTTAAAAGTGTTTATTGATTGATGACAATTAAATACATTTACAAAAGTGATATAGATTAAATTTAAAAATATGTACTTGAAAAATAAGCTCTTTATGGCCTGTTGTTACTACAAAGAACGTAAAAACTTCAACATTGGGGCTTAACGCAGGTACCATAGAACCTTAAGTTTAGTCTGCAAGTCTTAATTGTTTAGAAAAACTCAAATGCTCGAAACTGCCTAATGGTTTGGTAAACATATTCAGCGATTTATTATTTATTTATTATATACGAGTACTAGAAAGAACGTGAAACCTTCAATAAAGGGCCATGCACCGTCGTCTTTCCTGGATCTGCTGGCTGGAGAATTTCAATGAGAAGTTGCGATAACATACAAACTACACTAGCTACTTTTACTCGTAGCATCGGCAATCGCCAGTTTAATTGTGCATCTTTGTTGGCGACATCGATGTTGCGTCGGGTGGCAAGAAGTAACTGGATGCGTAGAACCGAAGATCGGGTTCAGTGGCACGCCTTGGGAGAGGCCTATGTCCAGCAGTGGACTGATATAGGCTGATGATGACGACAAAGACAAAGAGTTTTATTTGTACAAATATGGGTGTTTACAAAAGGTGTTTTTATACATTTGGTTCGCCATATTTACCTTCATGAGGTATGCAAATATTACAATAATTTAAAACTTAACTAATTACGAATATACAAAATGTACATTGAAATCGTTTTATTTATTATATTGTATTTATATTATTATTATATGTACCTGTATGTTATTTTTGAATCAAATCCGATCGTCGGCTTTGGGTACCCATTTTGTAGGGTTTTTGTACACTGAGAGGGAAAAAGCCGGTGAAAAAAACTCCCTGGTTTTTCTGTAATTTCTTAATGCCGTTAAAGGATGACGCTTCACGATCGTGACTATCTTTATGCGAACGAGGCAGCGAAGTAGCCCGTTGTGTATTTTAAGCGTGCCCTAAGCGACTACAACGCCGATCACGGATAATAAAAGTTGGTCGCTTGGTCGCAAATGCTGAAAAAGGTCCTTAATAGACAACGTAAAAGATGGTCAGCGTAAACTACGGGCTAAAACATTTCGCGCGCTTTCCGTCCACGGTTCTGGGCATACTCAATTATTTATCAGAGCTCACTTCCGTTGCGATCAACTTGAAACCAATAAAGTTTATAGTAGGTACACTTGTATAGTTTTGGGTATAATGGATACGTGCATCGTCTGGATATAGGCAACACGGCGAATAGACACGTTCAGGGTCGTTTTAAAGAAACTGTTTAATACTTTTCTAATTTTGGTTTAAACTTTTTATCAGTAGAAATTTTTACCGCTTTGGCAACTTCATCTCTCTCACGGGAAATAACCCGGATATCATCAACGTAGCGGCGCTTTAGTGAAAAATTAATTTACTTTTTCTACACGACTAAAACTCTGCCCGTTGTGTACAGAAAAATGCTTTGACAGAACTATTTTGGAGTCTGAATTTATTTGTGCTAAGCAAACTTTTTATTAATGCTTTAAGCCGATGGAAGTCGTGATATTATTAGATTCGTTTTAACGGTAATGAAAAAATAACGAGGGAGAATTTTCAAGGAAATTGGTAATGTGCCCTGAAAATTCCCGCCTAATATCCTACACTGCGGAGCCCCGAGGGTAGTGCTCTTCAGAGTATTTGATCAAATAAAGAAGGAAGCAGGCGATCCCTGAAATTTGACCAAATTTGTGTATCTGAGTCGAGTGTGCTTTTTGACTGCGGCATCGCTAGACATGCGAAGCAAAACAAGAACCAAGTGTGACCTGGTGCAATTAATAGTATCTAGGATGCGGCAGTCAGTTTCCTAGTTGGTACACATGACATGCTAAAGAAACTACATTTATGTAAAATATAGTTAAATTATTACTAACCTTTTTATATACAGATCAAAAGAAGTATTATATTTTCCTCAGAATACAAGTAACAAAATAAATAAATTTATAATGACGTGTTGTCATTCGAAAGAAGAGTAATTGGAAAAATAAGAAAATTAAAAAGAAAACATAGTGATACCTATAGAGGTTTAAATCAAAAGTATCGAACTCTCGTATAAAAATAAAAATAATAGTTAGTAAATAAGATTAATTTAAAGAAAATAAAAACGAACCGTTACAATATGGATACCCATATTAAGGTGGAATGGAATGGCTTAAAAACTAAAAGGGTTTGAACAATTATTGTTAAAATTCGGTAATTTTTAAACATTTCTGAAACGGTCAGTAAATTAATGACGTTCTACATGATATCTCGTTGAATTGTCTCATGGACGAAGTTCTTTAATCAAAGAGCTTCCTATGCATTATTTAAATATTAGACGAAATAGCTTAAGCAGTGCTTACACGTATGAAAATTTAAGTTGACAGCTATTTGAGACATAGATTAAATAGATGATTAACTCTAAACGTCGTTCATGAATCGTACTTTGTGTATTTTTGAATTGTACCGAATAAACTTGATGCACGATGACATTACTGAAAAAAGATAAGGATAAAACTGTAAGGATGAACACTAGGGGTCAACGATTTATTACCAGAGTCTACGAGACTTCAAAGAATCTTAATAAACTGCAACTTGCCGGATGTTGACTATTTGCGAATCCATCGGAAACTAATTTCGAACGAAGATCAACACTGAGTGTAAAGTCCGCTAGAAGCAATATTGGGACCACATCCGGGAGTCCAAGAAGTATCTTTTTGCGTAATGTTTCAGTTCTTGGAACTGAGACAGCAACCCTTTTCGCGTCCCTCTGCTGGGCACGGGTCTTTCTCCATAATTGGGTAGGCCTGCGCAGTTCCACTGCGAGTTGATGGAGATGTGGGTAAGTTTTTAAATACAAGGATTAAAACGATGGTAGATTTTTTCTACTTACTTGACATTTATCGTCATATTTTGGACATTTCACACAATATCTTTATAAATTGTAGCCTATGTGTTATTCTGATGTATAAGCTATATTATTGTAAAGTTTCATTAAAATCCATTCAGTAGTTTTTACGTGAAAGAGTACCAAACATCCATACTTGCAAACTTTAGCGTTTATAATATTATTAGTATGATATTAGTATGATCATTGTCAAGTTCTTCCTTCAATACTGAGCTTTATTTTGCTCGGAAGTGCAGTGACATCACAATATTGAATTACTGTCTATGTTCAGATCATGCACATTTTAAGTTATTTTAAATCTGGTTCAGTGTAGTTAAACCCTTATTTGAAATAAAATGCTTCCAATAAACTATTTTTTTTCTTAACAACCCGATTGATTATTGCTGGAAATAAGTAGCGGTATTTCTAGTGCGGTATTTTTATAGCGGTATTGGTAAGGTTCAGGCCTTTACAGTTTATCAAAACGTAGCTACTCACAAAAAATACCTTTCTAAAATATTTGTCCACCTTTATATTAATTTTTATTGTATCCCATCAAAACCTATTTAAATCCGTTGACAATACAAATTGAGTTTCGTCAGACATTAGTCCGACGTTAATCGCGTTTGACGAAAAGCACTTTAATCTTTGAGCGCCGCACATTTTAGTGGATCTAAAACTAAAAATTATAAGAAACTAACTATAATTTGTGTTTTCGTAAGAACTTATACCACTTAAAATTATAGTTAGTTAAAAAGCTGTAATATAAATGGCTGTTAATATTGTTTTCCTTACTACGGCGGCGAATACAATTATTATTATTGTGTCCGTCAGTGTTACTGTACTGCAGGGACTAAAATATCGATAAAAATATATCTATAATAAAATTTTATCGATAAATATTTCGATTTTTCTATTATCGATAATTATAAATCGATACCTAGTGTCAATACTCAATATCCTAGGCTACGCGACGTTGCCAAATCACACATTACGTGGGTGCCTATGCGTGTTGTCAATGTTTACGTCTGGTGTGGTGTAGCAACTCTGGCAACCAAATCTAGCAACGTCGCACTCGCACGCATGTTATTACTTACATTATCGATATAAATTATCGATAAAAATATCGATATTTTAATCGCTATTTTTATATCGCTATCAAACTATCGAAATTTTATGGTTATATCGATATTTTTAAAATATCGATTTTAGTCCCTGCTGTACTGTACTCATAAAAATACCTGTGTACACAGCAACTATTAAGAAAGCAAACTACAAGTTTAGCCTTTAGCGTGATGTTTTATAGTCTAAGCCCTTCTTTAATAAATGGACTATCCAACACAAAATTCATTTCTCAATTCGAACTAGTAGTTCTCCGCGATAAGTGCGTTTAAATAATCAAGTTCGATTCATTGTTAAAAAACTTTTTTTAACTTCTCGGAATTAGTAAATATTCATGAAATTATTGTATTGCCAACGATTCTTGAGACGTGTCCAAAGTTTGAATTAAAACTGTCCGTTGAAAGTGGCTCAAAATCGAGTCCAAAGGAGAGTTACAAACAAGCTCACAAACATACAGGTGAAGATAATATAACCGTGTTAAAATACCTGTCTTAAATATTTTTCTCCTTTCTATTAATTTTTATGTCATCCCATCAAAACCTACTTAAATCCGTTGACAATACAAATTGAGTTTCGTCAGACATTAGGCCGACGTTAATCGCGTTTGACGAAAAGCACTTTATTCTTTGAGCGCCGCACATTTTGCGGATCTACCCTAAATATAACGTTTTATTACACTACCCTCGTTAAAGAAAATGGCCATTGTCGTGTCATTACACAATGACTAATGATTGAGGTACAATGACATTCTTGTTGTATTATAAGGGTTGTAATAAAATTATTTGAGGTTTGTTTTACCTTGGATTTACGTATAGTGTATATTAGTATTATGGATTCCATTGTGTAACTTTATTTTTGTTATAAACTGTTTAGAAAGAAAATATAATATCATGGAATTGATTAAGTTTGAAATGTCTGATAATTTTATGTTTTGATTGATAAGTGACCTTGGTTATTTTACAAAATATTTACGTATATTAAAAAAATATCAATTGAACTGCCGTTATTGTATAACTGAGTTATATTATTATACTTTATCTACGTACAATTCGGGTAACTTTGAACATTTTTTAAATTTTTTTTATTATTAAAACTGATTTCAATTTATGACACATTTTTATTGAATAGTGTCCTTTTGAGTTGTTTTTTTTCTAACAAAATAAATTTACGGAGGAAACAACAGAACTACCCATAATTTCCCCTAAAACTCGAATTTTAATTTATCATGAATTTTGGGCAACTTTGATTTTTTTTTAGAATGTGTGTCTTGGTTTCTTCGTTATTATTATATCTAACGCTCGCCTGTACACCCTACCTCTATCTTAATTTCTTTCCTTAACTCCTTACCTCGATGGTTGTCTGGAAGAAATCGCTGCTTAGCGATAAGGTCGTCATTTGTACATATATTATCATAAAAATCTGTAATACTTTAATAATCTTATTAATAATCGTAAAAATCTTTGTTTCAAGTGGTGTACAATAAAGTGTATAAATAAATAAATGTAAAATCCTTAATTTTTTAAGGTTTAGGTAAAATAAAAAGAAGGTATTATTTAATTTAAAAACTTAATCTATAAAAATGAAATCTACACTGACGTACAAAAGTAACAAATAGCTTGGTTTTGCCATATGAATAAAAGTTGTTTACGATTAAAAATCAGAGCTCAAAAACTTCCAGCAACTTCACCACGGTAAAGGCGGGAATTTTCAGAATTATGGCATTAACAGTATTTTTTTTTAATTTTCATTTGGTACAAAAACATTTTGGCAATACATTATACAGTTATTATATTGAAACATCAAAAAGTTTTGATGTAATAAATTGTTAAATCTTTTTTCCAACTTTGTTCAAAGTTGTCAACGACGTTTGTCAATTCAAAGTTACCCAAAATGACTAACACAACTTTGTTTTATATTAAGTGACTTGTTTATCTCCACATTTCTAAAGGTGCGTATACATTATATAACAGGTTTTAAAACAATGTTATAAAACATGTTTCAATGATGTGGAGACAGAATGTTATTAAACATGTTATTAAGTTATTTAACATGTTATTATTTGTGGTGCGCGGGACATTATGTATAGGAACGACTAACGAAAATGTTATACAACATTGTTATATAACATTGTTATTCTAATGTGTACAGTATTGTTATATGTTGCAAAGTTGAAAAACAATGTCAGATAATGTGGACTTGTTATAAAACACAAGTTATACAACATGTTATTTAATCTGTACGCACCTTTAGAAGTATTGACAAACAAAAAGAAACAAAAAGACGAACTCAACGAACTTCTATAAAGAAACAATTTGTTTACAATATAAAGTAAAATAGCAGTAAAACGTACGGAAGAAAATAAAGTATTTAAACTTTGGTCGTATTTTTCTCCTTAAACGGGATAGTACAGTAAAATAAATGAAATGCTTTGTTATTTCCGTAAACTTAAAAAAAATGCTTACGTCTAATTCCTAATCCCTACTAATATTGTAAATTCGAAAGTAACTCTGTCTGTCTATCTGCTACGCTTTCCCGCGTAAACTACTGAACCATTTTTAATGAAATTTGGAACACAGATTGAGTGGACCTTGGGAAAGGACATAGGATGGTTTTTATCCTACGGAAACTTATAAAACGGGTTCACGTGGACGAAGCCGCTGGCGGAAGGCTAGTATAGATAGGTATATGTGTTATACCATATTTTTCAGTTTTATAAAAGTATAACGAATCGCTAATGACTCCTGAGTATCCTAAAACGTAAGCCATTTACGCAGCTAAGCCAAACGGGCGTGGTCGGGTGTAAGTTGGGTGACTACTAGTGACAAAAATTTCATTCGCATTTACGTGCTTCGTTGAGCACGTTAAGCCGATCTCGGTTGTTATCGACAAGATTCGTAATCGTTGTTGGAATCCTTATGGGCGGTTTAAAAACACCCAAAAGCGGGGTAGCCACTAACCACATATCCACCAAACCTCATTGAGTCAGCATGCTGGAGTAAGCGCCAGGCCAATAATAGAGAGAGACCTGTGCCCAGCAGTGGGTCGCAAGAGAGGTTGCAGCCAGCCCAACATTTTACGGGGAAGTTCCATTGTTTCATGGAAGGATATGGTAGAAGTAGGGTGCCAGTGCCACGACACGAGGACAGTTCAGTTTTTCAGTTCAGTTCCAGCGAACGTTAAGTAATCTCCAAGTCATCTATACGTGAAAGGTAACTACGGCAAAGTGTTTGCCTTGCGATTCAGACTTTTGTTATTCTTTTCGGCATTTAATCAACCACAGCTCGTAGTAATATTTAAATTTCCTGGATTACATATACAATTCAAAAAGATTTCTGCCAAAAAATCCGCAAGCCATCGCCAACAATCTGTCAATTAAACTACATCCCATTCTTAGAGCATTACAGGTACTGACCTGGTATGACACCCGTCAGAGGAGTGGCCTTTACGGGCGAACCCCTCGCCCCAACGTGCATGCACAATGTGCCTTCTAGTTATATACAACTAGTCTGTTTGTGTCGGTGTCAGTGTTGTTGGAGCTTAGAAAATGACGTTGTTAATTTGGAATTGACATTTTTAGAAATGTAGAAATAGTAGAAATGAATATTTAGTAATGTGCGTTCTTCCCTCTGCACCAGATTTGGCACAAAAATTATGTATCGAAGCGAGGCGCAATGGCCTCTGCATTGACGGGTGAGTCAGTACCTTTGATACTTTAAGGTCCCATTAGAGAGTCCTTTTTGTTTGTTACAGATTTATAAAAAAAAAAACAATACCTGCCATTCAATGTTGCAAAACGAAATGTTGTTAAATATTTTTCAAACCACATTTAGATCTAATCACAGAACATTGTTTCGTAACGACGCGTTTTTAACAAGTGTTTGTATTGTGTAACTTGTGACTTTACACAATTTTATGAAGGGGAAGTCTCTTAGCTTGTTATTAAAAATATGAGCTAGGGTATTTGCCTGATCGCAAGAGTCGACTAAAAGGGAGGTTTTTTTAAAGGGAGGTAAAGACTGTCCAGCCGGCGGCCATGGAACGGGCGGTGCGTTTGTAACTCTACGTCTTTCTACGCACCTGAGGGAGTAGGAGAGATACATCAGGGTACCACGCGTGGACCCTACGTATATACGGATATACGTATATGCGTATACGGAATATACCGGTATATTCCGCTGAAGATTTTAAAGATTGATTTAAGAGAGATACAAGTCCCACATAACTTTGAATCCTCTCAAAGTGTAGGGTACCTTTTGAATGTTTTCTCTTGATACAAAAAAATGGCAGAGCTGCCTATCCAATAATAATATTTTTTGTAGAAATTTCTTCGGTTCATCGAGTATTTTTTTACTAGAAGATATTGCAGATGACTTTATTAGGTAACACTAAGAAAATGAGTGTTTCGTTTGAAATTAAACTAAAAAAATAAATTGTTTTTATCCAAACAACACTCGATCGTCCAGGTATCGTGAAATGTGTCAATAAAAACATGTGAAAATTCAGTCTACAATTAATTTCATGTATACAATTTATAGCAAAAACGTTTTCCCTAAAAACCCATTACGCAGAACGATCTATCAATTAACCACGTCCTATTGGCCACTCGTTTTTGTTTGTTTTTATTAATCATAAATAAAACAAAAAGTTTTGTAATTGAATTTTACCAAACCGAAACTTTTTTTGTTGATATTAGTACTAACCAGAAGCCAAATTAAGTAGGTATTTAAAATAACAAAATTCGACTGTGTAGAATACAACTGGGTGCAATCCTTTTCGCGTCCCATTACTGAGTACAGGTCTCTCCCAAAAATTGGATAGGCCTGGAGCTTACTCCACCACGACCACCACGCTGCTCCAATAACTATTACACAAGGAGGCTACAACACCAGATAGATTCACGAAAGATGACCACTGCGCAGAAGGCATTTTTAGGTCCCCTTGGAAGTGTGGGGTGAATGTGAATTATTTTCATAATTAGCATTTACTATTAAATTTGTTTCTTAACATTAAAATCGTACTTTGTCTTAAGTATTTTCTTCATAAGTGTGCATGCGTAGACAGCTGCCATTTGTAATTATATTTCGAGAACTTTACTCAGTTTTACAAGCTTTTCTTACATGTAGGTTAGGTAGGTATGTTTGTTCGCGTTGAATCTTGCGACTCAATTTTGATGCAGAGTCTTGAACCGATTGACTTGAAATTTTATATGGATAATTTATTTTAGATAACAATGCAATAAAATGCATTGCGATGGCTGCCGCATCAAAATTGAAGTTTTTCTCCGTCTGCTCTTTTCTTCAGCTCAGCATTGCCTAAGCGCACCCAGAGCAGACAGAACAAAAAAATAACGTTCACTAAGAGTTTGTAAAGGAACCGTACAGTGAATAAAGAATATTTAATTTCATTTCATTTCATTTCATTTCATTTCACTTCACTTCACTTCACTTCACTTCACTTCACTTCACTTCACTTCACTTCACTTCACTTCACTTCACTTCACTTCACTTCATTTCATTTCATGGCGAATTACATATTTTTGTACCACCCACCCATTATATTAATTGTAACAAATAAAAGGGACATAATAACTACCATAATAAATTTATTCTTTTAAGTGCATTTAAATTGAAGTGCGTATGGCACGGTTAGCGTAGAACGCAAGCGATCTTCGGGAGTAAGCCAAACGGGCGCGGTCGTGTGAGATGGGTGACCGCTAGTGGCAAAAAATCTCATGCGCATTTCCGTGCTTCGGAGGGTTACGGAGGGTTGCACGTTAAGTCGTCCGTCCCAGTTGTTGTTGATAGATAACAGTCGTTAAACCTTGTCGGAGGCCTTATGGGCAATTTGAAAGCATCCGACAGCGGGTTGGTCAACAACCCGCATCTCCACCAACCCGCATTGGAGCAGCGCGGTGGAGTAAGCTCCAGGCCTTCCCAATAATTACTATTTACTAACTGTTACTAACACATTATGGACTGTAAGCTGTCTGAATTAATAAATTATTATTATTATTATTATTATTATAATAATGGATAGACCCGTGCCCAGCAGTGGGACGTAAAAAGGGTTGCAGCCAAGTGTATTTAAATACAGGCTTTTAAAATATTGGTTTTTAATAATTCATGTATAAATAAAATTATTTGAAATGAATAATATTATCATGAAAGAGGTTGCAATTTAAGGACACTGGCTCTCGTACAAGCAGCTCTCGGATATTGTAGCACACTCAAAATTTAAACAACCCTTTAGAAGTCCCCTTATTATTCAAATCGTGTAACATTAAGTAAATACGCACTGTAAAATCGTTCTCAATAGAAACTTTGATTAACTTTATAATGGTTTTGGGGATTGTTTTTTCAGTCGCCATTTTGGAATTCCCTAATCCTTGTTATATTTCGAAATACGTTCAGTGAGAGCCCCGCGCTCGCTGTTTATTTTAAATCTATCTGTAAAGTTAGACAATTTATTTATTTATTTAATTAATTCTTTATTACACCATAGATATTGGCATAAAAGGCGGACTTAATGCTAAAAGCATTCTCTGCCAGTGTACCTTTGGGCGAAACAGAGACAGTTGTAGGCGGCATAATAACATACAAGAACAAAAAATATATATATGTAATAGGGAAATTATCAATGAAAATACAACTAAAGAAATATGAAGATATGTGTATAAGCATTAATATATAATTTATATAAAATAAATGAATACAATAGAAATAATACTAATACGTAATACAAACATACATATATATATATAGTGGTGGACATATAATTAGAAAAACTTCATGTGAATTATGGAAATATAAAATCAACTGGCCATAATATGAAAAATATGTAGATTCAATAACTAATAATCATGCAAGAGTAGGTATAGCCACACAGTTAAATTACTCATAATATATTTAAAAAAAATACCTATTTAACCTTTAATCACAAAAAGAATTAAAACCTTATTCAATTACTATTTTTCTTTATTTTTTATATTTATAGTCTATTTTCAATTACTGGCCGCTTGGACGCCTAATTAGAAACACTTTAGAAAAGCATCCATGACTCGTTCCATTTTTGAAATTGAAAGAAAAATTCATTCTTCGCCTTTTCTACCGCTTTGGCGGCAATTAAACATCAATTTCGAATTTTGTGGTTAATAAGTTTTGTTGAAAATGGGTAAATATAAAAGTTGTGACGCGTCAACTAGGCCAATAATTGTTAATTTGCATTTCGATGAAAAGTGGACATATAAAACAATAGCTGACCATTTGAAATGTTCTGTAAACAAAGTTTTTAATGATATTGACCATTATAAAAGACACGGAACTATTGAAAATGTTCTGAGAAAGGCTCGACCGAGGAAAACATCGCCCAGAGAAGATATGCGAATCGTACGTGTTGCTAAACAAGACCCATTTAAAGGTTTCAACCAGATTAGAAATGAAGTTTTTTCGCCTGACGCCTGACGTCTCGTCAAAACTGGTACGCTGAAGATTAGTGGAAGCAAAATTGTTTGGGAGGGTTTCTAGAAAAGTACCGCTTCTTACCAAGCAACACCGAGAGAAGCAGTTGTTATTCGCGAAAAAATATGTTAAACAGAAATTTAAACTCATCATTCAAATTTCTGTTTCGCCGGGAATCGAACCGAGACCGTTCGATTGGCAGTCCGACACGGTAACCATTGTGTCGCACGGGTCCATGATAATAATATTAACCTATGTAAGTTCGTCATTAAAACATGTCAGCACACAGATGATAGCATTACCACTTGAGTGATCAGCTTTGTCTAATCGTCTAGAACTAGTGCTAAGTGCGTGTTGGATTCCAGCTGAATTATTCTCAAGTTGACTTAATCCGAACTGTGTTGTCTAATGTTGTGCGCCATACATCACCTTTCACAGCAGAGTAAGACTAAGGGAAGCTTAGGACTTACGCGAGGCTTTGATGGCCATTTGAAACCTGGTTGCAACCCATTTTCCGTCCCACTGCTGGGCACGGGTCTCTCCCCAATATTAAGGAGGCCTTTTTATGGTATCGAGGGGGAAACCTTCAAAAGGTACTCGACACCTTGGGAGAGGATACCGAGTTATGTGGGATTTGACCGCACTAAAACCCCCTCGGTGGCCTGCCTCTGCGTTTGTGAGCTCCTCTCCTGCACCTTCAGGTGTTCACGGCGGCATGCGGCGCATACACCGCCGTCCCTCCCGGGGCTGCTAGCTGGACGGGTCAAGCTCCAACTCTCACCGTCCGCATCCCCGGAAGCCCCCTTTTAGTCGCCTCTTACGATCAGGCAGGGGATACCGTAGCTCTATTCTTAATCCCTAAGCTACAGGGACTAATATTAGGGAGGCCTGGAACTTCCTAAATCATGCTGCTCTAGTACGGATAAGTGGAGATACGAGTGGCCATCCCACTTTAGGATGATTTCAAATCGGACAGAAGACCTCCGATAAGTTTTAACGACTACTATCTATATAATTAATAGAATCAGGCGTTACTTAACGGAATTCCATTGTTACTCGCAAAATAACCGTCGTATAGCCAATAACCCTGATGATGCTCTGTTTTGGGGCGAAACACGTGTTGGTTGTACGTATGTTGGTGTATATTTTCTATTGTTGCATTTACATGTATCATAATATGTGGAAGGGACGCAGGTGCTATTGCATGATAAAAGTATCCACCATCATACGTTCTAATTGCAGATTGTTGCTAAGTAGTTTTTACCTAACTTTATGACTTTTATCTATGGTTATCAACCTATCTCACACCTAACCACACCTATTTCGCTTAGCTGCGTAATTCATTTCGTTCGCTCTATACGAGACATGCTTAAGTTTTTTGATGCCTGTTTATGTAAGTATTGAAATATTGCTTCAAATTCGGTACCCATATTCATGCTTAGGCTTTGCGATTTATGAATGAGTCAATCTATAAGGCAATTTTACTGTTCGGATGACCGAGCGTTGCTCGGATAAAAAAAACAATTGATTACCGAAAAGTCTCCGAAGGAATCTATTGGCTTAGTTTTGCCACAATACAAGGAGCGCCTGCCTTTCTGTTTGCATAACAACGCCGCCTACTGATGTTGCATGTGCATTTATCCTATGTGGGAAGGAGGGAGGTGCTACTGCATGAAGAAAGTATACACCATCATACGTTCTGATTGCGGATTGTTGCAAAGTAGTTTTTGCCTAACTTTATAACAATGGAGTTCCGCAAAGTAACGCCTGATTCTATTAATTGGACAGATTATGATGAATTTTTTTGTTTGTGTTCAAGTGTGTTAAAGAGGATTTGAGAATGGTTTCGATTCACAATTTGGTCCACCGGACAGGACAGTTCGTATGTCATTATTTGTTTTATATTTTTGTTTGACAGTAACATATATATTTATTTATTTATTCTTTATATTATGTAAATATATGTATGTCTATATTTTAATATATTATTTGTGTACTTATTTAATATTGTCTATGTATCTATTTTATAAGTAGGTATATATTATTTGGTTAGATATTATAACGAATTTTTCTTTCACGCCTTGCAAACCACCTTTCGTTGCTTTTCAGACTGTCTTGTGGTTGACTGGCAGAGAATGCTTTTAGCATTAAGTCCGCCCTTGTTCTTGTACGTTTAGTATAAGTTCAAAAAGTTTAAATAAAATAAATAATGCTTCGAAGAGCACGTTAAGCGGTCGGTCCCGGTTGATGTCGATAGATAGCAGTCGTTAAACCTAGTCGGAGGCCTTATGGGCGGTTTGAAAACATCCGACAGCGGGTTGGCCACTAATTCGCATCTCCACCAACCCGCATTGGAGCAGCGTGGTGGAGTAAGCTCCAGGCCTCCCCAATGATGGGGAGAGACCCGTGTCCAGCAGTGGGACGCAAAAAGGGTTGCAGCAGCGGGACGCAAAAAGGGTTGAAGCAGCAATCGAATTTTTGTGGATATTAATTTTATCGTACTTTAAATCCATTAACATCAATATAAAACGATCTTGACTCAAATCAATATGCGGTTAGAAGCTTTTCTATAAATTTCTCGTATCTTGCCCGATTCGTTTAACCTCTTCATCGACCACTATAATACCTCTATTTAATACTCCCCCTACTGTAATGCCTCCGATTTGTCAGCGACCTAGCGATCAAGAAAACTTTGGCTGTAATGGCGAATTAATGGCATCTTTTGCCTTCGTTCTCTGCTTCTTCTTCTTTTTCTTTAGTGGAACTCACTGATATTTTTTTAGTGTAATGGCAACACATACAGACCACGTGGTGTTAACAGCCCTAGATATCAATCATATCAATCAAATATAACAGTCAATCTCCAACAAATTTGACTCTTGTGTCAGCTGTACACAGTTGCGCTTTTTTCTATATCCTCTCATCTCCAAGCGGAATTGAAAGGGATTAAGACAGTATTGAGCAGCGATGGCCGAGTGGTAAAAAACCGTGGTCTTCGACGCGACCGATCCCGGGTTCAAATCCTTGGCGCGCACCTCTGACAATGAAATTTGTAATGTGCGTATTTATCGCTGCTCCACGGTGATGGAAAATATCGTGATATTTAATTGATTACGATGTTCTCCATCGCCGTACATGCCTGAGAGAAATTCATAATTTCTCGAAAGCATGACGTCCACCAATCCGCAGTTGGCCAGCGTGGTGGACTTTAGCCTAAATCCCTCTCACTTGTGAGAAGGAGACCTGTGCCCAGCAGTGGGACGCAAAAAGGGTTGCAGCCAAGGCTATAGTCTACCATGTTGGCTAAGTGCCGATTGGTGGACCTTAGTGGTGGAAATTTTATATAGTCGTTTTGAATCTATACTAATGTATAAAGCTGAAGAGTTTTGTTTGATTGAACGTGCTAATCTCAGGAACTACTGGTTTGAATAGAAAAAAATTGTGTTGAATAGTTCATTTATTGAGGAAGGCTATAGGCTACATAACATCATGCTATGACTAATACCAAAGTCCACGTGGGCGAAGTCGCGGGCAGCGGTTATCCTATATAGAATAGGTGTAAAATACAATAAATGCCTTCAAATCTTTCTGTACTCCCTTAGGTAAGCTGGTAGATAATGACATTAGGCATTAAGCTTGCCTTACCACAAATTGTTATGGTTCAATAAAGTTTAAATAAATAAATAAATAAATAAATAAATGAAGCAGTCCCGATAGTACTACATTCACACGTGTCAAATTGAAAACCTACTAAGTTTAAATTGATCAAAAACACTCCGACGATGACCGTGAAGACAGTTACCATGCCGGACTACCAATCAATCTCGGGTTTGATTCCCGGCGAAGCAGAGATTGAAATGATGAGTTTCTGTTTCTGTTTTCGGTCTGGGTTTGTATGTTCATGTCTATGTGAGTGTCCATGGTACCCACGACATAGGGTATTTATTACGTACCTTAAAGTGAGGCTATGATGAAAAAGTTATTTTTAATGCAGCTGCGTGGCGCAATGGTTACCATGCCGGACTGCCAAATGAAGGGTCCCGGGTTCGATTCCCGGCAAAATAGAAATTTGAATGATGAGTTTAAATTTCTGTTCTCGGTCTGGGTGTTTGTGTTTCTGTCATTGTATGTGTCCATGGTATCTACGACACAGGGTATACCTACGCTACTGTGGGGCTATGAGTGTGAAGTGTTATTTTATTTTATTTTATATATTAATTTATTACTTCACAGACACAATAGAAAATAGGGTATAATAGAGAAAAGTTCAGAAATATTTTTATTTTTTTATGAATGTACTTCACGGCCAGATTTATCATCTAGCACTATAATACCTCTATTTAATACCTTACTACGGCAATGCTTCCGATATATCAGGAACCTCCCGATAAAGAAAATCTTAGCTGTAATGGCGGATCAATGGCGTCCTATGTTATCGTCCTCTGCGGTAGAAGTTTCCGGCGGATATAATTTACTTGATCACTTCCTCTCAGTAAAGGTAGTGAAGGGTACGATATACCGACTGACCTGAATATCATTAACGAGTAAGTGTTTACTTATCTGCTCGATTATTTTATGTTTCCTGCAGCTTTCAGTAATCAATATATATATGACGTTCGCAATATAAATAGGACGATAGCACCTTGTTATAAAATGAAGTATCACACGAACATAATATAAGCCAAACGGTGGTGTAAATATTCGCTGCTACTCATGGCCTATTTTCAGAATCCATCTACAAGAAAGAAAGGAAGAAACATTGAAATATAAAATATATTTCAATGTTTATTTAATATATTTCAGTGTGAAATAAGTAGCGGCCTTGTACAAACGATATTTGTAAAATTCCTTCCTTAAGATCACGTGTGAGTACACTTACACACACGTGATACATTAAATGAATTAAAAAAACGGGTTGCACTCCCGTAGTGCCGGCAGAAGTGAAAACTTGAACATTAGGTAACGTTGTACATTTTTGATATTTTGGAATGGTTAGGGAATAATTTCGCACGAATTGCTTTTATTATCAGTATTATTTTTCATCTAGTGTTTTCAGTAGGTTTACATCTAGTATTTTATAAAGTACTCACTCATTTTCTTTCACTATTTCTTCGTCCCTTTTTTCATTAATAGATGCACTTTGTTTAATGTCCATAATATAAATACCTACTTGATATAAACAAATTTTACAAGTATAGACAGTCGACACCCATCTGTCTTACGAATATTCGATCAGGCCACGTGTCCTGACTCGAGTTTAATATTTTTTACCCATCCCAAAAAAAATGCACAACGCGGTAAAGAAGTTTTCACTTCAAAAAAATTGCAAAAATTACTATATCACTACATAATTACATTATTTGAACCCTGACAACATATAATAACTCCTATTAAAGCGCGCATGGCCCGGCGGTTAGCGTAGAACGCAAACGATCTATACAACTAAGCCAAACGGGCGCGGTCGGGTGAGAGATGGGTGACCGCTAGTGGCAAAAAAATAATTCATGCGCGTTTCCGTGCTTCGGAGGGCACGTTATGCCGTCGGTCCCGGTTGTTGTCGATAGATAACAGTCGTTAAACCTTGTCGGAGGCCTTATGGGCGGTTTGAAAACATCCGACAGCGGGTTGGCCACTAACCCGCATCTCCACCAACCCGCATTGGAGCAGCGTGGTGGAGTAAGCTCCAGGCCTCCCCAATAATGGGGAGAGACCCGTGCCCAGCAGTGGGACGCAAAAAGGGTTGCGGCCATTGATATCTGCAGAAGGTGTCCCGTCCAACTCTCAAACACGTTTCATATTCCTTCACTCAACACTCTTCGTTAGAGATTGGTTACTGTTTAAGATCTATTTTGTACAATTCTAGGCTTCATCCTGCAACAAATTCACTTGTTAACAGCACCTTATTGCCCCAAAGCGAACCTTTGTAATGCAAATGTGTGCAAATTTGCCTCAAACCAAGATTAAAGCCGGAATGCTTCTGATACGAAGTCTTATACAGCTCCGCCTCTCTCTTGTTAGCTCTAAGTGAAACTTGTGACGTCATTGCATCTTGTTGCGTGTCATTTCTGGGCACGGGTCTCTCCACATTACTGTGGAGGCCTCGTACTTTCTTAGCCACTCTAATGCGGTATGGTGGTGATGCGCATAAGTGGGCATAAGACCTCCGACAAGATTTAACGACTGCTATCTACCGACCACTACTCAGACTGATGGCTTAACGTGCCCTCCGAAGCACGGAAACGCGCATGAAATTTGCCACTAGTGGTCACCGCTCTCACAGCCGACCACATCCGTTTCGCTTCGCTGCGTCGAACGCCTGCAATCTACGCCAGCCACTGGGCCTTGAGGCTTGAAACGCGCATGCTTAAATTATTATAAAACATCTATTTGAAATAGTTATGTGACTATTATCATAATATTTTAGAAGATTCTCGGCTACATACAGTAATAAGTTCACTTGTTAACAGCACCTTATTGCCCCAAAGCGAGCCTTTGTAATGCAAATGTGTGCTTTGCCTCAAACCAAGATTAAAGCCGGAATGTTTCTAATACGAAGTCTTATACAGCCCCGCCTCTCTCTCGTAAGCTATAAGTAAAACTTGTGACGTCATGGCATCTTTTTGCATCTAACTTCTAGGCACGGGTCTATCCACTTTACTGTGGAGGCCTGCCGCCTGGTACTTTCTCAGCCACCCTGGTTGGCGGAGATGCGGGTTAGTGGCCAACCCGCTGTCAGATGTTTTCAAACCCATAAGACCTCCGAAAAGGTTTAACTACTGTTATCTATCGACAACAACCGGACTGACGGCTTAACGTGCCCTCCGAAGCACGGAAACACGCACGACAGCGCTCGTTTGGCTTAGTTGCATAGATCGTTTGCATTCTACGCTAACCACTGGGCCATGTGCGCTTTCAGCCAGTGTCCAAGTATAATTTTTGCATCCCTTAGTAGTCATAGAAAAAATCAGTAAGTCGTCAGTTATCAGTCAACAAAAATGTCATCTGTTATAACTTAAGCTATTTCGAACTAATACTACTAACTAATAATTATAGAGCAGCGATGGCCGAGTGGTAAAAAACCACGGACTTCGACGCGACCGATCCTGGGTTCAAATCCTCGGCGCGCACCTCTCTTACAAAGAAATTTGTAATGTGCGGATTTATCGCTGCTCCACGGTGATGAAAAATATCGTGATATTTAATTGATAACGATCTTCTCCATCACCGTGCATGCGTGAGAGAAATACATAATTTCTCGAAAGCATGACGTCCACCAATCCGCACTTGGCCAGCGTGGTGGACTATGGCCTAAATTCCTCTCCCTTGTGAGGAAACCTGTGCACAGCAGTGGGACATAAAAAAAGGTTGCAAAAAAAATTAAGTTATTACTAACATTAGATATAAGTTTTTCTTTTTACTAACAAAAAATGAATCTCTGTTATCAGATAAATAAAATAAATAACAAAAAATACACAAAGATAATGAAAATAAAACAAGAGTACAACATGCCCCTTCAGACTTCCCGCCAAAGAACACCAAACTTAAATTTATTCGCTAAAATAAAGTATTATTTCCTCTCCTATTTCATCTCTTGATGAAGTTATTTGAAGCATAATGTAATAGGCTTCGGCTTTATTAGAAGCAAATGCGTCGGCATTATGAAGTCCATTTCAACTAAATTTACGGTGGCTGTGTTACACTGTTCTGTATTGTATTTACAGCAATCTTTTATTTATTTTTATATTGAAGTATTGAGAAGTCCTTACAATAAAAAAACGTTACACACTAATAGCCCCATAGTAAGGTAATGAATACCCTGTGTCGTGGGTACCATGGACACATACAAAGACAGGAACACAAACACCCAAACCGAGAACAGAAACTTAAACTCATCATTCAAATTTCTGTTTCGCCGGGAATCGAACCTGGGACCCCTTGATTGGCAGTCCGGCATGGTAACCATTGCGCCACGCGGGTCGTCAATTATTTTTAGTTTGTTTACATAATAATGTAGATAATCAAATGATACATTATAGCCTATTATAGGGGTCATATTTGTATATGACATTAATAATGGAGAGGGTCCCGAGCCTAGGAGTGGGACGCAAAAATTATTGTTTATTTTAATTTTAATGAATTGGCAGGCGAGCATACAAGCTACTTGATGTTAAGGGGTTTCTATATGTCCTTTGTAGAATCGTAAACATTTGATCATGTCATGATCTTCAGCAAAGTGTTGTGCATGAGCTCACAAAGGTTTCTGAGTTGGTAATCTCTGAAACGGTTTAAACGATTTTGACGGGACTTTTACTGGCAGGTAGGTGATAAGGAGTAACTTAAGGTGCGTACATATTATATAACATAACATGTTTTAAAACGATGTTATAAAACATGTTTCAGTAATGTGGAGACTGAATGTTACAAAACATGTTAAATAACAGGTTATTATTTACTCGAGATGCAACGGACGCGGTGCGCGGGGCATTGTGAAACTGTTATACAACATTGTTATATTACATTGTTATTCTAATGTGTACAGTATTGTTATATGTTGCAAAGTTAAAAAACAATGTCAGATAATGAGAACGTGTTATAAAAAATATGTTATACAACATGTTATTTAATCTGTACGCACCTTTAGGCTTCTTTTAATATCCGCGCGAACGAAGGCGCGGGCGGCCGCTAGTAGCTAATAAAATAGAACGCCTAGATAATTCATCATAATAATATTTTATTAAAGCTTACGATGGTGTGATAGATGCTCTCTAATTTCGGGTGACGAATCTATCAGCGCTTTGTATGACATTATAAGCTTTCAGCAATTTAGCGGGATTTTAGATGATTTTGTCCCGAATACCACCAACCATAATATAATAGAGCAAAGGTGAAATTCATAATAATACGCTTAACGGGAAATTTGTATGACATATTCACACTTACAGCTTTGTCATTGATGTTATTAGACACTAGATAGACTAGTTACACACTAAATACATACTAGTTACACACTAGATAGTACCTAAAGATACATACTGTTTGCGGTAATATTTTCAATGATATCAGTTTCATTACGCTTATAATTATAATATATACGTTTATAAGTATAATAAAAAGGAAAGATTTGTAATTTTGTATTTTTGTATGTTTGTCATGAATAAACTCAAAAACTATAATTCCGATTTCAAAAATTCTTTCACCATTAGAAAGCTACATTCACCCTGAGTAACATAGGTTTTTTTTTACTGCGGGAAAATGCTTCATTCCTACGTGAAAACGGGTAATAGGGTCAACGCGGTTGAAACAACTGGCTAAACGCCTATGATTTTAATATAGCAATGAAGCCTGGAATAGCACATAGGCTATTTTTTATCCTACGGGGACCCATTAAACGGGTCCATGCGGGCGAAGCCGCTAGTGGAAGGATTGTATTTCTTATATTTAAGTATAAGATTTTTTTGGTATCGGAGGAAAACCTTCAAAAGGAACCCGGCACATTGGGAGAGGGTACCGGGTTATGTGGGATTTGTACCGCACTTAAACTCTCGGTGGCCGTAAGAGCAAGCGACTGACCACGAAGTCGCAAGGGGCAACCTCTTTTGACTAATCGCTAGAAGGTTCGTGCAGCCTCGCGGTGCCGCGCTGCCCCTCCTTTGCATTCAAATAACTATGAACTATGTAATCACACAGATACGATTCAAGATGATTTGTAATATTTTGCCTCAAAAGGCCGCTGTGCGCCGCTGCTCTTTCAGTGGGAATTGACCCTAAGTCTTAATTCTAAGTCTCCAAAACTGTAATAAAAACTATTTAGTTAAATTGGTTTTCTAACAAATTTTTAAGCTTTATTATCCTTTCAAACCTTAGACTAAGGATAATGTACTTAATGTTTCAAACTCAATTTGGAAGGAAAAACATAAATTCGTTCTTGGTTACGTGTGACTTCAGTACGAATAAAATGAGGGTTCCAAGTTGTATAAATTTTAATCACTAAAAGTCTGTATACAAATAAATTAGTTTAGACTTTCCACCCGACAAAAAAATATTGGCCTTCTAATTACTATTAATTATTTATTACTAATTATAGAGTACATGCTACTATTAATTATTTATTACTAATTATAGAGTACATAGAGAGCAGCGATGGCCGAGTGGTAAGAAACCGCGGTCATCGACGCGACCGATCCCGGGTTCAAATCCTCGGCGCGCACCTCTGACAAAGAAATTTGTAATGTGCGCATTTATCGCTGCTCCACGGTGATGGAAAATATCGTGATATTTAATTGATTACGATGTTCCTCATCGCCGTGCATGCCTGAGAGAAATTCATAATTTCTCGAAAGCATGACGTCCACCAATCCGCACTTGGCCAGCGTGGTGGACTATGGCCTAAAATCCCTCTCGTGAGTAGGAGACCTGTGCCCAGCAGTGGGACATACGATAGGTTGAAAAAAAAAAAAAAAAAAATAGAGTACATAGAAATAGAATTTGGCATGTTACATTACGCACTGCATAATATAAGTCCCGATTTGCAAGTAGAAATCTGTCACGAACTAATTGGTACAATAAAAAATTTCACTGCGTTTCGAAATTTTAAATATGGAATTTAAAAAAAAACTGATTTGTAACGCACTAAAACCCCTTGGTGGCCTGCTTCTGCGCTTGAGGACTCCGGTTAACGTATCGGTGTCCTCCACGCTACAAAATGGGCCCATCTTCGGAAGAACAGATGTACTCTCCTGCACCTTCCGATGCTTACGGCGGCATGAGGCCACGCACACACCGCCGTCCATTCCGGGGCTGCTGGCTTCACGGATCGTCTCCCACTCTCACCGCCCGCAACCCCGGAAGCCCCCTTTTACTCATCTCTTACGATTAGACAGGGGATACCGTAGCTCTATTCTTAATCCCAAAGCTACAGGGACTATATATACTTGACCAAGTGGGGTTCTATTAGTAATCGAGTGAGGAACTCCAATAAGTTTTATCGCCAGATCAGTCGTTGTAGGAGTGTAGGTACATAAATGATTCGCAATAAACAGAGCGGTCATAAACTGCTCGCCGCAAACTGCGAGGCGGTAAAAACTTTTGGACATGTTTATCGCTTATCCCGCGCGGGTCTAGAAGTAAACAAAACGAGTTAAAGAAATATTGAAGGAGTTAATTTTATCGGAAGCTTAAGTGAGGAAAATTGGGGTCAGCACGAATTTCTTTTTTTCTCATCAAAATAGTTGTTATTAAAATAGTTAATCTTAAAATAGTTAGTTTTTTTGTTATCATTTTAATTTCAGATTTTAAAATCAATGTACATATTTTAAATCAATGTCAATTCTAAAGTTTTCATGAATCTATATCTACTAATATAAAGCTGAAGAATTTGTTTGAACGCGTTAATCTCAAGAAGTACTAGTTCGAATTGAAAAAATATTTTTGTGTTGAATAGTCCATTTATTGAGGAAGGCTATATAACATCATGCTTTAATAAAAAATCGCTAATACCAAAGTCGCGGCGGCTGCTAATTTTTAATAAAAAGATAATACTCGTAATTTGTAAAAATGAGCTATGTACTTATTATCAGTTTAATAACCGACTATGTACGAAGAAAATTGCAACTTTCATTTAAAAACTAAACCGCTAAAGGTAACCTTATCGCAAATCAAGCGACATCCATGAATAATTTTGCAATAAACAGAGCGCCCGTAAACAACTGCCTCTGTGAGGCGATAAAAACACTGCCGTCGGAAAGAGACGTAAACAAAACGAGTACGGAGTTTATAATTGATGCTTCAGAAAATCGGAAATGTGGACATGGTATTGGTGATATGAAATTTGTGATTGAAAACAGAAAATTATTAACATTGCCCGTGATTTTTGATTTTTATTAGTAGAATTGAAGGCGATGATCTTAAAATGTTTATGCAAAATTCTGAAGGAAAAAAAGACTGAACAAAATAAAAACGTAAAAATTATCTTTTTATGTTTTTATGCTATAGACAAATGTGTTGGTTTTTTTAGACTGTATTAACATTTAGAGCCAAAGTTATAATATAATAGTTTTTATTTTTAAAATATTACAAAATTATTTTTTTGTCTTCCAATTATTTTTTGTCTTCCAAGCTTGACGAGCAGTCTTAAAACAACGTTATGTTACTAGATAGCAAAATCAGGCACCGTAAATAAATTATTCGCAACTAACGGCGCTCATAAACATTTGGAAACTTTCGTAAAAACTTTTGGACATGTTTATCGCTTCTTCCGCGTAAGCAGAGGCGTAAATAAAAGGAGAAGTTCATAATAGATGCCACCCGGGATTAGGAATGTGAACATAGTGTAGTTTGAATCGCGGATTAATAAGGAAGTATGCTTGAAACTTACGGTTTAAAACAGTTACAACTCTAAAATATAGAAAATCAGGCATCGTAAATAAATTATATGCAACTAACAGACGCTCATAAACTTTAGGAAACTTTTTTAAAAACTTTTGGGCATTTTTATCGCTTCTTCCGCGTGATCAGAAGCGTAAACAAAAGGAAGAGTTCATAATAGATGCCATCCGGGATTACAAGATTAACATAGTTTAGTTTAAATGGCGGATGAATAAGGAAGTATGCTTGAAACTTACGGTTTGAAACAGTTACAACCCTATAAGAGAAAAAATCAGGCATCGTAAATAAATTATTTGCAACTACAGACGCTCATAAACTTTTGGAACATTCGCAAAAACTTTTCGACATTATCACTTCTCCCGCGTGAGCAGAGGCGTAAACAAAACGAGTTTGAGTGATATTGAAGGAGTTCATAACTGATGCTACACGGGATTGGGAGGGTAAATAAAGTGTAGTTAAAATGGCAGATTAACAAGGTAATATACTTAAAACTATATCACACCATTTAAAAATAAAACAAAACGAGTTTGAGCGATATTAAAGGAGTTCATAATTGATGCTACGCGGGATTGGAAGAGTGGACGTAGTATAGTTAGAATGGCGGATGAACAAGGTAATATGCTTGAAACTATATCATAACATTTAAAAAAATAAAAAACGAGTTTGAGCGATATTGAAGAAGTTCATAATTGATGCTACGCGGGATTGAGAGGGTGGACTTAGTGTAGTTAGAATGGCGGATGAACAAGGTAATATGCTTGAAACTATATCATAACATTTAAAAACAAAACGAGTTTGAGCGATATTGAAGGAGTTCATAATTGATTCTACGCAAGATTGGGAGGGTGGACGTAATTAGAATAGCGGATGAACAATGTAATATGCTTGAAACTATATCATAACATTTAAAAACAAAACAAAACGAGTTTGAGCGATATTAAAGGAGTTCATAATTGATGCTACGCGGGATTAGAAGGGTGGACGTAGTATAGTTAGAATGGCGGATGAACAAGGTAATATGCTTGAAACTATATCATAACATTAAAAAACAAAACAAAACGAGTTTGAGCGATATTGAAGGAGTTCATAATTTATGCTACGCGCGATTTGGAGGATAGACGTAGTTAGAGTGGCGGATGAACAAGGTAATATGCTTGAAACATACGTATCCAAATTGTTATCATTACTAATATTTAAAATGTAAAAATATGTTCGTTTGCTTGTTGGTCATTTTTGGATGTCGAAACGGATTAACCTATTTTTTGTATGCATTTAGACAGGGTGCTGGAAAATAACAAAGGCATCATTTTACCCGCGGAAAATATCACTTTCCAATAGGAAAATAATGTAGTTTAAAAAACTAAAAAACACGCTTTTGAGAAAATACGAACTAAAAACTAAAAAAATAAGAAGAAAATGTATATTACTGTAAATAAAGCGTGGGGTGCATGGTGTCAATAGTAGGTATCTTAAAAACCACCCCACGCTATTTTCTCAAAAGCGTGTTTTTTAGTTTTTTAAACTACATTATTTATTTTTAATTTTTTAGTTGGATTTTTATTCTCATATTATTGCATTGTCATCGGCCCTTGACCCCTATGCAAATTTTCAAGTTAACCAGAAAATTATATAAATTAACAAAAATCATATTTTGCAAATTGAAAAATGGAATAATTTTATCAAATTAGTGTATTGTCATCGGTCCTCAATAAATCTACAAAGTTTGAACGAAATCTGGCCGTTTAAAGTGGGTCAAAATCGCGCCCAAAGAAGTCGGTTACAAACATACAAACATACAGGTGAAGCTAATAAAAAGCGTGTAAAAACCGTATACTCCACATGGTTTTTCGCGGAGTCGCTAGTTAGAAAATTAGATTCATGTATTTTGCTTTTCACTCTTGGGGAAACTGAAACTTTAGGCTTAACTCAGCAAGAATAATTAAATAGTGCAAAAATTTATTTAGTTTTATATCTAACATGTTTATAGTTCAATCGGTTTTCAACATGAACTTTTCGTACCTTTTTTTATTCTCTTATAACTACTTTTGCATATAAATCAAAGAATATTCAAAAAGTATTTACGATTACGGTTACGGTTAAAGTGCTGGGCTGACATATCCTTTTTTTGTAACGGGGGGAAACCTTCAAATGCCTTGGTAATAAGAGGGATACCGGATGTGGGATTTGATCGTGGTAATGAGAGGGATACCGGATTATCTGAGATTTGACCGCACTAAAATCCCCTCCGTGGCCTGCCTCTGCGCTTGGGGTGGACTCCGGGATCTCCAGTGGAACGCACTGGTATACTCTACGCGCGGCGCCCTGGAACGGGTCCATCTTTGGGAAAGCAGATGTGCTCTCCTGCACCTTCCGATGCTTACGGCGGTATGCGGCCACACACACACCGCCGTCCTTCCCGGGGCTGCTGGCTGGACGGATCGAGCTTCCCTTTCCGTGGCTGCTGGCTGGACGTATCCCGCAACCACTGAAGCCCCCTTTTAGTCGCGTCTTACGATCAGGCAGGGGATACCGTAGCCTTATTCTTAATCCCGAAGCTACAGGTAGGCTACTAGGCTGACAGCCTGAGCTACCTTATCCCCAAAAAATATATTTTTACACTTTTATATAATGAGTAAGAATAAATATAAATAACGCTTCATACTCATAGCCACACAGTAGGGTAGATATACCCTGTGTCGTGGGTACCATGCACACACAGAGACAGAAACACAAACACCCAGACCGAGAATAGAAATTTAAATTCATTATTCAAATTTCTGCTTCGCCGGGAATCGAACCCGGAACCCTTCGATTGGCAGTCCGGCATGGTAACCATTACGCCACGCGGGTCGTCAATATGAGTGGACTACTGTTATGATAGTTAAAAATTAAGTTTTTAACAAAAAAATAGAACCGACTTCAAACGGTAAAAAATAAAATTGTTCAGTACCTACTTCTTCTTGCTTATGGTAATGACTCTTAAAACTATTTTTGGAGTCGGGCCCTTACTAAAATGTCGTACCATTCGTTCTAAATAGGCACCGACAGTACAGACAGTGGGACAGTACCTACTTCTTCTTGATTATGGTAATGACTGTTAAAACTATATTGGAGTCGGTGCCCATTCAGAACGAAAGGTACACTATATTTACTAAGACAGGACATTTTACTAAGGGCCCGACTTCAAAAATAGTTTTAAGAGTCATTACCATAAGCAAGAAGAAGTAGGTACTGAACAATTTTATTTTTTACCGTTTGAAGTCGGTTCTATTTTTTTGTTAAAAACTTAATTTATTTCACTCTTTTTAGTAATTTTAATAATTCTGCACATGTATAAGCATAATTGGAATTTTTTTAGTTAATTTCTAAACGTTAAAGAGATACCTTTTATAATCATGTTTATCTAATAGCCATCTTATACCCTGAAAGAATACTACTATATGTCCACCTGAACGTATAAATTAATGAAAGAATTTGCTCTCAGCTCCTAACCGTTGAGGAGTTGTACCTTCAATCATCAGCTTAGCAACATGAGGTGATAATTACCGGACACAAATATTAGTATTATGTTAAAAAATATGACTAAAAGAATGTATGTGCCTATTAAGTTTCAGTGTTTCCCTCGATTTCCCTAGTAACACATCATCAGATTTTGCCATGGTGACAGTTGGACCACCTCAGAAATGTAAGATTTCCAACAAAAAACCATTTATTGAAAGAATTTGCTCTCAACTCCTAACAGTCATAGTACCTTCCATCATCAGCTCAGCAACATGATATGATGATAATTATACACAAATACCTGTTTTGCTTTAGTAAAAATATGAAAATCATTTGTTGTGCTATAAAATTTGAATGTTCCCTTCGATTTCTCTGGGATCCCCTCATCAGACTTTGACTTGGTGACAGTTGGAACACCTCAGGAATGTAAGATTTGGAATAAAAAACTATTTATTGAAAGAATTTGCTTTCAACTCCTCACTGTTGCAGTACCTTCCATCATCAGCTCAGCAACATGAGATGATGATTACTATGCACAAATATCTCTTATGCTTCAGAAAGTATAAAAAAATCAATGTGTGTGCCTATAAAATTTGAGAGGTCCCCTCGATTTCCCTGGGATCCCATCATCAGATCCTGATTTGGTGACAATGGAACCACCTCGGGAGTATAAGCATACGAACAAAAAAAGAATTTTGAAAATCGGTCCACAAACGGCGGAGTAATCGGTGAACATATATATAAAAAAAAATACATACAGCCGAATACAGTACCTCCTCCTTTTAGAAGTCGGTAAAAAACTATCATATCTGTTATATTCACGAAGTAAATCTGTGGAAGCGCGCATGGCCCGGCGGTTAGCGTAGAACGCAAACGATCTATGCAACTAAGCGCGGCGCGGTCGGGTGTGAGATGGGTGACCGCTAGTGGTAAAAAAAAATCATGCGCGTTTCCGTGCTTCGGAGGGCACGTGAAGCCGTCGGTCCCGGTTGTTGTCGATAGATAACAGTCGTTAAGCCTTGTCGGAGGCCTTATGGGCGGTTTGAAAACATCCGACAGCGGGTTGGCCACTAACCCGCCTCTCCACCAACCCGCATTGGAGCAGAGTGGTGGAGTAAGCTCCAGGCCTCCCCGATAATGGAGAGAGACCCGTGCCCAGCAGTGGATTAATCGATATAATATCGGTGGTTATATTATAAGTGGTTCGTCACGGTTATCTTGGCCTTGCTGTATTGTTTCAAAATTGCTTTATTTAATTTGATTTAATTTAATTTAATACTTTTATTCAGGTAACAAAGACCCACACAATTGTCTACTATATTCTTTCAATACCTTTATTTTCTCCATGTACCGCAAACGGTGCTGGAAGTTTATGGTGACAGAACGTTTATATCTGAGAGCTTTAGTGCTAATAGCTACAATAGTACTCTTATTTACGGCTTTACCGACGTGTGATGGACGATCGCTTAGTTTAATTTTATATTTATTGGACTGGGTGCACAGAATTTTGATCTTTGTCTTATATCTGTCAGCTTTTGCTGCATGGCTGCAACCCTTTTTGCGTCCCACTGCTGGGCACGGGTCTCTCCCCAATATTGGGGAGGCCTGGAGCTTACTCCACCACGCTGCTCCAATGCGGGTTGGTGGAGATGCGGGTTAGTGGCCAACCCGCTGTCGGATGTTTTCAAACCGCCCATAAGGCCTCCGACAAGGTTTAACGACTGTTATCTATCGACAACAACTGGGACCGACGGCTTAACGTGCCCTCCGAAGCACGGAAACGCGCATGAAATTTTTGCCACTAGCGGTTACCCATCTCACACCACCTGACCGCGCCCGTTTGGCTTAGCTGCATAGATCGCTTGCGTTCTACGCTCGCCGCCGAGCCATGCGCGCTTCTGCATAATCTTATGATAAAAAATCTAAAAGTGACTCACTCACTCATGACGAAATCTTGAGACCCACTTGACGTATAAAATGACATTTCGAAGAGGTAATTCATAGAGGTAGACACTGTTGATTTGTATTTCGTATCTATGTCGGCATAAAGGAATTCCATAAAAACCTGGAAGGTTTTTTTTTCTCCGGCTTTTTTTCCTCTCAGTGTACAAAATCCCTGCAAGCCGAAGATCGGATCCGATCTAAAAAATAAATATAAATAAATAAATAAAATTAATCAATTAAAAGGTATGGATATGGGTACAAATAATGTTAAAAAATAATATAAATATAATGTAATAAATTTGTGCAAATAAAAGTCTCTGTCTTTGTCTTTATCTCGTGTGTAATGTTTATTTGAATAATCTTAATAGGTATAACAATATATAAATTACGCGTTACGGTGTTTGTCCGCTATGGACTCCTAAACTACAGAACCGATTTAATCAAATTTGCACACCGTGTGCAGTTCGATCCAACTTGAAAGCTAGGAAAGCTTATTCTCTTAGTCTATAGTCGCAATATTATTTTATTCCTGATATTATAAAGCAGGACAACGTCTGCCGAGCTCGCTAGTTGAATGATTTTCAAGCATAGTTATTTAAAAATACCATAGTGCACTCCTTAAACTTTAACCGTGCAAAAAATTTCATATTCCTCCGTTTTTGCTTCACTTTAATATGGATATTGATAAATTATCTGCCTTTTATTTTATAGTCTCAAAAGATGTTTAGCAGCCAACAGAGCGAATTCACCAGATCACGTGCGCGTCACTGCAAATGTCGCGCCGTTACCAACAGATGTCGCTGGCGGGACGTGTGCGCTGCATATCGAGGCACAGAGTACAACGCCCGCAGATGTTCGAAATAAACCGAAAGTGACGTCGTCGTTAGCAAACCAAAATCTACTAAAATTACTGGAACAGGAGGGTACTGTTGGTGGTTTTTTTCAATTTCGTTTTTTTTTTAAGAAACAGTGAGGCTTAATTTTGCCATAATATTATTTTCTCGTAATTCATTTTAGATTTAGGGGGTCACTCATGGAGCTCACTAAGATCACTTGAAGAATATAACTAATATAATGTTGGAAGTAAATCAATTGAAGTAATAAAAAGTTTCAAGCAACATTTGGCCCCCTTTATACCCCTCAGCATCTGTACTGACACCCAACAAGATAGCTGTTCATTGCCGTTTAGTATCTACTTAGAAATCAATGGGACAAAACCCCACATAACCCGCCAAGAGATACCAGGTAATGTTGTATTTTTAATCAATAAAAAAGACCTCTGAGGCCATTAGGCGTCCTGTAGGAGGGACAGCTTATGGAGTAGTTTTTTTTTATTTGAATGGAGTAGCAGACGAACATCGAGCCACGTGGTGTTAAGTGATCGCTGTAGCCCATGAACGTCTGCACACAATCACAAGCAAGCAAGTCTGAGGTCGTATGCAGTTGCTGCTACTCCAGAGGCTGGTGGTCGCCTCATGTAAGTGTGGCCGGCAGCTGCACCTTTCCACCGAAACACAATGGAATTGGTTCACGGCAGAAGTGGGTGCAGAGGTGTTACTTCCGCGGGCGAACCATAATAGTTCTACCACCTACAAATATAGCTATAGCTGTATAGATGTGTCCTTTTTTAACGAATGACATAAATATCTTCGAACTCTCTGCGTGTAAGCGCTCTATGCTTTGTGAGCACGAAATGAAAAGGGTGTCTGCAATACTTTTCAAAACGAATATCTCTAAATCATATCCATAATACAACTCCTTTTATGCCAGGAACTTGAGCATCTAGAAAACGTAGATTTTTCAAGCGCTTTGAAGTTTGTTTTGGATACTACCATAGAATTCTTCCAGGAAAGGTAGTATTCATTTTTGTCTAGAGAAAAGGCTTTATAGGAGAATTTTGTTAAGGACATTAACATGAAACCATATTTATATTTGAGGTTCTGATAGCATTCATTGTTACTTTTTTAAATCACCAGTCATACTGGGTTTGTTAAAATTAACGCAAGATTTTACATCAACATAAAATAGGAACCCCTTGTATCTTGTTATTGCATTTTTTTTGAAGTGAAAACTTCTTTAGCGGCGTTGAGCACTTTTTGTGGGATGGGTAAAAACTATGAAACTCGCGCGAGGTCACGTGTGCTGATCGCAAAATTTCGTAAGATAGTAGAGGAGACGAGGAAGATCGACCTTCACCGATCTGATAATTCGATGAGACATATTGTTTACCAAATATAATTTATACACATATATGTGGGATTAAGGGCAAGTGAAAGTCTTGATGGTGATAATTATTCTTATTTTATTTCTTCGAGCACAATCACAGCACAACCTACATCCTTTCAATCGTCTGTCAGAATTCTAGTGTTGCTACTCACACAATTTCAACTACCATACTAACGTGTTATAAAAAATACAGTAAAAATAGGGAAAACAAATCATAAAATAACTAATCAACATAATATTATCCCACACGGCCATCCTGCTCATTCATCAGACCCTGATGAATCGTAGTCGTAATCTGGGCTAAGCCAGGGCTTCGTAAGGTCTGCATAGCTCGTAGTGTTATCTTCGCAATTATCAACTTTTCCTAATACGTATCTTTCATTTTTCTTCTTCTGAATAACTTTCATTTTATCATGCGGATGTAAGTATCTTTTCTTTTTTCTTCTTTTATGTAAAATCATAACAAAATCTACCCAATCATTTGACACCTTTCTAATTTTGCTTTTCAGATCATCAATAAAATATTCACGGTTAAATACTTCTTCAATCTTATTAATGTTTAAATATCTTTTCTCGTGATTCTTTCGTGTAATTTCATACTGCATCTTCTTCGGAACTTCAACTAACTTTCTTTCATCTTTCTTTTTTGTGGGTGTGGCATTTTGTAAACAATAATCTTTAAACGTTTCTTTCTCAAAAATTTCATTACTTACTTCAATATTTACATCGTCGTCTTGAGCTATTTTAATATGTGACGTATTTTTGCTTGGTTGATCATTTTCCTCTTCTTTCCAATCTTCTATTCGTTTATTTACTTCATATTTTTCTATAGGTAACAGACTGCGTGTAATTTGGTGAATAGGAATGTCATCGGTAAGTATTCTTTTCATTTCAATTCTATCTATATTACTATCCTTCTTACCTTGCTTAGGTTTATACTCTTTGATCATCTTTTCTATGTTTTCAGAAAACTGAATATCACCCACCGTGCAGTCATCATGAAAATTCTTCTCTTCGGTTGTGATTTCTGTATTCTTAATTCCAGTTAAACATAATTTAGTACTTTTATCGTCTTTCTTCTCGTCATTTCCAAATTCTGTCAATTTTGTCATCTTTATTAAATTTACGTCACTTCTAGTATCTATCAGTGCATTCTTTTCAATGTCATTAATTTTAATTTTCTTATAAGGAGTCTTCTTGTCTTTTTCAATGTTTAAAAACTTTTTAGGTTGAGTATTACATTCATTTCCTTTATGTCCAAATTTGTTACATCGGAAACATTTAACGCCTTTCGTACAATCTGGTGCTAGATGATCAGTATCACCACAATTGAAACATATTTTTACAACTAATTTTCGTCCGTTTTTTGTAACATTCAGAGAACCTTCAACAGCAGAATTGCTTCGTCTAACATTATCTTTGAAATTATTCTTCTCTTCAATTCTTTTTCTCAATTCTTCATAACAATCTAATTTAGTCCTGAACTCATTTAATGTTTTAGCACCGTACAATATAGCCTTGTTAGTTTCAGCATCACGGATGCCATAAATAACATAAACCATGAGGGCCGCGTCTTCAATGCTTGCGTGCAGGGCTAGCTCTTTCATGTGAAGAAAATATTGTTGTAATGTCTCTTCGTTCTTCATCTTACGTGATGCAAGCTTCTTATGTACTATGGCACTGTTCTGCCTCAGACTAAACTCTTCTTGGAGCAGCTTCTTCAGAGCTTCCCAGCTCTTTACACTTCCAATAGATCTGAGAAATAGTTTAGCAGTACCTTCAAGTAGTCGTTTTCCATAAACTAGCTTTTCAATATCGGACCAATCCATGATTTCGGCAGTATCTTCAAATTCTTCAATCCAGTTCGTAACCGGATATGTGTCATCACCAGTAAACGGAATCATCGACTTTTCTAAATCACTAAACGATATTCTAGCTCCTTGGGATTTATGACTTTCAGCGTCTTGATCTTTTTTCGGCGGCATGTTTCACGAATGGCTTCTTAAATCTTAACTTATTAATCTTTACTTCTTCTTTTCTTTCGTCTTCTTTACGTCTTCGTTTTTTACGTCTTCCTCTTTTTACATCTTCAATTGTTCTTCGTCTTCTACCACGTCTCGAAACATTCGTCGTTTTTTGCAAGGGGATGTGTTGCCTAGCAACCGGAAAATTTTCTTGCAATTTCTTCGAAATATTTTAGCAATCTTCGTCGTTACTCACCACCAAAACGGTACATGACACATGATTATCCCATCCCGGACGAGCCCCCAAAAGTTGTGGGATTAAGGGCAAGTGAAAGTCTTGATGGTGATAATTATTCTTATTTTATTTCTTCGAGCACAATCACAGCACAACCTACATCCTTTCAATCGTCTGTCAGAATTCTAGTGTTGCTACTCACACAATTTCAACTACCATACTAACGTGTTATAAAAAATACAGTAAAAATAGGGAAAACAAATCATAAAATAACTAATCAACATAATATTATCCCACATATATGCTTATGATAACTTGACTATCGAAAAGTGTTCATAGCTATTTTTAATTTAATTAATTTTAATCAATTTTCTTTCATATCACCTTCACTCTTGTAACAACCGAACGAGTGAATATCTTCACCGGCTCTTAGACCAAGACGGAGGGGTGACAGCTGATGACGACTCATCTGACGGCTGTCTATACTTTTTTTCTTCAATTATGGCATCGCAAACTCTGCATATTGCCAGCGTCAAGTATAATTTTATCTTAAAATTCGTTTATATCAAGTATTTAAAATATGGACATTGAACAAAGTGCATCTATTAATGAAAAAAGTGACGAAGAAATAGTGAAAGAAAATGAGAGAGTACTTTGTAAAAATACTAGATAGAAATTAATAGGTACTGATAATTCAAGCAATTCGTGCGGAATTATTTCCTAACGATTCCAAGACATCAAAAATGCACAACGTTAATGTTTTCACTTCTGCCGGCACTCCCGGAGTGCAACCCATTGTTTTTTTCTTCAGACAACGTACTCGTATTTAGATATTCCCATTCCACCAACATTACCTTGGACAACGAGGTGCACCGTAGTCCACCCATACCCCAAACCTTCTCAGTTCCGAGAGAAGACGTGCTCAACAGTGGGACATTCAAAAGGTTTCAAAAATAAATAAGTATTTAAGCTAATATTTGAAACTAGGCTTCCGCCAGCGGTATCGCCCGCGTGGACCAGTTTTATAGGTTCCCGTAGGATAAAAACCATCCCATGTCCTTTTCCACTGTCCACTCTATCTGTGTTCCAAATTTCATTATAATTGTTTCAGTAGTTTAAGCGGAAAATCTTTACAGACAGACAGAGTTACTTTCGAATTTATAACATTAAATTACGCTACACTATTCAACTACAAACATTTTAATTTTTATTTTATTCTTTTATCACTTTAAGGGCTCATGGGCAGTTAGTTGTGCTGCTACTGCGGAGACCTACGAGTATTATCTCATGAAAGTCTAAGAACCTCTTTCACCACCTTCAAGTAAGTGATAAGTACGCTAATTGTCGGTTAAAGTCACCCCTAACTTCAATTTCAATTTTACGATTCTAGTAGCACTAATCATTATGAGAAACTGACCCGTACTCATAGCTTTTACTTGTCAATTAACTTTACTTGAGACGTAAGTAATCAAAACTTGGAGATGGTGAAAAAGGCCTAAGTAAGACAAACGTATCTTTCCACCGAAATACAATACAATTTCTTCACGATGGTGGAGGTGCAGAGCTGGTACTTTGCCTGTCAAAATGTGCACGGTCTACAATCTGTTATAGTACCTGTGAAGGAAAAGGGGAGATCTGCCGCCAGGCGATGTCACTGACAGTCACTGCCTGGGGACCGCGGTCCAAATGCTAACTTCGGATAATTTGTATTTTTTTTTTTTTTTTTTTTATAAATAAACCTAACAATAAGGCAGACGGGCCGCGTGATGTTAAGCGATCACCGTCGCCTATGGACACGGGCAACCCTAGGGGAGCCGCCCGAGCATTGCCGGCTTTGAAGGAGAGCTTTTTTTACAGCTTTCTTGAAGAACCCCATTTTATAGTCCACTGGGAATGCCTCAGCTGGAAGGTTGTCCCATAACCTACACGTCCGTGGTAAAAAGGAGCGTGCAAAGCGGACTGTGGAGGACCGCCACGAGTCCAGATGGTGCCGGTGGAACTTTAACCTTCGTCTGGTGGTATAATCATGGAATGGTGATGTAGGCATCAATTTGAAGAGTTCCTCGGAGCACTCACCATAGTAAAGTCGGTAGAACACGCAGAGCGAGCCTATGTCTCTTCGCAAGCTAAGCGGTTCCAGCCTGTCAGTCAATCTTGGGTCGTTGACGATTCGGACTGCGCGCTTTTCAACGGAGTCAAATGGGTGTAGCTGGTACTTCGGTGCTCCTGCCCAGAGATGGGAGCAGTACTCCATGTGGGGTCTGACCTGGGCCTTATACAGCGTCAGGAGTTGCCCCGCAGTGAAGTACTGCTTCGCTCTGTTGAGGACACCAAGCTTTTTTGATGCCAATTTATATATAAATGCCAATATATACTGAGAATCTAAGAAACTTCGATAGCGTGATTCAGGATACGTCTTCTGATTGGCCAATCCAGTATGACGCGTGTGACGTATACTCTATTGTTTACATTGTTCGCTGCTTGCGTCGTCTTGCATATTTCATTTGCGGCGCGGGGTCATGTTGCTGTAGGTATCGCTCATTTGAAAAATCATTGAATATTTAACATGCACGTATTTCTGCTAACATTAGGGTCCAGATACCTACCTTTGCACAACTGAATAGATTAACGAGTCACCTACATACCTCATACGCCTCCACTAAAACGCTATAACGCCCTAAAAGATAATGTTAATTACCCCATTAAGACCCCGATGTGATTTCGCGTAGTTATGTAGGATGTAGTTAAATTTAACAGTTTTAGCATACAGCTAATGTCAGCAGTTATCCCTTCTCTTTAGCGAATCGTGAATTTTAATTGCGTTTTGTGTAAAGCAAGCGAAATGTTTCCTTTTTATCGCTAGTATTTTAGTTGATAGCCGAGCGGTAAAGACATAGACGCAGGGGGTTTTAGTGCGGTCAAATCCCACATAACCCGGTACTCTCTCCCAAGGTGCCGGGTACATTTTGAAGGTTTCCCCCCCGATAACAAAAAAAAAGGTATTTGTTGTCTACTTTCGAATCGTCTGCTTCCATCTTAGAGCATCAAAGGTACTGACTCACCCTTCAGTAGAGACGGTATAGCGCCTCGCTTCGATACATAATTTTTGTGCCAAATCTGATGCGGGGGAAAGACACACACACATTTTAATTTTGTCAAACATTCACAAATATTCTTTCATCGCTACAGACGCATACTTTTATAAATATGTCAATTTCAATTAACAACGTCTTTTTCTATGCACCGACAATACTGACAGAAACACACACAGACACACTAGTTGTATAACTAGAAGGCACATTGTGCATGGGCGTTGGGACGAGGGGTCGCCCGTAAAGGCCACTCCTCTGACGGGTGTCATACCTGTTAATATCTTGATGCTATAAGGCTTCCATATCCTGTGATCCTTTCTTAAATGCCTGTGAAACCAAAGTTAAAAGTAAATAAAACTGATACATTAATCTATACAAAACACTGAGCAAGACAAAGAAGTTAGGTATGTAAATTTAGCAACAAAGTCCGACAAAACTGCTAAGTACAAGCGACGACTTATCTTTTTAAATCCTAGTCCAGCGCTACACAGAGTTCAGACTTACTCCAACTTTGAGACAATTGAAATAAAACTTCGTCTTTCTGTCTTACTCGTTATATCCACTATATTTATTTTATGTTACGTAAATTGGGGCTTTTTGTTTCTTCTTTAAGAACTTTAAGAGTTGTTATTTTCTTATTTTAAGTAATTTTAATGTGATTGAGATATTCAAGATTCAGTGGAATATACATAAATAACATGCTGATAATGAAGATTTTTTAGACCCGTGTGGCGTAATGGTAACCATGCCGGGACCGACAATCGAAGGGTCCCAGGTTCAATTACCGGCGAAGCAGAAATTTGAATGATTAGTTTATATTTCTGTTCTCGGTCTGGGTGTTTGTGTTTCTGTGTTTGTATGTGTCCATGGTACCTACGACACAGGGTATACCCTACTGTGGGACTATGAGTGTGAAACGTTATTATTTATTTTGTTTGGAACCCGTGCCTACTTATCGTAAATAAAATAATTTAAGCCAATTACTGAACAACACCCTGTTGGAGCTACTTGGTAACAATATATAAATTCGTTACTCTATTTTATTAGTTTTTATACATGATCGAAGGTAAATATAAACATATTACAAAAAAGTAAAAAAAATATTACGAAATGAGTTATTATATCTGAGTACCTACACATTTTAGACAATTGAACTTAATCAACGAAAAAAAAAGAATCAAGCTAATTTGTTAACCAAAACTGATAAATTTTCTCAATACAAGCGCCAGCTTATCTTTTTAAATCTTAAGTCAGTCCGCGCTGTACGGAGTTCAGAGATACTGCGCGATAATTGAAAGAAAAACTTTGTCTTTCTTTGTTTCTCGTTATATTCAATGATTATATGTTACATAAATTGGATCTTTTAGTTTCATCTCTTCTGTTAAGTAAATTTAATGTGATTAACATATCTGAGATTTTTCAAAGATAACTTCGTACATAAGAAATTTATATGCGATCATGGAAATTCTTGACTATCTACCGAAAATGAAATAATTTAAGCCAATTATTGATAGATGAGATTTGAGGGCTTCCACCACATGCTCTACCTATGGGCCGTCGAAGTTTAAATCCGGTGCTGATGTGCATGTCGCAGTCGGATTTTATATTCTGCCGTATTACATTGCATATTATATTACTAATTTATTTTTGCGTAATCCGCTGTGGGCGCGTTCCACTCACACTTGTCCTATTTTTCGTATATTTAATGAACACGAGTGCAGACAAGTAAAATTGTTTTAGAGATTTCGATTCCAAAGCGTGTCGGCTTTAGCTAAAAACTCTCAGCAGCTTTGCATGTCGGATGAGAGTGCCAGCTGAAAGCTGTTTTAGGCTAATTCCAATGCTTATCTGTGGAATAAATAACTCCACAATTCAATTTTCTTTTTTATCAATCCTCCTTAAAATTCATTCAAATTTAAAATTTATTCATATCACGGTTGGGTTTAGATCTCCTTAGCACTAAAGAGCTGTTCAGTATACAGTCCAAAACAATGGCTTAGTTATAAACAGAAGAAATGGTTCGACCGAGGGAGTATTAATTAATATTGCACCCATTTCAGCCATAAGAATTTACATAGTGCGACCCACGCGCGGTCCTAGGGGGGGGGGAGGTCACAGCCTCACAGGGGATAGGAACCCCCCTCTCCACAAAACCCATCAGTCATGTGTAAGATGGACGGCGAAACAAGCCAATATGGGACACCTCTTCCCCCAAATTTCTTGACGACAAAGCAACGCAACGCAAAGCAAAGCAACCAAAATGATGGCGCAACTGCACGCGAATGTTGCCTGGCTGCAACCCATTTTGCGTCCCACTACTGTGCAAGGGTCTCTCTCCATGATTGGGAGGACCTGGAGCTTACTCCACCATGCTGTAAGATGGACGCATTGAATGCACATAAAAGCGGGCAATGATGATGCGGGTATTTACTGGAAAGGTATATTACTCGGTCGCTGATTTTTTAAACGATAAATCGGCATAAAGGAATTCCAAAAAAACTTGGAAGTTTTTTTACCTCTCAGTGTACAAAACCCCTGCAATATTTTAGTGTAGCCAAAGCCAACGATCGGATCCGATCCGAAAAAATTAAATAAATAAATAAAATTAATCAATTAAAAGGCGCAATATGGGTACAAATAATTATAAAAATAACATAATAAAAAAAACTATTTCAGTGTACATTTTTATATTTGTAAAGATTTTTTTTTTAATTTTTGTAATGTTTGCATACCTCGTGAAGGTAAATATGGCGAACCAAATGTATAAAAACACCTTTTGTTGACACTCACATTTGTGCAAATAAGAGTCTTTGTCTTTGTTTTTGCAGGTTGGTGGAGTTGGCTTTCATTTAGGCAATATTGAACACTTGCCATAATTAAGATAGCTAGTAATATAAAACACTTTTATAAATGCCCGCACTAATCCCCACGAGTCATATTCGACTTACATTTTACATTGCAGACCGGGCACTGATCCCACAAAAAGTCCGGATTCCTATTAACGCTTTTTACGGATTTGCATACACAATTACGACGGTCACGGACTCGATTCTAAAAGCAAATTCACTCCCCTTAAATCTTTAAAAATGTGCTAATCCATTCCCTAACGTTTTTATTTTAAGCCCTTAAGAATAACTGCAAAGTTTTGTAAATTATCGTATTTGACTTGTAAGAAAAATTTGCTGCAACCCTTTTTGCGTTTCACTGTTGGGCACGGTCTCTCCCCATTATTGGGGAAGCCTGGAAGTTACTCCACCACGCTGCTCCAATGCGAGTTGGTGAAGATGCGGGACAGTGGCCAAACCGCTGTCGGATGTTTTCAAACCGTCCATAAGGCCGCCGAAAAGGTTTAACAACAGTTATCTATCGACAACGGATTATCCGATGCACGGAAACGCGCATGAAATTTTTGCCACTAGCAGTCACCCATCTCACACCCGACCGCGCCCGTTTGGCTTAGTTGCATAGATCGTTTGCGTTCTACGCTAACCGCCGGGCCATGCGCGCTTCAAGATGATTTTTATTTCAAGTAAGAAAAATTACCTGAAATAAAAATCAAATGTTTCAAGTCCTTAGGTAAAATATACCCGGGATTAAGAATATGAGCTGCAGTATCTCTTATCTGATTGCAAGAGGCGACTGAAAAGGGGATTCCGAAGTTGCATGCGACACAAGAGAAGGTGAACCATCCAGAGAGCGGTTCCAAGAAGGACGGTGGTGTGTGCCTTGTATCACGCCGTAGTAAGCACCTGAGAATGTAGGAGAGCCACATCCTTCCTAAAGAGGCCAGTTTGTAGTACCGCTGCTCAGAAGCTACAGTAAATTTCAAGCGCTAAAGCAAGCCACGAAGAGCGTTTGAATGCGGTAAAACCTCCACCAAAAAAGTTGTGACTCCAGAGATCAACATTGGAAACGTATACACACAATGCAGTCTATTTAGGAGCGGTCCCAGGCACTGACCATTATTAACAGAAGTTAGAATGGAAATGTGGGCGGGGCAGACGTCGCCAAGGAATTTTGAGCAAACGCTCAAAATTCCAAAATCTCTACAGAAACACACGATCGTGCTACAATATGCGTGCTTGTGTGCGTGTTTGGGTGTGATTCGTTGATTTGAAATCGCGTGATTTTGCGGCGCTAAGATTGGCTAGATTTGAAATTGCAAATATGTGCGTAAGCTTCGTATTTATTTAAGTACAGATGTAATGGAGGTGAAAGGCGGGGCTTAATGGCGACACCAGTCTTCATACAAACGGCGTATTATTGCCGTTCTACCTTTCTTAATAATGTTCTGTGGGTCCCAGGCACAGAACATTATTAACAGAAGTTAGAATGGAAATGTGGGCGGGGCAGACGTCGCCAAGGAATTTTGAGCAAACGCTCAAAATTCCAAAATCTCTACAGAAACACACGATCGTGCTACAATATGCGTGCTTGTGTGCGTGCTTGGGTGTGATTCGTTGATTTGAAATCGCGTGATTCTGCGGCGCTAAGATTGGCTAGATTTGAAATTGCAAATATGTGCGTAATCTTCGTATTTATTTAAGTACAGATGTAATGGAGGTGAAAGGCGGGGCTTAATGGCGACACCAGTCTTCATACAAACGGCGTATTATTGCCGTTCTACCTTTCTTAATAATGTTCTGTGGTCCCAGGAAGGGGGGGGGGGCACAGGGGACATGACATGAACGACATGATGTAGGTGAAGGCGAAACCTGCCAACTTGGCATCAACCCCCACCCCCCGCGTAATAGCGACATATTTCTTAGGGGGGTCACCCCTGAAAATTTAAGACTGCGTCCGCACCTGAGTGTATTACTATAGTGAAGTATAGTGTTATGTCGTATCGGTTGCAAACACACCTCTGTCAATAAAACCGATGGTTCTTTGCCTTTTAATTGGGAAAGAAATTTAACACTAGGCGAGAAAGTATAGCTCATTTTATAGCCCATTGTATGGTTAATCTCAATCTTAATAAAACGAAACAACTACTAAGAGACATGGGCTGCTTTTGTTACCCCCTAAGGTATTAATGTAGATGAAAACATTTATAGGGCATTGCCTTCCAAATTTTGTTAATTTAGTATCTGTTAGCTTTTAAAAAAGGTTGACAATACGAGTAAATACCGGCCAAGTGAGAGTAGGACTCACGCACGAGGTCCCGTACTTAGAAGGTTATTTTATTCTATGTTTAGTATTTGTGTTTATAGCGGCAACAGAAATACATCATCTGTGTAAATTTCTAATGTCTAGCCATCACGGCTCATGAGATACAGACTGATGACAGGCAGACGGACAGAGAGACGGACGGAGCGGAGGCTTAGTTATTTCTAACTATTGGGTCTAGTTGGCACCCTTCGGGTATGGAACCGTAAGAATTTAAGAAAATAGTAAATTACTTGGTTTATTTTTAAGCAAAACATTCATTGACTAAGTGTTACTTTACAAATACTTTTAAAATACCTTGCTCCCAATTTTAAAAAATTGTCACAAAAAATAAAAAACGCAGGTTTGAACCCGGGTCTCTAGCTCCGTAGTCAGCTTTCGTAACCATTCGACCAAGAAAGCTTTAATTCCATTGACGAAATTTTTATGGAGGTCTTTCATATCGACATTGTCATTTGTTTGAAGGGCGGCTTTCTACGCCACAAAATTATTTATATTCTCCAATAGATGTCAGTAAGAGTAATTTTATATTTAACGGCATAAACATTTAATAAAACTACAATTTCTATCAATAAAAATTTGTGGATCGATTTATCATCCCCGAAACCAGGGTACTAAATTTCATCAAATTCTTTGGAGCCGTTTTCGAGATTCAAAAAATATATTTAGATATATACAAGAATGGCTCGTTTAAAGGTATTAGATATACTTTGCAAAAGTAAGTTAAAACTGTGCCAGATCGAAACAATATTAAAAATACAAAAAAAGCATATATACCTCTCCTCTCCTCTACTCCTTTTTTGAAGTCGGTTAAAAAAACATGAGTCTTCGACATTGCCGTGTATCCAAATCCTTTCTATTAATTATTGCTATTAAATTGGCGCAGGCACATTACCCATACTGATTATTATACATATGATAAGTGTGTTTGTTTGTTTCTTTGTTTGTTTTGTCCTTCTTTCACGTCGCAACGGAGCTACGGATTGACCTGATTTGTACAGAGAGTGACGTAGGTTCCTTTTTAGAGTGTGAAAAATCTCATTTCTATGAAAAAATGTGTAGTCCACACGGGTGGACCAGCGGGTGAACCGGGTGGTAAGGTAGTTTTTTTATATATATATAATTATGATGGCAGAAAAAAGACACTAGTAAATTTTTATACAACATACTGTACAGTGTACGTGATATTAGTTATTCATTGCAATAAAATTCAAGTAGACACATTTTTTGTGTTTAATCTTTCTTTAAATCTATTATATTCTAAAATTCTCGAGTCACAAAGTTAGTTGCCATTCTCCTTCGAAACGGCTTGAACGATTTTTATGAAATTTTTATTTGGTTGGTGTGAGAATCGGTCGTAATCTATTTTTCAAACCCATAAGTCATTAAAACCTTTATATGTAGCTTTATATTTTTATATTTGCATATTTGGAGTGGACCACCAAACGTAATATACATTTTTATTGTATTAAAAAACCAGTAAGGTTTTATACAACTTACAGACTTCGGCCATGTCTTTTTTATGTCAAATACCTTATCGTAATTTGTGACGGATTTTACGAGCTTAAGAAGAAAACACACACTTAATTTTATCAACAAAAGTTCCGGACAACAATTATAATTACATCACCAAACTTCCGTCCGCTAATTACTGCCATAAATCAAGGGAATGCATAAACTTTGACTCATCACCATTACAGAAGAAATTATGGCAGAAACTTCATATCCGTTTTTAAGGGTTTCCCATCAAAAGATTCTGTGGATGGATTAGCAAGATTTGGCTCTTCAATCTGCCTCCAAAACTCCGGATATATTTGACTTACTTGATCGACCGATTGCTGACGACTTACGGCCGTTTTCAATAACCTATCGAAGATTATGGATAGATCGCTATCTCCGATAATCAGTAGCAGCGTATCTATCCTTAGTTTCAATTTCACAATCATGGATAAGAGCTATCTATCTTTCATCAACGATAGATAGTAGTTTCCCTCTAATCTGTCAAAGCTTCTTGTGACGTTTCGTTCCTAGGTATCGACGCAAAAACAAATTAATTGTTTTTTTGTTTTTTTTTTATTTAATTATTGTATACTATTTTTCTTGTAAATTATTATCTGCATAAAAATGTATCTAAACATAAACATAATTATTTTATTCTTTAAAAATCCTTAATTTACGGACGTCGAGAATGAAACAGAACGTTTTAAAAACTTGGACTATTCTTTTATCTGTGGCAGGCATCTCTTGAAGTTTGGACGCGAATTATTGTTATCTTCAAGTTTCAGCTTTTTTAGTGTGTTTCAAAGCGAAATAAAATGGCTCATGTAAGAAGTCGGCATCACTGTTACTATCTGTATCACAATCTAAAATCTTCCCAATAATTACATAGACATAGGTATCACTGTCTTCACTGCTTAAATAATCCATTATATTATAATATAGGCGTAGTTTTTCAAAATTATTCAAAGCTATCGGCCAAGTTTGACAGATAACAGAATTACATTACTAGAGATAGCTTCATCTATCCGACAGTAAGTTGAAACTTATATTGAAACGCAGGTAAGCGTAACTTGTATGGCGTCTTTATCTTTTGTACGTTATCCGTCCTCCCAACGATAGATAGATAACTTCGATAGAAAATTGTATCTGTGGATAGATTATTGAAACGGAAGTAATGACGAAAAGATAGATTTGTCTATCTTTAGTAGGTGAAATGACAGATAGATAGGTTATTCAAAACGGCCGTTATTGATTTTGATTACCAACAACATTTTCATTTAAAATGTCAACAAGACAAGTGCCTATGACTTGTACTTTACTGAGATGTAGAGTAACGGCCGTTTTCAATAACCTATCGAAGATTATGGATAGATCGCTATCTCCGATAATCAGTAGCAGCGTATCTATCCTTAGTTTCAATTTCACAATCATGGATAAGAGCTATCTATCTTTCATCAACGATAGATAGTAGTTTCCCTCTCATCTGTCAAAGCTTCTTGTGACGTGTCGTTCCTAGATATCGACACACAAACAAATGAATTTTTTTGTTATTTTTTTTTAATTTAATTATTGTATACTATTTTTCTTGTAAATTATTATCTTTATAAAAATGTATCTAAACATAAACAGAATAATTTTATTCTTTAAACATCCATAATTTACGGACGTCGAGAATGAAACACAACGTTTTAAAAACTTGGACTATTCTTTTATCTGTGGCAGGCATCTCTTGAAGTTTGGACGCGAATTATTGTTATTTTCAAGTTTCAACTTTTTTTGTGTGAAATAAAATGGCTCATGTAAGAAGTCGGCATCACTGTTACTATCTGTATCACAATCTAAAATCTTCCCAATAATTACTATTAATTACATAGACATAGGTATCACTGTCTTCACTGCTTAAATAATCCATTATATTATAATACAGGCGTTGTTTTTCAAAATTATTCAAAGCTATCGGCCAAGTTTGACAGATAACAGAATTACATTACCAGAGATAGCTTCATCTATCCGACAGTAAGTTGAAACTTATATTGAAACGCAGGTAAGCGTAACTTGTATGGCGTCTTTATCTTTTGTACGTTATCCGTCCTCCCAACGATAGATAGATAACTTCGATAGAAAATTGTATCTGTGGATAGGTTATTGAAACGAAAGTTATGACGAAAAGATAGATTTGTCTATCTTTAGTAGGTGAAATGACAGATAGATAGGTTATTGAAAACGGCCGTTAGTGAATAATTTAGAGCTGGTAGACTTAGGGCGTGTAGATTCAGGAGCTAAGCTCTACACGAGATCCGATATTTTTTCACAGATAAATAAGGTTTTCTCGTCACTCTTGGCACTCGTCTTGGCAACATTTTACATGAAAACATTTTGGTGGAATAAAATGGGCAATTCATTGACACAAGACTTCATAGAAAAAAATGTTAGAAGACTGGAAAAAGCTGATAATATATACTTATCCTCAATCCTTTTAAGATTTAGTAATATGGAACTTTTTTACACCATACTCAAAAGTAAGACTTTTACACATTTAATTTATTACGGCATTTCTGTGTCTAATGGTACTTGATACTGGCAAAAATAATGGTAAAAGTCCCTTCCCTTACAAGTAAGTAAAATCTAACAGTATTAAATTGTGTTTAAAACTTGCATGATTCAACGACTATCCAAGTGGCCAATAAACGGGTGAACGGCACCTGACTCAAAGGTTATAAAACCAAGTCAAAGACGTGCTTTAATATAATTTAAATGCCCTTCTTTACAGTGAGTGAAATCTAACAGTCTTACATTGTGTCTAAAACTGACACTTTTACATTGTATTCAAACTTACCTCAACAACGAGTATCCAAGTGGCCAATAAACGGGTGAACTGCACCTGAGTCAAAGGTTATAAAACCAAGACAAAGACGTGATCTTATATCTCTTTATATAAAGTTATTGGAAGTGGCAGATGAGAGTGTCTATTCTAGTTAAGTTGTCACAAAAGCCCGTGGACTTCTCTTATTTAAATACCGTAACATATGAGCATGAAAGCCACGCACTTCTAACTGTTCGCTACCACCTATTGCTATCACATCGTCAATTGCAAGTCCTGAAAATGAAACGAGTGTGAGCAACACTTTGCGCTAACTCCAAACTAGCATATCAAATATGTGACATTGTTACAGTGATATATAAATTCTAGAGGGAGTGTGATCATAATTATATAGCAACTTAATTCTATAGCGACGACGTTAGGCGAAGATTGAAGAAGAGTTTGTGCGTGTCTATGCCCTTTGTTTAGAGGGAGGACGACGCTGCGTTCCACTGGATATATGGGCATCCTCCGTAAGTGGAGGCAGTCCACTAAAGAGATTTTTAGTGTCGGTACAAGTGAAGTGAAGTGAATGTTCCAAGACGTATCCGTCTACGGCGACCCGCTGTTAGCGCCTGGCATGCGCTCTGAGATGACTAGCGAAGCCGAACTTTGATTTAAAAGTTCGGTTACATAATGTACAATATAACTGCCCAGCTTCATTAAGTGTGTAGGTGTAGGAGGGCTTAGGACGAGATTTGCGAATTTGGCGTTTTTCTTCTAGAAAGTTCAGGCGTTTGCTTTCGAAGCTCGATGTAGAGGACTTGATGGTGCGTCGCCACTCTATCCTATTCTGTGCCAGCTCCTCCCATGATTCCACCGATATGTTACAGGCTTGCAAGTGGCGTTTCAAGACATCTTTGTATCGGAGGTATTGGCCACCAGATTTTCGTTTTCCACAAACAAGTTGCGAGTAGAAAACCAGCCTCGGAAGTCGGGCTTCGTCCATTCGGACTAGGTGTCCACACCAACGAAGTTGACTGGTCATCAATAAGCATTCGATGCCTCCTATTCCAGTTTTTCGCAAGACCTCTGTATTCGGGACGTGGTCTTGCCATTTGACTCGAAGTATGGTGCGCAAGCATTTTATGTGAAAGCTATCTAGCCGCTTGATATCACCCTTGTATATACACCAGGTCTCTGAAGAGTACATAAGAATTGGTAGTACTATTGCTTTATAAACAGCTATTTTTGTTTTAAGCGTGAGGTCATGTGAATTCCACACTCTTTTGTACAGTTTGCCAAAAGCAGCGGCAGCTCTTGCTATACGTGAGGAGATTTCGGCTTCCAGCCGGTTGTCGCTGCAAATATACGATCCTAGGTATCGAAACTTCGAAACTTCTTCAATCTGTTTCCCATTCAGCTGTATAGAGGAGGCATCTGCAGGCATACCTCGGGCCGGCTGCTTCAGTATCTGCGTCTTGGACGTACTAATGACTAAGCCAAACTTTTGGCATGCTTTATTAAGCTCGTGCATGTATTGCCTGAGATTGTTCATGTCATCAGCCATTATGCAAATGTCATCGGCATATAGAATTTCCTGTATCGGATGCTGCTGAACCCTCCTCTTGGCTCTAAATCGGGTCAAATTAAGGATGCCGCCATCATATCTAGTGTTCAGCATGATCTGGCTTGTACAGTTTTGGAGAGCATCCCTCAGCACAGCTGCGAAAAAGAGGGCGAATAGTGTAGGGGCCAGGACACAGCCTTGTTTTACCCCAGCAGTTACCGAAAATTGTTCCGAGAAGCAGCCCTCATGCAGCACTCTGGCAAACATTCCATCATGAAGGTGCCGTATCAAGTTTATAAGCTTCTCAGGGCAACCCACTTTCCTAAGAACAATCCACAGCGCTGTTCTTGGTACTCGATCGAAAGCTTTCTCGAGATCAACAAAGCACAGGTACAGGTCTCGGTACTGCTCCAGGCTCTTTTCTTGCATTTGCTTCACGACAAATATAGCATCAGATGTCCCTCTACCTGGCCGAAAGCCACACTGCGTTTCCGGCAATATTTGCTCAGCTGCTTAGGCGTTTATTTATGATGTGAGAGATTATTTTCCCGGCTACATTTAAAAGTGATAATCCTCTGTAAGATCCACATTCAGACGGATCTCCTTTGCCTTTATATATTTTACAAATGGAGGCATCCTTCCATTGCTGGGGTATAGTTTCAGACTCCCAGATTTTAGATATTAGCTCGTATAGCTGGGTTTTGATCTTTGGGCCAGTATACTTATACACTTCGGCTGGAATGCCATCTGAACCAGGTGTTTTATTATTTTTCAAGCGTGATATGGCAACGCAGAATTCGTCATAAGATGGTGGCTCGCCTAAGTTTAAGTTTGGTTCCTTGGAAAGATTCTCGAGCTCCTCAATGTAGGACAGATCTACCTCCTGACAGCCTGGGTTTAGCACTTCCTTGAAGTGTTCAGTCCATCTAGCGAGAATCTCTGCAGAGTCAGTTAACCTACGTGAATGATCACGGGAGTATATCGGAGCAAAAGTGTTAAATCGCGGTCCAAAAACGCCCTTCAGGTTCTCAAAGAATCTTGCCATTTGATTACTATCCGATCCGGTACAAGTAACTTCCACATCATCCGGAAATTCTCCTTAGATGACGAATAAGTATTTTTTTTGACGTGATGGCTTTTGAGGTGATAGCATGTAGCAAAAAATTTTATAAGGAGTTTGTAATAGACGAGGACACGTTTAGATAAACGGCACTTCCTTACACACTTCTTTACAGAAGATTACAATTGAAATTTGATGATGATTTTAAATACTAAATTAGTCAGTGGTTTGGATTCTAGACCGTACATAATTAAATCAGTCCGCATTGATAGCGCGGAGGAGTAAACTCTAAGCTTTTTCCACGAGAAATCCTACTAATATTATAAATGCGAAAGTAAGTTTTTTTGTTACTCTTTCACGCGAAAACTACTCAACCGATCATCATGAAACTTTGTACATATATTCTTGGAGTTTTCAGAAGTAAAATAGGATACTATAAAAATAACGCGGGTGAAACCGCGGGGCACAGCTAGTACCTGAATAACGAAGACTGTTTAAATACTATTGTACTAAAACTGAAACACCGAATTTTCTGGAAATAGCCATCATTTTTAAGATTTGTGTTAATACAAGACGTCAGAGCCAGCTTTTGTTAAATTAATTTATAACTCTTGAACGACTTTGTCATTCTGTCTCTGTGAGTACTTTGGAGAGTATCTCTTTGTCTTCGTTTTATAACCTTTGACTCAGGTGCCGTTCCGTTTATGGGTCACTTGGAGACGTTGATATTATAACTGTAAGTCGTGTGTAAGTTTGGAGCACATGTAAGAACGTGAATAGCGCTGCGTTCAGTGTTGAACGGAAACTATTTAGTTAAGTTAGTAAGTTAAACAATACTGACTCCGGTTAGGAGTTGGACATAGCATGTAGCAAATTTTATTACACAATTAATTGACATTGACAGCCTCCGTGGTGTAGTGGGTGATGAGCCGACTGCGAAGCGTGAGGTCGGGGGTTCGATTCCCACCCAGGACAAATATTTGTGTGATGAACATGACTATTTGTTATGTGTCTGGGTTTTAATTTATCTATTTAAGTGTATATTTAGAATTATATAAGTATGTTTATCAGCTTTCTGATTACCATAGTACAAGCTCTGCTTAGTTTGGAATCAGATGGCCTTATGTGAAAAAAATCAAATAAAAAATATATATTTCGTATGTTACAAATAAAGAAGCGCGCATGGCCTGGCGGCTAGCGTAGAACGCAAGCGATCTATGCAGCTGAGCCAAACGGGTGTGAGATGGGTGACCGCTAGTGGCAAAAATAATTTCATGCGCGTTTCCGTGCTTCGGAGGGCACGTTAAGCCGTCGGTCCCGGTTGTTGTCGATAGATAACAGTCGTCAAACCTTGTCGGAGGCCTTATGGGCGGTTTGATAACATCCGACAGCGGGTTGGCCACTAACCCGCATCTCCACCAACCCGCATTGGAGCAGCGTGGTGGAGTAAGCTCCAGGCTTCCCCAATAAGTGGGAGAGACCCGTGCCCAGCAGTGGGACGCAAAAAGGGTTGCAGCCATGTTACAAATACTGAAGTGCGTATGTTTGTCTGTATATATGTCTATATGTTTTATGTAAAACAGCTGGACCGAATTTAATGAAATTTGGAATGGAGACGGTCCTTTGGAAGAATATAGTTTGCTTCTTACCGCGATTAATAAATAATAAGTGATTTGGAAATGATAATTAGTGTCATTATCATTTCCAAATCACTTTAAGATAGGAAAAGTTGCAGAATCTTATCCCATGGGAAAATCACCTTCAGTAATCTTCTGTTTACTTAACTTTTGTGAAATCTCCCGAGTCCTCCTATATCATGATAATGATGCTTTTTAACGTGGGAAAAACCAGGAAGCATAGCTTGTAATTTATATCTAAAACTGTAAATGTAACGTCACCACGATTATTTTAACTGTATATCAAGTGAAATAAAAGTAATATGTTATGGGAAATCACCTTCAGTAATCTTCTGTTTACTTAACTTTTGTGAAACCTCCCGAGTCCTCCTATATCATGATAATGATGCTTTTTAACGTGGGAAAAACCAGGAAGCATAGCTTGTAATTTATATCTAAAACTGTAAATGTAACGTCACCACGATTATTTTAACTGTATATCAAGTGAAATAAAAGTAATATGTTATGGGAAAATCACCTTCAGTAATCTTCTGTTTACTTAACTTTTGTGAAACCTCCCGAGTCCTCCTATATCATGATAATGATGCTTTTTAACGTGGGAAAAACCAGGAAGCATAGCTTGTAATTTATATCTAAAACTGTAAATGTAACGTCACCACGATTATTTTAACTGTATATCAAGTGAAATAAAAGTAATATGTTATGGGAAAATCACCTTCAGTAATCTTCTGTTTACTTAACTTTTGTGAAACCTCCCGAGTCCTCCTATATCATGATAATGATGCTTTTTAACGTGGGAAAAACCAGGAAGCATAGCTTGTAATTTATATCTAAAACTGTAAATGTAACGTCACCACGATTATTTTAACTGTATATCAAGTGAAATAAAAGTAATATGTTATGGGAAATCACCTTCAGTAATCTTCTGTTTACTTAACTTTTGTGAAACCTCCCGAGTCCTCCTATATCATGATAATGATGCTTTTTAACGTGGGAAAAACCAGGAAGCATAGCTTGTAATTTATATCTGAAACTGTAAATGTAACGTCACCACGATTATTTTAACTGTATATCAAGTGAAATAAAAGTAATATGTTATGGGAAAATCACCTTCAGTAATCTTCTGTTTACTTAACTTTTGTGAAACCTCCCGAGTCCTCCTATATCATGATAATGATGCTTTTTAACGTGGGAAAAACCAGGAAGCATAGCTTGTAATTTATATCTAAAACTGTAAATGTAACGTCACCACGATTATTTTAACTGTATATCAAGTGAAATAAAAGTAATATGTTATGGGAAAATCACCTTCAGTAATCTTCTGTTTACTTAACTTTTGTGAAACCTCCCGAGTCCTCCTATATCATGATAATGATGCTTTTTAACGTGGGAAAAACCAGGAAGCATAGCTTGTAATTTATATCTAAAACTGTAAATGTAACGTCACCACGATTATTTTAACTGTATATCAAGTGAAATAAAAGTAATATGTTATGGGAAAATCACCTTCAGTAATCTTCTGTTTACTTAACTTTTGTGAAATCTCCCGAGTCCTCCTATATCATGATAATGATGCTTTTTAACGTGGGAAAAACCAGGAAGCATAGCTTGTAATTTATATCTAAAACTGTAAATGTAACGTCACCACGATTATTTTAACTGTACCTATATCAAGTGAAATAAAAGTAATATGTTTACAAATTTATCTTAGAAAGCGGTGCGTAAGGATTTAAGCCTGGAGTTGGAATTTGCGAAAATTGTTATGGCATTTATTTATTATTACATTTATTACACAACTGTTCTTCTTCTTCTTCTTCTCAGCCTTTTGTAGTCCACTGCTGGACGTAGGCCTCCCCTAACGTCACTCCTCCCGGTCCTGCGTCTTCTGAATCCAGCGGCTTCCCGCTGTCTTCTTTAGGTCATCAGTCCACCTGGTTTGAGGGCGGCCTGTACTCCTTTTGCCGAGTAATTCCTAAACTTCATAAAATTATAATTTACGACATTCTAAAGTTATAATTTAGACCATACTACCTACTTTGGTCTCCAGCTCAATACAATGTCTCTACAAAGACGGGTGTACAAACAATGTTGACCGCAGTTCGAAACAAACTTCCCGGTTATAGTTTAAGTAAAATTTTGTCATATCAAACTATTATTATGTTTCAAGAGAATACGACAAAGTATACCTTTTGTAGGTGGTAGAACTATTATGGTTCGCCCGGGGAAGTGCCACCGCTGCGCCCACTTCTGCCGTGAACCAATTCTATTGTGTTTCGGTGGAAAGGTGCAGTTGCCGGCCACACTTACGTGAGGCGACCATCAGTCTCCGGAGTAGCAGCGTAACTGCATACGACCTCAGACAAGACATCTATCCTTGCTTGAGGTTGTGTGGAGATGTCCATGGGCTGCACCAACCACTTAACACCGCGTGGTCTGCATGCTCGTCCGCTACTCCATTCAAATAAAAAAAATAATTAAATGTTTCAGCTCGCTTGCCATTTTGACGTGTATAGCACACTATTAAACGCATTAGTATATAAACTTTTACAAACTCATCTTCAGTGTTACCACAACATTCCTTTAATTCGTCACTCCCCTCCGTTAAATCAGCCATAGACTGACAAAACTCAGACCATTTGAATACACATCAGGGGTCCATTTGTTTGATCCGGCCTGAGCGCCATTACCGTGTTATCAGAACATTACTGTAACATTACAATTTAGTGCTTTCTAAGCCTTTTAAAGTGTTCTTAGATCTTTTTATTAAATCACACGCTTTTTGTTAAGCTTCGGGGGAGAATTCCTAACGTCTCCAATTAAAATCAAGTTAATTTTAAACCTTTAAATATCTTCAATTTATTAAAAAGTAATGTCAGCAAGTTTAAAAAGTAACTTTATAGCTGATGATAGTTATAAAATTAAGCAAAACAAAATAAAAATAGATTCACGCACTAAAAATTTCACAAAGGGATTATAATGCCTGCACGGTGGAAATAAAAAGCAAGTACTTGCTTCAAAACAATGTGTGCGAAATTCAATTTTGTCAAAAACAGAAACAACCTCGTACCGTGTTTCCAATTTTCTATCAAATTCATTCGTTACAATCATGTCAAAGGATTATTTAATATGACTATCGAAGCGTGTACCGAAACCGACTAATAAAAAACAACCAAAAATCTATCCCAAACTAATTTGGCTTCGTATAGGGGAAGTTCGTTGCTCAATGGTCTGGCAACATTGGATGAACATCCGCTATTGTCTTTTTTATTTTTCACATTGAAATATTTGCTAGGTTGCTCCTTAGAAAAGTCCATATTTTTTTTATCAAATCTTCAAAAAAATGAGAGGGAGGTTTTATTTTGTCTATTAATACTAGCGATTAAGTTTATATTTGCAAATTTGTTTTGGCAACAGTGACGAAGGCAAAATTGAATGCTTTTAAAGTTTCAAAGTAAATCATCAGATATCTCACAATCCTATCGGCTGGCTTTACTAAATAATTATTTTCCGAACATAATTTGAACCAGCAGTTCTTATTGACATTAGCGTCGAAGACGAATGTCAACCATTCGGCGACAATATTTTTTCACACAGTCTGTACAGTTTTAAATTTTATTATTCAAAAATCTACCGCCTCTATCATAACTCAATTTTATTACGACATTTTATCCACCCTGCAAATAAATTAAATTTTTTCAAGTGCCCATACCAAACAGGCGTGTCTGTGGCCAAAATTAGCATTTTGCTCAATCGTTGCTCGTAAGGGAGCTTGAGAGGGGATTTCTACATTTACTCGAGCGTATTAAGATCTGGGATAAACCTCGCACCATAAATTAGCAAATGCCATAATGGAGATGCTGAGATGTGAAGCTTAAAAAATATAATTAGCGTATGTAATATTTATTTTAGAGTTGTACCACATGTAAATCTTTATATAAGTAAATAATTTTGATTGATATCACGACATGGTATCATCATCATGGTAAATTAGTTCTTATGCAAAAAGCACTTTAGAATACTACTTATTCTACCTACTCTTATTTGTCTGTTTCTTATACTTTGTTAAGTCTTGTATCATTATCTAAACTCTATAATAATGTCGTTTTTGGCATAAGTTTTTAAATAATTTCATTCTTGTTTACTTTTACATTACCTTATGCCAATTAGCAGGACAGCGGGCGCTTATCGTGAGGCGATAATTGTCGAACTACAGTGGTCGAGTAAATTCATATTTAGCTTCGGAGGTCCACATACTATCAGGGAACTCTGCTTGCAAAAGGCAGTACCGCGTTTACGTAATGGTCCTTCAAGGGCTGGTAATGCTCTTACTGAAGGGAGAAATAAGAATAAGAGATTCTGGAAGTGGCCCAAATGTTTTCAATACCAAAGTAAGATAAAAACTACTTTGTAACATTCCGCATCAGAACGTATGATGGTGTATAGTTTTTTCATGCAATAGCACCTGTGGGAGGGACCCACAGAGGACACATACACATGCAACAATAAAAAAAACAACAACAACGAATGCTTTTATTATCAGTATTTTTTTTCATCTAGTATTTTTGTAGGTTTTCATCTAGTATTTTTATAAAGTACTCACTCATTTTCTTTCACTATTTCTTCGTCTTTCACTATTTCTGAAGCGCGCATGGCCTGGCGGCTAATGTAGACAGCAAGCGATCTATCTATGCAGCTGAGCCAAACGGGCGCGGTCGGATGTGATATGGGTGACCGCTAGTGGCAAAAAATTTCATACGCGTTTCCGTGCTTCGGAGGGCACGTTAAGCCGTCGGTCCCGGTTGTTGTCGATAGATAACAGTCGTCAAACCTTGTCGGAGGCCTTATGGGCGGTTTGAAAACATCCGACAGCGGGTTGGCCACTAACCCGCATCTCCACCAACCCGCATTGGAGCAGCGTAGTGGAGTAAGTGCCCCTTATTGGGGAGGCCAATAAGGGGCAGAGACCCGTGCCCAGCAGTGGGACGCAAAAAGGGTTGCAGCCATTTCTTCGTCACTTTTTTCATTAATAGATGCACTTTGTCGAATATTCGATCAGGCCATGTGTCCTGACGCGAGTTTAACATTTTTTACCCATCCCAAAAAAAGTGCACAACGCCGCTAAAGAAGTTTTCACTTAAAAAATATACACCAACATACGTACCACCAACACGTGTTTCATATATCCTTTTTTTGTATTGGGTGGGAAACCTTCAAAAGGTAGTCGGCACCTTGGTAATGAGAGGGATACCGGATTATGTGGGCTTTGACCGCACTAAAATCCCCTCAGTGGTCGGCCTCTGCGCTTGGGGAGGACTCCGGGATCTCCAGTGGATCGCACCGGTGTCCTACACGCGCGGCGCCCCAGAACGGGCCCATCTTCGGAGAGCAGACATGCTCTCTTGCACCTTCATTCATATTTACGGCGGCATGCACACATGTAACCAGTCGTCTAGTAACATTAAAAGTATGTCAGGTTGGTCAAAACCCACTGTCAGAAAAAACATAAGTAATTTGATTATTTACTACCGGCAATAGTAACATTTTTTTGCCGTAAGACGGAAAAGGATAGCGTCATTGCTCTGCAGGTCGCAACACAGCACCAACGGCATCGGCATCCTGAAAATGGTCGCGTCTCGGCTAGATTGTCCCTTGCAGAATTTTTGGGCTAGGGTCGCCACAGGGCTTATGACTGAGAATGTTTTATTTTATTTATTTTATGCGATAATGTTCAAAGTACATTATATAATTTTATGTGATATAAGTAATTTAGTGAAATATTTATGATTTAATGTTAATTTTATTATATCATCAATAATTTATTATTGATTTTTTTTGTACTAACATTAGTTATAATTTGTCAACTGATATCATAGGTTAGTAGGGCTTACTATAGAAACTGTAAATTAACATTTTGTAAAATCGGCCACATTAAAAATATTGCCATTAAGAAACAAAGAAAGAAAAATGTTTAGTTCATATTAGGAATACAAAATATTCGCTTAATGAATGTCATTTTTCCCAGTCATGGCCTTTAGGTGCCCGTTTTGGCTAGATGTTGAGCCGAGTGAAAAAAGGCGGCTGAAAATTTTTTTTTAGATAATTTAATTTTTGAAGATGCGGGTTAGTGGCCAACCCGCTGTTGGATGTTTTCAAAACGCCCATAAGGCCTCCGACAAGGTTTAACGACTGTTATCTATCGACAACAACCGGGAGCGATGGCTTAACGTGCCCTCCAAAGCACGGAAACGCGCATGTTTTTTTTTTGCCACTATCGGTCACCCATCTCACACCCGACCGCGCCCGTTTGGCTTATCTGCATAGACCGCTTGCGTTCTACGCTAGCCGCCGAGCCATGCGCGCTTCCAAGCGATGTTCAACTACGCTCTTTCCTTTCTTCGTTCAATACCGCTTCCAGTAATACCAATAATTCCCGTTCGGCAATGCAATCTAAAAGTGCACTTAGCAATATTACGTATGCAAATCGGGCCCGTTCGCCGTCATATGTGCCAGTAATCCGATTATACCGGAAAACTTCGGTGTTCTTATGTGTGAACAATTGCCAACAAAGCCCTCTATCTCTAAGAACAAGGGATTCTAGCCGTTATGGCCGGTAGATACGATCTAAAATGCCAATTTATTGAAAACAACTAAGTCGTGTTAAACGTTCAGCGTTTGGAACGCAACGTCGATTTTATAATTGTTTGGTTGAAGGTTGAAGCGGTGTATGCGCGTTTTACACAACAATAATATTATGCAGAAGTAATTTTAGCTAGCATAGCTTAAACGTGTGTTGTGTAATTTACATTCGTGAGCTCGTGTCTTTCAGGTGCCAGGTTTCAGTAATCAATCTGTAGTATATTTACAAAGTGAGAACTGAAGGACATCTTCCAATTACAAGTGAAATTTTAAGTACCCATAATTTTCATACAATTTATTTATTGTCATTTCTCACAGTTTAAAAACCCGTTTAAGATTAAAATTAAATAGTATTTTTTATGAATTTCAACTTTACTTAATATTATGCTAGTCATTAAATGTGAATTTTGCAGGTAAAACCAAAAATTTACCTGACTTTTTAAAGCATTAAAATATCATTGAAATAAAAAATAACTTTACAGTAGTGTCCATATAAGTTTATTGTACTACATTTTATGTAATCTACATACGATGAACCTTTAAGTTTTCCTATCGCTGTTGATTTTTTTTACGCCTTCAATATTAACTTTGTATGACAAACGCAGCGTTTAATCGTTGGTAACCTGAAACCTCCTTAACTACCTCATGAGAGGGCAGTACTTAAGAGCTTTACTCGATTATGTAAATGAAGGTGATAATTTTTAACTTAATTGTTCTCTTCATCAACAATGTGGGAGCGATTCAGTTAATTACTCGTCTGTGCGGTAGCCAATGAGACTACCAGATAATGGATATCCGTTTAATAAAGGTATTAAAATATTGGACTCCTCCCAACGACCGTATGAACGATTGCAAATAATAATAATAATAATAATAAACACTTCACACTCATAGCCCCACAGTAGGGTATATATACCCTGTGTCGTGGGTACCATGGACACACACAAAGACAGAAACACAAACACCCAGACCGAGAACAGAAATTTAAACTCATCATTCAAATTTCTATTTCGCCGGGAATCGAACCCGGGACCCTTCGATTGGCAGTCCGGCATGGTAACCATTACGCCACGCAGGTCGTCAATGAATGTAAAAATATAACTATAGACCCGGGGACATCAATAGATGTCGTCAAAAAAATTACACCAACGACCGGGGACATCTATTGATGTCCTCTCGACCTCGCGCTGTTTAAAGCTGTATTGCTTTAAAAATAAGTCTCAATTTAGTCTGGTGTATTTTTAAATTCATAGAGGAATAAATTCTCCGTTCATTCGATCATTTAATATCTGTAGGTTGGTAGTGAAATAAAAAGAAATCTCTGTTGCAAAATCGACACTCCTTCAGTCGTCAAATTTGCTTGGTAATACTCAGTGACAGTTTGTGCTAGTGCCGGTTTTTTCCTGATTTATGTGGATTTTTCTACTGAAAACGTAAGTAAAGTGTTATAATTATTTCATTTATAGTGTTTTTAGTAATAACAAATATCCAGAAGTTTGATGCGCGTCATAATTTTTGGTAAAATAGGTTTTCAAAATGAAGTGGAATTGCGCGGCGCCACAACAATGGCGCTGTTTTGGTTTTAGCTCAATTATTACACAATTTAGTGGTTAAAAATCATTACTGTCATACATATGTAGAAAGGTTATTTTATAAGGAATCCGTTTCTGTATCTTTTGCTATATTTTATCATTGTTATACAAATGAATCAAGATCAATTCTGTGTGTGAATTTTGCGCATTGAAGTTATATTTTTTTCTGATATTATTACGTTACAAAACCATGACAATCACTAATAGTATAAAGATAATTTATCAGGGAATCTATATTTTATTTATATTATTCGATTAGTAATTAGTTTTCTTTATAATTTGAATATAAAATCAAACGAATACAGACTTTACCGTGCATCCGTCGACGCCTTATGGAGTACGCAATAAGGTTAATTTTACAATAAGTAATGCGCACTGACAAACTCTGTTGCTTGCGTGTTTGCTTGCGTGATTTGAAAAGTAATGAAAAAAAATTTCATTACTTTTCTTGGCATTTTTACGTCTATTTGTGTATGAAAAGTGTCAATGAAAATTATATTGCAGGAAAGGCAATTTCTTATTCTTTATGAGTGTGCCCCCTGATTTTAATTAGATTAATTATAAAATTCGTTAAATGAATTTTAACGTGACCTCGAATTATTTTCCTATTTTTTCCGACTTTTCGTTTTTCATCTTCTACGAAGTATGTTTTTCATTCAATGAACCTGAAAAAAATATACAACGTTTCGAGATACTTTACCTAAAGAATAAAGTAATAACTAAATGAATACGACTAATACTATCATTGCAATTAAATTTTCAATACACCGTCATGTGCAATTTATAACGGCGCGCGAAAAAAACATTACGTAACTTCAACCTCAAATTTGTTAAATTTTTTGTATGAACACATACTTGTATTATACTTTATTAGAAAGGTCTTTTCATGTAGATTCTGAATATATAAATAATGTGCCACATTTTTTCTTTGATTATATGTTACATTCGTTTTATACCAAGCCGAACAACAATCTAAACATGCGGACTCTTTGTTTGGCTTTGAACGATGATTATAAAAACAAAACACATCGTAGAAATACTTAATAGCTATAAGGTGTAAGCTTGTTTCATTCCCTTCCGAGAAATGTAACTGGAGTCGTTGTAAGTGTAAACATCTGGTCGCAGGAACATAAATAACACTCGTAGTGCGTATCGCGGCAAAAAATCTCTAGACCCCCGGTCGAAAGAGTGTTTTGGCGCGTAAGCGGCCCGGTTGGCTACAGTCAAGTTGTAATTTATTGCATCACTTCATAGAAAATTTTGATGTTATTTAAGCTGTCCTTAAAATTATTCATCCTGAACCATTCATTGCAGGTCCCACACCCCTACGTAATACAGGTGGTACCTATCCATTGCCAAAATGCCTTTTTAACTTCAGTATCTGGGTTTTCCCTAGAATATCCAGATACTGAATCTAAAAATGCAATGGATGGGTACCTGTATTATGTAGGGGTGCCAACTGATATGTGATTTTTTGATGCTCAATCTCTAAAATTGAATAATATCTAAATTGGCATTGGAAAACTTTCTTATAGTCAACCGATTTATAAGATATTCAACAGCAAAAATTGTTTTTCTCTCTATGTAGTATTCTAGCTTCTATCAAATACCTGTCTCGTTCAAATACCTATTTTTCAATATCTCTGTTCGCATTACCTTCCAAGGGTAGAAAGTTAAGGTTGAAGATAGCATTTTGCAAAAGTATTCTTAAAACCCCCTCTTAAGGGTCTTCACTTGCAGTGAGGTGCCTTATTTCCTCACTTGTCACTTAAACCCGTTTATTGTACTTTCAAAGTTGTTTCACTAATATTATAACACTTAGCATTAAGCTCGCCTATTGTACCACATTTTTATGGATTTAATAAGGTTGTTATATAAAAAAATTGGCTGTCTGTAAAGTCGGTTTATGGACGACAGTTTAACAGTTTCACGTGACAACGTCATAACAAAACATTAATGAAATGATTGCATGCTTTCCTATATCTATATCTATACTATACTATATAATATTATAAAGAGGAACGATTTGTATTTTTGTATGTTTTTTGTATGCAAATTGAAACAATTTTATTGAATTATCACCATTTTGTATGAATACAAAGAAGGAGTGAAATGAAATCTATAATGTCTTTCTTCTCCTCGGACGCATAGGCCAATCCAAGGCAAAAGTGCAGCACTCTCGCTATCGTAACGTTACAATGAGTCATCCTTTTTCGTGCGTTCAGCTGGCGTTCATCGCTTTATTGAACACTGTCACGTCAATAAATTAATATTTTATATTAGTGAAATTGCAAAGTGCAAAGTGTGACGATTAGTCATCGTAGAACGTACGCTCATGTTCAACACATGACACAACAATTTCCTAAGAAAATAATCGAGTATTTTAATCACTGCTTATTGTTATTCATAACTATTTTTGCTAAGACCTCGGCCTTTACGATCAAATGGTGATGACAAAAAGGGCTGCAATTATTTAAAATCAAGTATGTAACGGTTGAAGCTTACATTTTACAAGAGAATTCGTATACAATCACGGTCACGTCCAGACCCCACTTCAGGGTGACACCTCACTCGCTGTGTACACTCTGCCTTATTGCTTCACTTGTCACTCAGACCTTTTTATAGCACTTTCAAATAATTCTATATATATAACATGTATAATAATATATTATTCATTGACTCGAAATTTCTCTTCTCTATCAGCAACGTACGAAATAATTTTGAAACAAAACAATCGTGATAACGAACATCTCTAACAGTGAACATCGATGAAAGATAATAAAATGATTTTCTAATCTATACAAGCATCGATGAAAGATATAATTTTCTAATTTATACAAATAAATAATGTTATGGTGTCTGTTTGTAATATTAAAATAACAGCTTTTTACTACATGCATATGAATGTTTATACGGTACATATACCAAAACAATATTTTTTACAATTTTTGTCTGTCTGTCTGTCTGTGTATCTGTCTCTCTGTTTGTTCCGGCTAATATCTGAAACGGCTGGACCGTTTTTGTCAGGACTTTCACTGACAGGTAGCTTATGTTGGCTGCAACCCTTTTTGCGTCCCAACGCTGGGCACGGGTCTCTCCCCAATATTGGGGAGGCCTGGAGCTTACTCCACCGCGCTGCTCCAATGCGGGTTGGTGGAGATGCGGGTTAGTGGCCAACCCGCTGTCGGATGTTTTCAAACCGCCCATAAGGCCTCTGACAAGGTTTAACGACTGTTATCTATCGACAACAACCGGGGCCGACGGCTTAACGTGCCCTCCGAAGCACGGATACGCGCATGAAATTTTTGCCACTAGCGGTCACCCATCTCACACCTGACCTCGCCCGTTTGGCTTAGCTGCATAGATCGCTTGCGTTCTACGCTCGCCGCCGAGCCATGCGCGCATGCGGTAGCTTATGTAATAAAGAGCAACTTAGACTTAACTTTTATTTTATATTAAAAATATTCTAAAACTAAAGTCCACGCGGACTAAGTCGCGGGCGGCCGCTAGTTCTAACTAAATTTTAATAGTGTTAATATTATCATATCGGTAAACATTTTACAATTTACTATTTACGAGATATTCAAGTGTTAAATTTGACACTATCAAAACTTTTTTTCAAAAACCTGTGTCCGCATTGTCTTCCTACCTCTCCAACCTTACATTTTCCAAGAGAATTCGTATAACAAATCGCGGTCACGTGCTGACCCCTCTTCAGGGTGACACCTCACTAGCAGTGTACACTCCACTTATTGCCTCATTTGTCACTTGGACCTTTCTATATTACTTTAATACCTACATACGTTTTTTATAATGTAGAGAATGGAATAACATGCCCCTGTTATAGACAATAATAATAATAAAAATAATAACGCTTCACATTCACAGCCCCACAGTAGGATATATATATATCCTGTGTCGTGGGTACCATGGACATATACAAAGAAAGAAACACAAACACCCAGACTGAGAACAGGAATTTAAACTCATCATGCAAATATCAGTTTCGCCAGGAGTCGAATTCTGGGACTCCTCGAGTGACAGTCCGGCATGGTATTTGCGCCACGTAGATCGTCATTATAATAAAAAATATCACCAGAAAACAATTGAGCCGTTGCTAATTTATAATTGTCTCCGTAAAAGTCAAAGCTAACATTTTCAAGAAAATTTTTGTATCAAATCACGGTCACGTACTGGCCCCTCTTCAGGGTGACATCTCACTAGCAGTTTACACTCCACTTATTGCCTCATTTGTCACTTGGACCTTTCTATATTACTTTATTACCTATGTTTTTTAAATAGTAAAGAATGGAATAACACGCCCCTGTTATAGACAATATAATAAAAAATCTCACCAGAAAACAATTGAGCCGTTGCTAATTTATAATTATTATTGTGTCCGTAAAAGTCGAAGCTAACATTTTCAAGAAAAATTTTGTATCAAATCACGGTCACGTACTGACCCCTCTTCAGGGTGACATCTAACTCGCCGTGTACCTCCATCTTATTGCTCATTTGTCACTAGAACCTTTCTCAACCGATATCCTTTATTTCTAGTCCAGTGATATTAATTCATTGAATCTTTGAAAACGATTCTGTTTGATCTTTAAATAAATTCGAAGGTTTAGTTTCCAATTTTGCTACTCACAATCCCAAAAATCTCTTTCTTATAAATCTTGGGCTGGCACAGGATAGCTTAGCTCTTAGCTCGTATTCTGGTTCCTAACTAAAAAGACAAATAAATTTTGGTTTAACGTTTATATTGTTCGTCGGTATATCAAAATAACATTTTTACTATTTTTATCTGTCTGTCTGTTTGTTCCGGCTAATCTATAAAACGGATGGACCGATTTTAATAAGACTTTCACTGGCAGGTAACGGTAACGGTCACGCATCTCGCACGTACCCGCGCCAATTTCACTTAGCAGATATGATCACTTTCGTTCTACGTCAGTCACTGAACCATGCGCGCAACTACACTACTAATGCTCATTTCTAAATCTATACCCAGTACGCGATAACTTTCTGCGATACGTATAACAAATCGTAAATCCCTTGATTCATTAGATTACAGCCTGCATTTATAAATTGGAGCCGGATAAAAATTGCAAGAAAGCAATAAACACGTTCAGGGCAAACTCGAAGGGAAGACCGTAAAAAACTCAGCCGTAATTAAATATTTACTTTATTTTCACAGCTCTGTACGGGGTTAGGGTTTCGTTATTTAAAATGGAAATGGAAGCCATATATAATCACTTCGTATGTCTCTCTGCCATTATGTCTATCTGTCCGTTCATAGTATTTTATTGTAGCGTGGAGATTAAATTTAAATAAACCTCAAATTTAGAAAACTGACTTAAAACTAATAAAAGGTCAATATTGAAAAGTTATCGTCGCCTTTTTAAATATTTTTTTCAACACTTTCTTATGTCCCACTGCTGGGCAAAGGTCTCCTAATCACAAGTGAGAGGGATTTAGGCCATAGTCCACCACGCTGGCCAAGGGCGGATTGGTGGACGTCATGATTTCGTCTTTCTTTTTTCATTTAATCCTTTTATATTCCGTGATATTTAGGAAATACGTTACACAAAGGAAACTAAATACATATTAGGTTTTCCGTTTGCAGACGAAAAGAAAATATGTGTGAAATCCATAGTAATTTTAAAAAACAACAAAACAAAAAAATAGACCTAGTAATTTTTTATAAATCCCAAAATTGATAATCGATATAAGCTAAAATTTTACACGGAACTCTATTTGCGCGATCCATGCTCATCCTTGTTCGTTATTTCTTTTTAAAGGCTGAGGTTCGACACATGAGCCCGGAATAAAAGACAGAGAAATCGCACGTCGATATTTTACTAATTCAATTACATTCGAGAGCGTTTTGCTTAAAATACTCGAGGTCTGTACTTAATAAACACTGAATTCAAAGTATTTTCTAGTGTTTAGTTATTTTTTGAAGTGAAAACTTCTTTAGTGGCGTTGTACACTTTTTTTGAGATGGGTAATAAATCAGGACACGTGGCTTGATCGAATATTCGTAAGACGGAGGGGTGACAGCTGATAACGGCTCGACTGTCTATACTTGTATGAGTCAATCAAACCACTTTAAAGATAATAAGCACTGTATTTTATAGTATATCACTACACAACATCCTACACATCACCAAATACATTAACAGTATAATTAGAACATGTGGGAACTCATACTAACTCGTTCTAAAACTGTGAAACACAACTGCACTTACCCAATCTAATCTTATGACACAGAAACAATAACCTCAACCACTTACTTGATACAGTTACTGAATTACACTTAACTCACTTATAATGACAACACAGTTATAAATCAATACTTATTTGAACAGAGCTTTAGCGTACCTATTTTACTACCTAATTCCTTGAAGTCTAGGACAGTAATTAATCTATTATTTCACTTTGTTGGTATTTATACAGAAACTTGAAGAAAATAGAAGGTACTTTATAAAACATGCATTAACAACTACCCGTATTATGATTGATAAATGAACATAATTATTTTTATACCCTCGAATGTTGCTATTTTACTAACTAAAATCGTTGGCGACAACACTTGTAAAATTCGTTTATAACAAGTATTTAAAATATGGACATTGAACAAAGTGCATTTATTAATGAAAAAAGTGACGAAGAAATAGTGAAAGAAAATGAGTGAGTATTTTATAAAAATTCTAGATGCAAACGTACTGAAAATACTAGATGAAAAATAATACTGATAACTAAAGCAATTCGTGCGAAATTATTCTCTATCCATTTTTTTTATTTGAATAAAGAGGCTCGGGCTGTATAAGCCCAGGGTACTTCAACCTATAAATATTATTTGTACCCGTAGCCAGCTTACAGATCGCCGTCCAACCCGATAGCCTTGAAAAAGGCTAGGATTTTATGGACGGTGATTTGTTTGGCTTTCCCTACCAATTCCAAAATATCAAAAATTAAGTTTTTAACAAAAAAATAGAACCGACTTCAAACGGTAAAAAATAAAATTGTTCAGTACCTACTTCTTCTTGCTTATGGTAATGACTCTTAAAACTATTTCTGGAGTCGGGCCCTTAGTAAATGTCGTACCATTCGTTCTAAATTGGACAGACAGTACAGACAGTGGGACAGTACCTACTTCTTCTCGCTTATGGTAATGACTGTTAAAACTATATTGGATTCGGTGCCCATTTAGAACGAAAGGTACACTATATTTACTAAGACAGGACATTTCACTAAGGGCCCGACTTCAAAAATAGTTTTAAGAGTCATTACCATAAGCAACAAGAAGTAGGTACTGAACAATTTTATTTTTTACCGTTTGAAGTCGGTTCTATTTTTTTGTTAAAAACTTAATTTATTTCACTCCTTTTAGTAATTTTAATAATTCTGTATGTATTGGCATAATTGGAAAATTTTTCACTTAACTTCTAAACTTTAAACAGATTTACCTTTTATAATCATGTTTATCTAATAGCCATCTAAAAGTCTGTAAGACATACTATCAGTCCACCTGAATGTATAAATTAAAGAAAGAATTTGCTCTCAGCTCTTAAACGTTGAGGAGTTGTACCTTCAATCATCAGTTAAGCAATAGCAGGTGATAATTACCAGACATAAATATTTGTATTATGTTAAAAATATGACTAAAAGCATGTGTGTGCCTATTAAGTTTCAGTGTTTCCCTCGATTTCCCTAATATCACATCATCAGATTTTGACATGGTGACAGTTGGACCACCTCAGGAATGTAAGATTTCGAACAAAAAACCATTTATTGAAAGAATTTGCTCTCAACTCCTAACCGTCGTAGTACCTTCCATCATCAGTTCAGCAACATGATATGACGATAATTATACACAAATGTCTGTTTTGCTTTGTAAAAATATGAAAATCATTTCTTGTGCTATAAAATTTGAATGTTCCCTTCGATTTCTCTGGGATCCCCTCATCAGACTTTGACTTGGTGACAGTTGGACCATCTCGGGAATGTAAGATTTCGAATAAAAAACTATTTATTGAAAGAATTTGCTCTCAACTCCTCACTGTCGAAGTACCTTCCATCATCAGCTCAGCAACATGAGATGATGATTTATATGCGTAAATATCTCTTAAGCTTCAGAAACTATAAGAAAATCAATGTATGTACCTATAAAATTCGAGAGTTCCCCTCAATTTCCCTGGGATCCCATCATCAGATCCTGATTTGGTGACAATGGGACCACCTCGGGAGTATAAGCATACGAACAAAAAAAGAATTTTGAAAATCGGTCCACAAACGGCGGAGTAATCGGTGAACATATATAAAAAAAAATACATACAGCCGAATACAGTACCTCCTTCTTTTGGAAGTCGGTAAAAATGCACAAGTTCAAGTTTTCATTTCTGCTGGTACTACCGGAGTGCAACAAGGACTCAAGGCATTAAGGTAGTTAAAAATATAACACAACTAGCTGACACCTCGAACTCCGTACCGCGTTTAAATGTTCGTGGTGGGCCACCTTTATCAGTTGGGGGGGGGGGGGGATGAAAAATAGATGTTGGCCGATTCTCAGACCTACTCAATATGCTCACAAAATTTCATGAGAATCGGTCAAGCCGTTTCGGAGGAGTATGGCAACGAAAACTGTGACACGAGAATTTTATATATTAGATTTAAATTTATTTACAAAGTTATGCATCGGTAAATACTATAACTATTAAAAATTCGACGCATTTCTCGCGTTGGCTTCGGATATGAATTGTACATAGAAGCACGTTCTCCACATAGGACACTCTGTTAAGAAATAAAGTGCTTTCGGTTTCGATTTATAATAAAAAATATATATGGAAGTCAGATATTTTATTGAAACTGAGACAGCTTTCCCAATGCGGCATCTATCTCGGTTTAACCTACTAATAAATGTGACGCACTCCTCTGAAACTGCTTGAGCGATTTTTAGTTTGTCTGTTTTTTTTTGCATTAATATGGTAGATATTGCAATCAATGGCCATAAAGTCAGAATTTTTCTGTTACAATTAACAACTGACGAAAACTTTTTGTAAGGACAGTTTTTAGATTTTTTTTATTTCAGATGTATCGAAGTTTCCATTCTCACCTACCACAACCCCGGAAGCTCCATTTTAGTCACCTCTTACGATCAGGCAGGGGATACCGTAGCTCTATTCTTAATTCCGAAGCTACAGGGACTTCTCCGGTCGACCCTAGTTCTCCCACCTACAAATTTTACGTTAAGCGATACTGTGGCTTTGTACTAAAGTAATAACAGTACACCTTCACATAAACCACACGGAACAATTGCCTTACACGTGGGGAGGAAAAGCAAAATGGTTCCCATTCAGTGAAGTGTGCGTTTAATACAATGGGGAGACCGGACCGGAATGGATCACTTGGTTTTGCAAGCTCTGTTCAAAGTCACACGGATTCGTAAGCGGATTAAACTCATTATACGCCAGAATTTAATTGGATTAGGAAAACCACAATCGTCCGTATAAGGTAAGAACCTTTTGACAGTTTTAATGGCTACAAAGTAATAAAAAATGATTAGATTAAAAATAGAAAATGTTGAGATCGACACACATATGAGTGTAGTAGGTAATCAGTAATCAAAACCAACCATAACCTACATATAAAATTTCATAAAAATCGAGAATCTTGTAAATAAGATTGATCGAGAATTTAATATACAAGATTTATACACATAACGTTTCACACTCATAGCCGCATATTAGGGTAGATATACCCTGTGTCGTGGGTACCGTGGACACAGAGATAGAAACACAAACACCCAGACCGAGAACAGAAATGTAAACTCAACATTCAAATTTCTGTTTTGCCGGAAATAGAACGATTGTCCGGCATGGTAACCATTGCGCCACGCGGGTCGTCAAATCCAGAACCAGGCAGAGCTATTAAATAAATATTTATTTAATAGGTCTGTCTAATTCTGGATTTATATTAAAAACAGCTGCACCCTCCCATAAGTTTGAACGGGGCTTTATCAAAAGTACGCCTTCCGGCTGTACTTGAAGTAGAAGGGTCTTTTATAGGAATTTCATGTAAAATCTAAGTTTTTCGTGAAGGGTCCCAATATTTCCTAAGTTCGAATTCTTTGTTACAAATATTACAATTTTATTTACTACTTCTAAGTCTTTCTTTTGATACATAACTTTCACGGTTATTTACATCGATGTTATGCCGAAAAAGGGTTTTAGGATTCGAGTACTGGCGCGTATCTCTCAGTTTGTCAAAGCAAGCTTTGGTATTGACATCGCTGGGTAAGTAGCATTCGTCTATCCCTGAAAGCCTGCGACTAAGAGTAGAATGCCATTAGGCATTTACGTCACCATTTTATGATTACTCCACCAGACGAAGGTTAAAGTTCCACCGACACCATCTGGACTCGTGGCGGTCCTCCACAGTCCGCTTTGCACGCTCCTTTTTACCACGGACGTGTAGGTTGTGGGACAACCTTCCATCTGAGGCATTTTCTGTGGACTATGACATGGGGTTCTTCAAGAAAGCTGTAAAAAAAAGCTCTCCTCCAAAGCCGGCAATGCTCGGGTGGCTCCCCTGGGGTTGCCCGTGTCCATAGGCGACGGTGATCGCTTAACATCACGCGGCCCGTCTGCCTTTTTGTTCGGTTAATTTATAAAAAAAGGCATTAAGTTTTACTCTGTAGTCCTTAGATTATGGTGGTACAAATGTACGTATATAAGTAAATAAATAGGAGTTACGGTATCACCTGCCTAATCGTAAGAGGCAACTAAAACTTGTGGGGTTGTAGGTGGCAATAGTGGGAGCTCGAGTCGTCCAGTCACAACGTGGTACCTGGAAGTAAAGGAGATCCTCCTAAGATAGGCCCATTTTAGAGTTTCGCGCATAGAGGACACGAATGCGTTTCATTGGAGATCCCGGAGTCCTCCTTAAAAGCGGAGGTACAGTTGCATGTATAAAATTAGCTGGAACTAACCGTAATAATCTGCCTCAATTCGCATTGGAGCAGTATGCTCAAATAATATAAAGGCCTTCTCAATTATGGAGAGAGAGAGGCAGCAGGCCCAAAGAATGTTGCAACGTAACAAAAGCATTCATGGTGTGTTAAAACTTCCAAATCAAGGGTCCGGGTTCAATCCAAGTACATAACTTAGACTACGAAAATAGTTATTATTACTATATCTTATCTATGACGCAAAACACAGTCATGAATCTTGCATGTTATACATAATTTTTTTTCAACCTTTTTTATGTCCCACTGCTGGGCACAGGTCTCCTTCTCACACAATTGAGAGGCATTTAGGCCATAGTCCACCGCGCTGGCCAAGTGCGGATTGGTGGACCATGTTATATTAAGATATGTATAATCTGAGCAGCTTAGTGGTAGGTTGTAGAACATTTGTAGGTGGTAGAACTATTATGGTTCGCCTGGAGAAGTACCACCGCTGCACCCACTTCTGCCGTGAACCAACTCTATTGCATTTCGGTGAAAAGGTGCAGTTGCCGGCCACACTTACATGAGGCGACCACCAGCCTTCGGAGTAGCAGCGCAACTACATACGACCTCAAGAGTCTCAAGACAAGAATACTTACCTATGCTTGCTTGAGGTTGTATGTACATGTCCATGGGCTGCAGCGACCACTTAATACCACGTGGCCTGCATGCTCTTCTGCTACTTCATTAAAAAAAAGCGTAAATCCTTCTCTTTAGAAAGTACTCCCATACACTGCGTTATACAAGAATAGTTGACACAAGGAAATAAATATACTTAGATATTTAAATAAAAAAGCTCTTGCCACCGCTTCTATTCCAGCATCACTAGAACCATCTGGACTATCCAGAAGCGATGGCAAGAGGCCTGACGGAGTTACATTGGTGCCGTGGAGTCTAGGACGGCCACTGGTTTGGGACGTTACATGTGCGGATACCTTAGCCCCGTCGCATATAAGCGATACTGCAGATAGGGCGGGGTCCGCTGCCGACAATGCACAGTCTCTCAAGCGCCGCAAATATAGTAATTTGTCGGATAATTATATATTTGCGGCGCTAGCAGTAGAGACTATGGGACCATGGTCTTCTGACATGAAGAAATTCATGTCAGAAATGTCGAACAGACTTGTCCTTGCCTGTGGTGACCTGAGGGCTGGCGGCTATTTTGCCCAACGACTCAGTCTAGTCGTACAAAGGGGCAATGCCGCCAGTGTCTTGGGTACCATGCCTCACACGGACTTTTTAGATGAAGTATTTTATTTATAAGCCTTTTTATTTTATATGTTTTTTTTTATTTTTACTATAAGTTTTGTATATATTGTTAAGGTTAGTTATTAAGATTAGTTCTAGGTTTTTGTACATATGGTAATTTAATCTTGTACATGTATATATATAAATAAATAAATAATAAAAAAGTGTAAGGATATAATTTGAGGTTTATATTTATTTCTATCTCTAAGCATTTTTCTCAGATAAGTAGATCGTATACCAAGTCGTCTTTTTATTGTTTCAAATAAGACATTCCAACTGATGCTCTACCGATATCTATGTTAAGACTACATAAGCAACGTAGTACTACGTTGCTTATGTAGTTTGGTAGAGTCAAGCGTGTCAAGTCATTGCGTCGTGTTGGTAGACGTCGCCACGCAACCGGTGTAACGTTAAGGGGTCATCCATAAATTACGTCACACCTGAAAGGTATCAACCAGAATGTGACATTGTGTGACAAGGGGCAGGAGGAGTCAAAAGCTTTGTGATGTCACATGTTAAAAGTTAAAATACTCAAACGAGTTTGTATTTGAATGCAAAACTTTAAATATTTACGATCTCGCTCTATTTTTTATCAATACTTTAGCATTCTGAAAGTGAAAATAAGTGTTTTGTTTTGATTATTTTTAAATAAATGCATAAAATGAGAAAATGTGTGACGTCACAATGGGGGGGGGGGGGGGGTTCTAAAAATGTGACGACCTGTGACAAGGACGGGGGGAGGGGTTAAAAAGTCCTGAAATTCGTGTGTCGTAATTTATGGATGGCCCCTAACGTGTAACATCAAAGAGTTGAAAAACAATCAACATTGCACAGAAATACTGCAATACTAAAACAAGCGCCGTTACCCTAATTTGCAGTAATATGTTTGAGCTGAACTCAGGCGTATCGCGAAACTCATAGTTTTATGTGACGAAAGTCGTAAATGCTTAACGTCATAACTTGCGCTAAGCACTGAACGTAAATATTAAATGCGCTGCGTCAGTTACAGAGACTTTAACGTCACCATGCTGGTTCTACACTCCTGCAATTAAATCTGTTCGTTTAGCAAAGTAAGTGTATATACTTGTAACGCAGTATAAGAGCAACAATAGCTCAGTGGCTAAGACACTGGTCTCCAGCATCGAGGTTTCCAGTTCATATACTGGCAAGTTACTCGAATTGTAACGCTTACAGACTTCTAACGCAAGATTGAATAGCAACATCCATGAAATAATTCTCTCTTTTTTAGGCGCAAATTACAAAAAAAAATAGTTTTCCTAGTACTTACCTACTTATGTTATTTGAAGAACATAATAATATGCATACATATGTAGGTTCCTCAAAATTATAATATACCTATTTGAAGTGTTTTCAATAAAAATATAAAGTTTTATACAAACAAAAAAGGAATTGCTTGCCTTGTTAAATTGTTATGTATTAATCTAAATTTCTCCACCAACCCGCATTGGAGCAGCGTGGTGGTAAGTTTCAGGGCTCCCCAATAGGGGGGAGAGACCCGTGCCCAGCAGTGGGACGCAAAAAAGGGTTGCAGCCAATCTAAATTTTGCACCTTCTTATTAATTTCTCTGACGTAATTGACCGATGTCAATCATATTTAAAACGTCACAGAAATTATTAAGAAAGTGCAAATATGGAGCTTTGGCGGGAAGTTGAAAAAGATATATTGTGCTCTTGTTTTATTTTTACTTTCTTTGTGTATTTTTGAGTTATATCGGATAAATTTGATAGCATTTTGTTCGATATAGGTTAATTATAGTGCACGAGTGTTGTGAATTAAAATAAAAGTGCGAAAATATGTTTTTTCGGCTTGTCTCCAAAATTTCTTTAGTCACGTTCTAGTAAAGAAGCCATCGCTTTACTTGAATGTCTGACTGACTTGACTGACTGATTACTAACGACTTACTGACTTTACCTATTATTACTCGTCCAGTTTCACCGAAACTGGCAAAAACGTGATGCAAAAATTATACGTGATGCTGGCAGTATGCAAAGTTTGCGATGCCGTAATTAAAGAAAAAAAAGTGCAAATATTCTGCATTCTGCATTTCATGCCAGCGAACCCCTTAAGAAGTATCAACTAGTTCAAATAGGGGTTCACATGCATGAATTTTTTTAGGGTATCAAATAGTTTTAATCTGCCCCTGTTCAAGGCATTAACTTCGACGGTAGTGTAGAGTTGTTATATCATGTCTTGTTAGATGCGGGCACTGGTGTAGACTTGGCAGATAATACAACAGTGTAATAAAACGGTTAACGGCTAGAAAAATTGACATTCTATGATCAGCCAGAGTTATGGAGTGGATAGCATTTTATGAAGTTATTAAGAGATAGAGTGTACCTATAATTTAAAGGTGCATTATTCATTATTGCATTTGCATTAATGCATGCATTGCATTTTTTGAAGTGAAAACTTCTTTAGTGGTTTTGTACACTTTTTTTGAGATGGGTAAAAAATGTTAAACTCGCGTCTGGTGGCCTGATGGAATATTCGTAAGACGCAGGGGGTGACAGCTGATGACGGCTCGACTGTCTATATTTGTAAAATTCGTTTATATCAAGTATTTAAAATATGGCATTGAACAAAGTGCATCTATTAATGAAAAAAGTGACGAAGAAATAGTGAAAGAAAATGTGTGAGTACTATAAAAATACTAGATGAAAACCTACTGAAAATATTAGATGAAAAATAATACTGATAATAAAAGCAATTCGTGTGAAATTATTCCCTAACCATTCCAAAATATCAAAAATGCACAACGTTAATGTTCAAGTTTTCACTTCTGCCGGCAATACCGGAGTGCAACCCGTTGTTTTTTTAACCTTTTTTATGTCCCACTGCTGGACATAGGTCTCCTCTCACAAGTCCACCACGTTGGCCAAGTGCGGATAGGTGGACGTCATGCTTTCGAGAAAATATGAATTTCTCTCGGGCATGCACGGCGATGGACACAAAAATCAATTGCACGGGTCTCTCCCTATATTAGAGAGGACTGGAGCTTAATTCAGCACGCTGCTCCAGTGTGGGTTGGTATTGAAATTGACAAACATTTTTTTAACACAGCTCCTAAAAAAGGACTGTGCAGCTCGAGTATAACGCAACCAATCGGCGCGGTTGGTGAGACGGATGAAAGTCAAATTTTGTGGTTCGCTGGGCACTTTAAGCTATTTGACCTCGTCGGAGGCCTTATATGCGGTATGAAAATATTTGACAGCTAGTTGCCGCCTTGCAGGCCGCATCTCCACCTCCTCTAGCAGCGTAGTGGAGTACACTCCAAGTCTCCTCAATAACAAGGAAATTAGGGGTCTTTCCTTATTATTGAGGAGAAACAGCAGTTGGACGCAAATACAGTTGTAGCTAACTAATGTAAGCAGTGGGACGAGTGCCTTAGCTCTCTAATATTTTAAATTCAAGCACCCCAAGCTTGTATATACGCCTTAGTCTGATCGAAGCCTTAATGAATTTTATGCTCTTAAAATTAATAGCGGATAATTAAATTTGTACTAGGATAGTTTAATTAAACTGGCAGTACCTGGACGACCGAGCGTTGCTCGAATAAGAACAATTTATTTTCTTGGTTTAATTTCAAACGAAACACTCATTTGCTTAGTGTTTATTAGTAACGCCATCTGAAATAGCTCCCAGTAAAAAAAATCACAAAATATAAAAAATAAACGCAATATGGTTTTGATTGAGGTTTGAACCCTGGCCTCTAGCTCCGCCGTCAGCCCACGTAACCATTCATAAACGAAATTTTTATTATTTTTTATAGAGATCTTTCTAATCGACATTGTCATCTCTTTGAACGTTCGTCGTTTGTCAGAGGTGCGACGGGAGTTTGAACTCGGAACAAAACAAATATGGCGTCCAATAGCTCGCAAAACAAGCGATTTTTTATTGTTCTTACATTTAATTTTAAAGTGTGATTATTGATAAAAGAAAATGTGACAACATGTGTGTGTTTAATCTATAAGCACATTACGCTGCCCGCTAAAAGTTTTCAAGTAGTTAATTTTTTTTTCAAATTATTTTTTTATCAATAGTTAATTGCTGTAATAAATACATTTAATCTTAAATATTTGTTTCCTTTATACGTCAAAAGTCGCCTATATTCCATTTATGTGACGTTTAGCCAAGTCGTTGCATGTTACATTCAACAACTTGGCTGGTTATTATTTAGCCACTACATAAAATGCCGGCGTTTAATGGACGGGCTCGCCTTGTAATTTAGTGACTGATTTAACCAGTTGACTGCGACATGTCGCCGACCATGAGCTGCAGCGGCTTGTTAACACCTCGTGGCCTGCATGGTCATCTGCTGCTCCATTTTAGTAGTTTTTTTTATAAAATATGAAATAGCGTTGAATGTTAGGTTGGCTGAATTTTTTCATGTTCATAATGAGAACAGATTTTATTTTGCTGTGTGGTATCTTCAAACATATCTATTAAAATAGATAAGGTACTTCTTCTCCATACCTATTTTTACTTTTATATTTTTCTTCACGTTCTAATAAAAAGAAAGTAGTATACGGCATACTTATAAGTACACAGAGTAAGCAACCGCCTGCAAAGGAACAAAGGTTGGCATGCTTTATAATGTGTATATCGTTATAAACATTATAAAGCATAATATAGTGTATTGACGACCTGCGTGGCACAATGGTTACAATCGAAGGGTCCCGGGATCGATTCCCGGCGAAACAGAAATTTAAATGATGAGTTTAAATTTCTGTTCTCGGTTTGGGTGTTTGTGTTTCTATCATTGTGTGTCCATGTTACCCATAACACAAGCTATTTTTACCCTGCTGTGGGACTATGAGTGTGAAACTTCATGCTTCATTCGTTGCGGGCTTCCGGGGATGCGGACAGTGAGAGTGGGAGCTTGACCCGTCCAGCTAGCAGCCCCGGGAGGGACGGCGGTGTATGCGTGGCCGCATACGTGCCGTGAACACCTGAAGGTGCAGGAGAGCACATCTGCTTTCCCGAAGATGGGCCCGTTCTGGGGCGCCACGTGTGGAGGACACCGGTGCGTTCCTATGGAGATCCCGGAGTCCTCACAAACGCAGAGGCAGGCCACCGAGGGGGTTTTAGTGCGGTCAAATCCCACATAAACCGGTATCCTCTCCCAAGGTGTCGGGTACCTTTTGAAGGTTTCCCCCCCGATACCAAAAAAAAAGGTGATGCTGAGGAGTACTAAAAATTTTCATACGCGTTTATGTGCTTTTTAAGGTATATCAAGCTGTTCCTCTCGGCTGTTATTGATAGATAGCAGTGGTTAGTCAGAAGCCGTATGCTTTTGAAAACATTCGGCACCAGGTTAGCCTCTAGTCGGCATCTCCACCAAACCGCATTAGAGCTGTGTGGTGGAGTAAGCTCCAGGTCTCTTCAATTGAGGGAAGATTATGTCAAGCAATGGGAAGCGAAAATGAAAGCACAATTGTATTTATGTAAAAGTTCAGTTTTAAAATTATAATGAATTTGTGTTATTCCACCGAAGATGTACCACCGTTGAAACCATTTCTTATTCTAAGCAATTATGTTGTGTTTCAGCGAAAACGTGAGTTTCCCGACCACCCTTATATGAAGTGACCATCAGCAACTTGCGTAGGTGGGCAACTGCATACGGCTTCAGAGAAGGCTACCGGTGGGCGGCAGTGACCACTTATCACACATTACCTACGTAATCTCCTGATTACATATTATAACGTTATATTTACACGCCCAATACAATGGCAGGATGGCAATATGATTTAAATTGTTCACCTTTTTCTACTAGTAAATAAATTGATTAACTGATTAATAGTGTTTTATTTCATTTTAACGACTTTCAAAAACGAGAAGCCTTTTTTATTAGAATGGAGTAGCAGACGAGCATGCAGACCACGTGGTGTTAAGTGCTCGCTGCAGCCCATGGACATCTACATACAACCTCAAGCAAGCATAGGTAAGTCTTGTCTGAGATCGTAAGCAGTTACGCTGCTACTCCGGAGGCTGGTGGTCGCCTCATGTAAGTGTCGCCGGCAACTGCACCTTTCCACCGAAACACAATAGAATTGGTTCACGGCGGAAGTGGGTGCAGCGGTGGCACTGCCCCGGGCGAACCATAATAGTTCTACCACCTACTGCCTCAATAAAATGGTGTACCTTTCGTTCTGAAGGGACACCATCCAAAATAGTTTTGAACAAGGAACCATTAGCAAAGAAAAGTGTCATATGCCAGACTTATTTAATTTAATTTTTTATGATTGTTATCTTCTTTGAATCGTCTTTCTATTGTGATCAGAACGTATAACAATTCAATGTTTCAAAGAAGCTCGCAGAAGCAATTCCCTCATAGAAAGGCGAACAAACGGATGCAAAAGATCTGAGTTAGTTGTTCCTTTGCGCGTAAACACTTTTCCGAATGCTTTATTTTGTTCCTTACGTAGAACTGACTTTGTTTACCACTCAGCGAAATATTGTTTTCGGTTGTATCAGATACGTATCAAATCAAGTGTTCATTGAGGGGCAAATACCCATAAAAATTACACACAGTCCTTTTCACATTTAAAATATTACTAGCGACCCGGCCCAGCTTCGCTCGGGCGATTAAGTGATATACATTAAAATCAATTTATCATGGATAATTATGATATAATGGTTATTATGATTATGATTACAAAGAACCTCTTAAATAGTAATGACAAAAAATATATATGCGCGTTGAGAATGCGGGGCCGGGGAGCAGAAAATAAACACAAATAATATTGTAACTATAAATTAATCTATATATCTTTATCTATCTAATCTAGCTTTTCTATCTTTTAAGTTGGATCAAACTGCAAACGGTGTGCAAGTTTGATTAAAATCGGTTCAGTAAGAGTCCACAGCGGACAATATTAGTACCTACGTGAGATGAGAGTGAGATAGTAGTAGTACCTATGTGAGATGTAGGTACTTATCACGCCCGAACCTTGATACAGGGATAGATTTTTATTAAACAATATCATTTCAAAAGTTCAAATTATAATATTTCTCTTCCAAAGCTGCATAGTAATGACTAATGAGGTATTAATAAACTAAATATCAGTTATCAATGTAGGTAATCTTAGTGAAAACCCCTAATTTGCCGTCTCGCCTCACCTTCATCACAGATTATTTTTATCAATCACAGCAATACATTTTTCACCGTCAATCAATCATTACAATATAATGTTTAATACCTTATCACAAAGGTTAAATAAAGCATTATTATTGATTTATTATTTTTATAAAAGTAGGTAAATTACATTGCAAATAAAGACTATTTATTATTGTTATTATTTATTTCTTATTAACGAATCACGGGTCGAAGTTGTTGATGACCTTTTGGTAGGCTTCAGTGGCGTAGCGTAGTGGGGGCAGCAGGGGCGGCCCGCCCCGGGCGGCACTTTTTAGAGGCCGGCATTATTTAACAATAAATAATAAAAATATTTTTTAAATATTTGAACCATTTTATATAAATTTTTATCGCAACTACAAGAAGTGAGTGATGCCGACATAGACATTGATGGTGCAATAAAAGAGTTTGCTCTTTAAAAAAGTAGACGTATAAATATTTTATAAAAGACTGATGTTTTGTTTTTAATTCTAACAAATACTTATATTACTTTTCAATAAAAATATAAAAATATTACATTATAGTTTTGTTTTAGTTCTAAATAAAAGTTAATTTGCGTTTTATATTCAAATCGCTAATTATTTAATCTTTTTCGATAGTCAAGGTGTACCTACCTAATCTTAATTGATAGGTGCCTAAGTTATATCAATGTATAAGTAGTGAAAGTATTTTTGTATTAATAAACGTGATTGTAACACTTAGATAAACTTTTTGTTTAAAATCTAACCTGTACAATGCAAAATAATGACGACTGTTCTTGCCGAAAAGTTGTCTATGATTAATGTATGTAATGTATAGAATACATTTAATTGAAAAACCTAAATGAGGGCGGCAAAATTTTCTTCCGCCCTGGGCAGCGGACACCCACGCTACGTTACTGGTAGGTAGACTTGCATAGTCCCTGTAGCTTCGGGATTAAGAATAGAGCTACAGTATCCCCTGCCTGATCGTAAGAGGCGACTAAAAGGGGGCTTCCGGGGATGCGGACGGTGAGAGTGGGAGCTTGACCCGTCCACCCAGCAGCCCCGGGAGGGACGGCGGTGTATGCGTGGCCGCATGCCGCCGTGAACACCTGAAGGTGCAGGAGAGCACATCTGCTCTCCCGAAGATGGGCCCGTTATGGGGCGCCGCGCGTGGAGGACACCGGTGCGTTCCTATGGAGATCCCGGAGTCCTCACAAACGCAGAGGCAGGCCACCGAGGGGGTTTTAGTGCGGTCAAATCCCACATAACCCGGTATCCTCTCCAAAGGTGTCGGGTACCTTTTGAAGGTTTCCCCCCCGATACCAAAAAAAAAAGGTAGGCTTGCATGGGGATATTGGTCCAACCTGTAGAATCCCTTTAGAGAAACTTACGGAATGTTTAAGATATGTTCCGGAAATGGTATTTAATCGGAGTGATGGGAGCAGACTGTAGGACTTAGGTAGTCAGTCAGTCTGTAGATAGTAATACTTACTACGCGTCGGTTCGAATGCGAATATTCTAGCAACTGCACTTGCAACGGAATGTTGTGACATACCTATGTCCCTACAAAGCAATTCATTGTGTTTCGGTGGAAAGGTTCAATGCCCGCCAGACTTAAATGAGGCGACCATCAGAGCCTTCGGAGTAGCGCAACTGTACACGACCAGAGGCAAGATTTATGCTTGCTAGAGGTCCATGGGCAGCAGCGACCACTTTACACCAAGTGGCCTGCATGCTCGTTTGCTATTCCATTCACATAAAAATAAAAAAGATACGAGGGAACAGATAACATACATCAACATACATACGTAGACTGCTTAATCATTACATCGTCGCCACGTTTGGCGTAATGGTTACTATGCTGGAACGCCGATCGGAGGGTTCCGGGTTCGATTTTCGGTGAGTTTAAATTTCTGTTCTCGGTCTGTACCCTACTGTGGGGCTATGAGTGTGAAACGATATTTGGGTCCAACACGTAGAGGCCCCTTTGAGACACTTTAATGTTGTTATGTGGTAACACGTGGCGGATACCATCATCGGCCGTATCATATAAAAGGTTATATGACCCGAAGATGGTCCCCGCCAGGTGCTCATTGCTAAAAAAGGGGATACTAATATTGGGTCTATGGAGACGAATGAACGAGGGACTGGTAGATGGCCTATGGAGAACTATGGGACACCTGCCGTTCAGACTAATAAATAATCTAAAGTAAAGCAGGTGGTGACTCGCCACTCACTGAATGGGCCCCCAAAAATGGCGAAAATGCCTGGGAAACAACATTGGCGTGAGCAGCTAGGGGTGTCGAGAGGAGCGGCACCGATTTCACCATTGCGGGGGTATAAATCCAACCCGGAGCAAGTTTCCTCGCTATTATGCCAATTACTTAGTTACACTTCCACCCCCGAGCATATAGCTCTAACAGCTCCACTCTGGACGGCCAATTAAGGCAAGCCAGAGGTGGGGACCTGTTCCTCTGGGTTATCACTCCACCTACCGAAGACGAGGAACAGGGGGACTTCCCCGGGAACAATCGGGTCCGTCGTGTCGTTACTCACCAACAGTTCGCCACAAGCCGCCCTGCGGGGCTATTATTATTATTATTAACCATACTTTTGGATCTGTTGTCGGGTAAAAATTAAAATGTAAACGAGTGTATGAGTATTCTTAATCTAATAAAAGATGTTTTATTATATTATATTAAACCAATATTAAATTATTAAAACCAATATTGAATAACAAAGTAATTTTGTAACACTATTGTTAACACCTATATTTTATTTTGTTTGGTTTTCTAAAATTATAATAAACCTTCTAAACAAAACACCTGAAATTCCGTAAACCACTTATTTTGAAAAACATTCGCGAAACAAAATCAAACCTCGATAGAGATTCGCGTCTATCGGAGTGTCCGCAATCGTTGGTCCATTTTTTTTCCACCGAGAGCTCTTTGTTTAAGCTTTTGTGCGAAGCGCTTCACTAGTATTGAGGGTAGGGTCACCAAGCGATGAGATATTAATCAGACTCTACACTTTTGTAACCCCACTCTAATATTTCCTGTGTACGATGAATAAGGATAATCACCATTTCATTTCTGCCTTTTTTTGGTATCGGAGGGGAAACCTTCAAAAGGTATCCAGAACCTTGGAAGAGGATACAGGGCTATGTAGGATTTGTACCACACTAAAAACCCCTCGGTGGCCTGCCTCTGCGCTTGGGGAGGACTCCGGGATCTCCATTGGAGCGTACCGGTGTCCTCCACGCGCAGCGCCCCAGAACGGGCCCATCTTCGGGAGAGCAGATGCGCTCTCCTGCACCCTCAGGCGCTCACAGCGGCATGCGGCCACGCCCACATCGCCGTCCTTTCCGGGGCTGCTAGCTGGACGGGTCGAGCTCCCACTCTCACCATCCGCAACCCCGGTAGCCCCCTTTTAGTTGCCTCTTACAATCAGGCAAGGGATACCGTAGCTCTATTCTTAATCCCGAAGCTCCAAGCCGTGAATCGAACCGTGGGATCTTGATTGGTAGTCTGGTATTGCTATCATTGCACCACATGGGTCGTCAATTAAACTATCCTATAGCTGTAAAAGGTAAACATTAAAAATATTCAACGATAAGAAGATCAATACATTATGAGTAATAAAGGTCCTCAAGGCCACCACGTTTCAGCAAAAGAAGCACAGGCATTGAAATTCATCATTCCAATCAACTGCCTAGGCAGGAATCAGTTCTTGGACGGGACCCTTGATTCACCGTCCGGCTTGGTAACCTTTACGCCACGCGAATGGTTACCAGGCCGGACTGCTGATTAGAAGGTCCCGGGTTCGATTCCCGGCGAAGCAGAAATTTGAATGATAAGTTTAAATTTCTGTTCTCGATCTGGGTGTTTGTGTTTCTGTCTTTGTGTGTGTCCATGGCACCCACGACATAGGGAAATTTTTTAATATTACTGTGGGTGTACTTACTGTGGGAGAGTGCAAAACGTTATTTATTTATTTCTTTAACCGGTAAAACACGACAAAGTCCTAATTTATACAGCACAAGATATTTCTACAAGCGAAATTTAAAGAAATGTCTCACAATTTCCTTTGTTTTTGGTGTCCCTAACCATTGTTCAAACTCACCGCGTATTCGAAAACTAGTCACGCGATGTCGGCATTGACAGAAATGTACGTGATATTTGATTTTTTTTGCTTTCCACTTCGGCTATCCATGGTTTGCGAAAAAGGGTTTAATATTAGAGAAAAAGGCACCAAAGTTTTTTTATTTTGAACGTGATAGTAATGTAATTTCTTAAAAAATATCGTCAATCGCGAAATCTTTATTTAATAGGAATTTGCCCTTACAGCCAAAACCAATATTCAAACACGATCAATTTTTGGATTCCGTACTAAATGGGTACTAACGGAACCCTATTACTAAAACTCCGCTGTCCGTCTGTCACAAAGCTGTATTGTCTAGTGCCACATAAACCGTTTTTTTTTCAATTTCGGCATCGCAAACTCTGTGCATACTGCCAGCATCTTTGCATCAAATTTTTGCCAGGTTCAATGAAACTGGACGAAGTAATAACAAAGTCAGTAAGTAAGTCGTCAGTAATCAGTCCAACATTCAAGTAAAGCGATGGCTACTTTACTAGAACGTGTACGATGGAATTTTGGAAGCAAGCAGAAAAAACATATTTTAGCACTGTTATTCTATTTCACAAACACTCGTGCACCGTCATTAATCTATCGAGCAAAATGCCATCAAATTTATCCGATATAACTCAAAAATACACTAAGAACATGAAAATAAAACAGGAGCACAACTTGTCCTTTCAGACTTCCCGCCAAAACTCCCCACACAAACCGTTACTGCTAGACAGTTGAAATTTCCACAGATAATGTATTTCTGTTGCGTAGATACTAAACAGAATTAAGTAATTTTTTAAGGGGGGCTCTCATACATCAAACGAGATTTTTGCATCAGTTTTTTGCCAGTTTCAACGAAGTAATAACAAAGTCAGTAAGTAAGTCGTCAGTAATCAGTCAGTCTAGTCAGTCCAACATTCAAGTAAAGCGATGGCTACTTTACTAGAACGTGTCCGATGGAATTTTGGAGGCAAGCAGAAAAAACATATTTTAGCATTGTTATTCTATTTCACAAACACTCGTGCACCGTCATTAATCTATCGAGCAAATGCCATCAAATTTATCCGATATAACTCAAAAATACACTAAGAACATGAAAATAAAACAGGAGCACAACTTCTCCTTTCAGATTTCCCGCCAAAACTCCCCACACAAACCGTTACTGCTAGACAGTTGAAATTTCCACAAATGTATTTCTGTTGCGTCTATAACAACAGATACTAAACAGAATTAAGTAATTTTTTAAGGGGGGCTCTCATACATCAAACGAGATTTTTTACCGTTTAAAGATAAAATAAGTACGAAACCCTTCGTGCGCGAATCTGACTTGCTCTTGACCGGTTTTTCAACCTATCACAATTAAAAAAGCGAACACATTCCTTATGATAAATCTTTCAGGAACTAGTCTATTAATGAATTTCTATTAACTAAAACTCATTCTAAATTCAATACTTGACTCCGAAAACATGGCAAATACATATATTGCTATTTAATTACTGAAACCATATTATATGCATCCCGCCACTGGACACTGGTCTCTTCCCATTATTATCGGGGAGGTCTGGAACACCACGCTGCTCCAATGCTGGTTGGCGATTCAATTATTGAAAGGAAAAAATAAGGTATTTATCGAAAAATAATACCTATTAGCTTAAATATGGGGTTGGTGTATTAAATATATAATATACCAACCAACCCGCATTGGAGCAGCGCCACGGAGTAAGCTACAGGCCTCCCCAATAATGGGGAGAGACCTGTACCCAGCAGTGAGACGCAGAAAGGGTTGCAGACAGCTTAAATAACCAACAAGTTTAAATTGGTTGAAACTTATATTACACGCATGCTTAAACTTTAAAATTGCAAATCGCTTGTATAATGAGCGAAGTATTGTTTTATCGTGAGCTGTTAAAAGTTTAAAGCAAAGCGAGATACTTTGCAAATAATGGCGTTTGAAAATGAATATAAGATAAAGTGTTAGATATTGTAGCGCAGACCCTGTAGCTTCGGGATTAAGAATAGAGCTATGGTATCCCCTGCCTGATCGTAAGAGGCGACTAAAAGGGGGCTTCCGGGGATGCGGACGGTGAGAGTCGGAGCTTGACCCGTCCAGCTAGCAGCCCCGGGAGGGACGGCGGTGTATGCGTGGCCGCATGCCGCCGTGAACACCTGAAGTTGCAGGAGAACACATCTGCTCTCCCGAAGATGGGCCCGTTCTGGGGCGCCGCGCGTGGGTCCTCCCAGAACGGGCCCATCTTGCTGGCCGGTGCGTTCCAATGGAGATCCCGGAGTCCTCACAAACGCAGAGGCAGGCCACCGAGGGGGCTTTAGTGCGGTCAAATCCCACATAACCCGGTATCCTCTCCCAAGGTGTCGGGTACCTTTTGAAGGTTTCCCCCCTGATACCAAAAAAAAAGATATTGTAGCGCGCTTTACTTCAAGTAAAATACTAATACATGATTAATTTGAACAGAATTTGCTATTGTTGTCGGGATGAAACCTTCAAAAGGTAAGGTACACGTCCGTATTATCGTCAGTTTTTGACTGTCCTACGATATCACAAAAAGTATATATTTTGGGCCTTTTTCTTAAGAATGACTAGTACTAGTACGCTGACGACATTGTGGACATTTACATTATCAGCAGCTTGGGAGAGGTAGGTGGATATATGCCGTTCGAAAACCCGCGTTGGTCTGCCTCAGCGCTTGAGGAGGAGTCCAGAATCTCTAGTAGGACGCTCCGGTGTTCTCCGTACAATGTGCTTCGAGATCTCCTTTGGAACGTGCCTCCAAAGGGCCCATCTTATAATGAGTCCCTGAAAAATAAGTTTTTTTAATGTCATATATTGTCAATTTGTCACAACAAATGCGAGTAGGACTCGCTCAGGAATGGTTCCGTACCATTATCCATGGCTCCAACAATCCTTTTTGCGTCCCACTGTTGGGCACGGGTCTCTCCCCATTATTGGGGAGGCCTGGAGCTTACTCCACCACGCTGCTCCAATGCGGGTTGGTGGAGATGCGGGTTAGTGGCCAACCCGCTATCGGATGTTTTTCAAACTGCCCATAAGGCCTCCGACAAGGTTTAACGACTGTAATCTATCGACAACAACCGGGACTGACGGCTTAACGTGCCTTTCGAAGCATGGAAACGCGCATGAAATTTTTTGCCACTAGCAGTCACTCATCTCACACCCGACCGCGCCCGTTTGGCTTAGTTGCACAGATCGTTTCCGTTCTACGTTAACCGCCGGGCCATGCACGCTTCGTATCCATAAGAAAACACGTAAAAAAAACACTTTTGTTGTATGGGAACCCCCCTTAAATATTTATTTTATTCTGTTTCGAGTGTTTTTTTTTTTTGTTATAGCGGAAACAGAAATACGAAATGTGTGAAAACTTTAACTGTGTAGCTATTATGGTTCGTAAGATACACCATGCTGACAGTCAGACGGATAAATAATAATAAATAAATAAATATGTTTGGACAATTTATTCACACAATGCCATCTGATTCCAAACTAATCAGAGCTTGTACTATGGTAATCAGAAAGCTGATAAACATACTTATATACTTACTACCATACTTATTATAGATAAATTAACACCCAGATACAGAACAAATAGTCATGTTCATCGCACAAATATTTGTCCTGGGTGGGAATCGAACCCACGACCTCACGCTTCGCAGTCGGCTCACCACCCACTCTCTCTCCCATTACGCCACGGGGACTGTCGGAGCCGGAGGATGGACGGACATCGGAATCTTTGTAATAGGGTTCCGTTTGTACCCTTTAGCTAAGGAACGCCAAAAAATAAGCCTCAGCTGAGAAACGTCAGTATAGTGCAACCAAAAAAAAATCGAGTGAACTAAAAATATGCAGAATGTGCGAATATGCATGCACTATAGTTTTTTTTTTTTTACCAGCACGAAAGCAAAAAGGTTACCTTTGAATGCATTTATTTTGGCGGGAAGCGACGCAGACAGTAAAGTCGAACGCAAAGAGAGGAAAACTGGGAATATGTTATGTACACGTAGAACTTTATTTTCATATCCATAAAAATATATAAAACTATTCCATACTAGTACTAGTAATAGTTAATTAATCTGTGACGCTTTCCCGCTTTAACCATTGAACCAATTTTAATGAAATTTGGAACACGGATAGAATGGTCCTTGGGAAAGGACATAGGATTGTGTTAATCCTACGGGAACCTTTAAGTAAAAATATTTTAAGTTAATAATAGATTTTTTCGCATTATATGCTATAATACAAATATGAAAAAAAAATCACTTAAATTTTACATCATATTTTATGCGAAAAAAATAGGTAGTCAAACGTTTCTAACTAATTTAACATTTCCAACTATTTCACGTCTCGTGCGTTTCTAACAACTAATTTTAAAGATTCCTAAAAAACTTTATTTGGATCATCTTTATGATCATACGAGTAGCTTAACTTTCTAGAAATGGGCACTGACTTCCCTCCTTATATTGAAAACAACCAACATAAAAATTGATACCATGAATGAATAGGGTCTTGGACACTATGCACATCAAAATTCAAAATCCTTACCTTAAAAAGGTTGCACTAAGTTGCAATATAATTGTTTATTCTTTTTTATACATGATTTTTATTACCACTGAAATCAATAATAATCTTAGACTAAGAATAATGTACTTACGTAAATGAAGTCAATTGACTACATATGATAGTGACGTTTTGACAGCTCATTAAAAGTATCTCAATTGACTTAGTAGTCCAAGACCGGATTAAGCTTAGAAAACGAGTGATGGGCAAATCGTCGTCTTAGTTGGTTTTCGCCGTACATCTAATACGAGTAATCAGATTCCCTTTGTGCCTAATGAAAACGAACTCGCCCCTATATCAGCGGAATAAGAGAATTAGCCTCGCTGAGTAGGGCGGTAATCAAGGCTTCCTTGTTAGCTTTTGTCTACAAAGCAACATGGCTGACGTAATGGCGGCAAATGGAGCTACGATTTTTGCACTTATTCTTGTCGGGTCACTTTTTCTTACATGGAAGTATAAGAAAAGCTATATTTGAGCCAGATTACCACCTTTTTTGGTATCGAAGGGGAAACTTACAAAAGGAACTCGGAATCTTGGAAGAGGATACCGGGTTATGTGGGATTTGTACCGCTCTAAATACCCTTCGGTGGCATGCCTCTGCGCTTGGGGAGGACTCCGGGATCTCCAGTGGCACGTACCGTTTCCCTCCACGCGCGGCGCCCCAGACCACGCACACACCGCCATCCTTCCCGGGGCTGTTGGCTGGATGGATCAAGCTCCCACTCTCACCACCCACAACTCCGGAAGGTCCCTATTAGTCTCCTCTTACGATCTGGCAGGGGATACTGTAGCTCTTCTATTCTTAATACCGAAGCTACAGGGACTTCCAGATTACTAAACCTATGTAAGTAGTAAAATTTTACTGCAACTTGTAACTTCGGGATAGACAAGAACATGCACATAAATACCAATCTCTGCTTCACCGGGAATCGAACCCTCAACTGGCAGTCCGGCATGGTAGCTGTTGCGCCACACAGGTCGTCAAACAATAACTAAATACTTTTTTATTTGCTTAGCCATAAAGCACATGCCTTGGTTGTTAATTATAATATATCATGACTAGCTGACCCCACGAACTCCGTATCGCCCACTAATACGGCTATACAAAAAGTAGTGGTTGGTGGTAGGAGGGTAAAAATTAAGGACTAAATGTATTTTTTAACGCTACACCATAAAATAATTCCAAAAAAAATTGTCCATAAATATTTTTTAAGGGTGAACCACCCTTAATACTAAGGGGTATTAAAATTTGTTATAAACCTATTCTCATACCTACTAAATATACATATTAAAATTCATCAAAACCAGTAAGCCGTAGGAGTATAAACACTAAAACTGTGATAGAAGAATTTTATATATTAGATAGATTATGTATTAATAAATTTTATCAATTATCTATACAAACTTTTAATGCAATTATTTTTGAACCAATACAATTTAAATTTTATTGATTAATACCACATACTCAGTATCAATCAACTACCCGATAGCCTCCAAGCTATATCTGAATGTATCCGAAAGTGATACGAGAATTGCGAACAATAGTTGAACATGTAACGGAACTTGTAGTGCCCGAAGCGAAACAGACGGTAAATTTAGACCACTGTAAGCAAATTACTTCAACCAGTTTTTAATAGCAAAGTTTGTTTGGAATTCGATGGAGTAGTAAAAGCAATGTTATTTATGCAGCAAATCGATAATGATAAAATAAGTATAACAGTTTGTTTTCTTCTATATCTTTTTTGAAGTGAATAGGTACTTCTTTAGCGGCGTTGTGCACTTTTTTTGGGGTGGGTAAAAAATGAAAAACTCGCGCCAGGACACGTGGCCTGATCGTATATTCGTAAGACTGAGCTGTGGTGACAGCTGATGACGGCCCGACTGTCTATACTTGTAAAATTCGTTTATATCAAGTACCTATTTAAAATATGGACATTGGAAAAAGTGCATCCATTAATGAAAAAAGTGACGAAGAAATAGTGAATGAAAATAAGTGAGTACTTTATAAAAATACTAGATGAAACCTACTGAAAATACTAGATGAAAAATGATACCGATAATAAAAGCAACTCGTGGGAAATTATTCCCTAACCATTCCAAAATATCAAAAATGCACAACTTTCACTTACTACCGGAGTGCAGCCCGTTTTTTTTTTCAATCCTCTTTATGTCCCACTGCTAGGCAGGTTTCCTCTCGGAAGTGAGAGGAATATAAGCCAGAGTCCACCACGCTGTTCAAATACGGATTGGCTCGTGAATATCATGACTTCAAGAAATTATTAGTAACTCTCAGGCATACACGACGATGGCAAAAATCGTAATTAAATATCGCAATGTTTTTCCCGCATCGTGGAGCAGCGATAAATACGCACATACCCAATTTATTTGACAGTGATACGCGCCCGGATTTAAGCTCTGTATCTCCGTGCAGCAAGATGATGTCTTTACCGCTAGAAAACCGTTCCATGCTAGAACGAGTTCCATAAGGGAGTATTTAAGGCCCACTACTATTTTAAATTTCTTCAATGATTATCGAAAAACCATTACATAAACACCCAATGACACTTTTATCAAATGACAGCAAGTTCACGAAAGTATGATTTACAAAAGTAAACCCTTGAAAAACAGAAGTAAATGACTCCCTAGTTAGAAACTTGAATAGACTTATGATTCATAAGTCTATTCAAGTTTCTGTTATGAAACAACCTTAGCTTTAAAAAATAAACGTAAATAAAATTAATTTCAAACTATACCCTCAATTATCAGCTACTTATAAGTAAAACCGAAATAACAAAGATTTTGGGGTTATATGCTGAAATGTAATCGGTTACTCAAAGCAATACTTATTGTACATTGGATCATTTCCCGCAACGTATGTTTACAGCTACTGCGGGAAACTCGCCGAGAGTTAGTACTCGTTGACTTTTATAGCAGTTTTTATTCGCCGCGAGCTCAGCCGCGAGCAGCTCGGCTCGGCTAGCGTCCTGCCAACTTGTAACTAAGCTCTGGGTGGAATGCGGACTCTAACTTAAGGACGTAAGGTTGGCTTTGGCGAACCAAGGTTTTCTGGGTGTTGAGATAACGTGGTTTTCTGTAGTGGAGCTACTTACGGTATGCCTGTAGGTGAAATAGTGAAGTGTTAGTTGGTTTTCTTAAGTTTGCTGCAGTTCAGTGAAACGAGCAATATGTGAATGTGTTCACGAGTCGTTCTCGAACTACGAACTGTAACAAGTGGCAGTTTCCTTGAATTTTAACTTTTTTTTTGATATGGGGGAAACCTCCAAAAGTTACCCGCACCTTGGGAGGGGATACCGGGTTATGTGGGATTTGACCGCACTAAAACCCCTCGGTGGCTTGCCTCTGCGCTTGGAGAGGACTCCGGGATCTCCAGTGGAACACACCGGCGTCCTCCATGCGCGGCGCCCCAGAACGGGCCCATCTTTGGTTTCTGTGAGTTGTTATTAAAACAAATAGGGCTATTTATGAAACTTACTGAACACAAAGCACATAGTTACTAACTTATTTTCAGTCAGTTATAAAGGTAATATTTGTACTTTTGACAACGCGCAAATTACTTTTTACCAATGTCGTAAATGATTGGTTTACGCGAGTAGCAAGGTTATTAAGGTTGAGTAAAATACATACTTCAAAGTCGTTTTTAAGTCAGTGGAAGAGTTTTGACGCCATTTCTTTACCAAAAACCCGGCATCACGCATGGTCTACATGAAAATTAAAATGTAAAATCTGTTTCTCAAATCATTACTTAATGAAGGTTTCCCGCAACGTATATTTACAGCTACTGCAGGAAACTTGCTGAGAGTTTGTGCTCGTTGACTTTTATAGCAGTTTTTACACGCCGCGAGCAACTCGGGATGCGTCCTGTCAACTTGTAACTACGCTCGAAACGTAGTTCCTAGGTGGAATGCGAACTCTAACTCAAGTAAGTAGGGTTGGTTTTGGCGAAGCAAAGTTTTCGAGTTGTTGGGGTAAAGTGGTTTTCTGTAGAGGAGTTGATTACGGTAATATCTGAAGGTGAAATAGTGAAGTGTTAGTTGGTTTTCTTGAGTTTGCAGTTCAGTGGAGCGAGCAGTATGTGAATGTATTCACAAATCGTTTGCTAAGTATATACACTAAATTTCAACGTTTCCTTAAGTTGTTATTGGAAGAAAAACAGGGCTATGTGTGGAACTTACAGAACACAAAGTAGGTACCTACTGAATCTTTTTGAGTAAAGAAAATTTATATTAATTTCACTTGGGAAACCCCTAAAAATTACAAGATATCATAAACGACAAAGATTACATGGCGAAATAAAACATAAAATATCGTTTGAAAAAAAAAGATATTTTATAATTTATAATTTCACTTACTGAAACGTAATCGGCAACTCAAACCATTACTTACTGTGATTACATTGGATGATTTTCCGCAACATAGGTTTACAGCTACTGCGGGAAACTGGCTGAGAGTTAGTGCTCGTTGAGTTTTATAGCAGTTTTTACACGCTGCGAGCTGCTCGGGCTCGGCTAGCGTCCTGCCAACTTGTAACTACTCTCGAATCGAGCTGGGTGGAATGCGAACTGTTACTCAAGTATGTAGGGTTGGTTTTGGCGAAGTAAGGTTTTCTGGGTGTTGTGATAACGTGGTTTTCTGTAGAGGAGTTGATTACAGTAATGCTTTAAGGTGAAATAGTGAAGTGTTATTCCGTTTTCTTGAGTTTGGTGCAGTTCAGTGGAGCGAGCAATATGTGTATGTATTCCTGAGATGTATTCACGAATCGTTTGCGAATTACGAACTGTAACAAGTTGTAGTATTCGTGAATTTTTTTAGCTGAATTTTTATGCGTATAGCAAAATTTTGTCAAAGCAATAATTCACGGAAAAAATGGATATAGCTGTCGTACCAACGTATATTTAGAGTCGAACCATGTAAGTTACACGTACTTATACTAACAAGAAGTCTTACAACTTAAGTACCTAGTTATAATTTCATAAGATAGCCCAGGCTTGACAAACGATAGTGAACATATGTAGTATACATCTCGAACTCTCGACAAATGAAGCGTAGGCCAACCAGGTCGACCGTCGACGTGAAAAAAATTGCAGGAAGCAGTTGTATTCAGAGGGCGCTAGACTGAATGGAATGGCAAGGGGAAGCCTATGCAGCAATGGACCTGTAAAGATGATGGATGGAACCTGAAGCTACCCCTAAATAGTCCTCGTAGCTCGGAATGAAGAATAGGAGCTACGGTTTTCTTGCTTGACCACTACTATAAAAGGGTTTCCAGGCTCCAAAGTTGCGGACAGCTATCGTTACTATTCCTTCAATACACGTTCCGATATCTGTCCTCAGGTTCCGGGTACCTTTTGAACCTCCCCTGAGACAAAAAATGGATCATTTTAAAAGCTCTTCTTTTTGCACAAATCTGAACGGTACAAAATGCCGAGTTTTTAACTCCGCTGACCTACTGCCACCTACTGCCTGCTAAATTTTGAAGCGGAACTGCGAGTTATGCGATACACCTGTTTAGAATTTATCAACCGTACAGCGGCCGACTTTACGAGAGCCCAAAATATTGCACTATTTTAGAAGTCACTGACAGGCTAGAACCGCTCAGCTTGCGAAGAGACATAGGCTCGCTCTGCGTGTTCTACCGACTTTACTATGGTGAGTGCTCCGAGGAACTTTTCAAACTCATGCCTACATCACCATTCCATGATTATACCACCAGGTGAAGGTTAAAGTTCCACCGGCACCATCTGGACTCGTGGCGGTCCTCCACAGTCCGCTTTACACGCTCCTTTTTACCACGGACGTGCAGGTTATGGGACAACCTTCCAGCTGTGGAATTCCCAGTGGACTATAACATGGGGTTCTTCAAGAAAGCTGTAAAAAGAGCTCTCCTCCAAAGCCGGCAATGCTCGGGTGGCTCCCCTGGGGTTGCCCGTGTCCATAGGCGACGGTGATCGCTTAACACCACGCGGCCCGTCTGCCTTTTTGTTCGGTTTACATATAGAAAAAAGTCCTTTTTCATGTTGATTCTGGGTGTAGGTACTACAACCTCTTGGTTCTCTATTAGTACTATCTCAGTACTAAGAATATAAGCTGTGGAATTCCCTGCTTGATTGCCACTTAAAAAGGCTTCCGGGGTTGCGGATGCCTAGAGTGGGAGCTAGAATCAGCTACGAGCCAACATTACTGAGTATCTCACCAAAGGTGCCCGGTATTGTTTACACCTATATAGATACATTTTTTTATTTCAATGGAGTGGCAAACGAAAATGCAGGCCGCGTGATGCGCGCAGTTCAGTGATCGCTGCAGCCCATAGATATCTACACACAACCTCAAACAAGCATAGGTAAGTCTTGCCTAAGATCGTATGCAGTTGTGCTGCTACTTCGGAAGCTGATGATTGCCTCATGTAAGTCAAGCCGGCAACTGCAGCTCTCCACTGGAACACAATAGAATTGATTCACGGCAAAAGAAGGTGCAGCGGAGGCGCTTCCTAAAAGTAAACCTTATTTTGGTATCGGGGGGAGGGGTACCTTCAAAAAATACCCGGCCGGGTTATGTGGGATTTGTACCGCACTAAAACCCCCGCGGTGGCCTGCCTCTGTGCTTGGTGCACGCACCAGTGTTCTCCGCGCACGGCACCCAGTACGGGCCCATCTTCAAGAGAGCAAATATATGCTTTCCTGCACCTTCAGATGCTTACGGCATGCAGTCACGCACACTCCACCAATCTTCCCGGGGCCCACTCTCACCACACGGAACCCCGTAAGCCCCCTTTTAATCTCCTCTTACGTTCAGGTAGGGGATACCGTAGCTCTATTCTTAATCCCGAATCTACAGGGACTAAAATTTCTACCACTGGCATCGGTTATTTAAATATGTAGATTCTCTCTAGCAAAAATTCAAACGGTACAAAATGCGGAGTTTTTAACTTCGCTGACCTACTGCCTGTTAAATTTTGAAGCAAAACTGCGAGTTATGTAAGACCCCTGTTTAGAATTTATCAACCGCAAACAGTGGCCGACTTTACGAGAGCACTAAATATTGCACCAATTTCGAGTTTTTGAAACTCTTTTTCATTTCGATTCTGTACTTGTAGCAGCAGCCTTTTGATTAATTGACTTTTTTAAACATATTTTTATCGATTGTAGATAGCGCTATAACCTACTCAGCCTGCTGTACCTCGAATGCAGTTTTGTTTCCCATACATGGTACCTCTCAGTAAATTTAGGTAACTCCTATTTAGAGCATTCTTCCTCAACCTGTCAAAATTCCTTGCTATAAATAAAACTCAACCAGGCCTTTTTTTTGGGTCTGCTGGCTGGACGGATCGAGCTCCCACTCTCACCGCCCACAACCCCGGAAGCTCCCTTTTAGTCACCTTTTACGATCAGGCAGGGGATACAGGGCTAACCGACGAAAAACAAAAATATATTTCTCGCTTAGAAATGCTTTAGTGTGAAACACATTCGAACCATGGAATCCCTACCACCTGAATAATAAATTTGCCAGCCGATCTACCGTATCAGTAGATCGTCTCATCCGTACGAGAGATATCGTTTGGAAAATTTAATTTTCGGTACATTGTGCCGAAACCTCTCCTGGGGTCGAACATGCATCACCCGTTATCGAGCCGGCCAATACATGAGATACGGCCATAATATCCTGAGGTGCAGACTATATATTGCGGGGTCATCGGCCTTGGAGTAGAAAAATTAAAGAGGGAATTTTACTTACGGGCAGAAAATTTTGCGTTTATTTGTAACTGATTTGGACGCAAAATTATTATTTATTTGTTACTTCTCCTTTATTTATTGTTTATAAAAACAAAGAGGCTTAACCTGCAAAGTGCAAAGCACTATGTGTAAAAATTAAGAAACTTTTTGCAAACAGTTATAAAGTCATTTACACTATAAATAAATATATCAACGTCTGGTATTGCAAGGACCAAGCGATTTATTAGGGCCGGTGCCGAACAATGAGGAGCTGCAACTATGCGTCGCGTGCGCACTGAGCGCTCCGCACGCGCTCCGCCAGCAAGCGGTTAGGTTATGTGTATAAAAATAAATAAATAAACGTTACACACTCATAGCCCCACAGTAGGGTAATTAATACCTTGTGTGGTGGGTACCGTGGACACATACAAAGAGAGGAACACAAAGACCCACACCGAGAACAGAAATTTAAACTCATCATTCAAATTTTTGTTTTGATGGGAATCGAACCCGGGACCCATCGATTGGCAGTCTGGCATGGTCCATGCGGCACGCGGGTCACGCTCTCATCTTGCTTCAGAAGCCTTTACACTTTATTTTGACTCCATACTTGAACGTTTTGTCACACATTCAAATAAATAATATTACGTCTTTATTTACTTGAAAGAGATTTTTGAAATTCCTGCGATCAAATATATATCGTTTATCGTTTTACATCAAGAATAATGATGGATAAGGTTTTATTCTGAATATTTTTATTACATCTGTTTTTTTGGCACGGCTATTATAAGCCCCACATTTTTCTAATAGGTCTAATCTAATGGGAAGGGTCAACTCTGCCTCAAGTAGACATCCGCACCACAGTAAGTTAAGCTTAGACTTGTATTAGTAACAGCGCCATCTACATGCCATTATATAAACTATAAAGAATAGATAAGGCATACTATACCATCACAATGCGAGAAAATGGGTTGCTAGTTCAACCAATTCAACCGGATGTTGTTTTGTCTACAAAGGTGTCGCTGATATACACAAATCTAGAGCATCAAATGTACTGACTCAAACGTCAAAGTCGACTATGTGATGCTCTAAGACACAAGTACTTCTTAATCTTAATAATTCTAGTATTTAGGCATTATGCAAATGTTTGTATACTGCCTTTTTATTCTTGGCAGCTTAACTGTAATGCAAATTTAAAAAAAACAATTCGTAGTAAACGGAACCTAGTTAAAGTACTAAACGAAAACTTATTTTCAATAGCTTTTTATTTTGGATCTATTTGTAAGTAAGTATATATTACCAACAATTTACATAACGCATTAAACAATCGTGTCGACCCTGATAGCGTAATGGTTACCATGTCACACTGTCAATCAATAGTCCTGTGTTCGATTCCGAAGCAGAAATTTGAAATAAAAAAAATGAATATTAGTTATCGATCTGGATGCTTATAATATTTCTTGCTGTGGGGCTAGGATGTAGTGCTATTTTTTATTAGGGTTCCGTACTCAAAGTGTAAAACGGGAAGTCGGCGTTCTGTTGGCTGAAGTTGGCCACGGCTTATTCCAGTCTCACTCAGCATATACTTGTTTCGCCGGGAATCTAACCTAGAACTATCCGGTAGTCCGGCATGGTAACCATTGCGTCACAAGGGTCGTCAAAATACATAGTTGCGGTAAATAATCTTGGTACTTGCAAATTTTTCGTGTAAGGTAATTAAAAAACAATTTATAATAAACGGAAGTTACTTTATAATCCTTATTCATAAAATTTGCAACATTGTTATATGCCTATTTTAACAAAAAAATGTTTGTCTTCTTTTAACACGTAAGCAAGTAACGTTATTGACAAGAACGATATAAAAAACATTTTAGTTAAAATAGGCTTATACCACTGTTGCAATTTTTATGCAAGTATATGCAACAATTTATTTTCAATACCTTTTTATTTTGGATCTACAGGTAAGTATATCTACACAGTCAATATTTAACGGTGTCGACCCGGATAGCGAAATGGTTACCATGTTACACTACCGATCAAGATTCCTGGGTTCGATTCTCGGCGAAGAAAAAATTCTGTTTTTATATCTCTATCATTCTGTATGTCCATAGTATCGTAGCCCCGAGTGTTATTTCTGACTTAAATAATTAAAAAAAGTGTCAGTACAAGCGTGTTACGTATACCTATTTTATAATTTAAACAGGAAGACAAAATATATAATAAATGCAGGTATCGCCGCGTCGCAGCCTTGTATAGGCAAGATATCGTGTTCGAGGTTCTGCTGACACAGGACTACGGCGCGTGGGAAAGAAGAGGCCCGCAGCTGCACAGACATTCCGGTCTAACATCGATCGCGAATCGTTAGTTTTTAAGATAATTATAATGTAGATTCTAATAATTAAAGTAAAATAGTTTAGTAAAACTATTAGTTTTCATTTCGCACCCTGCTGCGACCGCCCTAAATGTAAGTAGCGCCTAAACAAAGTGAGGACAGCAGGTAATGATGCGAGGGGTAGGGTTGACATGGGTTCCACCGTTGTATCTGCAATAGTCCTCGGTGCTGTTGAAGTGCAGGTAGTCGGTGATCTGCAGGCTGAAGTTGGTCGGTCCCTGTAGCGAGTCCTCCCCAAGCGCAGAGGCAGGCCACCGAGAGGGTTTTAGTGCGGTACAAATCCCACATAACCCGGTATCCTCTCCCAGGGTGCTGGGTACCTTTTTAAGGTCCGTCCGTCCCCCCGATACCAAAGAAAAGGCTGAAGTTGTTCACGGCTTGGTCCAGTTTCGAGATGCGGCGATCGCGACGAGTTTCGGAACCATCCGATCGGCAGTCCGGCATGGTAACCGGGTCGTCAAATTACATAGTTGCGTTAAATAATCTTGATACTTTTTTAGTATGATAAATAAATAAAAAACAATTCATAGTAAACATTTTTATATCTAAACAGTCAAAATTTTACATAACACGTAGAACAATCGTGTCTTTATTTTGGTTCTATAAGTATCTATACCTACAGTTAAATACATCTGATCATAACACGTTGAGAGCAATAGTTATATCATAGTGCCAATCGAGGGTCATGGGTTCGATTCTCTAGCCGGAAATTTGAAAGATTAGATTATATAACAAATTATCGAGCTGTATATTTATATTTTTGCCTTTGTGTATGTTTATAGTATCCTAGTGAGGGGCTATGAGAGTAAACCGTAAATTTTTTTGTACAGGTTATAGACCTATTAGTTTTATCTGCATAGTTTTAACTGTAAAGTTAAACTGATCAGTTCAATTGTATGTGTGTCGGCTAGAATAAGAACCATACAGTTAATCTGACAGTAGAAGTGTGCTTAAGTACCCAAATCATCAAAGCATCAGTACAAGCGTCTAAACAAAGTGAGGGCAGCAGCAGAGGTCATGATGAGAGCGGCAGGGTTAACATGGGTTCCACCGTTGTATCTGCAATAGTCCTCGGTATTGTTGAAGTGCAGGAAGTCGGTGCTCTGCAGGCTGAAGTTGGCTACGGCTTGGTCCAATTTCACTCGGTCTGTATCCTTGAGATGCGGCGAGCGTGACAGCTTCCATAGCTCATCTGTAAAAAAAACACCTGTTATTCATGTTTGAGCAGCGATGGCCAAGTGGGAAAATCATGCGGTCTTCGACGCGACCGATCCCGGGTTCAAATCCTCGGCGCGCAGCTCTCGCATTTGTAATGTGCACATTTATCGCTGCTCCGCGGTGATGGAAAATATCGTGATATTTAATTGATTACGATGTTCTACATCCCCGTGCATGCCTGAGAGATATTCATAATTTCTCGAAAGCATGACGTCCACCAATCCGTACTTGGCCAGCGTGGTGGATTATGGCCTAAATCCCTCTTAATTGTGAGAGAAGACCTGTGCCCAGCAGTTGGACATAAAAAAGGGTTGAGAGAAAAATTCATGTTTTCACATGACTGTGGCCCTGCGGCTGGCATAAAACGCAGGCGATCTGCGCAACTAAGCAAAGCTTTTAGAAATATGGATGGATCAAAAATGCTAAACTATCGTAAAAGTAGTACAAGGAAAAAGTGGATATGTTACTTTAAGCTTATCTTCGGAGAATCCTCGGCTTTTCTAGTAAGACCCAAGATTTCATGTTCTTTTTTCTTCAGAACGATAATTTCGAAGCAGTTCGGATTTTTTCCATTTTTTTTCAACCTTTTTTATGTCCCACTGCTAGGCACAGGTCTCCTCACAAGTGAGAGGTATTTAGGCCATAGTCCACCACGCTGGCCAAGTGCGGATTGGTGGACGTCATGCTTTCGAGAAATTATGAATTTCTCTCAGGCATGCACGGGGATGTAGAACATCGTAATCAATAAAATATCACGATATTTTCCATCACCGTGGAGCAGCGATAAATCCGCACATTACTAATTTCTTTGTAAGAGGTGCGCGCCGAGGATTTGAACCCAGGATGGGTCGCGTCGATGACCGTGGCTTTTTACCACTCGGCCATCGCTGCTCATTTTCCATTACAGAATGGTAAATATTAGGTCAAACAGACAATCTTAAGATACACCCTAGACCCAGGCTTATACAGTTACGAATTCAAAAAAACATTCTATCTTCACCAATATTATAAAGAGGAAAGATTTGTTTGTTTGTTTTGAATAGGGTCCAAAATTATTGGACCGATTTGAAAATTTCTTTTACAATTAGAAGCCGACATGATCATTAATGAACATAGGCTACTATTTACCGCGGGAAAATGCTTCGTTCCTACGGGAAAACGGATAATAGGATCAAAACTGTTGAAGCAACTGGATAAACGCCTATGATTTTAATATAGCATTTTATCGTCTTACGTCGTGTTTTGGAATAGCACATAGGCTATTTTATCCTACCCTTAAAATCTGTAATAAAATAAGATGGAGTCATCACGTACCAGGTTTTCTTTTCATTGTTTTGAATAAAAGAGCACTGTACCTGCTGAACCACGATGTTGCGGGTCAGTGGAGAAGCTGATTAGTGGCCAACCCCTGTCGGATGTTTTTAAACCGCCCATAACATGGCTTCAGAACGTCCCCCATCGTACATAAAATCACGCCCTTTTCGTTCAGCTGCATTGACAGCGTTATAAAGTACCTTTTCTGGATAAAATCTTAATAATAGGAAATATGAAATGATTGAAATGAATGAAACGAATGAAAATAAAAATAATTTGTTTGCGCAAATATTGGTATTACAAAAGTTGTTCTATGTACATTTATTAGTTCGCCTAAATATGGCTCAGCGAGGTATGCAAGTTTACGTATTTATTGATCAGGACAATAAGACAATAATCAATCAATAAAATTACTTATAACTAAATTTATTATAACTGAAGACAACGTTGATTTTATTTTATTTTGCGTTTTTTATTGTGATGTTTTATCAATTTTACTTTAATTAAAAAAGGTGTTTATTTTTATACGAGTTTTATATTTTTATCCGCTTCATCGGCTTTGGGCACCCAATTTACTGGATTTTTATACACTGAGAGGAAAAAAAACCGGCGGAAAAAAAACCTCCCAAGTTTTTAGTCCCGTAAACCCAAAACCGCTCACGAAATTAAAGTTCGTCGTTTAAAAATTCAAAGACCGAATAGTACGCTTTGCTTGCATGATTTTTTTATTGTATCAATCGATCCTATTTGGCATAGGGATCAAGGGTTCTTAAAGGATCGTATCGATTGGAGCACCTCTAAAGACAGAAATATGTATGAGCCAAAGGTAAACCTCACCGTGTAACGTTGAAAACGGCCCATACTAACAAAGCGAAAAAAAGCATCACCGAACGCGACGACTGAGTATACTATGGAAAAAACAAGTGATTTGCAATTTTAACCGTTAAAAACTGCGTTTAAGTATATAATTGTCGTATTTTTTTTCTTGTTTAGTTATAAGGGTTCTGAAAAAAATATTAAAACATTATTGAATAAAATAAAAAAATCATATTTCACATTTCCGTATTTCCTAGTTTTCGAAAAAAAAACTTTTTTTTTCATTTTGTCATTATTTGCAGTTTCCTAATTGAAATATATGTATACATTCCACGTTAAAATAAAATTAAGGCATATTCCCGAGGCAATTAATGGAAATTTTCAGTCCATCAAGACGTCGACAACGCCCCACGGTTCAGTGGTTGCGGCCTCCATCCGAGCAGAAAATTAGTTTTTGTGAGCTCTCCGCCATCCTATTATTCCTCAGGTCAAAAGCCCATTGCAAATCATCCGGAAATGTCAGGCCTTATTACGGAATATTAGTTAAGGATGAGAAATATTTTATCAAAGAAAATACTCTTTGTTGGTTTTTTACATTTTTGTATTGTGTTATATTCTATTTCAACCTTAGAGCATCAAGGTATGACTGGCATGACACCCGTCAGAGAGGAGTGGCTTTTACAGACTAACCCCTCGTCACAACGTCCATGCACAATGTGCCTTCTAGTTATACAACTAGTGTGTCTGTGTGTGTCGGTGTCAGTGTTGACAGTGTATAGAAAATGACGTTGTTCATTGAAATTGACATATTTAGAAACTTGTGGCCGCCCGCGACTTCGTCCGCGTGGACTTCGGTATTAGTCATAGCATGATGTTATATAGCCTAAAGACCTCGGGTGGCTCCTATGGGATTGCCCGTGTCCATAGGCGACGGTGATCACTTATCACCACGCGGCCTGTCTGCCTTTTTGTTCGGTTTATTTATAAAAAAAGCCTTCCTCGATAAATGGACTATCCAACACAAAAAAAATTTTTCAATTGGACCCAGTAGTTCCTGAGATTAGTGCGTTCAAACAAACATACAAACGAATGAACAAACAAACTCTTCAGCTTTATGTATAGATTAAAATAAAATATTGATTAATTACTGTCGACGTAAGGGAACTGTACGAAAAAGCGTGAACCCTATTTCATACAGTTTACCATATTATTGCCAGCTTATCTTATGTTGTTGTTTTTTTCTATGTATTATCTATTTTTATTTTCATTTATAAGTTTCATGTTATCATTTAAGGGACTGTAAATTATAAAACTTTAATACATTAACTGAAGTTTTCGATAAATCATCAACGATACTTCCAAACACTGATCGATAAATTATTGAAATGGACGTAACTTTTTTATTTGTGAGCCAATTTAAATAAAACAAACACTAAATGTTAATCCAAAAAATATACATCAGTGAGAACCGCATCCTGCTACGTTAAGCCGTTCCTGAGATTAGCACGCACGAACGAACAGACAAACAGACAATAATTCTAAAAATCATTGTTTTGGGTTCCATTACGCTAATAAATTGCCCTAGTGACAGTTTTTCTCAATTATCTTCAATGTACAGACACCGACTTGTTACAGATTTATTTATGTATAGATAGATGTATGCGTCTGTAGCGATGAAAGCATATTTGTGAATGTGTGACAAAACTAAAATGTGTGCGTTCTTCCCCCGCACCAGATTTGGCACTAAAATTGTGTATCGAAGCGAGGCGCTATGCCGTCTCTACTGAAGGGTGAGTCAGTAACTTTGATGCTCTAAGATTTCAACGAAATCTGATCGACTATGATTTTAGTAGTGATGTGAACTGCCAAGCGTTTAAAACTTTAGCACAGAAATCTGAAAGTTATAAACCCATTTAAAAATATTAAACTTACTCCGTAAAACTGTTCTACTTCAGCGTCAGCATGAAAACTAAACTTGTCATGCTGACGCTCGACACTGAGCGCTGTCAAGGTTACTCACACTAAACTGGTCGTGCTGACACTCGACACTGAGCGCTGTCAAGGTTACTCACACTAAACTGGTCGTGCTGACACTCGACACTGAGCGCTGTCAAGGTTACTCACACTAAACTTGTCATGCTGACGCTCGACACTGAGCGCTGTCAAGGTTACTCACACTAAACTGGTCGTGCTGACACTCGACACTGAGCTCTGTCAAGGTTGTAGTATCTAGAACAATGTGCGTCTTAGAATATTCATAGACGAACGAACGTCGTGAAATAGAACGTCTTTAAAAACGCTTATATTAGCTTGACCTGTATGTATGTATGTAACGGAATCTTTTAACTTCATTTTCACCTACTTCTATGCGTCTGATTAACTTGAAAATTCGCACAGGGGTCAAGGACCGATGACAATGCAATAGTATGAAAAAAAATCCAACTATATAATTTAAAAAAATATATAGATAATACAATAATTGATTACATTTATTTTCATTGCTATGTTAATATTAAGATATGATTAGATAGAAAAGGTGTGTCGTTTGGAATGACAATTTTCAATAATATAATGTGTACTTAGTTTAAAAAAACAAAAAAAAACGCTTTTGTGAAAATACGAACTAAAAAAGTAAAAAATAAGAAGAAAATGTATTTTACTGTAAAAAAAAGCGTGTCAATAGTATCTCAAAAAGCACCCCACGCTTTTTTTTATTTTTTATTTTAATACATTTTCTTCTTATTTTTTTACTTTTTTAGTTCGTATTTTCACAAAAGCGTTTTTTTTTGTTTTTTTTATACTAAGTAATTACCATTATATTATTGAAAATTGTCATTCCAAACAACACCTCTTCTATCTAATCATATCTTAATATTAACATAGTAATGAAAATAAATGTAATCATATTGTGTTATCATTTTTTTTGCTATCGGAACATGCATGGTTGGGCGATTGGTAAAGTTTGATAGTCATCTATTTGGTTAGTTGATTGATTTTATAATTCTTTTCTAATATGTATAGTGTCTCACTAACTTGAGCTCAAGGTAACAAAACTATAAATCAAAATTATGTAACATAAGTTAAAGATAATAGAGTTAGTAGTAGTTACTTATAGATTATTTGTCTACCTCTTCCTAGGGAAACGAAATTTTAATGACGTATCGTTTCACACACTCATAGTCCCACAGTAGGGTAGATACCTAGATGTACACAAAGACAGAAACACAAACACCCAGACCGAAAGCAGAGATTTTAAACTCTTCATTTAAATTTCTGCTTCGTCGGGAATCCAATCCGGGACCCTTCGATCGGCAGTCCGGCATGGTAACCATTACGCCACGCGGGTGTCAAATAATTTTGTATGACGATATAAAAAAGTCAGGTCAAGCGTCAATAGGACACTGAGGGGGTTTTATGTAGGTAAAATCCCACCCAGTATCTCTCTCAAGGTTATGTGGTGTTTCTCGTCTTAGTGCTATGCACTTAGCTCTGCTCATAATTTGAGAGGCCTGGAGCTTGATTGGTGAAAATACATAGTTGTAACGACACCACTTCAATCCTATAGTGCAGCAGACATGCAAACTTCTAGATGAATTTCAAAGCAAGGACCAAAAAATAGATATCTTTCATAATAATCTATCTGTCTTTAAAACTAAAATCTACAGTATATATATATATATATATATATATGCTTGTACCATCGACTCAATGCGACCCTGTATCGACCACTGTAGAACCGCGCGAGACTCCACCTCGGTGGAATTTTTATAAAGCCGATTACCCAATGCTCTACTCGATGCTAGCAAGTATCGATTGAGGTCCCTTATATAAGATGCAAGATGTAGATGATATGGTCTATTACCTATGCAAATATTTACTTCATACTACTACATACTGACCCTTTCTATCGCAGATAAAACCGCGGGTCAAGCTAGTCTATACATCTGCTATACAAATAAATAAAATTGGAGTGTCTGTAATATTAAAATAACTGCTTTTTACTACATACATATGAATGTTTATAAGGTACATCAAAATAACATTTTTACACAATTTTTGTCTTTCTGTCTGTTTATCTGTCTGTATGTTTGTTCCGGCTAATCTCCGAAATAGCTGGACCGATTTTGACGGGACTTACACTGGCAGGTAGCTGATGTAATAAGGAGTAACTTAGGCTCCATTCGCTTCTTCCACTAACGAATCAATATCACAAAGACTGCCTGTCGCTCAAAGTATGGGTTTCAATTAGGACATGAAATCGGCGGAGTATATTCACGTCGTACTGACCCTTTCTATCGCGGATGAAACAGTGGGCCAAGCTAGTCAATAATAACAGTGGTGGTGATAAAATGCTTACAAGTACTGCTTCCATCGGAGTTATTGTAACAGGCGAACACGACGGCGTAGTGTTCGTAGTTCACGTCCAAAAAGGAATATGTTTCCACTCTGCTATCTGGAAATAAGAAGACAATTTAAACATTAAGGTCTTACGATCTAAGAATTGAACATCCTATACCGAAAGAGGATTTTGAAGTGCCTAACTACATATATTTTCAATGTCCATACAAATAAATAAAATTGGAGTGTCTGTTTGTAATATTTAACTAGATGCATATGAATGTTTGTATGGTACATATACCAAAATAATATTTTTTACATTTTTTATCTGTCTATCTGTCTGTCTGTTTGTTCCGGCTAATCTCTGAAACGGCTAGACCGATTTTGACGGGACTTTCACTGACAGGTAGCTGATGTAATAAGAAGTAACTTAGGCTACTTTTATTTTGTCTGTCTGTCTGTTAACAGAGGGTTTCAGTAGCTTATTTAAGGAGAGCTTAGAATGATGCAAATCTGGGTCTAGTATTGTACTCATTATGATAGAGCTACACGACGGCGGTGCACCACGGTGGTTACCTACAGCATATAGGTAATAATGGATCGAGGACTTCATACACACTGCTGTAGGTAATTTTAAATAAAATAAGGAACAAATTTGCGGAATAAATTCTCTTCGTGCTAATGATCCTTTCTAACGCGGATGAAACCGCGGGGCACAGCTAGTTTTCAATAAAGGCATCACAAACTCTGTGCATATTGCCAGCGTCAAGTATAATTTTTGCATCACTAATGCCCGTTTTCACTAGCTACGAACAAGGGAACGCCTTACTTAGTAACTCCTAATTTAGGGCAATGCTTAGCATTAAGTTCCGTTTTACCAATCGATGTTTAATAGAAAGAAAGAAGAAAGAAAAAATATTTACTTCATATTAGGAATACAAAATATTCGCTTAATGAATGTCATTTTTTCCCGGTCATCGCCTTTAAGTGCCCGTTTGGGCTAGATGTTGAGCTGAGAGAAAAAAGGCGGCGGAAAAAAACTCCCAGCACTCTTTTAAAAAAACAGTACATAATAATATATTTGAGATAACAGAATGGCTATGGGTCGATAATGGTCACACGTGACAGCTGATCGTGTGAGACACCATCAAGGTTTAGTCCTATCTTATAATAGGTTTGTCCTATCTTATAAGTAGCCTAGTTTTTTAACTGTCTTGTGTTTGACAGGTAGGAACAATTTATATGGGGAAACTACTTATAAATAAATAAAACAATCTCCAGTGGAAAAAAATTGTGAATCTAAACCATCCTCGAATCCACATGACCCACACAAAAAAACTCATTTAAATCAGTTGAGCCGTTAAGGAGTTAACTATCAACACAGGTACAGAAAAATTATATATATAAAGAAAATATAACCCAAAAATACACCAAGAAAATGAAAATAAAGCACGAGCACTACAAGTCTCAATCAAGTTTTGTAGGTGGTAGAAACATAAGTAGCACCGCTGCACCCACTTCTGCCGTGAACCAACTCTATTGTGTTTCGTTGGAAAGGTGCAGTTGCCGGCCACACCTACATGAGGCGACCACCAGCCTCCGGAGTAGCAGCGCAACTGCATACGACCTCAGACAAGACCTTGTTTGATGTTGTATGTAGATGTCCATGGTCTGCAGCGACCACTTAACACCACGTGGCCTGCATGCTCGTCTGCTACTCCATTCAAATAATTAAAAAAAAAGTCCTTTCGGATATCCCGCCAAACTTCATGGTCGTCTGCTTTTAATGGAACAAATAAATAAAACACAGTTTGGACATAGGCTATTCCACGCGGGCGAAACCGCTGGCGGAAGGCTAGTTTGTCATAAAACACGTTATTAATACACACCAGTGTAAGTAACGAGCAGTAGGTCCCCCTTGCCGCTGCTGTCGACGGCGATGGTCACGGAGCCGTTGTAGTAGCTAACAGTGCTGTTGGCCACCCAACTAATGTACATCTCCGTGGTGACGCTCTTGTGGCTGAACATCACCATGGCGCATTCACCCTCCATCGGGATCTCTGTGGCCGCCTCTGCGATGTACCATTTTCCATCCAACTGATTAAAAATAAAGATGTACCTAAGTAATAGAATAACAGATGACAACATTTTAGTTGTTTTTTTAAATGATAAACATCTAATGCGGCGTTACACGTATTCTTCTTAGCGTGGCGACGCGTTGTGTCAACTACTTATATAACTAACACAGTAACAACGTTAGCGTGATTCAGAAATTGGTACAGCGCCATATACATACTCGTAGATTGTACTCAAATCAATAGAAAGAAGAACTCGTTTGTACAGTTATAACATTATAACGCCATCTAGCTGGTATCAAGCAGAACACGCATACAAAATATAAAAAATAAAATGATATGAGATACCTAGGTAGGTATCTAGGTACTTATTTGCAGTGCAGTGCCGTACGCGCTCGTTGTCGTACGTAATTATTGCACTTACGAATATTATTATTATATTCGCGCTCTGCGCGGCGACTGCCGCCGCACGCCACAATGGCCATGAGTTCCGAAAAACTCATAGCCAATGAGTTGCTGGCGTTTCTTCAGCCCGCAATTGATAGTATGGACGAAGTCAGCATCATACAGATCTGCTCGTCCAACTACACGATGGAGGAGATAACTGGTGCCAAGACCCTCCTGTACGAATTGATCGGAAAGGCCGATCAGATACCGTCCCGTAGGAGGGATGATAAGGGAGCGAGGAGCCTTCAGGATATTATTCAAATCCTTAAGGTGACCGATCCGGATGACGTGCCGTCCTTTGTGGCGAGGAACCTGCACAAGTTGCCACCCGTCACCTTTGACCACGTCGACGTTACCAGGCTGCTGAAGGACATCACAACCCTAAAGGCAAGTCTGGCGGAGGTGGTGTTAAAATTGGAGGCCTCTCAGGTTACCATTAATGAGCTGCGGGCTGAGGTTGCGATATTGCGCACTACTTCGGCTGCCAGTAGGTCACCAGAGGTCAACAACATTAACACGCGTCGCGGAGCAGCTATCGCTTCGCCGTCAAGTTGCGAGTCAGTGAAATCGGACTCCTCACCGGCCGCTGTTCCTGCACGTGCTAGCGCTAATGTAGCCGCTACCCGTCCCCCGCCTCCCCCGTCGGAGGTGCCGCATGCGCAAGTTTCGTCACCGCCTCAACGTGACTACGCCGCAGCCGCCCGCCAGCAACCCAAAAGGCGGACAATACCGAGGACTGAGAGTGGGAGCGGGAATACCCACAACGAACCTCCTCGTAGTGCGGTGTCTATTGGACAACCGGACAAGGACGGCTTCATCAAGGTGGAGCGAAAGAAAAGGAGGCCTCCTTGCCGCAACCAATCTGGCACTGCACCGACAGGGAATAATCAGATTCTGCGTCCTGCCGTCCCAATCACACACATCTACGTGTCCCGTCTGCACTTCGCCACGAAGATCTCCGATGTCGTGGAGTACGTGAAGGCGAAGACAAAGTATACAGTGTGGGTTGAGAAGCTAGAATCGCGCAATGCGGTGAACTTTAGTTCGTTTGTGGTGCGCGTTCCGACTGACCTTCTGACTACGTTCATGAAGGAGGAGGTATGGCCGAAGGGAGTCGTTTTCCGCAAATATCGCGGACGTCGTCGACCGCCTGGAGTCACCGAAATCGCGTCTCATAACGCCGAAAAAAAGTGACCTTAGTTTTAAGATATAAATAATATGTATGTTAGTCCATAAGGTATTTATAGTATGGGCCTTGTTGCCTGAAAATAAATGATTTATTATTATTATTATTATTTGTCTTACCCCTTTTATTATAATTGATCCATAATTTTATTGCGTATTATTTGTGTAAAATAATTGAGATAATTCACAGGCGCTCGCCACGGCATATTTTTTTTTAAATTACTTATAGATTAGTGGTTTTCAAATGAAACTCTGATTTTTGCTTTCTCTTAGCTCATACACTGCACACACAAAGTAAGCATACAAAAATAATGCGCTTTTGGGAATATTGCATTGATGCCCTGTTCTAATATTTATTGGTCCGTACAGTTATGTTACACCTATAGTCTACCTACAGTTTTCTCTAAATGTACTATCCAACAAATAAATAAATATAAATAAAATATCTTTTTGGACAATTCACACAACACCATCTGATTCCAAACTAAGCAGAGCTTGTGCTATGGTAATCAGAAAGCTGATAAACATATATAATTCTAAATACATACTTAAATATATAAATTAACACCCAGACACAGAACAAATAGTCATGTTCATCACACAAATATTTGTCCTGGGTGGGAATCGAACCCACGACCTCACGCTTCGCAGTCGGCTCATCACCCACTACGCCACGGAGGCGGAGGAACAAAGGAATGTTTGTGTTAAAAAAAGTAACGAAAAAAATAACTCTTTACACTACCACATTAGGGTAGTATACCCTGTGTCGTACCATGGACACACACAAAGACAGAAACACAAACAATGAAATTTGTGAAATTTAAACTCATCATTCAAATTTCTGATTCGCCGGGTGTCGAACCCGGGACCCTTAGACTGGCAGTCCGGCATGGTAACCATTGCGCCACTCAGGTCGTCATTTGTCGTCGTTAGGTTAGAGTCATAAATTCTGTCGATGTATAGCAGCAGTAACTTCTGCTAGGTCCCATGTCTCTCCTCAAGAATTAGAAGGATTTAGGCCATAGTTTCCCGCCCAGACAGACTGGCCATGCATACCAGGTGGGAGTAGGGAAGTTTGAGATTTTTTTGTTACCCTCAGGTATACTAAGTAATAGGAATAGTAGGATGTTTGTAACTACCCTTAAGGTCTCCGAAATGGCTTAACGACACCAATCTTTGGCAAAGGGAGATCTCCCGCCGGGCGAGGTGGTCATGCCCGGGGAGCGGCCGCGCTCCGACTGACTCAATTCGGAGCTTGTATATATGGTAGGATATTCCGAAAACTTCGATAGCGTGATTCAGGAAGCGGATAGCGGAAGGTCGCTACAGATCTATCGATAACAACCGGGACTGACGGGTTAACGTGCCTTCCGAAGCACGGAAACGCACATGAAATTTTGTCACTAGCGGTCACTCATCTCACACTCTACCGTGTACATTTGGCTTAGATGCGTAGATCGCACAAAACGAACCGGCGATACAAAATACGCGAAGAATCCTAGCCGCCGCGGCGCGCCGGGCCAGCAGGCGCGCTTCAATAATGCTATGTTTTCTCTCACCACGAAGCAGTAATAAATACGCATTTTACAAATTGCTTAGTCAAAGGATGTTTTCTCTCACCACGAAGCAGTAATAAATACGCATTTTACAAATTGCTTAGTCAAAGGATGTTTTCTCTCACCACGAAGCAGTAATAAATACGCATTTTACAAATTGCTTAGTCAAAGGATGTTTTCTCTCACCACGAAGCAGTAATAAATACGCATTTTACAAATTGCTTAGTCAAAGGATGTTTTCTCTCACCACGAAGCAGTAATAAATACGCATTTTACAAATTGCTTAGTCAAAGGATGTTTTCTCTCACCACGAAGCAGTAATAAATACGCATTTTACAAATTGCTTAGTCAAAGGATGTTTTCTCTCACCACGAAGCAGTAATAAATACGCATTTTACAAATTGCTTAGTCAAAGGATGTTTTCTCTCACCACGAAGCAGTAATAAATACGCATTTTACAAATTGCTTAGTCAAAGGATGTTTTCTCTCACCACGAAGCAGTAATAAATACGCATTTTACAAATTGCTTAGTCAAAGGATGTTTTCTCTCACCACGATGCAGTAATATATACGCATTTTACAAATTGCTTAGTCAAAGGATGTTTTCTCTCACCACGAAGCAGTAATAAATACGCATTTTACAAATTGCTTAGTCAAAGGATGTTTTCTCTCACCACGAAGTAGTAATAAATACGCATTTTACAAATTGCTTAGACAATGGTGTGCTGCCGGGTTTTGTTCTGGGGCTCCCTGTGTCGGAGACCGTCGCCTTAACCGCTCGCCTATAAGTCGTTTAATAAAAATACATTTCCCCCATTTTAAAACACCCCCAAAACACTATTACCTCTTTCCAATCCAATTCTCGTGGAGGCACTACCGGACAGCTCACATTCTGAACAGCGGAATCAACTGTAGACACCATAAATACTATTAACAAACAGAAAACCAACATTTTAGAACCTGTTCACAGACGGCACGGTTATCCAACTGAAACGTAACGCAAAAAGTTACGTCTTTTAAACAGTTTTTTAAATGCAACTAATTGATGCAGTCAGTTCCGCAGTTAAAAAGTAAATGACTTTATTGGAAGATGACTTTGGGTTTTGTTGTAAGCTAGGAATTTTCAGACTTGCTCGGTGATGCAATAAGTCGTATTTTGGTGATGTGGTTTTATAGCTCTTACAGGCTCGTTTCTGCTTGCATTTCCTTATTGTTGAGTGTATCATCACTGAGTCAAAGTCACACTCAGAAAAATATTCAGTTTTAAACTTAGAGCATCAAAGTTACTGACTCACCCTTCAGTAGAGATGGCATAGCGCATTGCTTCGATACATAATTTTTGTGCCAAATCTGGTGCGGGGGAAAAACGCACACATTTTAATTTTGTCACACATTCACAAATAATATTTCATGGCTACAGACGCATACATTTCTAAATATGTCAATTTCAATTAACCTAATTTTCTATGCACCCACAACACTGACACCGACACACACACAGACACACTAGTTGTATAACTAGAAGGCACATTGTGCATGGACGTTGGGACGAGGGGTTCGGGGACGGGTGTCATACCTGTCATACCTTGATGCTATACAATGTTGAATGCTTATGGGTAACCTTTTTGTAGATGATAAATTTTTTATGATTTGCCCGGGGAAGTACCACCACTGCACCCATTTCTGCTGTAAATCAATTCTATTGTAATATTTGCATACCTCATGAAGGTAAATATTTTGAACCAAATGTATAAAAACACCTTTTGTGAACACCCATTTTTGTGCAAATAAAAGTCTTTGTCTTTGTATTGTGTCCCAGTAGAAAGTTGCATTTGCTCGCCAGACTTATATGAGGTGACCATCAGCCTCCGGAGTAGCAGCTAGTTAGCTAGGTAAGCTAACTTGAGGTTGTGTGTAGATGCCCATGGGCTGCAGGGACCACTTAACACCACGTGACCTGCATGCTCGTCTGCTACTCTATTCAAATAAAATAAAAAAACATAAAAGTAGTTATTGTAAATCAACCATCGTGGATTGAATGCTCGCTTTCTACTCCATTGAAATAAAAAAATAACGGCAATCTTTTTACAATCGTTTGCTCTAAGTGTCATTACGGGTAACCCATCACCCGTAATGTTGAGAGAAAATAGTCGGACGAGAAAAACTCGAATTCCGGTAGAACTCTTTAAAATACAAGTCGTTACATAACCATCGGTAGACATAATGCAGACACGAGGCATCTCTCGTGAGTGTAAGATCCAACTAGTTCGACCAATTTTTTGCAACCACCACTTAATTCTGCGGTGAAACAATTCTATTACGGCGGCCTAAAGTTGTGGTTACCGGCCAGATATGATGCGACCATCATGTCTGTCACGCCTATGGAGGAGCAATGCAACTTCAAGCAAGACTCAGAGCGATTGTCCACCGCCACCGTCGCCGGACCATCAAAGAGATTATAGCGTACCGATTTTAAGATGACGTGACGGCGATCGTTTATCCACCACCACCGATTTCGTTGGTTTTGTTTGTTCCAGCTGTCATGCGTGGGAATCGCATTTTCGAAGAAATAAATTGTGATGGCTCGCTTAAACCGGCGACAACTTCTTCTGCTGCTTTTGTACCTTCGAAGGCGCAGGCGATGCAAACTTCTATGTGTTACTGAATAAATATCGTATTTAAATTACTTTGCCATTTTTATCACAATGTTATGATGATTGATGATAGACAAAATAATAACCGAGTTAAAGTGACGGTGTGACGGTATTGTGTGGTCAAGTTCAAATGTGTTTTGTATAGCCGGCACATTGGCCCGACAAAATCTCTGGCCCTGTTCTGGCGGTCACGCTGATCTATTCGAAATCTCGGCGGCCGGGATGACGGCGCTCGGGTAAGGAACCTGCGGTGGACACGCGGGTTAGTAAATGTATGTGCCGCTACTTCGGCGCCGTTATCTCGTTCTCGGTGACAGGATGGTGACGACGGCGGTGGACAAACGGCCTCAGACTTGCTTGAGTTCTTGCGTAGATGTCCATCCGTATATAGAACAGGTTTCAGCGATCACCTACTACCAAGTGACATGCATGCTCGTCTGCTACTTCATTCAATAATAAAAAATAATCTAATATATAAAATTCTCGTGTCACGGTGTTTGTAATTAAACTCCTCCGAAACGACTCGACGGATTTTCGTGAAATTTTGTGTTCTCTTAGGTCTGCGAATCGGATAATATCTATTTTTCATCCCCCTAAATGTTGAGGGTAGCCCACCTCAAACAATTTAACGCGGTGCGGAGTTCTCGGGGTCAGCTAGTAATAAAATAAATTTATTGGCAAGAAAACATAACATAAATATTAAATAATGAACATACAAAACACAATACAATTTAACACACAGATATTTTTTTGGCAAAAGGTAGCGACTCAGCTTGTGCTGCCTCAAGAATGAACCCTGGGCAGCGAAGGGACCTCTGTGTTACAGAGGTCCCTTCTCCCTATGATGTATTGTGGGAGTTTTGTGATCAGTTCAAAGTTTTTTAAAACTACATGTTGACATTTTCTTACGCCTATGGCAAACGGCACAGCTTCTAGCTGAGATAAATAAGATAGCTATTTGTATCAGTCGATAACCTAATCTCATTGCGGATTCTATAGAAAAACTGTCGCGTAGTTTTAGAAAAATGTTTATACAAAGTGTTAGCTGTCTTGCGTTAATATTTAGTGCTAATATATTGCTATGTGTGGCCCAAGTTGCGACCTTTGGGGAATGCGTGAAAGTGGATACAATGCAGTACTTCAATATGGAGAGCGTAAGTGACAAACTCAATACCTGAAGTCTGTTTTTGGCTAGTTGTTATGGTGCTTAAATGTGGTTCGTGGCTGACATGGTTCTTAAAATCTGCAAGCTAAAATCCTATGGTCCATCATTTTTAGTTTGAAGATTTTGACCTCAAATGGCGGCCACTGCAAAATGAACACAGGCCGCCCTCCAACTCGAGTAATCATCCGTCGCACACGCTTATAGATTTGCCGCTGGGTTATAAGTTATAACCCAGCGGCAAATCTATCAAAAATTCAACTCACTTCTTGCTGCTCGCTTTTGGTTCAGTGTCAGCGATGGGATAGGTGCATTTATTATTTATTAAACTCTTTAATGTACACGACAATACAAAAAATGAAATATTTACATGAATCAAATAAAAAGAGTACATATGGCGGCCTTATCGCTAAACAGCGATTTCTTCCAGGCAACCACAGGCAAGGAGTTAAAGATAGAAAAGATGTTGAAGAGGCAGGTGTACAGTTAAGGCTAGTAAAAGTAATAAGTAAAAATAGTGCATTCAGAGATACAAGTGTATTTTCCCCCCTTATTTTATATCTCATTTATTTTTTTCTATAGTAATTCTGTTAGCCAGTGATAATAAGCTTCTCGCGTATGCATAATGCGTTTCTTTATCTTTTTTAGGATCTCTAAAGTAAGTAGGTTATCAGATATTATATCATAATGGAATCAATGATATCTATCAATAAGATAAATTATTGCGATATTGCCAAATATTTACTCTGAAAACCCGATTTTTGATTCTTTGAAGTTTTTTTCTTACCGCTGTTGAACCTGTCAATCTCTGTAATTATCGAAAACGATACATTATACTTACTCGTATTTACTCTGACTTCATGCGTGACCTCCTAAACGGAAACCCACGTGGCACTAACGATCAGAAATATTGAAACGTTAATTTAATAAATATTCCTTTATTCATTATTATTTAATACCATTAAACGAGCAATTCTTGTATATACCTATATATATTTTTGAATCTCGGAAGCGGCTCCAACGATTTTGATGAATTTTAGTACCCTGGTTTCGGGGGTGATGAATCGAGCCAGCTAGGTTTTATTTTTAGAAATTTTTAGTTATTAAAATATTTTCAGCGATAATTATCTTAAAATTAAATATAAACTGAAAAATACGTCTCTTCCCGACATCTATTGGAGAGTAAATTGTGGCGTAGAACGTCGTCAAACGCCATCCACCAATTCGACGTTCAAAGAAATAACAATGTTGATTTGAAAGAGCTCTATAAAAATTTCGTTCATAGAATTAAAGCTTCCTTGGCCGAATAGTTACGTAAGCTGACTGTGGAACTAGAGACCCGTGTTGAAACCTCAAGCAAACCATATTGTGTTTATTTTATATTTTTTGTGAAAATATTTTATTTTGGAGCTATTTCAGATGGTGTTGTTAAGTAACCAAGAAAATAAATTGTGTTTATCCGAGTGGCTGCAACCCTTTTGCATCCCACTGCTGGGCACGGGCCTCTCCCCCTTATTGGGGAGGCCTGGAGCTTACGCCACCACGCTGCTCCAATGCGGGTTGGTGGAGATGCGGGTTAGTCGCCAACCCGCTTTCGGATGTTTTCAAACCGCCCATAAGGCCTCCGAGGTTTAACGACTATTATCTATCGACAACAACCGGGACCGACGGCTTAACGTGCCCTCCGAAGCACGGAAACGCGCATGAAATTTTTTGCCACTAGCGGTCACCCGTCTCACAACCGACCGCGCCCGTTTGGCTTAGCTGCGTAGACCGTTTGCGTTCTACGCTAGCCGCCGAGCCATGCGCGCTTCTGCGCATGCTCGATTATCCGAGTAATCCAGATTAATTTATCTGAGTAAAACATTTACAGTAATAAAATTTATGTGGTTACATAATTGCATAGGGACTAGCCTATTGTCCGATGAACTCTCAACCCCCTTTGATAGTGAAACGTGCCTTACAAAACACGCATAAAATCATAACCAAACGCATTTCCACTTTCCAGTTTCTGGGAAAATGGTATGTTATCCAGCGGTTTCCAATATGGTACGAGCATTCAGGCAAGTGTGCGTACAAGCGTTTCCTGGCCTGTGGAAGACGAATCCGCGTGGAGCACTCCTTTGTGAAGGATAGCATCCAGTACGTCCTGCAGACTAACAGCACCTACGCACCAGGTGCTGATGCTGTACTGGAGTTTCAAGAAAATAATGTAGGTTAGTAAGTGTCTTTTATCTTTTTTTGTTTCGGGAGAAATTTCGACCGCACTAAAACTTCCTCGGTGGCCTTTCTTGGCGCTTGAAAAGGATACGGGGATATTCGTCGGAACGGCCCAGTGTTCTCTATGCGCAGCGATCCAAAACGGACTTACCTTCGGGAAACAATGGTGCTCTCTTGCACCCTCAGTTGGCGTGCGACTGTGTCTTTCCCGGGGCTACTAGCCACATAGTTTGGGCTCCCACCCTGGCTGGAAGCCCCATTTTAGTCGCCTCCTACTCTCACAAATAAGAGACGACAAGGCAAATAAACCTCCAGAATTTAACCGTCACCTTAAGAGACATCGATTACTGAGAGATTTTTTCCGCACTAAAACTACCTCGGTGGCCTTACCTTAGCACTTGGAAACAACTTCAGGATTTCCGTCGTAACGCATCAGTGTACTTTACTCGCGGCACCCCATTACGAGGCTGTCTTAGACAAAGCTCTCGAGAAAGTGCTCTCCTGCACTGCCTGAAGCTTAAGTTTTTAAATGGAAGTTTTACAATATGTAAAAATATAGAGACGATATGGCAATGGGTTTACGTTCTTACCTTAATAAGATGATCTAAGTTTTAATCCTTCCTGCTATTTAGCGATAGCAGTTGACTAAGACACTACTAATTATGTCGACTATGTTAATCATGCCAATTACCATCAAATCAAATAGAGCCATCTGATAAGAGGAGAATTGGCTTTGCCTATCTTTGAACCCTCATAAGCGGTACATGGTTTATCTAACCTTGAATGTATACGGCAATCTGTTTAACTGGACTGCATGACGAAAAGGAAGGTAATTAAATGAAACAATACGATATAAATAACTATTCGCCAAAGAGTGGCTTTACCTTACTATTTTATTTTAATAAAGAAACTCCTGCGTATTTTTTATTCAACTTACTTTATGTCACACTGCTGAGCACAGGTCTCCTCTTAGTTTATCTCAGGCATGATGTCCACCAACCAACCACCAACCCAACGAACCAGCAAACCAACGGTAATGAAAAACATTTGTAGTTAGTTAAATATCACAATATTTATCGTCAAGATGCAGCAATAAATATGTACAATACAAATTTATTTGCCATGGGTACGCGGAACAGGATTAAACTTGGTATCTCCGTGTCACAGACTGCGGTGTTTACCGCTCGTCCATTGCTGCTCGATGCAGGTGCATTCCCAGGGGGGGTGGTCACAGGGGCCATCAGTCATGCGTAGATGGAAGGCGAAACAAGCCAATTTGGGACGCTTCTTCCCCTAAATTTCTTAGTGACCCCCCCCCCCAAATTTCTTGGCAACCCCACCCCCCACAAATTGAGGACTGCGACTGCGCCTGGCTCCATGCCACGTCTACATATATTATTTAAAATCCGAGAAAACTGGCTGACGGCTGATAAGAAGACAAAGCGATCACCTATTCAAGCTCCTATGGGTATAGGCCAACTCAGGTGGGTCACCTATACATTGCCAGCATCGAAAGAGATTTCCTGACAGCTTTTTTGAAGAACGCCATGTCATAGTCCACTAGAAATACTTAGCTGTTCTTGTTCCACTATTTACACGTCCGTGCTAAAGAGAACTGTGAAGGACCGCCACGATTCATCTATACTGGTGCCGTTGGAATTTAATTTGGCTGCAACCCTTTTTGCTGCTGGGCACGGGTCTCTCCCCATTTTTGGGGAGGTCTGGAGCTTACTCCACCACGCTGCTCCAATGCGGTTTGGTGGACATGCGGGTTAGTGGTCAACCTGCTGTCAGATGTTTTCAAACCGCCTAAAGGCCTCCGGCAAGGTTTGACGACTGTTATCTTCGACAACAACCGGGACCGACGACTTAACATGCCCTCCGAAGCACGGAAACGCGCATGAAATTTTTTGCCACTAGTGGTCACCCATCTCACACCCGACCGCGCCCGTTTGGCTTAGTTGCATAGATCGTTTGCGCTCTACGCTAACCGCCGGGACATTAATTTATGCCGTGTGAAAAACTGGTGAAATGGTGTCGTGAGCCGGTTTATGCCGTTTCACGGCTTCTCAGACATGTTCTTTGATAATGTTTTCCTTTACTGAGCATGACAGTACCAACATAACAAATTTTTGCTATACGTCGTGATTTGAATCCTACCAGAGTAGGGGTCCGAAGTCCTAGCTACTATCGGGTGTTATTATTGTTGACAATATTCTAATATAGATATAGATTTATGATAAAAATATCATTAATATCTATCATTGTTTCCAGATCCAATCGGTATACCAATGACAGTGATAGCGACAGATTACAATAACTACGCGTTAGTGTATGGGTGCAAATACAAGGAAGATATGGACTTGAAGTTCCGTAAGTAGATTCAGTTTATATGGGGTGTTCAAAAAGGAAGTTTAGTAGATGGTAGAACTTTGATAGTTTGACCCGGAAATTACCACCATTGCACCCACGTCTGCTGATAAGGTTTTGTTTTTCGGTGGAATGGTGCAGTTGCCAATAAGTAACATGAGGCGACCATCAGCCTTCGGAGTAGCAGCGCAACTCAATACGAGCACAGGCAATACTAAAGCTTGCTGAGGTTGTGTGTAGACGTCCTTAGCTGTAGCGACCACATAACACCACGTGGCCTGCATACCCGCTTTTCAAATGTAAAAAAGAAAGGTTCGTCATTTTACATGGCGACGACCCATATGGTCGTATGGTTACCATGAAGAACTGCCGATTGAAGGGTCGTGGGTTCGATTCCCGGTTAGCCGGCAAATGTACTGATGAGTTTTAACAAACGACTCTACATAGGCAGTAGTAGTGTTGTATTATTTATTCTTATGGTGTTGAATTTATTTGAATGAGTACCATAAAAGCAATAAGGTCATGTGGTGTCAAATCTTGCCTCATGAATGTCTCTCCGCTAACCGCAGCTTTCCATTGTAACACATTTTTTTAAATAAACTCAAAGCCCCACAGTAGGGTATATATACCCTGTGTCGTGGGTACCATGGACACATACAAAGACAGAAACACAAACACCCAGACCGAGAACAGAAAATTAAACTCATCATTCAAATTTCTGTTTCGCCGGGAATCGAACCCGGGACCCCTTGATTGGCAGTCCGGCATGGTAACCATTGCGCCATGCGGGTCGTCAGAATTGCTTAGAATTGCTTTACGGCAAAGTGGGTGCAACCAGAGTACTTCTCCGGTCAAACGATTACTGTTCTACTACCTTTAGTGCAAACGTAACTTATATCGTGAGTGTCATGGGTACACAAATAGACATGAACACAAACACCCAGACCAGAAAAAGATCTTTATATTTATCATTTAGATTTCCCCCGTGATGACTGTCAACCCTGGATCTCTTTCACGGCACACAGTTGGTATGACGATATCATTTATTTGTTTAATTATCAGTTTCAGCATGGATCCTGTCCCGGGAACCTTTGCTAGCAGATGAGCTTTTGCACAAGGCGCGAATGGAACTGAACTCCATACCCTACGCCAGCGCAGGGTATCTGGAGACAGTGGCACAAAACTGCAGCTTCCACTGGACAGCGCTTGTCCAGGCTGTCAATGTTAATGGAGATACGTAGTAAAATGTTAAGTCTAAATGGTGGTTTTACTACTAATTATGATCACCCTTATTCCTCCTCCGAAGCTTAAGTGGCAATGGGCAGGCCATATTGATATTAGGGCCGACAAAATTAAATGATGGGGAAGAAATTTCCTCGAACGGATACTTGAAAAAGAAACTTCCTCCAACTAGGTGTACTGTAGGGAAGGAACTAGCCAGAGTACATAAATTTAAATATCTTGGACATTGGGTAACCTTGGACTTGACTCGGGAGCGTAGGGCGCTGTCTGTAAGAGCAAATATGATCGCTCGGAGATTTGGTCGCTGCTCGAGGGATGTCAAAATCACTCTTTTCAGGGCATTTCGTACGTCCTTCTACACGAGTAGCTTGTAGGTGAATTACTCAAAGAGGTAGTACAGTGCTCTGCGGATTCAATACAATAATGCTTTCAGGGTGCTGATGGGGCTGCGTCGTTTCTGTAGTGCCTCAGGGATGTTTGCCGAAACGGGAGTTGATTGTTTCTTCACGCTCATGCGCAAACAGTGCACATCCCTGTTGGGCAGGGTCCGGGCCAGCCCTAATATAGTATCCTGGAGATGTTTTCTGAGAGATATGACTGTGAATACCTGAACCACTGTAGCCGGATTCTCATAATTTACGGTGACTAATTACATTTGCCTCACTACAAATTAGTGTGACATAATTGTTATTTATATTGAATATTAATGATGGTAAAATTGTGTTATTTAATTTTTATTTTTTTATGTATGTAGTTTATTTGAATGATGAGCTTCTGTCTATGCCCTTATGTCACTATTATAGCGTTGTGTGTAACTGAGAGTGTGAAGTATTTCTTATTTAATTAGTAGCTTACCCGGTTCAGTTCGCACGGGCGATTAAGTGATATAGGTACTTTAATCTACTGTAAAAAAAACCATCAAAATAGATGCGCCGTGAGACTGCGGAGCCGGAGGATATGATGATTTTTTTGGCACAAAACTTTGATTCAGTCATATCTTCTAAAGTATTTATTTGATTAAATTTGATTTACATATTGTACTATTTTAATCTGAATTGATGAAGCTAATTGACGTATTTATTTAGATAAGGATTAATACTGAACAGAATAAAACAGCTTCGAAGATAAAGTGATATTTTTCATTAATATTTTAAACATAAATACTTTGAAGGTGGTAGAACTATTATTGTTCGCCCGGGGAAGTACCACCGCTGCACCCACTTCTGGCGTAAACCAATTCTGTTGTGTTTCGACTTTCGGTGAAAAGGTGCAGTTGCCGGCCACACTTACATGAGCGACCACCAGCCTCCGGATTGCAGCGCAACTGCATACGACCTCAGACAAGACTTACCTATGCTTGCTTGAGGTTGTATGTAGATGTCTATGGGCTGCAGCGATCACTTAACACCACGTGACCTGCATGCTCGTCTGCTACTCTATTCAAATAAAATTAAAAAAAAACATAAAAATAGTTATTGTAAGTCAATCATAGTCGATAAAGATATACTAATGCAGACTTTTGTATAGCAAATTTATATATTTACAATTCTCTAGGTACATTCTCTCTTAATGTATCTCCGCTGGTTAACGTGGCGCAAACGAGTGAGTAGGGACTCTCCTAGTAAGCAACATTTGCGACAAAAATCGTTATATTTCAGTATATTTACATAAAATCATAATCAATTGTACACCTAAACCTTCCTCAGAAATCACTATCTAGCATTAAAAAACCGCTACAAATTAACTTGCGTAGGTTTGAGGAATTTACTATAGAACGTCTCGTGTGGATACGTTAACATGTTTATAAAGTTTAAAGCGGGAAGCGACTTTGTTTTATAATATGTAGTGATTTATTACTACATTTCTTCCAAACACCTAGTTGAGAAACAAAGTGACACCGCAATTCTTAAAATTATGTTTTAAGAGGACCGATAAATACGCACCTAACAAACTATTTTGCCAAAGGTGCTCGCCGAGGATTTGAACTCGGTATCTCTGTGTCGGAAACCGCGGTGTTTACCGCTCGAATTAATTGATTAGTTATATGTTTATGAGTACGTGTCTTTAAACCACTGCGTCTTCTAAATCCCTAAAACCTCTGATCGAAATCTATCTTAGTTTCGATTAGAATCCGTATCATCCCAAGGGTATATTTTGGCAAAAAATGAAAGAGGAAGTAGCTTTCAGTAGCAGTTATGTATATCGTATAAGGTTGATGACATTTCGTCAAGTAGATGATATACCTATTATCATTTAATTTTATACATATATACGTCGCATAACTTATTGTGCATGGCGCGTGTCGTCCTATTTTAACCCAGTATATTGCGATAAAAGTTTATTGCAGTTTTGTAGGTTTTGCATAGCTCGGTCTAGGTTTAGGTACTCATACTATTAGTGGGGACTACAGTCTGCACCCAACGTAGAGGCTAGGTAATATTAGTAGATAATACGTTTTTCCGTGGTAGAGGCGCGTGGCGCGCGATGCCGCGTTGATATTCATCTTCCCGTATTTCTTAAACTATGCATCAAAACAACATACTTTAATTATATAACTTTTTAACAAAAAAAACCGCCTTCAAACGGTAAAAAATTTATATTGTTCAGTACTTCGCATTTGATAATTTCCCTTGCTTTTGGTAGTGACCATAGAAATCGAAAAAGGGTAGTGACTCTTAATACTGTTTTGGAGTCGGTTCCCATTTAGAGCGAAAGTTACTTCATTTTACTAAGGGCCTGACTCCAAAATAGTTTTAAGAGTCACTACCATTAGCAAGGGAAAGTGTTAAATGCGAAGTACTAAACAATATTATTTTTTTACCGTTTGAAAGCGGTTTTTTTTTGTTAAAAAGTTATATAATTAAAATATGTTGTTTAAAGTGTGTTGTTAGTTTTTTTTTGTTAAAAGTAATACAATTGCACTCTTTTTTAGTTCCTTTTATTTGATAATTCTGTATTGTTTAAGCATAATTGGCGATATTTCCACATATGTGTGCCTATAAAATTTGAGAGTTCCCTTCGATTTCTCTCGGATCCCATCATCAGATCTTGACTTGGTGACAGTTGAACTATCTTGAGAGCATACGTTTTTGAACAAAAAAAACATTTATAGAAAGAATTTTCTCTCAACTGCCTAACCATCGTAGTACCTTCCATCATTAGCTAAGCAACATGAAATTATAGTTACTATGCACAAATATCAATTTTTGTTCAGAAAGTATAAAAAAATCAATATGTGTGCCTATAAAATTTGAGAGTTCCCCTCGATTATCCTGGGACCACTCGGAAGTATAAGCTTAAAGCGGAAGTATTAGCTAAAAAAAAAAGAATCATCAAAATCGGTTCATAAACGACGAAGTTATCCGCGAACAAACATAAAAAAAATCATATGTATGGTCGAATTGAGTAACCTCCTCCTTTTTTAAGACGGTTAAAAAAACAATCTTTATTTTTTACCTACCGATTTCATTACTTACATCACCAACAAAACAAAAAAACAAAAGCCAAAACTTTTCCAGAAACAACTTTAATTTGATCAATGCAATGCATGCACAAAAGTTTCATATAGGCACTGGGAATCTAAAAGTGGTTGGTTCAACCCACTCATCAGTATAATATTTCGGAGTACATTTACTCCAGTCATCCTTTACGATATCTGCAGGGTTTACTCCAATTTGCTGAAGGGGCTTTGTCGCTAGTGACTTTGAGACTTCATTCAAGACTGGGCTTCTTGACAGGATCCAAACGTATACTGTAATTGAAAATAATGTACTTATTAGTATATAATCACAACGTGTTCAAAGCATACAAGTGTAGTAGTGACATGATATGTAAAATAATTTTCACTAGCTGACCCGACAGACGATGTCCTGTCCTGTCTTAACTATGAATATTGAATTCAAATAAATGAAATTTATATGGTGCCTAACATTCTTAAATTTTCTAATTTTCCACGCAATTTTCTTAATTTCTTCTTTCTTAAGAATCTTCTCGTAATAATAACAAACACAACAAAAAGTATTAACGAAATCGGTCGTATCGAATAGGGAAATGTGGATTAATTTCCCTTGGTCACGGCCCTTAGTAATATGTCCTGTCTTAGTAAATATAGTATATCTTTCGTTCTGAATGGGCACCGACTCCAATATAGTTTTAACAGTCATCACCATAACCAAGAAGAAGTGGGTACTGTCCCACTGTCTGTACTGTCGGTGCCCATTTAGAACGAATGGTACGACATTTTAGTAACGGCCCGACTCCAAAAATAATTTTAAGAGCCATTACCATAAGCAAGAAGAAGTAGGTACTGAACAATTTTATTTTTCACTGTTTGAAGTCGGTTCTATTTTTTTGTTAAAAACTTAATTAATTCATGTAGTATTTTCAGTAGGTTTTCAATCTAGTATTTTTATAAAATACCCACTCATTTTCTTCAACTGTTTCTTCGTCGCTTTTTTCATTAATAGATGCACTTTGTCTCATTTCCATATTTTTAAACACTTGATATATACTGTCATATCTGACTGTATCAGCTTTCATCCTTCCGTCTTACGAATATTCGATCAAGCCACGTGTCTTGACGCGAGTTTAACAATTTTTACCCATACCAAAAAAAAGTGCACAACGCCGCTAAAGAAGTTTTCACTCCAAAATGATAGAGATAGAGGAAAAAATGTATTACTTACTAAAATGCTTATCAATCAAAGGGCTGTAGTTGCAAGTGTACACGGTAGCGTAATAGTTATAGTTTGTAGCCAGAACTCGAAAAGGATATTTTCTGGTTTGCACTGAAAGAAAAACATGAATGGTTGATTGTCTTTTGTAAAAATAACATTAAATACATAAGAATATTTATTCATCATCATCATTATCAGCCTTTCGTAGCTGCTGGACGTAAGCCTCCCCTTACGTTCGCCACTCCTCCCGGTCCTGCGCCTTTTGGATCCAGCGGCTTCCCGCTGTCTTCTTTAGGTCATTAGGTTGGAGGGCCGCCTGTATTCCTTTTACCGAGAGTTATCGAGTTATTGAGATGAAAAACCTTCAAAAGCCACCCGACACCTTGGGAGAGGATACCGGAATATGTGGGATTTGTACCGCACTAAAACCCCTGCGGTGTCCTGCCTCTGCAATTGGGGAGGACTCTGGGATCTCCTGTGGAACGTACCGGTGTCCTCTGCGCGCGGCACTCCGTACAGGTCCATCTTCAGGAGACCAAATGTGTTCTCCTGCACCTTCAGATGCTTACGGCGGAATGGGGCCACGCACACCCCGCCCTCCTTCCCGGGGCCGTTAGCTGGACGGATCGAGCTTCCACTCTCACCACCCGCAACCATCAGGCAGGGGACACCGTAGCTCTATTCTTAATCCCGAAGGTACAGGAACTGAAGTTACTACAGACGAAACTTTTTCGCCTGATAAAATTAATACGTAACGAACTATCTGTTTAGAAATATTTGAACTAATTTGCATACGCACATCTTCTAGGCGCATTTTTGTTATTAAAAATCACATCCAACTTTGAGCCGCCTTCGATGTCAGTTGGTATATCGAGTTTGGAGATGCTGAACCGATGGAACAGTCCCCTGTCAACCCTGGACTGGTTGAGGTAGATCCCTGAGGGTCTGGTCATCAGCTCGGAGATGGAACAATTGTTGAGTTGCTGGCCATCGCTGGAGTAATGGTATGATTGGTACCATTTGCCGAAAAACTGCAAAGTTTAAATGAGTAATTCAATACTACGGTAAGTGATAGTTTGCATTTATAAGTATTCATAAACTAAACTAAATTTAATTATTTGTATCCGATTGATTTATAAACGATTTTCATGTGTTTAATGGCTTTGTTAGATGCGAGGATGTGTTATTTTCTTAGAGCATCAAGGTATGACACCCGTCAGAGGAGTGGCCTTCGAACCCCTCGTCCCAACGTCCATGCACAATGTGCCTTCTAGTTATACATCTAGTGTGTCTGTGTGTGTCGGTGTCACTGTTGTCGGTGCATAGAAAATGACTTTATTAATTGAAATTGACATATTTAGAAATGTATGCGTCTGTAGCGATGAAAGAATATTTGTGAATGTGTGACAGAATTAAAATTTGTGCGTTCTTCCCCCCGCACCAGATTTGGCACAAAAATTATGTATCGAAGCGAGGCGCTATGCCGTCTCTACTGCAGGGTGAGTCAGTAACTTTGATGCTCTAAAGTTATTTTAGTATTGGTTAGATACAAAAACAACTTTGATTAGTTGACCTCTTAGAGCATCACAGGTATTGACACTCGTCAAAGTTAGTACCTTTGATGCTCTAAGGTTGACCTGGATCAACAGGAAGCCGCTAGCTCTAAAAATTGTATTAAATTTTATAAATTCTGAACAGATTTCGTATTATTGGCATTGTCAAATCGGAAATAAATCCATTTTTACCGACTTCCAAAAGGAGGAGGTACTGTATTCGGCTGTATGTATTTTTTTTTATATATGTTCACCGATTACTCCGCCGTTTGTGGACCGATTTTCAAAATTCTTTTTTTGTTCGTATGCTTATACTCCCGAGGTGGTCCCATTGTCACCAAATCAGGATCTGATGATGGGATCCCAGGGAAATCGAGGGGAACTCTCAAATTTTATAGGCACACACATTGATTTTCTTATAGTTTCTGAAGCATAAGAGATATTTACGCATAGAAATCATCATCTCATGTTGCTGAGCTGATGATGGAAGGTACTGCAATAGTGAGGAGTTGAGAGCAAATTCTTTCAATAAATAGTTTTTTATTCGAAATCTTACATTCCCGAGGTGGTCCAACTGTCACCAAGTCAAAGTCTGATGAGGGGATCCCAGAGAAATCGAAGGGAACATTCAAATTTTATAGCACAACAAATGATTTTCATATTTTTACAAAGCAAAACAGACATTTGTGTATAATTATCGTCATATCATGTTGCTGAACTGATGATGGAAGGTACTACGACGGTTAGGAGTTGAGAGCAAATTCTTTCAATAAATGGTTTTTTGTTCGAAATCTTACATTCCTGAGGCGGTCCAACTGTCACCATGTCAAAATCTGATGATGTGATATTAGGGAAATCGAAGGAAACACTGAAACTTAATAGGCACACACATTCTTTTAGCAAAATACAAATATTTATGGCTGGTAATTATCACCTGCTGTTGCTTAACTGATGATTGAAGGTACAACTCCTCAACGGTTAGGAGCTGAGAGCAAATTCTTTCTTTAATTTATACGTTCAGGTGGACTGATAGTAGTTTTCTTTCAGACTTTTAGATGGCTATTAGATAAACATGATTATAAAAGGTAAATCTGTTTAAAGTTTAGAAGTTAAGTGAAAAAATTTCCAATTATGCTAATACATACAGAATTATTAAAATTACTAAAAAGAGTGAAATAAATTAAGTTTTTAACAAAAAAATAGAACCGACTTCAAACGGTAAAAAATAAAATTGTTCAGTACCTACTTCTTCTTGCTTATGGTAATGACTCTTAAAACTATTTTTGAAGTCGGGCCCTTAGTGAAATGTCCTGTCTTAGTAAATATAGTGTACCTTTCGTTCTGAATGGGCACCGACTCCAATATAGTTTTAACAGTCATTACCATAAGCAAGAAGAAGTAGGTACTGAACAATTTTATTTTTTACCGTTTGAAGTCGGTTCTATTTTTTTGTTAAAAACTTAATTTATTTAAATATGGTTTTCGAATGGAACAGCTTAATTCTAAAAATGTATAATTTGCATAGTAACAATTACCACTCATAATCTTGATCACTATTTAATTGTTATATTATTTGTACCATTTCGTTCATTTTTACTCCTAACCTTATATGTACCTACTAAGATTATCTTCAGACTTATTTTTTACAGAAACACGGTTTTACTTTTTAAATATTTTAAATGATTTTATCAATGTTCTATAGTAACAAATCAACCTATATTGCATTATCAGCAATGCAAGACATAATCGAATTTAAAAGATTGGCTTATAATCTATAGGTACAATATATAATCCACCTAATGCTTTACTTTTAATGTAGATAACAATATGGAATAGAATAATATTATTATATTCGTCCGCGTGGACTTTGGTATTACTTAGTCATAGCACGATGTTATATAGCCTAAAGCCTTCCCCAATAAATGGGATACAACGCAATTTTTTTTTCAATTCGAACCAGTAGCTCCTGAGATTAACGCGTTCAAACAAACTCTTCAACTTTATTTTAAGTATAGATATAATAATTGTTAGGTTTCTGAACTAAAAAGAAAAATAAACCTATACTAATAGAGAACAGATTTGTATTTTTTTCTGTTTGTATTTTTTATGTTTGTAATGAATAAACTCAAAAACTACTGTTCCGATTTCAAAAATTCTTTCACTATTAGAAAGATACATTCACTTTGAGTAACATAGGCTACTTTTTACCGCGGAAAAAAGCTTTATTCCTACGTGAAAACGGGTGATAGGGTCAACGCGGTTGAAGCAACTGGCTAAACGCCTATGATTTTAATAAAGCAATGAAGCGTGGAATAGCACATAGGCTATTTTTATCCTACGGAGACCCATTAAGCGGGTCCACGCGGGCGAAGCCGCTGGCGGAAGGCTAGTTGTTGGGTGTAGGATCTTAATCTTGATATAATACCTACTGCTGCTACGGACGGACAGCAGAGGCTTAGTAATAGGGTCCCGTTGGCACCCTTCGGGTACAGAACCCTAATTGGACCACTAGAAGTCAAATTATGTACCTCAAATATTGAAATCCTTAAAATATGCCATAACCTCTTTGGCTGCTATTATTTTCCTATAGGAAAACTACCCTCCAACCAATCAACCACCTACTGGTACGGTGTTAGTACCTCCCAATAGTTTCTGCTGTGAAGGGATTCTAATGTTTCGGTGTAAAGATGCGATTGCCGGCAGATACATAGCGTGACCGCCTACGGTATAACAGTTCAACTGTATGCAGGCAAAACACAAGCATGCTAACGGTTGTGTGTAGATGACATATTTTTTTATTTGCATGCTTGTCTTTCAGACCTATTTAAATAAGAAACATATTACAGCAGTCAAATAGAAAAAACGCTTAAAGCTGTTAATAAACTGAACTCCTAAGCTCTCAGTGCTAGCCTAATCCTTCTGAAAAACTTCTTTGACGTAACTAGACTGCCAGATTTCGCCAAGTGATTATTTGGAGTTGACTACGAAAGTTATCGTTGAAAAATATTTAGGTAATAACTTACATACAAAAAATGACAGAAAAAAAACAAGTACTATACATACATCAGCCAATCTAAAATTCTCTTGAAGATCAACATTTTCAGGGCATCTTCCTCTCAACGTAAAATAACCGTAAACACAATTAATTGAAAATAAAAATATAATGAACTTAAACATATTGACACGTCTGATGTCTTTGAAACACCAACAATAATCGTGTTATTATTATAACATTATTATTGAGGTAATAATTACTCAGAGTCAAAGGTTATCCGAATGTTAAAAGCAGAACCATTACTTTGATACTGGTTTCTGAGAAAATAATGAAATTTTATCCTTCTCTTGACAGGAATTTATTTTCAAAGTTCTAAATAATAAATGGTAATGGTAATCTAACTTTCTTAATATAATGTTTATTGGTATTGACAACCCGTGTATCTCAATAGCTACCGTGCCAAACTGTCAGTTAAAGGTCCCGGGCTCGATTCCCGATTCAGAAACTGGATTTAATTTTATAAGCAACTTCTATTCTTTGTCTTTATTTTTGTGTCCATGTCTATATAATTATGTATCCTTGGCACCCACGACACAGAATTATTGTGTGGGGCTCTGAGCAAAAAAAAATGAAAATAATATGACATTTCCCAAAACAAAATAAGGTTCCAGAGCAATACGGGAAGTACATACGAGCTCAGACAAGACCCAAGCCAATTCGCTTGAGGCTTTTTCAATAGATTTTACAAACCACACAATAAAAATCGATATTTTTATGAGAGTCGTATTTTTCAGTTTATATTTAAGTTGATTATCGCTGAAAATATTTTTTGTAATGTTAAATTTCTATAAATAAAACATAGCTGGATCGATTTATCACCCCCGAATTCAGGTTACTAAATTAAGTAATAATCGTTGGAGCCGTTTCCGAGATTAAAAAAATATGTTTAGGTATATACAATAATTGCTCGTTCAAAGGTATAAGTGTATTAAAATAGAGAAGCGACGAGCAGGCAGGCCATCTGGTGTTAAGTGGTCCCTGCAGCCCGTGGGCATCTACTCTACACACAACTTGGAGTACTGCTCCCATCTCTGGGCAGGAGCACCGAAGTACCAGCTACACCCATTTGACTCCGTTGAAAAGCGCGCAGTCCGAATCGTCAACGACCCAAGATTGACTGACAGGTTAGAACCGCTTAGCTTGCGAAGAGACATAGGCTCGCTCTGCGTGTTCTACCGACTTTACTATGGTAAGTGCTCCGAGGAACTCTTCAAATTGATGCCTACATCACCATTTCATGATTATACCACCAGACGAAGGTTAAAGTTCCACCGGCATCATCTGGACTCGTGGCGGTCCTCCAAAGTCCGCTTTGCACGCTCCTTTTTACCACGGACATGTAGGTTATGGGACAACCTTCCAGCTGAGACAATCCCAGTGGACTATAACATGGGGTTCTTCAAGAAAGCTGTAAAAAAAGCTCTCCTCCAAAGCCGGCAATGCTCGGGCGGCTCCCCTAGGGTTGCCCGTGTCCATAGGCGACGGTGATCGCTTAACACCACGCGGCCCGTCTGCCTTATTGTTAGGTTTATTTATAAAAAAAAAAACTTAAAAAACCTAGATGATTTTTTTAACGTTTCACACTCATAGTCCCACAGTAAGGTAGATATACCATGTATCGTGGGTGCCATGGACACGCACAAAGACAGAAATACAAACGCCCAGACCGAGAAAAGAAATTTAAACTCATCATTCTTTCTGCTTCGCCGGGAATCGAAGCCGCGACCCTTCGATTTTCAGTCCGGCAGGGTAACCATTGCGCCATATGAGTCCCAAATTTTGTTAATAAATTATAGATTACTCCTCATAGTAACTCCAATTCAAACATCAATTATGTATATCAAGAGTATTAAATTCGATCAAAGTTTCCTACTAATGTTTATCAGTTCGTCTGCCACATTTCTTTGAAGTAATTAGTACCTATAGCACAGATTAGCTGCTGCAGTCGGGTAAAACCACAGAACATATTAAAAGAGGTAGAACGGCAATAATGCGCCGTTCGTATGAAAACTGGTGTCGCCGATCAAGCTCCACCTTTCACCTCCATTACATCTGTACTTAAATACAAATAGCTTACATACATATTTGCAATTTCAAATCTAGCCAATCTTAGCGCCGCACAATCACGCTATTTCAAATGAACGAATCACACCCAAGCACGCACACAAGCACGCATATCGTAGCACGATCGCGTGTTTCTGTAGAGATACGAGCGTTTGCTCAAAACCTTGGCGCGTGTGCCCCTCCCACATTTCCATTCTAACCTCTTTTAATATGTTCTGTGGGTAAAACCAACTGCCTTAGAGCCTATGTAAATGGCTAGGTATATAAATTTTCGAAATGGTACCCGCAAATGTTTTTTTTCTTATCCGAAAAATATGGGAATTTAATGAAAGATCATGAAAAACTATTTCAAAACTATTATTTTATAATTGGTTTGGTAACCAATTTTATAATAAGGCCGCGCGCGACATTTTCCGCGTGGAAATTAGTTTTAGATCCTTATTATAACAGCTACCTGCCAGTGAAAGTCCCATCAAAATCGGAGAGATTAGCCGGAACAAACAGACAGATAAAAACTGTAAAAAAATGTTATTTTGGTAGGTATATGTACCGTATACACATTCATATGCATGTAGTAAAAAGCAGTTATTTTAATATTACAGCCACTAGAATTTTATTTATTTGTATATATGTATAACAGTAAATGGCTTTCACTGTACAAAAAATCTTACAGGTGGTGGTACTGGAACTTTTACGGTTCGAACAGGGAAGTAGGTAGCACCGCGGCACCCACTTCTGCCGTGAAGGAATTCTATTGTGTTTCGTTTCGGTGGAAAGATGTATTTGCAGGTCAGATGTAATGAGGTGAAGAGTCTTCCGACCTCAGGCAAAACTAAGGCTTTCTACATCTTGTCTTCTACTCCAGTCAAATATAAAATAATCTCAAATTCAATACATTAAAGTGTGATAATTTTTCCTCGACCAACTTTTCGTTATTTTTATCGCGGTCAACAACAAAAAATAATACACGTATCGTTTCAAGTACAATGCAAAGCAACAAATAAATCTCAATTTACCGTGTATTCTTTTATCGTTCCCAGTAACCCTACAAGATTGCTGGGTTCAATTTAACGGCTATTTCTGTATAAGACGACTTTACAAGGGTCATCTCATTGGATAATTATTGAGTAGGCGGCGGCGGCGTCATTCGACTCGACACATTCGTAACGTCTACTTGTTTTAAGACCTCAGTTATGTTTGTGATTGTTTTTGCCTTATCTGCCAGCTGTGTGCTAGCAGCCGAATTCACATTGCCCGGTGAATGTCCCAATGTGAAGATTCAGGAGAAATTAGATTACACCAAGGTATGATCCGTAGCAACTCTCTTTATGCTATCCTTAACTATACTCTTTTGCAAATATGTATCTCGTGAAATTTCATTGATAACATTATCGAAACAGAAAACTAACAAGACGAATCTATATCAACGTCTTATTTATTCGTATTTAAATCAATTAAATACGAAAATAAATTAAATAGTTTAATATTGCCTATTCAAGTTCATCTTTTAAGCATTTTCACAGTTACTGTTATGACTTTAAATAAAGCTTCATTTCGTACAGACGATCAAACTCATCTTGAACACAAATGCCATTTTTTTATTTCTTCAGCCGAATCTTACGAATAACAATAATGAATCTGGTAGCTCCTCCCAGTTATTTTAGGATCGTGTTGGTAACTTTAGCATTAGTTTAGCAACGCAAAAGTTTAATTTTTAGGTGCATCTTTTTACCACAATATGTCTGAAAATTAGACTCTTATGAAGCCTCACATCACCCTTACCTACTTCTTATTTCCAATCATTGTCCAATTAGTGACCATCATAAAATTTTAAGTCACTAAGTATTCAAATATTAATCTTTTATCTATATATTATATACTATACTCTATTTAAACTATTACTCGTATTTTACTTATTTCTGCTGTAGGTACTAAAACTCTTTTTTTCTATCTCTCACCACATCATCTGCAGTTTTCAGGAGTATGGTATAACGTTGCTTCCTATGCAAGTGATGGCCGGCCGATCTACGATTGCGCTACCATGGACTTCCAAGAAGACAACCTTGGATATACCATGAGGGAAACTTACGTGGACGTGGACCAGGGAAACAGAACTCAGAAGAGTTACTTTGCAAGAGTTGATCCAACCTTTGATGCAGGAACTAAGGCTCAGTTTATTGTCAGTCACGAGGATGGCGGTGAGTTTAATTCTGTAACGATTTTGGCAATGTGCTGTTACGTACACATACGATTAATATTACGCAGCACTGGTGTGATTTGATTTCCAGCGTGGGAGATATGTTAATGAACTATTTAATCTTTCCCACACTTCTTAGAATGACATACTAGAATGTGTATGCCCATAGCTCCAACAACACATGGTGTTTGCTGTGGACTGGACATGTTTATTTAATCACCGGCTTTAATATCTACGTACTTAATATATAAGTACGCTTAATTTTAATGAACCTGACCTAAGCCCAGACGTCCCCACTAATGGAGAATGACCAAGTGACCCAGTAATGGGGCGCAAAAAGGACTGTAGCCAATACATTATAAATGATTTAGCCAAATTTTGTAAAACATTTTAGCGAGCGTTTTATATCAGCAAATAGAATCTACTCCAAATTAATTTCACTTATCAAGAGGTTTGTGCATACTTAAAAATGAAATCATAATTTTTTTTGCTAATCATGTTAAAGAAAACAGACTAAATTGTCATAAAAATGTATCACTGCTAATTGAAAATGAATCACTTGAGTGTTTTAAGTATAAGTTGACAAACACGATAGCTTATCTTAATGCATACACCTAAAAGTAGATAATAGTTAATAAATAATTTAGGTATTACAAGTGAGATTGCAATCAAAGTACAAAATAAGCTTATTTGGCTTTAGAAACACATTCAAGACACACCGAGCTGCGACTTCATTTTCGTTTTTTTTTTCTTCTTTCATCTTATTTTAAAAATATTCACCGATTACTCCGTCAATTGTAGACCGATTTTCAAATTTATTATCTTTTGAAACCTTATGTATACTCATAAAGGTGGTCCCTTGACATTGTTAAAATCTTAAGTACGAGAAGGGTACGAGTTCTTAGCTTAGGTAATATTTTATACATTCAATATAGTCGTAGGTGGAGTGGTACTTACCGTACTCTGAAGACTGATAGTCGTCTTATGTGTCTATCTGTTATGTATTACAGCGAAGCACAATAAAATTGTTGCACGGAAGAAATGGGTGCTGCGGGGGTACTCCTCCAGTTGGACCCCGCAATTAGTACGTACGGTCTACAAAAAACGAGTATTTTTAAGAGACGAAAAAACGGAGGAGGTTCTCAAGTTGCCGCGCGTCTTTTTTATATTTATGACATTTTATCTCTTTTATGAAAGTAGTCAGATTTTAATATTTGTTTTTTTTTATTTTGGAAAGAGTTTACCTTAAAGTTGGTCCCATATAGATTAGAAAAAAATCGATAGTTAGGAGAATAGGGATGATTGATTGTTCACTCACTGATTATAAATAGAACTATTCCGATTTAATTATTTCGATACTACTTTGAAATCGGGCCCTTAATAAAATGGCGTACTGTTCGTTATGAATACCTAAATACTGACCCCAACAAGAAGGATAAACTAAATAAAATAAAATAATGAAAATATAATCAAACAAAATAAAATTACATAATAAATAATTTTGTCCGCGGCATGAAAACCTGGGAGGTTTTTTTTTCCGCCAGCTTTTTTTCCTCTCAGTGTATAACAACCCATCCTGGTGGGTGCCCAAAGCTGATGACGGCAAATCTCGTATGGGTTAAGTAAAATAAACGTATGGTTCATAAAATAAATTATTATAAAAAGCACAAAATTGGGTTTACGTCTAATTAATTAAAACTTTACAAATGTAAAACTACATACTACTTTAATGTCTCTTATGTAGGTACCCTTCTTTAATAGTAATTTTAAAATCTAAGTTTAAATAAAGTCATTAAAATTGATTAGTTTATTAAATTAAATTAATATTTGTACACCCGAAGAGGTAAATAATATGGAGTTCTAAATATTTTGTAAAACCTTTTTTTTTCACCCATATTTGTGCAAATAAAATATTTTCATTTCATTTCTATTTAAAAAAAACATCAAAATAAATACAATATTCCAAACCTAAAATAATGCAGGTTATTCCTTGACTCCAAAAAAAAACCTATAGGTAATGGTTTTATTTTTCAGACAAAGTCCTCCAGTTCCCGTTCTTCATCCTGTCGACAGATTACGATAACTTTGCCATCGCTTACACTTGCAAGACTTTAAAGAAGAAACAACGCACACATTATGGTAAGCTTCTCAAAATATTCAGTTATTTTCGTCATTCAAAACAAAATGTAAATAGTGAACTGTCGGGGGACTCCTGACAGGCATACATACAGTTTATGAAATGAAAAGGTTTGGCTGGCTGCAATCCATTTTAGGACTCCGTACCCGAAGGACCAAAGAGTCCCGTTGGCACCCTTCGGGCCAGGCTTAGTCACACTAATAATAATAATAATAATATCCTCCACAGGAGTTGTACCACATACGTTACATGAGAGCTTACGTGTACTAAACCTTCATCGTTCGACTTACGTTTCATTGCAAAAAGCAGTAATAATTAACACTTGCAGAATAGTTAGAAAATTCTTAGCGATTGATGAGTAACTCAACATCATCAGAAGCAAAAATAAAATTAAAAAAAAACCACTACCGTTTGGCCAAAAGCCCGCGGTTTTGGATAATACTTACCCCAAAAATGGGAGAAAGGAGAATCCTAAAATATAAATAATAATAATAATAAATACTAAGGGTGTGTTGCACCATGTAACTATAACGATAACTAAACCCAAACTAGCCGTCAAAACCTCGGTTAAGCGACATTTGCGTTGCATCATTTAAGCTATGGAGGCAATGACGTCATAACTTAACGGTAACATTAACTGCTTGATTTTGGCCGGTTAATGCTATTGTTAAGGTCAAATATCATACCGTCTGAGTATTAACTTCACCGCCTGTAACTTTAACAATCAAGAAAATCGTGATGGTGAAACACACTATTGTTAAATTCTATTGTCGTCGTTAAAGTTACCGTTAAAGTTAGTTTTAACCGAAACTATAACCAGGCCTACGGTGCAATCCACCCTAAGCCTCCGTTGTCCGTCCGTCTGTCTGGCATCAGACAACCGTGATGGCTAGACATTAGAAATTTTCACAGATGATGTATTTCTGTTGCCGCTGTAACAACATATACTAAAAATAGACCGAGTGCGAGTCCCACTGCGGATACGGATCTCTTCCCATTGAGAAGACCTAGAGCGTAATCCACCACGAAATAATGAATGAATGAATGAAACATTTCATTCACTGTATGGTTTTTTACAAACTTTTAGTGAACGTTATTTTTTTTCCTGTCTGCTCTGGGTGCTCCAATGCGGGTTGGTGGAGATGTGGGTTAGTCCACTCACTGTCGGATGTTTCCGAACCACCCATAAGGCCTCCGATAAATTTTTACGACTAGCGGGCAATCCATCTGAAACAATCGTATCCGTATGGCTAAGTTGCATGGACCGCTTGCGTTCTGCGCTAGCCACCGGACCATGTACACTTAAATAAAATGAAATAAATATTTTGACGTGACAACGTCTTATAATTCAATGGAGCCGGCTGCACGCACGAAAAAACATGACTCATGCGGCGTTACTTCGCTCTGAGGCGTTCCATTTAAAGCTTGAAGTGCAAGCGAGAGCGCGAAACGAGCGACAAAGAGGCACAATCGGCCTCCGCGTTCGGCAGCGTTCGACATCTGTCTCTCTCCTACTTGAGTGAGCGATGCGTCCGCGTGGACAGCTGCTATACAATAATACGTTTACATTACATGTTTTCGTCAAGTATGAAGTGCAGTGAAAAGTGAATGTGGTGTCAATTGTTTATAACAACAAGTATTTTCTTATGAAGTTGTCACGTTCAACTATCGTCAGTAAACCGACTTTACAGACAACCGATTTTTATAGTCAGTGCATTCCAGAATTTAAATCCGGATCCGGGGAAATCACTTGGTTATCTGCCACTATTCAATGTTCCCTTCCCAATAATGGGGAGAGACCCGTGTCCAGCAGTGGGACGTAAAAAGGGTTGCAGCCATACAATGTTCAATATTCTTATCAATGTAAAATCTATTTGCAAATGCGGTCGTCTATTCGTCCGCCAATGGTCAGACGTCCTAGACACTTTGGATTAAAAATATACGAACTTATTCATAGATCCCTACTTCCATACTAAATATTATAAATGCTAAAGTACCTTACTTTCACTGTGTGTGTCTGTTACGTTCATGCCTAAACGACTGAACCAATTTTCATAAAATTTGATACCCAGATAAAGTTGATAATGGATAGTTGGATGGATTGGATAGTTTTCATACCGGCAAAATTATCATTGCTTTTTATTTATGTATTATTTTAGTTAAGTGCTACAGGGTATATATACTTAATGCCTAATGGCATTCGCCACAAGTCAACAATGACTTTGAATTTCTATTATGTAAAACTATAATGTACTATTCCCGTAAAATAGATTAGTATAATCATATTATAATAAACTTAAATTACCCGAGCGAAGCCAGGCCGTAACACGAGTAGGTTATTTTGAAACTAGAAGTTTCAATTCGGCAAAAATTTCCCAAAACGTAGGCTTCATATAAAAAAAGAAAGTAGAAATAGAAAGGCTTCTTCTAATATACGAATGCGAAAAATAGAAAGATATAGCCCTAACCATGGCCCTAATCATTTTTTCAGGTTATCTGTAGGCGTCGACTAATTGTATCGCGTATCTTTATCATTGTTTCCAAAATCCATACTAATATTATAAATTCGAAAGTAACTTTGTCTATCTGTCTGTCTGTCTGTTTGCTATGCTTTCCGGCTTAAACTACTGAACCGATTTTAATGAAATTTGAAACACAGATAGAGTGGACCTTGCGAAAGGACATAGGATGGTTTTTATCCTACGGGAACCTTTAAAACGGGTCCACGCGGGCGAAGCCGCTGGCGGAAGACTATAGTTTCAATTTCATATGTCATTGAATTTATATTTTTTAAGTAAATATGGCGCTGCGGCGGAGAACAACGCAAGGAACCTAGCAGCTTACAGGCGCAGTCCGGAAAAAGATGGACACAAGTGGCGTTTTTGTCACGAACATCGTTTCCGTGCTTTGGGGGGAACGTTAAGCCGTCGGTTCTATTTTTATAGATATGTATATAACAGTCGTTAAACCTTATCGGTGAGCAGCGACGACCGGGCGGTAAAGACCGCGGTCTCTGAAACGAAGATATCGGGTTCAAATATTGCTCTGGCGTGCTCTGACAGAATTTTAATGTGCGCATTCATAGCTGTTCCACGGTGATGGAAAATATTGTGATATTGAATTAATTACGATTGTATATTTGCATACCTCATGAAGGTAAATATGGCGAACTAAATATATATAAACAACTTTGTAAACACCCATATTTGTGCAAATAAATGTCTTTGTCTTTGTCTTTTCTTTTACCTTGTATGCCTAAACCCAGTGGTGGACTCTTGCCTTAATTCGTCTCACTAGTGAGAGGAGGCAGTATGACATAAAAAGGCCTTATGTGTGGTTAACGTAAAGTTAAAATAACATTCTATAGCGGGTTGATACTAACAATGCGCATTGGAGCAGCGTGGTGCTGTAAGCAACTGATGCCGGGACGTAAAAAGGGTTGTAGCCATTAAGGGTTCTTAAACACATAATACTACTTATATATTATCAAAGACAAAGACTTTTATGTGCACAAATAAGGGTGTTTAGGAAAGGTGTTTTTATACATTTGATTCGCCATATTTACCTTCAAGAGGTATGTAAATATTACAATAATTTAAAACTAAACTAATTACAAATTTATAAATGTTCATTGAAATACTTTTATTTATTATATTATTTTTATAATTATTTGCCCATATTGCGCCTTTTCATTGATGGGCTGCAACCCTTCTTGCGTCCCACTGCTGGTCATGGGTCTTTCCCGATTATTGGGAAGGCCTGCTTACTCCACCACGCTGCTCCAATGTAGGTTGGTGGAGTTAGACATTTAATTGATTAATTTTATTTATATGATTTTTATTTTTCGGATCAGATCCGATCGTCGGCTTTGGGTACCCATAATAGCGTTTTACGTGATACGTATAATTAATTTGTTACAATGTTCTTTTAGTGTTCACCTGGGTCCTTTCTCGCAACAAAGAGAAGCTCCATGGTAGCATGCTGAAGAGTGTAGAAGACGCTTTATCCAAATACACTGAATTGGCCGAACACAGGCAGTCCTTCGTACTCAAAGAATTCGGAGATGCCAACTGTGCTTACACGCACAAGATGGAAACTGACTTCTTTACAAGCAACTTTTGGTAATTTATAAAACTGACTGTGATTAAATTTATTAGTGCTGCTACATTTAGTTTTATTTTACAGCTTGTGATGAATCCTATATGAAATTTATTCCCTATCCTTAAATCTTAAATCGCTATATGAATAAATTATTCTTTAAGAATAGAATTCATAACGACTTAACAAGATTTCTGCCTAATACTCGTAGGAAACGTATTACAGGAGTTTTTTTTTTCAACCTTTTTTATGTCCCACTGCTGGGCACAGGTCTCCTCTCACTAGTGAGAGGGATTTAGGCCATAGTCCACCACGCTGGCCAAGTGCGGATTGGTGGACGTCATGCTTTCGAGAAATTATGAATTCCTCTCAGGCATGCACGGTGATGGAGAATATCGTAATCAATTAAATTAAATATCACGATTTTTTCCATCTCCGTGGAGCAGCGATAAATGCGCACATTACAAATTTCTTTGTCAGAGGTGCGCGCCGAGGATTTGAACCCGGGATCGATCGCGTCGAAGACCGGGGATTTATACCACTCGGCCATCGCTGCTCCAGGAGTTTAAAGCCTAAAAACTGATGATTCTCTAAAGGAGACACATTCAAACATCAAAAATATGAGCCTTCTGGTGTGGACATCCTCAACTTTCTTCTTCTTCTTTGTGAATAGCGTCTCGATCTATTGACCTTTTTGCCATTGACAAATGAACTATTTGTATTTAGTATAATTTATATCTACTTTTTGCCTATCGTTGAAACCGGAAGATATCATAATTATAGTCAGTTAAAGTTATATTAGTCGTCAGAAATTTATAAGTCAAGGCAGTCAGATATCCTAGTAAAGCTATGGTTAATATAATATACCAGAATGAGTCCAACTGAGATTTGGAAGCAATAAAAATGCAAGGCAAAACATGTTTTCGTACAGTTATTTCATTTCACAACACTCTTGAACTACGAGTATAATTAATATTTATCGAACAAAATGCCATTAACTTTATACGATATAACTGAAAATGCATTATTCAGCTAACCCAACCCAACCAAGAACATTAAAATATAACAAGTACGACTGTCTTGTTCAACTTCCTACCAAAACCAGACAACGAAAAATTTGTTATTTAATCTTGCGTTTTTTTTTTCAACCTTTTTTATATCTTACTGCTGGGCACAGGTCTACTCTCACAATTGAGATGCATTTAAGCCATAGTCCACCACACTATTTAGTGCAGATTAGTGGACGTCATGCTTTCAAAATTATGAATATCTCTCAGGCATGCACGGCGATGGAGAACATCGTAATCAATTAAACAAGTACGTGCCGAGGATTTGAACCAGGTATGGGTTGCGTCGGAGACCGCGGTCTTTTACTCGGTCATCGCTGTAGTTTACCAATCTTGCGTTACGGAAGTTCAAAAACCTAGGTAATGTTGTAATTGTCCCTGTGGCTTCGAGATTAAGAATAGAGCTGCGGTATCCCCCGCCTGATCGTAAGAGGCGACTACAAGGGGGCTTCCGGGGTTGCGGGCGGTGAGAGTGGGAGCTCGACCCGTCCAGTTAGCAGCCCCGGGCTGGAGAGACGGTGGTGTGAACGTGGCCGCAAGCCACCGCTAAAACCTGAAGGTGCAGGAGAGTACATCTGCTCTCCCATTCTGGGTCGCCGCGCGTGGAGGATACCGGTGCGTTCCAATGGAGATCCCGGAGTCCTCCCCAAGCGCAGAGGCAGGCCACCAAGGGGGCTTAGTACGGTACAAATCCCACATAACCCTCCTTCCCACATCCTCTCCCACGGTGTTGGGTACCCTTTGAAGGATCCCCCCTCCCCCCCATGCCAAAAAAAAGGTAATGCTGTAATGCTAGGCCTTCCTGTACATGTTTCATGTCATTCATCGTATCTTAATAATTGAAACAAGGTGTGTTAGTATAAATCCAATTTATTGTCCAATTTATTGGTCACGTATAGTCATAAAGTAATGCTATATTTTACACTACTTTATCACAAATACGGTAGATTATAGTTATCGATATGCTCAGTGATGATCACGATTTACGAATGATGACTAATGAATATGTATTCTTCATAGCAACATGATTTACTATTGACAAGTAACAAGAAAAGTGACTTTACTATATTATAACCACAATAACATTCCAATTCTAATATTAATCTAAGTCTAATAACTTAACAATAGATGTTGCTTGTTGTAGTTAAGTGAGAAAAAAATTAAAGAAAGAGTTATATTATTCTGTTGGCAGAGAACTACAGATTTTATTGAGAGTCCCCAACGCTATTTACTACAATGACTATGTGAGAACATACTTGTAAGTCAAAATAAGGAATCCAAATATACTAAATGCAATTTTACAATTGTTACAACGGATCTTTGTCCCTCTGAAGTTAGTTGGAGCAAACGACTAGTGTGGTAAGTTGTTATATATTGTGTGTTCTGTTCAGCTTTTGCACGAACGTCCGAAAGACAAAGATACATTGTGAGTATAGTACAAGGTCTGATTTCAACATTTTATGTTGTTGCTGGCTTTGGTGTACCAGGCTCTGTTAGAAGACTTGTGCTGTTAAACTTGCAGGCCTCTTCGGAAAAGTCTGTCTTCTCAAATTTCGCTGCGTCCAGTTCATTGGTGTTCTTGATAAAGTCATCTACTGCAGTCTTCGCATCCCCTTCCAATGTCTTTGTTCTTGACAGAATCCAAGCAAAATCTGCAAAAAAAACAAATCGCAGTTATATAGAGGTATTCAAAATATCTTTGCAGGACCGTAACCTTTTTTATTGGAACTTTTAATGTTCTTCGAGTTTCAGTAGGCTTTAGCTACCTGAGTGTTCTCAAAATGAAAAAATTCAAAACATCTAAAATATGATAGTATTCGTATACATCGTCCAAACGATATCTGACGCATTAAAGGCACACTTAATATTGTAAAAAAACGGCCAAGTGTGAATTGGAATCACCCATTAAGGGTTCCATTGAGCAACTGCCTAGCGATTACAACGCCAGAAAAAAATAATTAGTTTTACATAGTGTTTGTTTAAATTTGAAGAATGAATTTGAAGTTGGGTTTGTGATTTTTAAAAATATGCTAAAACTACAGAACAAAATCTTTAAATTAGACGTTCAAACTAATTTGTTCGTTGACACAACTCTGTCAACGAACAAATTAGTTAGTGAGATATACAGACAGCACTTTGTTACATTTATCAGTATCTTATCTTAAATTTTATTTTATTTTAAAAGTTAGTTTATATATTTTACCACTTTGAGAGTGTCAATCTTTCAAGCGATTGACTTTAAGAAATAATAGTTTTACAAACATCAAACATTTTTGAAGATCTACATAATATCTATAGACCCCACAAGCTGTTAAATGATAATAGTATATTGTGTGGCAAGGGGTGAAACAAGGCGATGTCTGACGAGGGCGAGAGTGTGTCATCGCCCTGGTCTAAAATCGTCTTTGTTTCATCCCGTGCCACACACTGTATTTTTCATATCACATGTAATGAAACAACGAGATTTGATTTCTGTAGCCAGTCTTAGTAAGACTATTTCAGTCAAATAGCGCAGTAATATCTTTTGACAACGATTTGACAACAGTTGTCAATGCGATTCTGACAGACTTGAAATAAAGACGTAAATAATAAATAAATGAAGGTGCCGGGTAGAAACAACGTTGTTTCTGACTGACACATTCGCATTGGTTTGAAATTGTCTTATTTCGACTGGCAAAACAGAGATCAAAACTCGCTGTTTCAATGCATGTGATATGAAAAAAACATTTTTAGTACAATTCCATGTATGAGTATAATTTTAATTTTTCTGTATAATAATCTAACGACAAAGAGGCAGACACTCATGATGAATCTATAAGGGTTCTGTTTTTGCCTTCGGCTATAGAAATATAAGAATTGCAGTATATACGCCACCATATTACAAGTACATATAGCACTCGTATGATCGAATAATCTCCAAAAGCTACGCCATATCAGTCACGTTAATATCAACGTGCTTGTCTGTAGTAGTGTTTCTTTTGAATGTATTAGTGTAAGATTTTATCTTTATAATTAGCGATCCATTATTTTAAATTTTCGAAGGATTATCAAGACGATTATTTTTAAGCCTTCGACTTATTGTAAAATATGTATTCATATGTTTTTGTTATTTTTAGTGGATACAATTTTTAAGAAGTCTCTCACAAGAAAAATTGAAAAGTAACAAGTGCCGTGTACAGACAAGCTGATTATGGAGTGGTTGTAAAATTAAATTTACCGGTTTATTGATCTGGAAATTAATTGTTAATAAATTTAGGATCGATTTTATGTCACAGTCGTTATCTGGAACGTGAAAGAATTCAGTATTACAATTTCGTTATCATGATAATAACATATTTATAATATTATCGATACATTTCTTATGGAGCGGACAAAAATTTATTTTAGACCACAAAACCTGTTTAAATGGAATATGCTTTAATTTTATAAATTTACTTCTTGTGTGGAGTGAAACTAAAAGTTCGATATTTTAAACTTCTATAGTAATTTTCCCTTTGATAATCAGTATCAATCAATAAACAACAATACAAAATAACTACTAAAATAATTATATTTCCATTAGAATCTAAAGTTCTTTAAGCAAAAATAATGTTGAACAAACACCAGAAAATTCGAAGATGAAATCTTGAAAGTATTATGAACTAAAGAAAATGTCAATAATATTTTATGTATTATGAAAATATTATTTTAGCTGAATGCAATGACATAATCACTTATTTTCTTCCTACAAATATTTAGCATTAAATGACTGGTCAGTTTGTTCACTTTATAGATAATCTTAGTTACAGTAGATATAATTTATCAGATAGATTATTCGTAGGCAGATACGAGATAAAATGTCGTATACTTCGATAAAATGTTTTTTTAAATGTTGACCGACTTTTGTTATTGCAGTTCATCTAAAAATAGCATACCTATCCTATTTTACTAGGTTATTTTACTTTGCTTTTTCTTTCTCTAATATTTCTTTAATAACATTTAATTCTGTTATTTTTTTTTTTCTTTTTTATTTATTAAGTCGGTTGGTTGTGTTTGACTATTTTTTTAAATTTGATCTAGATTACAATTAGCTGACATCACCTTTACCTCAAGTTCCTTATTTTATGTATGAGGTAAATACGAAGTTCTATCCTCATCCTTATTTTACGTATGAGGTAAATACGAAGTTCTATTTTTAGTGTCACATTTAAAATTAATATATATTAATTTAGGTTTAGCTAGAAAGCTATATATTATTAGATATCTGAACATTCTTAACACATACCAAGTATTTGAAAGGTTGATAGAGGTGCAAAGAATTACAATGCAGCGTATTTGTTCTCCAAATTATCATCAAAATCAAAATCAAAAATAACTTTACATCAGGCTTATAAACTATATATGGATATGGTTTATAAGCCTGATGAAGATGTGTTGGACTTATTACTCGTATATCACTAAACTTGCAAGCTAAAGTGGCAATGGGAAGGGCATATAAGTATGTAAGAGAACCGACAACCGATAAGGAAGAAAGATCTTCGAATGGCGACCATGTCTCGGCAAAGGATCACATAATACAGCCAGGTCGACTAACAAGTATAAAAAACAGCGGGAACCCGCTGGATTCAAAGAGCGCGGGACTGGACGGAGTAGTGATTAGGGAGGCCTATATTCAGTAGTGGACTATAAAAGGCTGATATATGGATTATAAGTACCTATAGTGGGTACGCTCAAAGTCAAATGACCATCCGAATTTCTAATTAATCCTCTGTACTGCGCGATAAAGATCATGCCGAAACAGACTGATTTAGTTCTTATTCATGATATTTCTATGATTCATTTCATTTATTGGAATTTCAGCATTTTCTTATATCTGATTACATTTTGTGCGTTTGATCAGATAACAAAAAACAGCTTATAATGTTGTGTGGATATGATTTTGTAAAAATAAATCGGTTCGTTATTTAATTTTTGTAAAAATGTTCATAAGGCAGCTGTCCCACCGCCGGCGATAAACGAGAAACAAGTAGGACCACAAACTATATACGAGTTGGCGAACAGCGGAAAGCAAGTGTGTCGCATCGATAGTTTTGTAGCTGAGCTATAAGCGAGTGTGCAAACCTGTACAAAAACTAATGAACACGCAAACACTATTGAATACGTCCTCAGAACTGGACAACAAGAAAAGTGGTAATAGTTTTTGTTATTTAGAAATAACAATACGTGTACTTTCAAAGGCTCAATGTAGAAATATTATGACCGACCGAACGAGCATCATTGAGCGAATACATTTTTGATAGCTTTTGTCGCTCAGTGACAAAACTAGTTAAACATGTTGTCGCCACAGTGTGAACAGTCAGAGAGCAACTATAAATATATGCATCCCTTTTATTTGTACGGAATTGTATAATTATTGTACGTTTCTTGAGCGAGAAAATCGCCGATAGTTAGTCGTTTTCTCGTCGACGGTGGGACAACTGCCTAAAGTTCCGGCTTACCTTACGGATAATTTCGGGGGCGCCCGACATGTTACGGACCTGAGCCCTTAGTGTGAGTTTGTAAACGCGCAAACGTTACTACTGCGTCAGAGTTAAAATTGGACATATAGATCTTAAGTTGAAGGGAATAAGGTCGATAATTAAATTCTTAACGCAAACGCCATAGTAACGTTTTCTCGTGTGCACACTTACACTAAAGCCTCTGTACGGTTCATTATGAGCCATCGCGTGCGGTCGCTAGGTGGTCTCGGCAAAGACTCAGTAAGCCGGGACTTTATAAACATGTTTACGTACCCTCATTATTTCTGTATTTTTATAAATTGAGAAACAAATCCCAGAATATAGATTATTATTGAGGCCTATTAAATCATAACCCCTAGGGTTCCTTCCAGGGAATGATAAAGAAGGGCGCTAAACTGGTTATAACTGACTAACGGCAGCCCGCGACATCACCCGCGTGGACTTTGGTATTTATTAGTCATGATGTTATATAGCCTATAGTCATCCCTAATAAATGGACTATTCAACACAAAAATAATTTTTCAATTCGATCCAGTAGGTCCTGACATTAGCGCGTTCAAACAAACTAACGAACTCATCAGCTTTATATACGAGTATTAATATATAGATTTGATATCCTTGTACCGATTTTGATAAAATGTGTTAAAGGCGGACTTAAAGAAGATCGTCGTTTGACAGGAATTTATCCGTGATAATTAATATCTTTTTATATTAAGTTATCTGCACAAAACTATAATCCGGAATGTGAAAATGATTACAATAATTATTGCACAATCATTTGAAATGACTAAAACGACCTTATCTTCGAAATACTGTGTAGTGTATTGGCATAAAATATCAGCATAGGAGAACCTGGTCCAGGCTCACCGCTATCACATTGCTGCATTGCTGTAAGTAGTGATAGAGGGGTAACCACCTGCAAGAGGTCCTGCCTTCAATTCCCGACCGAGAAGAAAAGAAATAACGTATGACTTTAATATTCAACATTGGTCTTCTACTTTCTTGACAAATTCCTTTTAATTGGCCTTTTAAACCAAATCGACATTTGAATCAGTCGCAGTGCGAAGGAAACTCAAACTTTCCGTCTATTCTCAAGAGAATTAATGCTTTCTTATAAATAAGTTAAGTTATAAGTTAGTTTGGTGGACTATGGCTTACTTCTGAGGTAGTGGGACATAAAAAGGTTGTAAAAAAATATTGTGTTCAGAACCTACCTTGATGATTTTTCTTCTTGTCGTCATACTTGCAGTTGTACACGACGGCATAGTTGTTATAGTCGGTCGCTAAAACGGTCAGTGGTGACTCCCGGACGAGATCTGGAACAATATTAAAAAATGAAAAATGAAAAATAAATTTATTGCCACAAAAACACAAAAAGAAAATACATATACAACAAATATTTTGGCAAAAGGGAGCGACTCAGCTTGTGCTGCCTCAAGAAAAAGATCCTGAGCAGCGCTGATTTTCAGCCGTCCCTACTCCCTATGTTGTAGACGTTGTAGTGTAAACATGCAAAATAAAAAATAAAAAATAAAAAACGGAAAATTGTTTGTAAAGTAGGTTTACGATCGAGATGTTTACGTGATAACGTCCGCACGAGAAAATCTCCATTCGTTTGTATGCCGCTAGAGTGAGAGAGACGGAAGATCGGTCCACTCACTCGAACGCTATGCCAGCCTCCGCTCGTGAGGATTCCGCGTGACAAGTTTCACGGAATGACTGGCAGCGCTCGAGATGAGACGGGAGATCGGTCCGTCTCTCTCTCGTTATACCTGCGATCGCGCTTGTGAGGTTTTGGTGTGACACAAGTTTCTGAACATGTCACCCGACTAAAACGGTTTTAAAGACGTTATCACGTCAAAAATGAAGCTATAATGAAATATATAAATAAATATCAATTTCAACTTAATCACTAGCATAAGTATAAATTAGTGGCTTCAACTTTTGCAATAAATTAATAAATAAATAATGTTTCACACTCATAGCCCCACAGTAGAGTAGATATACCCTGTGTCGTGGGTACCATGGACACACACATAGACAGAAACACAAACACCCAGACCGAGTAAACTCATCATTAAAATTTCCGTGCCGGGAATCGCACGCGGGACCCTTCGATTAGCAGTCCGGCTTTTTAAGCATTGCACCACACGGGTCGTCATGCAATTATTTGGAAGTTCTAGCTACTCCACCACGCTGCTTCTGTAAAGGTTGGTAGCGGGTTAGTAGCCAAACCGCCCGCGCCTGTTTTGCTTAGCTGTTTAGATGGCATTCTAAGCTAGCCGCTGGGCTATGTCCCCCACCCCAGCCCATTCATCCCAAAATATTTTTGCACTAGAACTCGAAGGCTCAGAAAGAAAAATGGAAGTGCATGTGGCTGCAACCCTTTTTTTGCATCCCACTGCTGGGCACGGGTCTCTCCCCTTTATTATTATTGGGGAGGCCTGGAGCTTACTCCACCACGCTGCTCCAATGCGGGTTGGTGGAGCTGCGGGTTAGTGGCCAACCCGCTGTCGGATGTTTTCAAACCGCCCATAAGCTCCGACGAGGTTTAACGACTGTTATCTATCGATAACAACCGGGACCGATGGCTTAACGTGCACGGAAGCACGGAAACGCGCATGAAATTTTTGCCACTAGCGTTCACCCATCTCACACCTGACCGCACCCGTTTGGCTTAACTGCGTAGATCGCTAGCGTTCTACGCTAGCCGCCGACCCATACGCGCTTCATGCAAAGTGCATGTAAGTTTATTTATTCCCATGTAATCCTTAATTACCACCAGTGATGACCTACGGCGCTGAGACGTGGTCTTTTACAGTTAGCCTTTTCCATAAGCTCAGGGTCTCCCAGCGAGCGATGGAGAGGGCTATGCTTGGTATTTCTCTACGCGATGAAATCCGTAGAAGAACTAAGGTTACCGACATAACTCTCAAAATCTGCAAGCTGAAGTGGCAATGGGCAGGCCATATAGTTAGGAGGACCGACAACCGATGGGGAAGAAAGGTCCTTGAATGGAGACCACGTCTCGGCAAAAGGAGTACAGGCCGCCGTCCAACCAGGTGGACTGACGAGCTGAAGAAGACAGCGGGTAGTCGCTGGATTCGGAAGTCCCAGTACCGGGAGGAGTGGCGAACGTTAGGGGAGGCCTATGTCCAGCAGTGGACAGTAAAAGGCTGATGGATGGAATCCTTAAATCGGTAAAAATGTGATGTACAGCGGTAAAAGCGACGCCACATAATATAATATTTAATTTCAACCTCTCAAGCTATGAGTTGTCGCGCAAGATTGTACTACGAAGGTAAATGGCCGTTGATTAATTTTAAATTTTCTCAAAACTTTTATTGAGATTAACATAACTAACATTTCGCTTGTCCTATACCCCAAATACAAAAATATTTTTTAATGATTCATAGAGAAAGTACATAATACGTGATAATCCGTTATCAGAAAATCCTGTTATTAAAAGATTAAATCTAATTTTATCAATGAGTTGCGTGACTAACCCATACAATCTCACTTATGCAAAGTAATGAATGTACATAACTCTGCAACATTGCCTACAAAAATTATAAAGCTAATAAAAAACTAACATTCGACAGCTTAGAACATAATTATATTATTTTATACTTTTAAGAAGCGCGCGTGGCCTGGCGGCTAGCGTAGAACGCAAGCGACCTATGCAGCTGAGCCAAACGGGCGCGGTCGGGTGTGAGATGGGTGACCGCTAGTGGCAAAAATAATTTCATGCGCGTTTCCGTGCTTCGGAGGGCACGTTAAGCCGTCGGTCCCGGTTGTTGTCGATAGATAACAGTCGTCAAACCTTGTCGGAGGCCTTATGGGCGGTTTGATAACATCCGACAGCGGGTTGGCCACTAACCTGCATCTCCACCAACCCGCATTGGAGCAGCGTGGTGGAGTAAGCTCCAGGCTTCCCCAATAAGTGGGAGAGACCCGTGCCCAGCAGTGGGACGCAAAAAGGGTTGCAGCCAGCCATACTTTTAAGTATAAAAATATTGTAGCGATCTTCCGCTACGCATCAAGAGATGGCGCCACGGGTATTCCTGAATCACGCTATCGAAGTTTTCGGAATATCCTACCTTAGATACAAGCTCCGAATTGAATCAGTTGGAGCGCGGCCGCTCCCTGGGCATGACCACCTCGCCCGGCGGGAGATCTCCCTTTGCCAAAATATATTTGTAAACCAAAAAACTTGGATATTTTTTTATTTATCCCCTATACTTCTGCTCTTAAGAATACTTTCTTTAAATTTTTATGGGGCTTTTTTTAGCCTATACTGTCCCACTGCTGAGCAAAGATCCTCCCCACGATTTTCCACTTCTGTCGGTTGCCTGCTAACTCCCACCAATTGAATTGACGAATTTGAGACGAAACCCTAAAATAGGTGAAAAAGGACGTTGAACGGTTCTCACCTCCAAACTTAAGGGTCACAGCCAGCTTCGCAGTGTTATTGGCGTCGGGTTGTAACTTGACTGTTCCCTCGATGTAAGTCTGCACTCCATCCACGATATGCGTGTTCTTCAGTTTCAGGACGTCGCCGTCAGGGGTATACTCCGCACTTGGACATTTGCCATTCTTCTCAGCGTCGTAAGGGTACTTGGAAATCTCGTACCAGATGCCCTTGTACTGGAACAGATAGACGTTTTCAGAATTCATTTAATGAGCTAAGAAATATATTTTTGTACAACTCACCCGTTAAAGGCATCAAATGAAAGGATAAGATACATACAAAATAAAATACACCATGAAATAATGTAGTTTAAGAAACTAAAAAACACGCTTTTGTGAAAATACGAACGAAAAAAAGCGTAGGGTGCATAGTGTCAATAGTATCTCAAAAAGAACCCCACGCTTTTTTTTTACAGTAAAATACATTTTCTTCTTATTTTTTACTTTTTAATTCGTATTTTCACAAAAGCGTGTTTTTTGGTTTTTTAAACTACATTATTTATTTCTAATTTTTAGTTGCTTTTTTTTCATATTATTGCATTGTCATCGGCCCTTGACTCCTGTGCAAATTTTCAAGTTAATCAGACGCTTAAAACAAGATGAAAATGAAGTTAAAAGATTCCATTACATACATACATACAGGTCAAGCTAATATAAGCGTGTTAAAAAAATCTTATCCAAGCTGGTATGCTGCAAGCTCCTAATGGAGGATTTAATATTTTTGTACTATCTTTAAAAATGGATATCAAATAAAGGTAGCCAGACTTGTAGAAAACATTATCGAAAAAAATATAAGTTTTTTTTTAAATCAAACTTTTATTCAAAAAGCCACCTGTACTACAACGAAAGTAGTAATCGCCATAATTTTCTTAATATTACAAAGTTTTGTTAGTTACAGTATTTATACTTAACTTTTGAGACAAGCGGAAAAAAACATTTTTTCGCTGTTTCATTTCACTCGTGCACTGTATTAAACTCATCATTGGATTTTCAGGAAAACGGAAAAAAATCATTGTATCAGGGCACGGGTCTCTCCCCATTATTGGGGAGGCCTGGAGCTTACTCCACCACGCTGCTCCAATGCGGGTTGGTGGAGATGCGGGTTAGTGGCCAACCTTCTGTCGGATGTTTTCAAAACGCTCATAAGGCCTCCGACAAGGTTTAACGACTGTTATCTATCGGCAACAACCAGGACTGACGGCATAAGAATAACATTATTTATTCTTATGCCGACGGCTTAACGTGCCCTCCGAAGGACGGAAATGCGCATGATTTTTTTTTTGGGCTAGCGGTCTATGAAGGATACTAAATATGCTATCTCCTACTGTTTCCTTTCCAGTGAGGTTTATAATACATGTTTGGCTAGTAACTACTATTTTATTTACTATTGTGTTACATAATAATATACAAAAGCTTATAGCGCTTATAAAAACGGAGAGTAAATTTCTTGTGCGTTACAAAAGAAACCCTTGATTATTCATATTGTGATCAAGCTCAATAAAATACAACAATAATACTGTTGCTGCATAGCAATGTAGTTGGATTGCATAATCCACCTACAACCTTCGCGCTTCATGAACTTAATCGATGACTCATTCAATTGTCCAATCATTCGATCCGTTCAATCATTCACTCAGGATCACAATGATTGTAATGGCCACCGATTGTTCAATTAACGCGTTTAGCTCAATTAGAGTCGATACGCAAAGTGATCTATAAACACCATAGAGCATCAAAGTTACTGACTCACCCTTCAGTAGAGACGGCATAGCTCCTCACTTCGATACATAATTTTTGTGCCAAATCTGGTGCGAGGGGAAGAATGCACAATTTAATTTTATCACACATTCACAAATATTCTTTCATCGCTACAGACGCATACATTTCTAAATACATATATCAATTTCAATTAACAACGTCATTTTCTATGTACCGACAACACTGACAACGACACACAAGACACACTAGTGTATAACTAGAAGGCACATTGTGCATGGACGTTGGGACGAGGGATTCGGCCGTAAAGGCCACTCCTCTGACGGGTGACCTGTCATAACTTGAAGCTCTAAGATCAACACTGAATTAGCAATAGGCATAGAAACTGGAAAAAATAAAGTTGAAAGATTACAAATAAAATCATATTAAATAGGCATTCCCTTTAAAACTTTGCACAGACCTTCCTTTCGATGTTCTAAGACAACCCATATAGGGATTTTTGGCGCATATCAATATTTTCCGAGAAATCGAATTTTTAAAAATTGGATCGGCAGGCGCGATTATATAGTGGGAGTTTTCTGGGAGTGGAGTCATAAGAAGTAACACCCTTACTTCTTATGACTGCACAACATGTTGATTAATGACCACCCATCCTACTTTTGACCGCAGGTGTCATTGAGCTAAGCAATGTCCCTGAAACACATTTTCATTATAATTATTTATATTCGAAAAATACCCAAACAGAATCAAAGCACCCCACTATCCACGTGGTCTTGTCTGTACTACCCCTAGAGTGTATATAAAAAACCGGAGGCGCGGAGGCGAGCGCAGGTGCCGCGCTTTGTTACGCTGGGGCGGAGGGAGTGGTCTTCCCGCAGCGCCGGAGATGTCACAGAGCCACTTGTCGAAAACTGCCTCGAATCGCCAAAAATCCTTCAGGGAATTGTCTCAAAATACGAAAAACAAGGCCTGTGCAAAATTACAGCTCAATCGGAGGTGGGGGGTTTTCGGAAGTTTATCCCTGTGAATTATACAGCAATCTGTATAATTTACAATTAATAAACTACAAAATATTTCAAGACAATTTGTAAATTTTTTAGTAATTAAAAAATTACAAAATAATTCACACATTGTCCAATGGGCAGTTCCGACCACAAGTGTAAAAAGCGCCAACAGTTAAAAAAAAAAAAATCATTATTTTATTTAAAAGCCTTTTATATTTTATGTTTTTATTTTTATTTTACGTTTTGTTTGTATGTAGTTAATTAAGATTAGCGTCAAGTTTTTTTTGTATTTTATAAATAAATAAATAAAGTCTTAAAAATTGTTAAGAAAGGTACAGGCATCTACAGGTACATTGTAGAATAACGACTTGTGTTGTGACGAGTTAAATTTGTATTTTCGGGCCAGGTCAAATTATTATTACTTTTTATTTAATAAATTGTAAAATATATATTCATATTCTAATCACTCATTTTAACAGTAGTCAGTAATAGCATCTATAGCTCTAACGTTCGTACTAACTTGAATATATCTATATGAAAAAATGCATTTAGGTACTTGTAATTCATTATGATAAAAGTATTTTGTTTGGTCTATCTATACATATAAAAGAGGATGTTTGTATATATGACATCGCAAAACTCAGAAACTATTCGACCGATTATTATGAAAAATGTATAAATGTATATGTATTTTTTCACGGAGAAGGTTTATATGCTATCCATTATTATTATTATTTAATATTTAAACGCGATACGGAGTTCGCGGGGTCAGCTGATTTAAAAAGTTATGCATTTAAAAAGTAACGCGAATAAATTCGATATTCGAATGCCTGAAAATAATTTTGAAGGATTGGAATGGAAATTGATATTATCTCAATTGTATTATCAAGCAAAAATTTCAATAAATAATATCTAAAATATTGATGTTTTCAGTGTTATAGTGGAAAATAAGAGTGAAATAAACGTTGTACTAAACGAACTGTGTTTGAACTTTTGACCCCGCCAAAAGTATATCTATCTATCTATATATATATAAAAGAGAAAGTGTGTATGTATGTTCCTTATAGACTCCGAAACGGCTGGACCGATTTCAATGAAATTCTCGGAGAATCTTCAGATTGGTCCAACGAGTAATCCTGTAAAGTTTGGTGGCGATCGGAGAATTTTTAACTTCCCACCAAATTCCATGCGGACGAAGTCGCGGGCGGCCACTAGTAGTATATAAATAATAATAATATAAATATAATAATACATCAGTTGGTAACAAAGATAGGTATCTACATCTACCTAACACGAGTCTAAATATACTTTGAATTGAAAATTGATTCAAAATGTTCACAAGTAAATATTAAATTGACAAGCAGATATGAGTTCCCTTGAGATAATATTTGTTATGTCCTAAAAAAATTCGACAAATATTTGACTGCTAACTAAATTCAAGCCACAACCACTTAAAAGGTAGTCTGCTGTGAAATACCAATAAGAAATTCAATATTTTCTCAAGTAAGTACTTGTTGGTGAGTACGATCCACGTGTAATACCGTGCACAGTGGAAGGGTTCCGTAGTCTAGATGTATTTTAATATTACATAGTCTCAGCAATATCATTTTTTCCCTCACTAATGGCATCGAATAAATGCCATCAATTTCATCTGATATAACTGAAAATCACGCCAAGATAATGAAAATAAAACAATATAACGAAAACTGTTTCAATGTACTGCTAAAATTGCATTCAAAAACATTTTGTCTCAGAACAAATCGTTAAAATTGGCGATTGACTATTCAATCTTTTATAAAATAATGACAACAATAATTCGAGTCGTTGATTATACGGTGCTGTTAAGTATAATGGCCGGGCAGTTAAATAAGTGACTTATTTGATTATTTAACTGCTACAAAATTTAACTTATATAAGTCGCCCTAAAAGATGTACTGCGCCTGATAGAACAAAAAATCTTAAAAGTTGTTCATAAACCAACTTTGAACCTTTAATTAAATATATTAACATGGTTCTGGAGAACAGTTTTGTTCTAAGTTCCAAAGATCATTACCAAATTATTCTCATCATTTACCGATTATCAAAAATTAATGAATTGTCAAAATCAGTTCATAAAATTATGCTCGAATTATGTACATAGGTACAGGAAAAATACATACAGGCAATGTTTATTAAGGTTAACTCATTATTAAGGTTAATTCAAAAACTGATCTTCAGATCATAATCAAATTTAAATTGCAACACAGAAAAAACATCTATTTACAAATATAGAAAGAATCATAAAAAATCAGTTTGCCCTATGAAAATTATGAGGTAACATTAATACATTAAACAGTAATATCGAATTAAGACAGTTTAACGCTCAAGCTTATAAAAAAAACTACTTACAGCAGTCAGGTTAAAATTTTCCACCGGCTTCAAATCCGGGCAGTCGCCATCATGGATGATATTCGCCGTCGCGATGGCAAAGACGCTTAATAATAAGTATCGTAACATTATTTAATAATTCTGATGTGCCGTGGTCGCTGTCCGCGTAATACTGGTCAGTTGGTGCAATTCCACCCTTATATATCCAGAGGAAAGGTCACGGTCCATACGAAGATTATTTAATCTAGAAAATTGGCATCGTCTGCTCATCGCTTCTAGAATCTATACGCCGTAGGGGGGATGTATTTAACTACCTTTGTGATTTATCAACAATTGAACTAATGGAATTACTGAGTTGCCTCTGGAAGATTAAGGGATTGTACTGGGTTTGTTTTCGTATTTAAGCTAGAGATACAACATTATATAAATTAAGTGCACCTCGAACGATGTGCAGCGCTAAGATTGGCTAGATTTGAAATTGCAAATATGTGCGTAAGCTTCGTATTTATTTAAGTACAGATGTAATGAAGGTAAAAGGCGGGGCTTGATCGGCGACACCAGTCTTCATACGAACGGCGCATTATTGCCGTTCTACCTCTCTTATAATGTTCTGTGTTGGTGTAGGTCATACATTGATGCAAATATAAAAAAGTTATATTTCTAGCACAGTTATTTAGAGCTTTTTAAAACGTTTTTTGCAATCTTTTTGTTAAGTCCCACTGCTGGGCACAGGTTTCTTCTCAAGTGAGAGGGATTTTAGCCAAAGTGAAGTATCGCAGTTGCAACTTAGCCAAGCTGACAACAATGACGACCCGTGTAAAGCAATGGTTATCATGCCGGAATGCCAATCGGAGGGTCCCGGGTTCGATTCCCGGCAAAACAGAACATTGAATGGTGAGTTTTAATTTCTGTTCTCGGTCTGGGTGTTTGTGTTTCTGTCTTTGTGTGTGTACATGGTACCCACGACACAGGGTATATCTACCCTACTTTGGCGCTATGAGTGTGAAACATTTAATGGGCAGCAGTAACGCACAAACTTGGCTGCTAACCTTGAATTAAAAACCAACAAAGCTATAGTAATTCATGTTCTAAGTTTTTCTATATATAATGCTAATAATTTTATATATATATATATATTAATGCTTTACATTCATAGTGCCACGCTAGGATTACCTGTGTTGTGGCTACCATAGACCTAAAAGACAGGTACACAAACACCCCGACCACTAAAAATAAACACATCGTTCAATTTTCTGCCTCGTCGGGAATCGAACCCGGAACCCTCAATCGGCCCTTGCATTGTAACCAGCCGTCTGGATTATATGACGCGGGTAAAGTCATAGAACACAGTTTGTTCTTGAATGAATCTTTTTGCTGATATCTATTAACAATACGAATCACTTTAATTTCACCTTCAACCTGCAACTGACAAAGAGCGTAACTGACCATCCGTAACGAACATCGGTCCATTTATTCTGTTCCGGGAGGTAAATTACTAAAAATATCAACCATTGTTTAAAGATCGATATTTTAAAATTACGTCACATTGGTGTAGTTGATGGAAATAATATAACGCTACACACTCATAGTGCCATACTAGGATTCCCTGTGTCGTGGGTGCCATGGATACACACAAAAACAGAAACACAAACACCCAGACCAAGTACAGAAATTAAAACTCATTATTTAAATTTCTACCTCGCCGGGAATGAAACCCGGGACCCTCCGATTGGCAGTCAGCAGGCATGGTAACCATTGCGCCACACGGTTCGTCATATAATAAGAATTAGATTAAGAAAACTAAACTCCATTCGATTTCTTATAGCGTAATGGCTTTAGCTTAGTATTTTATACTTTCTTGTACTATTTGAAGCCTCATAATTAATTTAATGCAAGACATCAATTTTATAAATAAGTTTTTCGACCGTTACTCATCAGTTGTAATAAGTCAATGCCTTTATTGTAGGTACCTAAATATTTCATTCTACATGGGTAGACCAAATTTTATATTTGACAAAAAACTTATATAAGGCGATTTAACCTATTTATTATATCTTGGACTTATGACTGACATATCTATGTCAGATTTTAAGTTTCGTTGTATATTTGAACTAGATGTCAAAAATATCACAGTTTAAAACGTAATTTCAGGATAGTTATAATCTTTATAATTAATTTTCTTAAATGAAAAGCCACCCTCGTGTCATATTCAAAGAAACTGGTGGTGGACCGATGGATGCTATTTCTCCGATCCAACATAACCTAATTTAAAAAAAAAACGGCAAATTGTTTGTAAAGTAGGTTTACGATCGAGATGTTTACGTGATAACGTCCGCACGAGAAAATCTCCATTCGTTTGTATGCCGCTAGAGTGAGAGAGACGGAAGATCGGTCCACTCACTCGAACGCTATGCCAGCCTCCGCTCGTGAGGATTCCGCGTGACAAGTTTCACGGAATGACTGGCAGCGCTCGAGATGAGACGGGAGATCGGTCCGTCTCTCTCTCGTTATACCTGCGATCGCGCTCGTGAGGTTTTGGTGTGACACAAGTTTCTGAACATGTCACCCGACTAAAACGATTTTAAAGACGTTATCACGTCAAAAAAACGTCTTTGGAAAACGTTCACAGATATCGGACGTCGCCTCTCGGAATATTAGCTTAGCTGCATCCGAGGTAAAAAGGTATTGTGAAACTCATTGAAACAGCATCGGATCCTCGGTGTTATACGATGCTCTGAATAAGTATTGAGGATGGCGCATACGGTAATACGATACATAATGGCAACTTGTATAGGGCAATTTTTAGGTGGTAGAACTACATATTATCGTTCGCCCGGGGAAGTACCACCGCTACACCCACTTCTGCCGTGAATTCTATTGTGTCTCGGTGGAAAGGTGCAGTTGCCGGCCACACTTACATGAGGCGGCTACCAGCCTCCGTAATAGCAGCGCAACTGCATACGACCTCAGACAAGACTTACCTATGCTTGCATGAGGTTGTGTGCAGATGTCCATGGGCTGCAGCGACCACTTAACATCACGTGGTCTGCATGCTCGTCTGCTACTCCGTTCAAATAAAAAAAACTAAGCCAAACGGACGCGTCTGGTATCAGATGGGTGATCGCTCTTGTCACAGTTGCTGGAAGTGAGAGGGATTTAGGGCATAGTCCACCATGCTGATCAAATGCGGATTGGTAGACATCATGCCTTCAAGAAATTATGAGTTTCTCTCAGACATGCACGGCGATGGAAAACATCGTAATTAATTAAATATCACAATGTTTTCCTTCACTGTGAAGGAGCGATAAATACGTACTTAACACTTTTTGAAAGGCAAAATGTGCTAATGATAATTATTTAATTAATAATAATAATAATAACGTTTCATACTCATAGCCCCACAGTAAGGTAGATATACCCTGTGTCGTGGGTACCATGGACACATACAAAGACAGAAACACAAACACCCAGACCGAGAACAGAAATTTAAACTCATCATTCAAATTTCTGTTTCGCCAGGAACCGAACCCGGGACCCTTCGATTGGCAGTCCGGCATGGTAACCATTGCGCCACGCGGGTCGTCTATGTAATAATTTCTCAAAAGCTACGCACACAAGCGCGCTTATCAGTACACATCACTCCTACAACCAAAGCCGATCGGATTTTGTGAAAATGTATAGTAATTTTCACATGACATTTTTTCTTGCAGTATATAATGGCATCGCACTAGTAGTGCATATTGCACGCGTCAAATAACTAATTATAATTTATTGTTAGTACCTATAGATGTTAGCCAACCCGCTTTCGGATATTTTCAAACCGCTCATAAGGCCTCCGATAAGGTTTAACGACTATTATCTTCGACAACAACCGGGACTGACGGCACAATACACGGAGCGCCTGCCTTGTGCTGACGGTTTGACGTACCCTTCGAAGCACGGAAACGCACATGAAACTTTTGCCACTAGCAGTCACCAATCTCACATGAGACCGCGCCCGTTTAACTTAGTTGCGTATCGCTCTATCGCTACGTTTTACACAAGCTGCCGAGCCATACGCGCTTCTCTTATACAGCACCATTCGTATATTCAGAGGAATATTAGGCGTAGAATTTAACAGAGCTTATTTTATAGTAGCATGTATACAGTGTAATTTTCCAATACCCACATAGAAACATCTCGTACGCACTCGACAACATCTCCAGTGGTTACTCAATTGGCCACCAAATTGTTCAACGAGCGACTTCCTTGAAACTTTCCACTTTGCATCGTCTAATTTCTTAACGCGGCCCGTCTGCCTTATTGTTAGTCTTAGCTTATAGAAAAATATTTAAAAAGTCCTCTCCGAAAGTCTAACCTACTGCCCTTTTTGCCCCTTTAGAGATAAACATTTCCAAAATGCGGAAACAGACGATAATTTTATTAATTACGATTAATGACGATAAATTAATTAATATTTGACAGCCTCCGTGGCGTAGTGGGTGATTCGATTCCCACCCAGGACAAATATGTGTGTGATGAACATGACTATTTGTTCTGTGTCTGGGTGTTAATTTATCTATTTAAGTATGTATTTAGAATTATATAAGTATGTTTATCAGCTTTCTGATTACCATAGCACAAGCTCTGCTTAGTTTGGAATCAGATGGTGTTGTGTTAATTGTCCAAAAAAAATCCATTTTTAACCAAAACAAAAATTCAGTTTCATGTTTTAACTGTAAAAGTGACGCCATGCCGCACAAAATTTTAAAGCTCTATTTCACCCTCTTAGGAGCATTTTGGATTTTGCATCCAACAGAGCTGAAGTTTTTTTTTGAATGCTCTTTTCTTCAGCTCTGATTTGCCTAAGCGCACCCAGAGTAGACAACAAAAAAAAATAACGTTCACTAAGAGTTTGTAAAGGAACCGTACAGTGAATAAAGAATATTTCATTCATTTTCATTTCATTACAGCTGGGTACGTGTCTCTTCTTCTCATTAGGTAATTGTGATGCCGGGAATTAACTTCACCGCCCTGAATATGTTTCAATATTTATTTATTATTTTGGAATGGTTAGGGAATAATTTCGCAAGAATTGATTTTATTATCAGTATTATTTTTCATGTAGTGTTTTCAGTAGGTTTTCATCTAGTATTTCATCTAGTAAAGTACTCACTCATTTTCTTTCACTATTTCTTCGTCACTTTTTTCATTAATAGATGCACTTTGTTCAATGCCCATATTTTAAATACTTGATATAAACGAATTTTACAAGTATAGACAGTCGAGCCGTCATTAGCTGTCACCCCTCCGTCTTACGAATATTCGATCAGGCCACGTGTCCTGACGCGAGTTTAACATTTTTTACCCATCCCAAAAAAAGTGCACAATGCCGCTAAAAAAGTTTTCACTTCAAAAAAATAAGAGACTGAGCGTTTAACACGCCGAACTCCCTCGCAGAAATCCATACTTCAAGGCCGGATGCACACGCACATCTGACTAAGTTTGCTATGTGCGTATTTATAGAAAGTGCCTCACCATGCCTACATTGTAATTAAATACGACAATACCATAATGCACGGTGGTACATTCCTGAGAATGCCTAAAAAGTTATTAAAATCTTGTTATGTGCACCTGCAGCACTTGAACAGCGTGGTGGGCAAGATCAAATCCCTTTCAATTCCGAAATGTGCACGGGTCCGTTATTCATATTTTAAAACTAAAAACACATTTTTTATCGCACTGAAAAGCCAAGAAATGAACAGAATATGTTAAGCTAAATTTAACGAGCCCAAACTCGATGTCTTAACTTACTAGTTAAGGTCTTAACTTACTAGGACCTACTGGTCCTAATAATAATCCAATGTTCCATCAGCCACCTTAGTTTGTAGTAGTATCGTCAGACCAGCTCAATGGTACCATAATAATTTGACAGCCTCCGTGGCGTAGTGGGTGATGAGCCGACTGCGAAACGTGAGGTCGTGGGTTCGATTCCCACCCAGGACAAATATTGTGTGATGAACATGACTATTTGTTCTGTGTCTGGGTGTTAATTTATCTAATTAAGTATGTATTTAGAATTATATAAGTATGTTTATCAGCTTTCTGATTACCACCCAAGTAACAATTTATCGTCGTATAAAGGTTTAGTAAACGTCATCTGAATACCATACATCGCAATAGTTAAGTCATACTAACTCTATAATAACGTTTACTAAACGCGAAAATGGCCCCAGTTATACGACCTCAATGGTCGTATAATGGTCATACAGAAGTCTCGAGCCAACTTCGTTAACGTCATTCAAAAGTCGTACAAATGTTATGGGATAACCATAACTTTCGTCACTTTGTTGTATTGTGGTCGTACAGGTGTTACTGAATGACTAAAACGTTTTATTTGAGTCAAGAGACAATACCTGTAAGACTTATTCGTATTATGTTTGTGGTTTCGTTTCAAGATTTTAGTGTAAAATAAATAATTACAAGGAAATAAATGCTAGCTGAGTTTATGTCATTTTCATATCTTACTTACTTTATCTGTCTCTCATGCTATTTAGTTCGACTGGGAACTGAAGTTTTATGATAATATACCTATGTGAATACTATTAAGATTTTCATGCCCCCTCGTAATTTTGAGTTAAAATCAATAGATTTTTATTAATAAAAATAGGTTTTTTTCTAAAAATGTCCGACATGTTGCTTTTGTCGCAAACTTACCTCTATACGACCCGATTGTGATGATAATGGTCGCCATGACAGCTAGCTATTAGGGTTCCTCAAGAAACATAAAAAACCCTTTTCATATTGTGAATATTCACCAAAATTCTCGTTAATCTAATTCTCGTTAACGTCTCCACGATTTTTTTGATTCCATTTCCGTAACAAAATTTCATTAAAAGTTCGTAAATATGGCCGACTAGTCATTATAAAGTCAAAACCTGATTTAAATGCGACTGCAAGTTTGATTAAAGTCAGGACATGACATTAAACGGACATCATGTAATATAAAGGTTATATTTGAGTCGTCAATAAACAACCAAGTCATTTAAGAGTATTTAATTGACCGCTGTAAAACAAGATAGTGATTGTTATATAAACGTCTCTGTGAAAACGTCTATACAATATGCACGTTATATAAATGTCATATAAAGGTTTTCCAAAGACATAATTTGGTCAGTTCAAAACATTTATCGGACTATAACGTTAGTATGACTATTGAGTCGTAGTACAAACGTTTTAGCTAAGATGTAATATAACGTCATATAGTTTAGTCACCCAAACGTTGCTAAGACCAGTTTACTATGACCTATTCGACGCACGACTAATTAGTTACATTAAAAACGTATATAGGACCTGGTAGTTATATCATTACCATTGTAAGACTGCTATCCAACTTTAGGTCGTACAAGTCAAGACTTATACGACGTATTTGTTTGTTGGGCATAGTACAAGCTCTGCTTAGTTTGGAATCAGATGGTGTTGTGTGAATTGTCCAAAGATATTTATTTAGTGTAATTGCCAAGTTTGTTACAGACCCACCTAATAAAAGTAAAAAAACATTCCTAACCTAGTGCAGATGTTCTCATATACTAATTAGAAGCCCTTTATACATATTACGATAATGCCAAATGACTGATCATTATATGTCATTATAATCAGTGATTTCACCGTTTTTATCGATTCGCCTCAATATCAATCGGAATTCACTAGAATAATTGACGCTTGTTTTGATATCCTACTTAATATTATAAATCCGAAAGTAAGTTTATTTGTTACTCTTTCACGCGAAAACTACTCAACCGATCATCATGAAACTTTGTACATATATTCTTGGAGTTATCAGAAGTAAACTACTACTACTAGGCTACGAGGCTGCTACGAGGCTACTACGAGAATATTTTCAGTGTGTTGGAAATGTTGGAATCATAAATCTATGGCAGGAATAGTGTACGGTTAAACATCCGCATCATGGGAGTTTCCATAAGGGCTCATTTTCATTGGACGTTCTGCCATAAGAATAAATAATACATAGAACGGAAACTCCCGCTCCAGACGGGCTCAAGGTCACGATATTAGCCTACACCGTTAAACAGAATACTAAGTCGGGCTGTCTCGGCCGGCGCGTCAATTACAATAAAGGCGCCAAGTTACTGTGGTGTGTTTGGTTGTACAAACAATTCAAAACTAATGCCATATTTAATTTTTTTTAGTTTGCCCAAAGATGATGCAAGGTAAGTAATATTTTTTAAATATTATTTCGTTTCCGTAGGTACCTCATTCATCAAAAGGACATGAACAGTTTTTTTTTTGTATAGACTCAACCAATTGGAAAAAAATTGTTAGATACATACATACAGCATTTTAACATGTCTCCAAAATCTTTTTTAATAGCCCCCGCCATCGGTCGTTGAACCTTTCTCGATTGCTTTGCCTCACGATTGCGGTGGTGCGGTGGCGGGGTGGGTACCATGGACTCACACAAAGACAGAACAAACACCCAGACCTAGAATAGAAATTTTAAACTCATCATTCAAATTTCTGTTTCGCCGGGAATCAAACCCAGGACCCTCCGATCGGCAGGCCGACATAAATCTGCAACCAGCAAGTGCACATTTACATCACAATAGAATCAGTTTACGGCAAAAATGGGCGCAGCGGTAATAAGGTACTTCCCCGATGAATGCAACGGAAGCGCTTGATTTAAAATTCAACTCTCAATCTTCATTCGATTGTCAAATCGCGGCCTAAGATGTTTTACTTATAAAATCTTTGGACAGTGGTTTGCATAAAATTTTCAGAGGATAATTATAATACCTGGAATTCCGTTTTGCTCGGATAAAAACAATTGGATCAAACAAAACTTAACTCGCTCAGTGTTCAGTTGGAGAGCCAATTTTCAGATTCACAACACGGTTTAGAATGATCCTTAATGATGATGATGATGATGAATAGAGTTGGCCGTTCCAATGCGAGCAATTTACTTTCTTTTCACACATACACTGCTGCAGCGGTAGACAGTGGTTCTCAGGTGGACACTGCGTATTTTGATTTCAGGAATGCGTTTGATACGGTTGGTAATGTTTTACTTTTCCGTAAATTTGCAGCTGCCGGATTTACTCCCGCCTTACTACAGTTTTCTTCGTCCGCAATCGGAAGCAGTATGTGCAGTACATTCGATTTTCGGATTTTCGAGAGTTTCGGGCTGAAGACATCTGGACTCGAACGAGGGTCTTCTGGTATCGGAACCACTCGATTTCCCACCTGAGCTATTATAACCTTGTAGATGGTGGTGAAATTTACCCGAGATTCAGTACATAGGTATTGCTCGTTTAAAGGAATTAGATAACAAACAAATTCAATGTGTGATAAGTGACTCATTTAGGGTCGTCCCCTTACAAACGTGTTTTATTGCTCTGTCGTTAAGACACTAAGACTTGCAAATATCAGTATTTGCATGATTCAAGTGCAAACAATAGTAAAACGCAAAATGTATAAAAGCAATTGTATTTCACGTAGCGAGGGTTCCGTGCAAAAATAGTACGGAATGTAGATGATTTAAAATAAAATTATTTGAAACGAATAACAAACCGCCTACTTTATAAAAAATATAAGATACTCGTACATTTTTAGTGGTGCAGGTTATTGCCATTAGTCCTTGTAGCTTCGGGATTAAAAATAGAGCTAGAGTGTCTCCTTTTTTTGGTATCGAGGGGGAAACCTTCAAAAGGTACCCGACACCTTGGGAGAGGATACAGGGTTATGTGGGATTTGACCGCACTAAAACCCCCTCGGTGGCCTGCCTCTGCGTTTGTGAGGACTCCGGGATCTCCATTGGAACGCACCGGTGTCCTCCACGCGCGGCGCCCCAGAACGGGCCCATCTTCAGGAGAGCAGATGTGCTCTTTTGCACCTTCAGGTGTTCATAGCGGCATGCGGCCACGCATACACCGCCGTCCCACCCGGGACTGCTGGCTGGACGGGTCAAGCTCCCACTCTCACCGTCCGCATCCCCGGAAGCCCCATTTGAGTCGCCTCTTACGATCCCGCATACAGCGGCCCCGGGAAGGACGGCGGTGTGTGCGTGGCCGCATGCCACCGTAAGCATCGGAGGGTGAAGAAGTGCACATCTGCTCTCCCGAGGATGGGCCCGTTCCGGGGCGCCGCGCGTGGCGAACACTGACGCGTTCCAGCGTTCCATTGGAGATCCCGGAGTCCTCCCCATGCGCAGAGGCAGACCACCGAGGGAGTTTTAGTGCAGTACAAATCCCACATAACCCGGTATCCTCTCCCAAGTTGCCCTTTTGGTTGTAGGTCTATCGGACCTGATATCGAATTTGATTTATTTACATCTACTAAGATAGCAAGTAAGTTGTACTAATTTTTACATAATTTGCCTGGAAAAAGTGATCCGTATGCGTAAGTCCAACTTCGAAAGATTAGAAAGAGAGAGCTTCGGTTGGGCAGCGTTCAGGAAATTACGAAGTATGTTCCCAAGGAGTATTCTCTAATATAACTATGACGATCTGCGGTGGTATTTTACCGTTAGCATTTCCATTAGCTCAAGTCGCTCAGCGATCGTTGAAGAGAACTATGCTTGGTATTTCTTTAAGTGACAGAATCCGTAACGATGAAATCCGTAGAAGAACGAAGGTTAGGTCCTTGAATGAGAAGCCTATGTGCAGAGGCAGCTACCGAGGTGGTTTTAGAGTGGTCAAATCCCACATAACCCGGTATCCTCTCTCAAGGTGCCGGGTACCTTTTGAAGGTTTTCCCCCGATAACAAAAAAAGTCCTCGAACGGGAAGCCTATGTCCAGCAGTGGTTTTTTAAAGGGACTGATTATTCAGTATTAGAAATTTCGAAGTTTGATGGAGATATAAAATCTTGGCTTTCATTTTGGGGACTATTAAAAAAATTGTGATACCGAAATTGATAATACGGACAAATTTCAGTATTTACTCCAATGAATGGCGGAGAATTTAAAAGCAAAAAAAATACTCGAACGCTATCCACCTTCTGGAGAAAATTATGAAAAAGCTCCAGAATGAAGCTTTAAAATCGATAACACGCTCCATTAAAAAATAATCGTTACAAACTGGCTTGTAAAAAAAGTTATTATTTCATGGTTCTTTTTGAACCGGAACCCTAATAAAAATAAGAAAACCTTAATAAAAAATGTTAAAATTGTAGTTTTAGTGGATACTTTAAAGAGGCATGTTGTAATTTCATTTTCATGGTGTATTTTTGAGTTCGACAAAAAACGGGCTAATTATTTTCGAATATTCGTGATATAAACCGTGAATTATTTGACGCGTGCAATATGCACAACTCGATGCCATTATATACTGAAAGAAAAAATCTAATGTGAAAATTACTATACATATATGAAAATTACTATACATTTTCACAAAATCCGATCGACTATGGCTGTAGTAGTGATGTGTAATGATAAGCGCGCTTGTGTGCGTAGCTTTTGAAGAGTTAGCAAAAAAACTTTATAAATTATTACATTACTCGCACAACTACGTTTGGTTGTTATACTGACGTTAATAGACACTTAACAGTCATTAAAACCATGTGCATGAAGCCTCATAACAATCATCGACGAAAGAACTTTGTGACAGAACTTCTATAACTACATACAACTGTAAAAAAATCAATTTAAAACTCGCATACTTATCGTACGATTAGCGAATACCTCAGACAATAGGATAAAAGAATTGATAAGATTTTGTATAAATATGATAAACAACAGATAAAAGGCCATTTCGCTAAAAGTTGAAGTGTGGTGGTGTGGCAGAGCATGATCTCATAATGTGGAAATTTATTATAGTTTTTAGTCTCCTCGGACTTTTAAGTATAAGTAGTGCACAGTTAGTGCAATTAGGACAGTGCAACCCAAATATACAGCTAGCGGAGGACTTCAATATCACTACAGTAAGTTTTTGTGACAACGTACAGTGTTCTTTTTGAAACATCGGATAGGTACGATATTTTGCCGTGGCGGAGGACACCGCACGCCGGTCACTGCGTTTGACCACGCAAGGAAGGATTTTCGTACTATATTAAACGGATTTCCCATGTAAAAAGGTAGGTCGTTTCCATAGAGCAACAACCTTCAGGAGAGACGGCATAGCGCCTCGCTTCGATACATAATTTTTGTGCCAAATCTGGTGCGGGGAAAGAACGCACACATTTTAATTTTGTCACACATTCACAAATATTCTTTCATTCATACAGACGCATACATTTCTAAATATGTCAATTTCAATTAACAACGTCATTTTACTAGTTGCATAACTAGAAGGCACATTGTGCATGGACGTTGCGACGAGGGGTTTGCCCGTAAAGGCCACTCCTCTGACTGGTGTCATACCTGTCAATTTTGACGCTCTACGGACGTTTCAAAAGCGATCAAATGCGGTCTTGACTAATCATCACTAGTGATTATCATCATTAGGTACTAGCGATCCAGCCCCGCTTCGCTTGCATGACTGAGTTTATGTTTGCTTATATTTCTTTAGCAACAGTGGTGAAGGCCAAAAACATTTAATATAATAATGAAATATACATATAAATGTAGGTATTTTTAAGTAGCAGTTAAATTAAATTAATTAGATTTTTATTAAATTTTTTTTGTCCTATTTGGATACTTCTTGAAACTAAATACGGCGATCTTAATAATTTACTTAACGGGAATCAATGAAATGAAATGAAATGAAATGATTTTATTTGTACAAATATGGGTGAAGAATGTTTAACAAAGTATTTATATCGCCATATTTACCCCTTAGGGTGTACAAATATTATTAATATGGATATTTAATTAATACAATATTTAATTTATAGAAATTCAGCAAGATAATTAAACTATGATATTATGATAATAGTTAATGTTATTTTACATATTATTACAAATGGAATAAAAGTTAAAATTTGTCTGTCAAAAATTCTCTAGTTGTGTAATAACATTTGTCAATAAGAAATTTATGAAGTTGGTTTTTAAATTCATTGTCATCAACAGTGGCACGAATCGATTTTGGCAGTTTATTAAAAATATGTGGTGCCATTCCAAAAAAACTTTGTTTATATAGATGCGTCTTACATGCAACCGAACATAATTTATTTTCATGTCGTGCTCTAGTGTGAAACTCATATAATTTTAAGTTATTTCTTACAAATAAACAGCTTTCAAGTATATAGAGGCATGGTAGAGTTAAGATTTTAAGATCTCTAAAATATTGCTTACATGAATCTGTCTGTTTAATATTCACCATAGACCGTAAACACCTTTTTTGTGCTTTGAAGATAATTTCTTTATTTGTAGAATTTCCCCAAAATATGATGCCGTATCGAAGGACTGACGCAACACATCCGTGATAAGCGGTCAAAAGTGCTTTTTGATTTACCACTTTCCGTAAGTTACGCAGTGCGTAAGAAAGATTACTTAACTTTTTGCAGAGGCTGTCGACATGTGACTTCCATTTCATATTGTAGTCTATATATAAACCCAAAAACTTCGTACTATCAATTTCAGAAATTTTTTTGCCCTGGTAGTTTATGTCCAGTTCAGTAATGTCTAGTTTACGTTGTATATAATAAATATAATAAATATAATTGTATATAATAAATTATAGAAACCAAGATCGCGCGCCTAAATTGAAGCATGTTGATTATCATGATTAGCATTATTGACACCAAGCGCCGCCGCGCCGGGCCGCTCCGTAAGACTTAAGTTAAATTTATTCACATTTTTTTTAAACAAAAGAAGTCTAATAAAATAACTTTTCACAGTGTTTTCAATATTTGTAGTATTTTATAGTTAATTTGGTTAAAATAAAATATTTTGTTTGTCCGATGTGACAGCTGTAGGAATATATATATATATTCTTGCTTCAATTTTGACAGCGCGCTTGTATGAAGACACTCATTCTATACGTATTTATTCTAAGGTGAACATCCATTCTTATTATTACAAATTAATTTTCGACGTCTTTGTAAGTAAATGAAGACCAATTTTCTTATTTCTACGATATATCGACGAGTAAAACAAACCAATTTTTAGTGAATACCTTATCTAGTTGAAACGAAAACGGTAGGTATACGAATCCATTCTTCCATAATATAACACAGAAAGTAAATGTAATGAAATAATAAAGGAAAAGCAAAGTATAACAATAAAACAAAAGAATATAAGTTATAAAATATGATAATAGACGTGAATGAAGTAAGTAATAACATGTAGTGTATTTATAACAGTACACGGCGCATTTCATTCATTCCATTTGCTTCCCGTGGGAATGAGATATTTTCCCGCGGCAAAAAGTAGCCTATGTTCTTTCTCAACGTCCTTTCTATGTTTATGCCAAATTTCATCAAAATCGGTTCAGTGGTTTAAGCGTGAAAGAGTAGCAGACAGACAGACAGACAGAGTTACTTTTGAATTTATAATATTAAGTATGGATTAATTTCACAATGCACCCAAATTTTCTCACCGTTTAAACCTTCCCTGGACTTCTACTAATATTTCAAGACTAAAATTAGCCACATCGGTTCAGACGTTCTTGAGTTTTAGCGAGACTAACGAACAGCAATTCATTTTCATATATAGAGATTCGAAGAACATTATATTCATTTATTATTTAAAAATAACAATTTATGATAATTATAATATAAAAGACATGAATAAGCCAAAGACAATACTATACTTTATTAATCTATGAAATGAAATAAGAAACACAAAATTTTTCTTTTCATTTAATATTGAATGGCTAAAAGGATTATATGTTTATGCCAAATTTCATCAAAATCGGTTCAGTGGTTTAAGAGTGAAAGAGTAGCAGACAGACAGACAGACAGACAGAGTTACTTTCGAATTTATAATATTATATAGTATGGATAAGCGTGAAAGAGTAGCAGACAGATAGACAGACAGAGTTACTTTCGAATTTATAATATTAGTATGGATTAAAATTCAATAGTCAATAAATAATAATAATAATAATCAATAAATTACAAAAAAATATTAATAAAATATTCGAATAGGTACATTAATTGGATTACAAATAAGATGTTGACATTTCTACTACGGTTGTATCTCATCACAGACTACTAAGGGACCAGGGGGTATCTCATATACAACCTTCATGAACTCATTCAGTGTACAAGCGAACACACAAATGTACTTATACTTTACTTACAAATCTAATACCTTTAAACGAGCAATTCTTGTATATATCTAAATATTTTTTTTGAATATCGGAAACGGCTCCAAAGATTTTATTGAAATTTAGTACCCTGGTTTTGGGGGATGATCAATCGATCCACAAATTTTTATTGATAGAAATTGTCGTTTTATTTAAAGTTTATGCCGTTAAATATAAAATTACTCTTACTGACATCTATTGGATGGCGTAGAAAGCCGTCAAATGTCGACCGTCAATCCGCCCATCAAACAAATGACAATGTCGATATTTTGAAAGACCTCTATAAAAATTTCGTCAATGGAATTAAAGCTGTCTTGGTCAAAGGGTTACGAAAGCTGACTACGGAGCTATAGACCCGGGTTCAAATCTCAAGTAGGCAAGTTACGATTTTTATTTTTTGTGACAATTTTTTTTAAATTGGGAGCTAGGTATTTCAAAAGGCTTTGTTAAGTAACACTAAGTCAATGAATGTTTTGCTTATAAATAAACCAAGAAAATCAATTGTTACTATCCGAGCAACGCTCGGGCATCCAGGTACTATATTATACTTATGACTCATTTCTAAAAACAAGTACGGCTCATGTAGAACAGATTGTACATACTAAAACATAATTTAAAAAACCGGCCTACCTATATAGGTAAATATATTATTATTTCCCGTAATAAAAGCATCAATATTAAAACGACAATCAAAAATACCTGATTAGATATACGAGTAGGTAATGTTATCCGCTCAACGCTATGGATAATGATTAATGATATATAAGAACGATAATGACCGACAAATTGATAAATATGGGTGATTCGTGACGTTACTACCGAAATGCGGAATTATTTTAAGCTGATAACACCACAAATCTCGAAAGTTTTTTTTTTTCAATTATGGCATTGCAAACTCTGTGCATACTGCCAGCGTCAAGTATAACTTTTGCATTAATTTTTTGCCAGTTTCAATGAAACTGAACGAAGTAATAACAAACAAAGTCAGTAAGTAAGTCGTCAATAATCAGTCAGTCTAGTCAGTCCACCATTCAAGTAAAGCGATGGCTGCTTTACTAGAACGTGTCCGATGGAATTTTGGAGGCAAGCAGAAAAAAACATATTTTAGCACTGTTATTCTATTTCACAAAGACTCGTGCACTGTAATTAACCTATATCAAACAAAATGCCATCAACTTTATCCGATATAACTCAAAAATACACCAAGAAAATGAAAATAAAACAAGAGCACAATATGTCTTTTTCGACTTCCCGCCAAAACTCCATCTCGAAAGTTTTTCGCTAGTGACAACCTTGGCGCAATAGTTACCATACCGGACTGATAATCTAGGGGTCCTGGGTTCGATTCCCGGCGAAACAGAAATTTGAAAGATGAGTTTAAATTTCCGTTCTGGGTGTTTATTTTTCTATCTTTTTATGTGTTCATGGTACCCACGACACAGGATATATATACTCTACTGTGGGCATTAATGCTATGAATGTGAAGCGTTACTATTTTTTTAGTGCCTTTTCCTCTTTTTCAACCTTCTTAATGTCCCACTGCTGGACAGAGGTCTCCTCATGGTGATAGGAATTTAGGCCTTAGTTCATCACACTGACCTGGTTGCGGATTGATGGATATTATGCCTTCGAGAATTTATGGGTTTTAAAATGTCATTTAAAATTAAATATCACAATACTCCCTCACCATGGAGCAGCGATAGATACGAACTTTACAATTTTCACGGATTTTGAACTCTGCATCTCAGTGTCGGACTCCGCGGTCTTTAACGCTCGGCCATCGTTGCACATTGCCCTTGCCCTTACTTATTTGTATTTGGCTGCAACCCTTTTTGCGTCCCACTGCTGGGCACGGGTCTCTTCCCATTACTGGCGAGGTGGCGAGGCCTGGAGCTTACTCCACCACGCTGCTCCAAAGCGGGTTGCTGGAGATGCGGGTCAATGGCCAACCCGGTGTCGAATGTTTTCAAACCGCCTATAAGGCCTCCGACAAGGTTTGACGACTGTTATCTATCGACAACAACCGGAACCGACGGCTTAATGTGCCCTCCGAAGCACGGAAACGTGCATGATTTTTTTTTGCCACTAGCGGTCACCCATCTCACACTCGAGAGCTCATTGAGTTTACAAATGATTTAACTTACTTTTGTAATCAATATCAAACTTTACCTCAAACTAAATACTACTCATACGTTTTACTACAACTACTGCTACTACTGAACCAATTTTAATGAAATTTGGTACACAGATAGAATGGATCTTGGAATAGGATCGTTTTTATCCTGAAAAAATGTGCTGTTCCTGTGGAATAGATTAGTAATTATAGAAATAAAATTCTCGTGTCACAGTGTTGGTTTCCATATTCCTCCGAAAAGGTTGACCGATTTTTATGAAATTTGATATGTATACTAGCCTGCCGCCCGTTTTATAGGTTCCCGTAGGATAAAAACCATCCTATGTCCTTTCCCAAGGTCCACTGTAACTGTGTTCCAAATTTCATTAAAATTGGTTTAGCAGTTTAAGCGAAAAAGCGTAGCAGACAGACAGACAGACAGATAGAGTTATTTTCGAATTTATAATATTATATAAGTAGAGATTCAATAGATCTGTGAATCGGTCTTAATCTATTTTTCAAACCCCTAAGTCATAAGAGTGGTCCACCCCAAACATTTGAAAGTGGTACGAAGTAATCATATTGACTCAAATCACCCGAGCGGAGTTATAAATAAAAAGTTGCTATCTAAACACGAAGTAAGATCACACGTTTTGATATACATATTATTAACAAGGAAATATTTTAAAAAAGATAAAAAAATCAAGGGAACGTTAGCCCATATTATTATGTTTTATCTATTAAAGACGATAAACGTTAAGGCGAGGGTGCCTGAAAATTGTATTTTGTATAAGATAAATGTTTCATCTACTTAAATTCTGTAAAGTATATGTTAATATACTTAAATTGTTATATTTATTTAATGTAGGGCTGAGATCTAGGGATGTTTTATGTTAATAGACGTTTTATGTCAACAAACATAAATAAATGACGTTTTTTATAGCGACTTTCCCGTAATAATGTAACGCTAAAGAGCCAATACTAGGTAGGTATATAAAAATGGCTAAATGGATATAAGCCACACATTTTCCGAGTGGGATTCCGAACGCACAGGCCACCATGCGGAATTTCGAATCGGAGAAAACTTCTGACGGAAAACTACAGTTTATATTATTATGTGGGTATGGTTGAGTATGGTTTTTTTCGTGATTCCGAATCGGAATTTCGAGTGTATGTGGCAGGCCTAGAGTAAAATGATAATACTGGTAATGGTCCTAAAATGCCACTAATAAACGGGTCAAGTTTTTTAAATCACCTTCAGTCAATTCGGAAACAGATAATAAAAAGTGTCCAGTCGGCGAAAGACTGCATAAACACTTATTTCTCTTTGAAGTACCCATAAAAAGATAAACTCTATCTTAAGACTTAGTATGCTCATATGTTATACAGCTGAAACGTGAACGATAAAGTGTCAAAACTATTGCCTAATATTTATAGGTACATAATATAATATTAGGTCTTTACCTATGAAATTGCCGTTTTTAAAACAAAATTAATTTGAATTTAGAATACAAAGCCATTCCAAACTTTTTTCTATTAGAAATGACCAGTACCTACTGAAGAACGGCAATTTCATAGGTATACGATTTTGTATTAATACTTATTGATTCGCTCAGATAAATACTTAAAATCCGCACGTTTCGTTTATTCCCCACAATACCACCGGCCGTATCACCAGTGGTACGTTTATGTAACCGTAAAGCGATTATTGTCTTGTATTCCATTATATTAAAACGAAAGGTGACTCCACAGAACACTAGGTCTTTTAATATGTTCTGTGGGTGACTCACTCACTTACGAAGAAAAAATTAAATTTAAAAGTTTAAAAACCCCCCGACCAAAAAAATAAACTCTAAAAACTAACAAATAATATTTTAAACCTATTATAATTATCATCGTCACATATGAGTTCAAGTATTTTTATTTTCCAAGCGGCGTCGCGTCGGGGGACCGCTAAGTGAGACAAACAGGTGTAGTCACAGATTGCAACAAAAGAATTTACTCCGAAAAATTCGCAAAATCGGTCTCACGTTTAGCGGTCCCCAACGCGACGACGGAAAAAAAAATACTTGAACTCACATAATATATGTGACGATGATAATTATAATAGGTTTAAAATATTATTTGTGTATGCCGTTAAATATAAAACTGACATCTATTGGAGAATATTAATAATATTGTGGCGTAGAAAGCCGTCAAATGTCGACCGTCAATCCGCCCTTCAAACAAATGACAGTGTCGATATGAAAGACCTTTATAAAAATGTTGTCAATGGAATTAAAGCTTTCTTGGTCGAATGGTTACGAAAGCTGACTACGGAGGTAGAGACCCGGGTTCAAACCTCAAGTAGGCAAGTTGCGTTTTTTATTTTTTGTGAATTTTTATTTATTAGGAGCTATTTCAAATGGTGTTGTTAAGTAAGACTAAGCAAATGAGTATTTTGTTTGAAATTAAACCAAGAAAATAAATTGTTTTTATCCTAGCAACGCTCGGGCGTCCAGGTACTATCTAATTAAATACATACCAAATCAATAAAATTCAATTAAAAAATAGTCATAAGTAATTAATAAAATAATAATAAAACATAATTCATGCATGAGCAGCGATGGCCGAGTGGTAAAAAACCGCGATCTCCGACGCGACCGATACCGGATTCAAATCCGCGGCGCGCACTTCTGACAAATAAATTTGTAATGTACGCATTTATCGCTGCTCCACTGTGATGCATTGTGATGTTCTCCATCACCGTGCATGTCTGAGAGAAAGTCATAATTTCTCGACTACATGACGTCCACCAATCCGCACTTGGCCAGCGTGGTGGACTGTGGGCTAAAAACCTCTCACTTGTGAGAGCAGACCTGTGCCTAGCAGTGGGACATAAAAAATAACATAAATTTTGCTTTCAGTTCACAGGAAAATGGTACGGCATTGCAAGAACCGACAGCCCCCAGCAGACGGGGGACTGTTCGACCCTCGAGATCACCCCCGCGGGTACCGGCTTCACGATAGTCAATGAAGCAGTTAACAACAACTTCCGGGAGCAAATAAGCGGCACTGCTACTCTGGAGGAGGGTACTCCAAAGTTCACTTTGAACGTCGCTGCGAGTGCTACACGTAAGATAGATTCTAACTTCTAAGACAGACTTCTAGTCCCTGTAGCTTCGGGATTCAGAATAGAGCTATGGTATCCCCTGCCTGATCGTAAGAGGCGACGAAAAGGGTTCTTCCGGGGTAGCGTATGGTGTGGAGTGGGAACTCGACCCGTCCAGCCAGCAGCCTCGGGAAGGACGGCGGTGTGGGCGTGGCTGCATGCCGCTGTGAGCGCCGGAGGGTGCAGGAGAGCGCATCTGCTCTTCCGAAGATGGGCCCGTTGTGGGGCGCCACGCGTGGAGGACACGGGTGCGTTCCAATGGAGGTCCCGGAGTCCTCCCCAAGCGCAGAGGCAGGCCACCGAGGGGGTTTTAGTGCAGCACAAATCTCACATAACCCGGCAACCTCTCCCAAGGTGCTGGGTACCTATACCAAAAAAAACTTCAGACTTCTAACATCTTTAACCCTCTTTACTGGTCACTGTTAGCTCGGAGACTATGTCGCTTCTAGGACTTACTAAAAACGACAAATGGGGGAAGAAAGCGAGTCACCACGACACCTTTTAAATTGTGGTGCACTAAATCACAAACGAAGCGCGCATGGCCCGGCGGCGAGCGTAGATCGCAAGCGATCTACGCAGCTAAGGTCGGTCGGGTGTGAGATGGGTGACCGCTAGTGGCAAAAAATTTCATGCGCGTTTCCGTGCTTCGGAGGGCACGTTAAGCCGTCGGTCCCGGTTGTTGTCGATAGATAACAGTCGTTATACCTTGTCGGAGGCCTTATGGGCGGTTTGAAAACATCCGACAGCGGGTTGGCCACTAACCCGCATCTCCACCAACCCGCATAAGAGCAGCGTGGTGGAGTAAGCTCCAGGCCTCCCCAATAAGTGGGAGAGACCCGTGCCCAGCAGTGGACGCAAAAAAGGGTTGTAGCCAAATCACAAACATAGCGACCATCTAGGGAAGCACATATTATTGAACAACGTCCTATAATGTACAACGTCCTAAGTCTAAAGTTATTTAGTACCTTATGGAGCGGCGATGGCCGAGTGGTAAGGACCGCGATCTCCGACGCGGGAGATGTCGGGTTCAAATCCTCGGCGCGCACCTCTGACAAAGAAATTTGTAATGTGCGCATTTTATCGCTGCTCCACGGTGATGGAAAATATTGTGATATTTAATTGATTACGATGTTTTCCATCGCCGTGCATGCCTGAGAGAAACTCATAATTTCTCGAAGGTATGATGTCCACCAATCTGCACTAGGCCATTGCCTAAATCCCTCTCACTTGTTAGAGGAGACCTGTGCCCAGCAGTGGGACATAAAAAGTTTGGAAATAAATGAATATTTAAACTACCGCACAGTAATGTTGCTGTGCTATTTATGTTGCTAAAGAGGGGCAAAATCACAAAGTTTTGCACCGATTGAAATAATTTGTATTTCTGCCACTTATTATAATAATATTTAGAAAACTATCAAAATTAATTTTCGAATTGAATTTTTTAGCTGTCGACTTTTGGATCCTGGCAACGGATAATACTAACTACGCACTGGCATACTCATGTGTGAACCTAAGCACAACGCAAAGAGCTGGTAAGTACTCGTCATGTTAAAATTAAAAAATATTTCTATGATGACCCGCGTGGCGCAATGGTTGCCATGCCGGACTGCCGATCGAGGGTACCCGGTTTCGATTCCCGGCGAAACGGAAATTTGAATGATGAGTTTAAATGTCTGTTCTCGGTCTGGGTGTTTGTATTCCTGTCTTTGTATGTGTCCATGGTACCCACGACACAGGGTATTAATTACCTTACTGTGGGACTATGAGTGTGTAACGTTTATTTATTGTTTATTTTATTTATATCTTTGGTGACCATTGAACATTCTATTATATGAGTATCATGAGCCTTTTAGAATCGTTGTTAAACTCTCAGTCATGCACGGTGATAAATAACGAATGAATGAATTTTAATGAAATATTAAATTCAATGTTTTCCTTTCGCGCAACATACGCACATAAAAAAATCTTAGAGATGCGCACGGGGATATGAACTGATGTCTTAACTTAATAAAAGTATAAGTATTTTTTTCTCATTCTTTTAATATTCAAATTTGTATTTTATAACACTTTAACCTACCAAAAATTTATGTAACAACTTTTTCAGTCTACATCTGGCAGCTGGGTCGAGCCACGCAGTATCCTACAGAACTAATGCCAGTTCTGATGAACACAACACTTCAGTCTCTATTGGGGATGACTTTAGACGATTTAAGGCCCATTGAACATTCTGAAAAAGCCTGCCATATTCTGCCTGACATCCCAGCGGGCCAGGACATCATTCTGCCAGGACAATGCCCTGACACAACTGGTCTTCGGAATTTCGATGCTTCCAGGGTAAGTAGGAATATTTAACTCTTATTAATTGTTTATTACAATTTGATCAGTAGATACTCATCATAAATTAGCCGCCCTCCGTGGCGCAATGGTCATCATACCGGACTGCCAGTCGAGGGGTCGCGGGTTCGATTCCCGCCGAAGCAGAAATTTGAATGATGAGTTTAAACTGTTCTCGGTCTGGGTGTTTGTGTTCATGTTTTTGTATGTGTCCATGGTACCCACGACACAGGGTATTAATAACCTTACTGTGGGGCCATAAGTGTGTAACGTCTTTTATTATTTATTTATTATATCAATCATTTTATTTAATTACAACAAATTGCAACGGCTGATGCACTGATTTAACAGCTCATAATTCAACTGATTCAACTAAAAATACGCTTTTGCGTATTTTTAGTTTTTTAATTATAATTTAAATAGCAAGTCGTTAAAAATTGAGTTTTTTTTACAGTTCACTGGCGTATGGCACGGCATCGCTAGCTACTATACGACAAGCCAGCGTGGCGCTTGTGGAAGAGCTCAATACACCTTGAATGGGAATATAGTCCAGATTGAGAACAGCGAAGTGATCAATCAAACTCTCAGGGTCATCAGGGGTTCAGCCTTTGTGGACAGCGTTGATGGAAGCGCTAGATTGAATGTGTCATTGGAACCGGTGCCTGGTGGTAAGTTTTTTAAGGAACTAAACTTGGCTGCAATCCTTTTTGTATCCCACAGCTGGACACGGCTCTCTTTCCATTATCGGGTGTCCTGAAGGTGTCCCTCCCACTGCTCCATTGCAGGATGGAAATATTGGTTAGTGGCCAACCCGTTGTCGAATGTTTTCAAACTGCCTATAAGGCCTCCGACAAAGTTTAACGAAGCACGCAAATAGGCATAAATTTTGCTAATACCATTCACTCATCTCGACTTTGACTCATCTCGATTCACTTCCTGTTCATGTAGCACTAGTCTGCTACTCCATTGAAATTGAATTGAATTGAATCCATTGAAGCGTGCATGGCCCGGCAGTTAGCGTAGAAGAGTGTGAGATGGGCGACCACTGCTGCTCGTGCTTCGGAGGACACATTAAGCCCTCGGTCCCGATTGTTATCGATAGATAACAGTCGCTGAGCCTTGTCGGAGGCCTTATGGACGGTTTGAAAATATCCTACAGCGGGTTGGCCACTAACCCGCATCTCCACCAACCCGCATTGGAGCAGCGTGGTGGAGTAAGCTACAGGCCTCCCCAATAATGGAGAGAGACCCGTGCCCAGCAGTGGGACGTAAAAAGGGTTGCAGCCACTCCATTGAAATTAAATTAAACTTCAGTAAACGCAATCCCAAAAGGTTCTTACTTTTTAATTTTTTTCATGATTTTTCGACACAAATAGGTTTTTAAAATGGGCATGATGACAGATTTTCAAATACCTTTCCTTATCGTAGGTACACGTCTCCTAGTTTCGAAAAAAAGTTTATTTCAACAATAAACTCAACTTTTAACGTAAATTAATGTATTTTCTGCTATGTAATTTGAATTAAGCGCGAAAACGCTCACAGGTGTCATGGCGTCGGCTTACTCGTCAAACTTCAAGCAACACGATGACATTAACTGAGACGTGACGTCATTCCTTTTGATTGGCGTTTCAGATAACATGGCCGATTGCTGTATTTAATACTTTTATTTTATTGAAAATCTTGTTAATCTTAATGTTTATATTAAAACGGGATCATATTTTAGAACTTTTTTAGCATATATTTTTCTGTAAAACCGTTTATTCTCTGATTCTTTAATAGTGTCATCATGCCTATTGCCTACAAGCACTCAATTCAATTTATCATAATACAGGAATTGACTGATACGTCTTGCGAAATCTTGACATGACGACAGATATTTATTTCTGCTTCTCTCATAACAAGATTAAGTTCAAACAGATAAATGTTTCATAATAAAATGTGAACGATACACGTAAATTGTATCCAACCTATATTTTTGTCCAGTAGCATTCGAATAACATATGCATATTCATACGTATACAATAAATACATATTCGTTGCATCTTCTAATTGTTAGTTTCTTTAAATTCTTAAAACTATTAAAAACTAATTAATTGTTAATTGTAGCAATTCACGATTGACAATTATTTAATTTATACTTGCAACTATTAACAATTGCTGAGTTGTTATAAAATTACAAGTGATCAATTGTTAATTGTTGTGGCTGCAATTAATAATTAATAAATTTATGACCTTCTCTATGATATCAATATTTGGGGCAAATTCACGAGTTCTAAACAATGTTTTAGTGTTTTCTTGTTGTTGTCATTCCAATTTCAAGGAAAAAATTTGAAAATAATTTATATAATTTTACAATCGTGTTCAGTTATTATTTATTTATTCCTTTGGATCCCTTTTTTCCCAGCCAGTCCACATTGCCTGTAGCTGACAAATTTAACACAAATTATTATTTTTGTTTCAGTGATATCCAACAGGGAACTATTCGTTTTGGCAACAGATTACGAAAGTTATGCAGTCTCTTATACTTGTGTGAATCAGGAAAATAATCAGAGAAAAGGTACGTTACTTTCGGAATAAAAAAAATCACTTTCTTTATCGCAGCATTTCGCTGCAACTCTTTTTTCAAGCACAATCAATAGAAGAGATGAAAAAGGATTATACAGTTAATGTAATGTTTTTTTTTGACGTGACAACGTCTTAAATTAGGTTGCGGCTGGGAGTCACTTATGAAAAAGAGTAACGCTCGGTAACGTAACGATGAGTCACCGAACGAGAGAGAGGCCCGCCGAAGTTTACATGTACAATGTTTTAGTAAACAAAATATATTTCTATAGTTAAAATTTGTGCAATTCTTATTTTCATTCAATTCCTTGTTCCTATTGTGCAATTTAATTATATTCATATCAATAAAAAAGTCGTTGTCACGTAAAATCTTCGCCCGTAAAACCGACTTTACAGGCAACCATTTTTTTTTGCAGTAAACGCCTGGATCTTGGGAAGGACTCGGAGACTATCAGAAGCCGCTCAACGTGCGGTGGATGAAGTGATCGACTCGAACCTGGACCTGAACACACGGTTCTTTTCTGCGGACGATCAGAGCGATGAAAGCTGCTTCTACTTCCCCGAGCCGGCACCAGATCGCCCTGTGCAGTTCCGAGGACAGTGCCAGACCATCCAAGCCTTACCGAATTTCAATGCTACCAGAGTAAGTTTTTATTTATCTGAATGGGATAAATCTACACTTCAATGGTGTTAATTGCTGCAGCCCATGCGGATATCCATACACGTGCAAGCTTGAGTAGTCGCATGCAATTGCGCTCTGGACGCTGGTGATCGCCACATGTAAGTCTTGCCAGCTACCGATCCTTTCCACCGAATCACAATAGAATTGGTTTACGGTAGTAATGGGTGCAGCGGTGGTACTTCTCCGGTCGAACCACAGAACATATTATTAAAACGGGTAGAATGACAATAATGCACCGTTAGTATAAAACCCGGTGTGATCGATCCAGCCCCACCTATCACCTCCACTACACCACACATACTAAATAAATATGAAGCTTACGCACATAATTATTTGCAATTTCAAATCTAGCCAATCTTAGTGCCGCACAATCACGCGATTTCAAATGAATGAATCACACCCAAGCACGCACACAAGCACGCGTATCGCAGTATGATCGCGTGTTTCTGTAGAGATATGAGCGTTGCTCATATCCTTGGCGCGTCTGCCCCACCCACAATTCCATTCTAACCTCTTTATTATGTTCTGTGGGTCGAACCATGATAATTCTACTATAGGAAAAGTTGTAAAAGAAATAAGCCCGTCCACGTAAAAAATTATGAGGAAGATACTTTTTTCAACCTTTTTAGTGTCTTATTGTTATGTCTCCACTTTGTAAATTAGAGAATAAAGGCGGTTGGTGGTACTCATGCACGTGCGATAATGGAAAACATCATTGATGGAAATACGAGTTTATGGCCAATTCGCTGCCGGCATTTATCAAACCGTCCATATAGCCTCCTATAAAATAAACAACTGCCATCTATCGATAACAATCGGGACCAGTACACGTATTTATACTCTCCGATCTTTGCAGTATCTCGGACTTTGGCATACCATCGAATCCTATCCCTCTGTTCGGGAGACTGGCACCTGCAACAATGCGCGCTACTCCCTGGGTGACGGCGTCGTCAACGTGCTCAACACGCAGGTGGTCAACCAGGCCCTGGCGACGATGAGCGGATTCGCCGTGGTGTCCTCGACCGACGGCAGCGCCATACTCGATGTTACTTTTCCCGTAGTTGGAAACACCCGTAAGTAATTCGTTTTGTTTATGAAATGGGAATAGAAGCTGTAGTCAAGCATCCAGGCCAGGTCCATTAAGAAGTTGCTGCAACTCATGTACAACCTTAAGGTAGTGCATCAAGACCGAGTCTTGTTTGAGATCGTATGCAAATAAGCAATTATTCCAGAATCTATTCGCCTCATGGTAATATCGCAACCGGTTTCATTGAAAAAAAAATAGAATTGTTTTACGGCAGAAATGGGTCTAGAAATTTCTACCACCTCTAAGAAACTCAATGAGACTGGCTCTTAAAGCAACAAATGCAACAACCACGCAAACTCTGGTCAAAGTCAACCTTAGAATAATAACAACCTTAGAATACTTCCAGCTGACAACCTTCCAGCTGAGGCATTTCCAGTGGACTAAAACAGAGAGTTTTTCAAAAAAGCTATATAAAAAGCTCTCCTCCAAAGCCAGCAATGCTCGGGTGGCTCCCCTAGGGTTGCCCGTATCCGTGGGTGACGGTTATCGCTTAACACCACGCGGTCCGAGTGCCTTTTTGTACGGTTTATTTATAAAAAAAAACTAACAAAATTATAGAAGCCATGAAAGATCTCTAAATCCACACCAGTTGTTAATTTTTGTATTTTTATTTTCAGAAACACTTTGGGTACTAGACACGGATTACGACTCGTACTCCTTGGTATACTCTTGTCAGAACATCAACGCTGACGATATGCAAGGTATGTTTACGATTAAAATAGTTTAGAGCACAGGAAAAAACTCCTTAGGTTGGGTATTCCAGAAACGGTGGTAGAATATAATCTACATCCTCTCAATCCCAAGAGAACTGTTGGATATTGGGAAATGATTTTGTGTCTACATTTATACTACAAATATAGTGTTAAAGCATACCATCTAGAGTATCTTGAATCACGCTATCGAATTTATCGAAACGTCTCGCATAGCTCCGAAATGAGACTGCTGTGGGAAGATCAAAGAGTAGAATAATATAGGGGGAAGGGAAGATCTTCGTTTGGCAAAATCTAAAACTTGTCTATATAATTAGCATTATATATAACGGCGTAGGATATGGCTGAGCGGTGCCGTCGTGTCGTTTCATGTTCTGCTAGCTATAGCTATAGCATACACTATTTATCACTTTAAATTGCGAAATTATTATTCACGGACTAATCAAACTGACAGTATCGTAATAGAGGTGTGTACTGCTTGGCGTCTCGAATAAGACTGATCGCTCCGCATGTCGACCCCGTTACTTCGTCCACGTCCCATCATTCCTAAACCGACATCTGATCATGACGTCAGCTTTTCCGTTTACCCACTTTGCAAAATGTAATCCATTGAGTTACTTCCTTGACCATTATGAGAGAATAATATTCTATGATACAATAAATCCACGTACGATACAATAATATATAGACATATATTATGTCGTGGATTTAGTTTAATCGCCATAAGAAAAACTTTTACACTTTTACTTTTGATTTCATAACATTTAGCCCGTTTTGATTTCAGTGTGGAGCTGGAAACTTAGTAGGACAAAGTCATTGACCGAAGCCGCAGGTATCGCCATAAACAGAACCATTGAGTCAGTTCAAGTTCTCGACGCGAGGTACTATGTACCGAAAGACCAGTCTGATACTGCTTGCTTCTACTTCCCGGAGCCTCAACCTGGAGTCCATGTAGAGTTCCCTGGACGCTGTGACGCTAGTGTCCCCGTCGTTCAGAATTTCAATCTCCAAAACGTAAGTATACTTTATAGGTTTTACCCTTCTTATCTACCTTCTGCCATTGCTTTTCCATCTCATTTAAAAGAACATATTGAAGTGACGTTCTTTATGTTTAGCCGACTTTGAATATCAGTCTTTCATGTGAAAGATCACTTAACATATTACAAGGAATCTTTAAATAGAATAAAATTACTACTAAACCAAGCTTCATTTACAAATTCATTCATTCAATTAATTTTACAAATTAAAAACGTATCACTAATCCGTTCATTATACATTTAACAAAAATAGGTTTATACATTCACTTAAACAATAAATACTTAAATTAACATAAAATAATAGATAGGTATTATATTATAGATAGGTATATATAAATTGCAAAAGATATATGCCATCCAATAAACCATGCTGAGGCATAGTACCCAGAACGCTGGCAGCATTACCTCGCTGAACTGTTAAGCTAATTCTTTGTGCAAGGTAGCTGCCAGCTCACTGGTCACCTGAAGCGAGGATGAGCTTGGTCGACATGTCTCTCATGAAACCTTTCATGTTAGCCGACCTTCTTTTTACAGTTTGCTGGCGTTTGGTACGAATACCAGGCTTACCCCAAGGAGCAGCAATCAGGCCAATGCATCTCCCACAATTATACAATTGGCACTGCAACACAGTTGAACCTGGTATCGTCTAGCATAACTGATCAATTCTTGGGACAAACGGACGGAACACTCTCCCTCAGCTCTACTGATGGAAGTGCTAGGTTGACCCGTACCGTGAGGACATCTGCTGGAGGTAAGAAAATTTATTTAGGTAATTCGAAGCATGCATAACTCGGTCCATGTTGAAATCAAGTAATCTACACAACATATAGTAGCCAACAGTAACTAATCTCGTCTCTGTCTATCACCTTTCATCATTTATAAGTGTATTTTTTATGTATTATATTTGTATGTATATATTATTAATTATTATATTTTGTGAATATATATTATTTTCTTATATTTATAATTATAATGTAAGATATCCTATTTTTGTAGTTTATAATATTATTTATGTGTGTATTATGTATCTATTATTATGTTTATATGTTCAGTAGTCATAGTTATTTAAGAATAATTTAAATGTTGATAAGCACACTTTAGATACAGTTCGCGGTAAAATTTTGTTACGTTAATATGATATTGTTGCCACCTACTAAAAATTCTCACCATCAGCCAGGGTTGACTGGTAGAGAATGCCTCCAGGCATTAAGTCCGCCCTTTGTACAACCTTTTTGCTGTTGTAACAATAAAGTATAAATAAAATAAAATAAAAAAAATAGTAGGTAGAAGGTAGCTTTAGTAAAAGTCGAAGTACCTACGTGAAATGTAATGAAGCTCAAAACTTTCCCGATTATAGGGAGAAAATCATAGATTTTTTATATATACTACATATAGTCAAAGTCATAAAATTGAGAAAATCTAAATAATAACTCCGACGGGGTTTTAAAGTTACGCTAAAGGAGACAAATTTTATTTTTGACGTGATAACGTCTTTAAAATCGTTTTAGTCGGGTGACATGTTCAGAAACTTGTGTCACACCAAAACCTCACGAGCGCGATCGCAGGTATAACGAGAGAGAGAGACGGACCGATCTCCCGTCTCATCTCGAGCGCTGCCAGTCATTCCGTGAAACTTGTCACGCGGAATCCTCACGAGCGGAGGCTGGCATAGCGTTCGAGTGAGTGGACCGATCTTCCGTCTCTCTCACTCTAGCGGCATACAAACGAATGGAGATTTTCTCGTGCGGACGTTATCACGTAAACATCTCGATCGTAAACCTACTTTACAAACAATTTGCTGTTTTTTTACTTCGTAGGTTTTTTTTATAGATACATCTATTTATTCAGAACCAATTATTTGATTACATCATTCTATTAATTCCAACTTATAAGCGAGAAATATTTGTTGCAGATGTAAGTTTCCCATTCTGGATTTTGGCAGTCAACTACACAGACTATGCATTTGCGTACAGCTGCGTCGACCTTCCAAATGACTTCAGAAGAAGTAAGTACTCTTATTAAAAGCTCTTTGTTTTCCGATTGTTTAGTAGTTTAGGATTGTAGTTTCTCAAAAACTACAACTTCATACTTACACTAACAACTTCATTCATTTGACAAACCAGAACTACGACTCAAAATGAGAACAATATTTATCAGATTGGACAAGTAGGTACAGTTACAACTACTAGCAGTATTAGGGGCGTGATATGGATTAGACAGTGGGAAAAATGTACAAAATAAATGTACAAGATACTGATACATATGGTAAAAACAGAGCATCATCAGGGTTGTTGACTCTACGACGGTTACTCGCATATGCGAGTACGCGGGGAGAAACACGTGTTGGTGGTGGTACGAATGATGGTGTATTTTTTATTTTTGCATATTAGTGTCCTATCTGGAAGGGAGGGAGGGAGGTGCTTGCATGAAAAAAGGATACACCATCAAACGTTCTGATTGAGGATTGTTGCAAAGTAGTTTTTACCTAACTTTACTCGTATCACAATAAAATTGTTTCACGACTCAAGAAGCACACAGCACCTAAAAAAATTTTAAAAGTTACTGCTAATGATGTCTCTCATTTTCAGTCTTCAGCTGGAAGCTTAGCAGAACGCAGGGTCAACTTTCGACAGCAGCAAACACAGCCATAGATAGCGTTATAGCCAACAACGTGGTTCTAGAGCAGAGATACTACGAAGATATTGATCACTCCGAGGAAGCGTGTTACGCCCTGCCTGATTTGGCACCTGGAGAACCAGTCATCATACCTGGACAATGTGACCGAAATATATCTGTTGTCCAAAACTTTAACGCTTCAAGGGTAAGTAACTTTGCATGTATTAGCTATGCTCCACGGTTTCAGCTACGCTTCTCGACGGTAATGAACCTGTCAAAATCAGTATCCTTTGCGCCACTTCGATACACTTATTCGGAAATTTTCATTGTAATTTTTTCACACATTACCGTCGTTTTTTCCCGTGCTTTTAACCGCACAGATTTATATAAAAAATAAGGAAAACGACAATTTTGTGTGACATCAACAATTGATTTCTGTATGTATCGTGTAAATAGTAATTACCGTGCTATTTTTTGTGATAAGTGCATAAACAAAAAAATAGGAGATATGAAAAAGTTCTATCTCAGTGGTGACAGAACTCTATTAGTAGTATTATAATACAGTCATATTATAAGAGTATTTTTGTAACTCTTTGCTCGTTTGTTTGTTTCTGAAATTTTTGTGTTTATCTTTCAAATACCTAATTATATTGGATAGAAAGAAAGAAATCTGAGTAGCAGCATTCCCATTTTTGAAAAGGACTTCTGTATGATCAAATTAAGTTTAGTTAATTTATTATTCTTAGAGAAAACTCGATTTTTTTTATTTCAGACAATTTTATAATGATTTTCAAAAAGGAGGAGGTACATTATTGGAGGCATTCGGCTATATGTCTTTCTTTTTTGTAAAATGAGTTTTATATTTCAGTACGCTGGTCTTTGGCGCCTTATCGAGAGCTATTACACCGCATTCCAAAGTGGTGACTGTAATGAGGCCACATATACCGTCAATGGTACCAGCCTCATCGTTCAAAACTCCCATGTCATCAACCAGGCCTTGAATACCATCACTGGAACGGCAGTCCCCGCCTCAGACGATGGCAGCGCAAAATTACTCGTTTCCTTCCCTGGAAGTAAGTTTCTTAGAAATAGTAGGTAGAATTGAGTTTATTCTTGTAGCTCGGGACTAGAGTGGAAGCTGTGTGTGGAAGCTGGAAGGTATCATTTGTTTGTCGAAGTGAGTCAACAGGACTTTTTGATCAAACAGAGAGCACAACCCGGCACCAAGCAGTCCAAGGAAGTCAATCGTTATATACCTAGGAGTATGACAGTAAAGATAGTCTACCAAAATTTTCATGCATACTTAATATAAAGAAAAGCACCGGTGTGCTCCACTGCAGATGCTCTGACCCCAAAAACGCTCAAGAGACCATTCTGGTTTCAATAATTTAAAAATCGCAAGTGTTATAAATATACACAGAGAGATGGGAGATATAATCCCAATGTGTAGTGGCTAGTGGCTCATTTAAAGTTATTCTCACCCAGCCGCTTAAAAGAAAAAACTGGAAAGAACAAGAACAAATTTTATGAGACCATAAAGACGGTATCACATCTCCACCGACCTGCATTGAAGCAGCGGCCTAGAACAAGCCCCAAGCCTCCAAAATTATATATTATGTTGATACTAAATGTCCTGTTTATTACAGTTGCTGGCCAATCGGAATACTGGGTTTTGGACACGGATTACGACTCATATGCTTTAGTCTACAGTTGCGTGAACCTTAATCAACAAGAAAAAAGAGGTAAAGAATTACTAACAGCCAAGTCACATTAGCTACTATTCTAAACATCGGCAATAGGGAACTTTCATGATTTTTTTAATGTATCAATCGATCCTATTTGGCATAGGGATCAAGTGTTCTTAGCATAAAGGACCACATCGATGGGAGCACCCCGAAATACAGAAATAAGTGCCAAAGTTAAACCTCACCACATAGTGTTGAAAAGGGCCCATACTAACGAAGCGAAAGAAATGACGCCACCGTCCGCTAACGCAGTACCAAATAGTCCAAATACTATGGGAAAAACAATTGATTTGCAATTTGAACCGTTAAAACTGCATTTAAGTATATAGTGGTCATGTATATTTTTTCTTGCTAAGTCATAACGATTCTGGAAAAAAATATTAAAAACATTGAATGAAATAAAAAAATAACAAAAATTTTCATATTTCCATATTTCTTCGAGTTTTCGAAAAAATTTTTTTTTTCCATTCTGTCTTGTTATTGTTTGTAATTTTCTAATTCAAATATATACATTTAACGTTAAAATAAAATTTATGCATATTCCCTATTGGCGATTTTGCTTGTGCATCGATGCTGCAACGCGTTTTGGCAACTTGGACGCGGCATCAGAATCACGCGCTTTAGCAACTTAAGGATGTTACATCGTAATTTCATAACTACCTAAGAGCGGTTTCAAACAAGCGTATTTTTCGGCGCGTTCGTGCGTTTTTTGTCTGTTTTTTGTAGCGCGTGTATGCGCGAAAAACGGCCAGATTTGATATTTTTCGGCACAAAGAGAAGCGCGCGGGTAAGTGCGTTTTCCGAAACGACCATATACGCCAGTTTGAAACCGTACTAAATTCGAATGCGCTAACGGAATCGCGCGTTTTAGCGTTTTCAAGTGCGCACGATGTAGCGTCAGATCACTGCGTTTAGCTTTTAAATAGCGACTAAATCGCCGATAGCCAACGCTAAAAGTAGCTAGTGTGGCTATGTCATGTTTTTGGTAAATAAAAACACACATATTTCTATTAATTATTATAGTTTGGAGCTGGAAATTGAGTCGAACCAATCAACTAACTGCAGCAGCTGAGACCAATATCAATAGGGTCGTCAATAGCGTCCGAGTTTTGAACAACCGTTTCTATGAGCGAGTGAACCGAAGTGACGAGGCATGCTTCTACTTCCCTGAACCCAATGCTGACTCGGTCATCTTCAGAGGCCAGTGTGACGAAAGCATTCCCGTTGTCACTAATTTCGATACTGTTAGAGTAAGTTTTTGTAGAATAACATCTCAAAGATCTTTTATTTTTATTTTAAGACGAACTGTATGGTAGTTTTCACCTATATCACCACACAGGCACAGCCCAAAGAAGTTCTTCTTTACGCTGGTATGCCATGCAATATCGGAGTCTATTTCATACACTTTAGCTTGACGTCACAGGACGTAAGTGCTTTATAACATACGAGAAGTACTAATTTTACGTGCTCTTAGCAAAAAATAAGTGCGGCACCAGGTCGAGTTCAGATAATAGCATGTTCACGTGAACTACTTAATATTGTAGTTCTGCAACAGTTTCTTATCAGATGTTCATCTTCGAATTTGGATATCTCAGCAGAAAATGTTCATCATGCAGAACAATTTTTACTAACCACTTTCAGAAATCAGTGTATTCAAACAGAGAGACAGCCTTTTTTAGTTATTGGTCTACTACTGTCTCTTAGCCATTTTAATTATTATATTTAGGTCCCACTGCTGGGCACGGGTTCTTCATTATTGAGGGTATCGAGAGCATACTCTACTACGCTTCTCCAATGTAAGTTAGTGAAAGTGTGGGTTAGTGTCCCTTCCGCTGTTGCATGTTTTCAAGGTCCCATAAAGTCTCCGAAAAGATTTAACGAATGTTATCTATGAATAATGAATAATATCTATGAATAATGAATGTTATCTATGAATAATGAATAATATCTATGAATAATGAATAATATCTATGAATAATGAATAATATCTATGAATAATGAAGCGCTTATGGTCCGGCGGTTAGCGTAGAACGCAAAACGATCTATGCAACTAAACCAAACGGGCGCGGTCGGGTGTGAGATGGGTGACCGCTAGTAGCAAAAAATTTCATGCGCGTTTCCATGCTTCGGAGGGCACGTTAAGCCGTCGGTCCGGGTTGTTGTCGATAGATAACAGTCGTAAAACCTTGTCGGAGGCCTTATGGGCGGTTTGTAAACATCCGACAGCGGACCCGCATTTCCACCAACCCGCATTTGGAGCAGCGTGGTGGAGTAAGCTCCAGGCCTCCCCATTAATGGGGAGAGACCCGTGCCCAGTAGTTGGACGCCAGAAGGATTGCAGACATCTATGAATAATGCCGGGCTGTGCGCGCTTCATATATCCAATGTATAGAAACACTAACTAATGCTTTGATGATAACATTTTCTTTTAGTACATGGAGCTTTGGCACGACATCGAGTCATACCCCACCGGCTTCCAAAGTGGTACCTGCAACAATGCCTTCTACACTTTGACGAGCACTGGCGTTGACGTCCTGAACACTCAGGTCGTCGCCCAGACCCTGGCCACTATCAATGGGGTGGCTACCGTTGTGCCGAGCGATAACGCAAGTGCCAAGCTGATTGTTTCTTTCCCCATTTCTGGGACGAATCGTAAGTAAAGACAAAAACAAGGACTTTTATTTGTAAAAAAATATATATTACAAAAGATGAATTAAAAATTAATACATATCCCATCGTCAACTATGGGCTAAACTTTAGTTAATAAATAACAGATTACAAAAATGCTATAACTGGAGACTAATAATAATAACAACATGAACATGCTATTTGGATGTAAAATAAAAATTTCGTGATTATTATTGTTGGAATGAAAAAACAACTTTCATTCCTACTACTATGACCGTATTACAGTTTATTAGAAAAAAAATTGGATGTAAATGTCCATTGGGTGAAGAGAACATAATTTTATCTTACGAAATATCGCAGCAAATGTGAATTCTTTATGAAGTAAAGCAGGAATACGCTTACACTTGGTAGGTGGTAGAACTATTAGGTTCGCCCGGGGAAGTACCACCGCTGCACCAACTTCTGCCGTGAACCTATTCTGTTGTGTTTCGGTGGAAAGGTGCAGTTGCCGGCCACACTTACATGAGGCGACCACCAGCCTCCAGAGTAGCAGCGCAACTCGACCTCAGACAAGATTATGCTTGCTTGAGTTTGTATGTAGATGGGCCGCAGCGACCACTTTACACCACGTGGCCTGCATGCTCGTCTGCTACTCCATTAAAAAAAACACTCTTTTTCTCCATATGAATTAATTTGTATCACTTTATTGTTTATTTAGCATTAAAAAATAATGTCTTATTTACAATTACATGTATTTGAAAACCATGAAGTTAGGAATATAACATTAATTACATTTGTTTGTTTTTTTACAAAATAAACGTTATTATTATTATTATTACATTAAAATGTACATCGATGGCTTTCCGAGATCCACGAATGATCTGCGTATGATTTTGTATAATATGCTTTTTGGTGCCCTGGTAGTACACACACTTACTCTTTTTTTCTTTGTAAGATAGTTTTCGTAACTTTTTCTTCTTTAACTTTTTTTAGTTACAAGAAGCTCAGACTATTGGGTACTTGGCACAGACTACGATACTTTCGCACTTGTATATAGCTGCGTGAATCTTGAAGACAACCGGCGAAGAGGTAAGCTCGTTTTTTATTCACTCAAGGTTTTGTATTTTGTTAGTTTTTGATAGTTTCCCCATCTTTGAAAGAAGATAATCTGTTGTTTTCATCGGTTCACTTCGTTTTGTTGACCGTCTTTATTTGCCTGTTACTAGTTACTCCATCTGCTAAGACTAAATAAAATAATTAAAAATAAAAATAAAAGTAGTATTAATCAAATAAAATAAAAAAATGGTTGTCTGTAAAGTCGATTTACGGACGATAGTTTAACGTGACAACGTCATAACAAAAAAACCACATTAACTTTTCACTTTACTTTATAAACAGTCGACGAAGCGCCGAACGCTTATTCTCCTATTTTCTCCCTAGATAATGCTTCTAGAAGAATGATTTTTCGTGACAATATCTAAGTCTGCTAAAGCTATGCCCCTATGTTTTGTTTTTCTCAATCAACTAATTAGATCAGAAAATATGACTCTTCAAAAATCGTACAAAATGCCTCTTTCATACAGCCCTAATCCAACCACTGCAAAACAAATTCGAAAGGTTTTTACAATCAAAGAAAAACATAGAGGCATAGACTTATTCAATTTCTTGATATTTATGATTTTTTTTTTAATATACTCAATTTTGAAGGAGGAAGCAGGAGTTCGTATTCTCCACCTCGATTTAGTCAAAAAGTTTGTAGGTATAATCGGTCTGAGCTGCATCTATCCCTATCGCACGCGGCGGATAGCGCAGGGCGCAGCGCGATAGCAATAGTTATTCCAAAATACCTATTTTTCAAATTCGGCTGAACCCGCGTTTCCTCTTAAGCCTCAAGGTACCGTTACAATGAGCGTAACGTTACAATGAGTCATCTTTTTTCGTGCGTGCAGCCGGCGTTCATCGATTTATTAGACGTTGTTACGTCAAAAATATATTCATTAATTTTTAAGTTTAAAAATAAGATTTTATAGACTTTAATATATACATATTCTTCAATTATTCATATAGACTTGAGATTCAATTAAATTGTATGTTTTTAAATTTATTTTTAACTCATATTTAATTTAATGTATACAGCGTCCTCAATATTAATGCCGTGTTCACCTGTTACACCTGTGCACAATTTTTCTTATTTAACTGTATATACGTATATGACTAAGTCTACGATGGTGAACCTTAATAAATAAATAAATAAATAATGTAGTTTGAAAAACTAAAAAACACGCTTTTGTGAAAATACCAACTAAAAAGTAAAAAAAAATAAGTGTTTTTTAGTTTTTCAAACTACATTTTTTTTTGGTGGATTTTTATTCTCATATTATTGCATTGTCATCGGCCCTTGATCCCTGCAAATTTTCAAGTTAATCAGACGCTTAGACGTGTCAACAATATAAAACTTTATAGATGTTTCATTGAGTACCTTAGGCCACGAACTTATCAGCCGTCCCTCGTATATTTTTTTTATCCTGATGATCCTAGTTAGGACTTTAATATAAAGTTATGAGATTATTGTATTGTCATCGGCCCTTGACTCTTGTACAAATTTTCAAGTTAATCAGATTCCTAGAAGTAAGTGAAAATGAAGTTAAAAGATTCCGTAACATACATACATAGATACATACAGGTCAAGTTAATAAAAGCGTGTTAAATAAGACCCCGCTTCTTGGAAATTTGTGAGGGTTTAGTTACATAGTGTTCAAAGGCAATGTTTTTCATTTTATTATCAAAACATTTACAGTAATTTCTGTTAAACTAGAATCAAGATTTTTAATTCTATGCCAGTGAATGTATAAATTTTGACGTGTAATATTTTTTACCAATAAATAAACTTTGAACTATAAAATATGTTGCTAGTTTAAAGTTACGATGGCTGATTTAGTCAGTCAACCAATTAATAAAGACGAAAAAAGTTAAGAAAATTGTCATTTACAGTTTACAGCTGGAAATTGAGCAGGACGAAGCAGCTCACAGCAGCAGCCAGCAACATGATCAGCAGTATAATGTCAACTATACCAGTCCTCCAACACCAGTACTATATCCAAAGGAACCAGACGCCTGAAGGTTGCTTCTACTTCCCCGAACCACGACCAGGCGTTCCTGTAGTGTTCCCTGGACAATGTGACAACAACATTCAAGCCGTACCGAATTTCAACTTGACAGGGGTATGATTATTTTTTTTATAAAAAAGTTACCATGTCAATATGGTGCCCGTGGCAAAGATACAATTTTAGACATATATTAGGTAAATAAATAAATAAATAAACGGTTCACACTTAAAGAACACACCTATAGTAGGGTATATACACCCTGTGTCGTGGGTACCATGGACACAAACAAAGACAGAAACACAAACGCCCAGAGAACAGAAATTTTAAAACTCATCCATCATTCAAATTTCTGCTTCGCCGGGCATCGAACTCGGGACCCTTCTATCGGCAATACGGTAAAAGATAATAAACAAACGCAAAAATCATATATTTTCACATTAAATGAACTGTACTTTCGGAATAACTGGTCAGATTGGTGTATAAATAAAATAATACGAGTATTAGGATAGGTACATACAAAACTTTAAGACAAAATCAAATATATTTAGCCCATAACATAGAACTTGGACATAATATGATGTACGTCCATTTGTTTACTACCAATTATAAAAACAGCACAAATAATGATCTCAATGGTGATTGTTATTCATCCAAATTACAAAAACCAGAAAACAGTAATCCTAGCTAAAATAGGTAATGTCATAATATAATACGTACTTAATTACTTATATAATTTATGTGACATTTATAATAATCACGATAACGTGTTATTCAATCGTTATCGTTACTGTTATTTAAAAGTAACTATACCTTCTACAAAATTTACTACAATGGGCTGCAGTGATCACTCAACATCATTTTGGCTGCATGCTCGCCTAGTACTCGATTTATACTTATGTGACGTTTATAATAATCACGATAACGTGTTATTCAATCGTTATCGTTACTGTTATTTAAAAGTAGCTATACCTTCTACAAAATTTAATACATTGGGCTGCAGTGATCACTCAACATCATTTTAGCTGCATGCTCACCTATTACTCGATTTATACAAAAAATGGATAATATAACTGAAACGTCTAGCGTACGTTACGTACAATTATATAAATCAATGACTTTTTTAATTTTTGTTATTTGGGGAACTTTTTATGCTTTAATCATAGCCTACTATATCTATGAAACTTAGGGCCTCTTTCATCATCTTCAAATAAAGTGACAAGTCGATAATTGTCGGTTAAAGTCACCCGTAACTTCATTTTCAATTTCACGATAATCGAGTAGCACATATGATAAACTGACCCATACTCATAGCTTTTACTTGCTAATTAACTTAACTTGGGACGTAACTAATCAACACTTTACTTAGAAATGGTGAACGAGGCCCATAGGTCGGTATAATGGAAGAACTGAATAACTCAAAATTTAAAGTTTCGAGATAATGCGATTTACTGTTTTTTTGACACTTTTTTGACTATATTAACAAAATAGAGAACAATTTTACTTAGACAATTTTATGTGCTTTAGGCATGTTTGCTCTCGATTCTATGCTTAATCAAACTAATTTCCTTCATAAACCAAAAAAATAATAAAAATCAAAAACCAAGTTATCCAATTTTGCCACACCAAGAGATTGCAAACTTACCGTAATTAGCTAATTCTTTATGGTAGTTATTTAGTTTTCCCACACATAAGATAAACGTGGAATACACGAATTTGGGTCAACTAAGTACACTTATTGAGTTTTCCTTCAATTTGACTAGTTTCATTAGAATATTTTTTATGCGGCACATTTTGGGGGTCACGAAAAAGCTAAAAGGTCAATTTGGCCAAAATCGAAGTTATTAAGTTCTTCCATTACACCGACATATTATTGTCAACTGATTCTTGAAAAACTTACTTTTTGCTATAACGATAAAATCTTTTCAGTTCGAAGGAGTGTGGTACGAAATACAAGCTTACCCCAAAGAGTTTCAGCCAGGGCAATGTGTCAACCACGATTACACCCGAGGAACTGCAAACAACTTCAATTTAGTTTCCTCCAGCGTTTCCAATTTAACCCTCGACATCACTACCAGTACAGCTGTTTTGACGTCAACAGATGGAAGTGGCAGACTTGCCATCACTATTCCAAATGGAAACGGCAGTAAGTTTAAGTTTGGACATTTGACTGAGAGCGATTTCTCGATCCTCAGATAAAGTTATTAGTCGGTTAATATTCAAATTCAAATTCAATTTCAAATAATTTATTTGTATGAACATGGATAAAGAAAATATTTTTACATTAATATAGCTATTCCGCCAAGTTCCGCCAGTCAAGGCATGCTTTACAATTCATTTAAATATATTAATTCAATTCAGCTAAATAAAATCAAATATTAAAACAAAGTAGCTACATCATTATTACGATCAAAAGTTAGTAAACATATACATAACTAATAAATCACGTAATACATACGAAATGCCATCAATATTAATTACAGATCACATCAATATACAATAACAACTAATAATATTATTAACTAATAATATTATCGCTATCCTTATGCTATACGCTATTCATGTATACTAATATGCTGAAGAGTTTTTTGTTTGTGTGTTTGAACACGCTAATCTCAGGAACTACTGGTTCAAATTGAAAAATTATTTTTGTGTTGAATAGTCCATTTATTGAGGAAGGCTATAGGCTATATAACATCATGCTATGACTAATGCCAAAGTACTCGCGGACGAAGTTGCGAGCGGCCGCTAGTATGTCAAGAGTAAAGATGACAGCGCTAACATTTATTCGACGAATACTTTTATCCGGGGATGGAAAAAACGGTCCTAAACTAACTATACTTCGGTTTTTCCTCGTAGATAATTTTGACAACTTAGTACCGTGTGTACTTTTCTACTACTGGGTACTAGCCCATAGTATTACTAGTACTACTTATACATATATTATAAATTCGAAAGTAACTCTGTCTATCTGTCTGTAACGCTTTACCGCTTAAACTACTGAACCAATTTAATGAAATTTGGAACGCAGATAGAGTGGGCCTTGGGAAAGGACAAAGGATGGTTATTATCCTACGAGAACCTGCAAGAATCCTAAGACAACGTCTGCAGGGCTCACTAGTATATGTATAAAATTTCATAAATTATTCGACGTCGACTTTTATCTGCTGATTGAAAAATCGAGCCTAATATAGTTAAAAGATAAAACTAAGCATCAACTTACTAATACTCACTTTGGCTGCAACCCTTTTTGCGTCCCACTGCTGGGCACGGGTCTCTCCCCAATATTGGGGAGGCCTGGAGCTTACTCCACCACGCTGCTCCAATGCGGGTTGGTGGAGATGCGGGTTAGTGGCCAACCCGCTGTCGGATGTTTTCAAACCGCCCATAAGGCCTCCGACAAGGTTTAACGACTGTTATCTATCGACAACAACCGGGACCGACGGCTTAACGTGCCCTCCGAAGCACGGAAACGCGCATGAAATTTTTGCCACTAGCGGTCACCCATCTCACACCTGACCGCGCCCGTTTGGCTTAGCTGCATAGATCGCTTGCGTTCTACGCTCGCTGCCGAGCCATGCGCGCTTCCTCGCGAATACTCACTTAATACTTACGAATGCGACTTTATATTGTCTTTGAAGCACATTTTCTAAAACATATTTATTTATTAATGATCTTAAATAATGTATAACAGCACGCAAACAATAATAGGATAGTATTAATATTGTATACCTACTACTTTAAGAAAAATTGTATATTATTTATACTTCCATCAGATTGTCTGAGACCGTTCTGATAAAATGTAAAACCTTGATTAATGTCGCTGGTATCCATAACTCAAGTTAAATCTTATATTGGATACCAGAGTACAACAAAAAACTTCTGTTCGAAAATAATTTATCAGTTACTATAATCTATCTATCTATACATATAATAAATCTGTAACAAGTCGGTGTTTGTGCGCGCTAATCTCAGGAACGGCTTAACGTAGAAGGATGCGGTTTTCACTGATGTATTAGTATTATTTTGGATTAACATTTAGTGTTTGTTTTATTTAAATCGGTTCACAAATAAAAAAGTTACGTCCATTTCAAGAATTTATCGATCAGTTATTGGAAAATTTGGAAGTATCGTTGTTGATTTATCGAAAACTTCAGTTAATGTATTGAAGTTTTATAATTTACAGTATCTTAAATGATAACATGAAACTTATAAATGAAAAGAAAAATAGATAATACATAGTAAAAAAACCAATATAAGATGAGCTGGCAAGAATATGGTGAACTGTACGAAATAGGGTTCACGCTTTTTCGTACAGTTCCCACACGTCGACAATAATAAAATTAATAAAAACTTTAATTAATCTATACATAAAGCTTAAGAGTTTGTTCGTTCGTTCGTTTGTATGTTTGTTTGAACGCACTAATCTCAGGAACTACTGGTTCCAATTGAAGAAATCTTTTTGTGTTGGATAGTCCATTTATCGGGGAAGGCTTTTTGTATAAATAAACCGAAAAAAAGGCAGACGGGCCACGTGCTGTTAAGCGATCACCGTCGCCTATGAACACGGGCAACCCCAGGGGAGCCACCCGAGGGCTTTAGGCTATATAACATCATGCTATGACTAATACCGGGGTCCACGCGAACGAAGTCGTGGGCGGCCACTAGTATTATTATAAGTGTATGTACAACTTATTGGAAATAAACGTTATTATTATTATTATTATTATTATATACGTGCATTAAGCATGACGATGATGAAGCGCGCATGGCTCGGTGGTTAGCGTAGAACGCAAGCGATCTATGCGACTAAGCCAAACGGGCGGGGTGGGGTGTAAGATGGGTGACCGCTAGTGGCAAAAATAATTCATGTGCGTCATTCAGGCCACGATAAACCTTGTCGGAGGCCTTATGGGCGGTTTGAAAACATCCGACAGCGGGTTGGCCACTAATCCGCATCTCCACCAACCCGCAATGGAGCAGCGTGGTGGAGTAAGCTGCAGGCCTCCCCAATAATGGGGAGAGACCCGTGCCCAGCAGTGGGACGTAAAAAGGGTTGCAGCCAAGCATGCCGTCTCTGATCTATAAAAAATGCTTTTGAGTGAGTAATGTCAGCGAGCTTCCTAAGTTTTTAAAGAAACTGCTTGCTGGGCCCGCTAGTGGATAATATTTTACATCATGCCATTTGTATTTTCAGCGGTGACCATCCCCTTCTGGATCCTAGCTACGGACTACACAGACTATGCTCTAGCGTACAGCTGTGTCAACACAGGAATAGATTTCAGAGGAGGTAAGTATTTCTCTACGCGACTAATGATACTCTTATAAGAGCCACTCCAAAAATCTCTCCTTAATAATGACACATGGTAAATTGGCCTCGCAAACGCGTCAGCACCCTCGCTATGTTGACGTGTGATGTCATTGTAGCGACCTTCCGCTTCTCATCAAGAGATGGCGCCACGGTTATTCCTGAATGAGTACCGCGCTTAACCCAGCGACTGTTGTAGAATGCAAGCAATATATTTATTTTTATTTATTTATTTGTACCTATCACCTTAAAATAAGGGTTACAGGGTAAGACTTAATGCCTAATGGCATTCTCTGCCAGTCAACCTTGGGTGATGGTGAGGTGATGGTAGGCAGGAAAATGTGTAATTAAAAATAAATAAAATTAAATAAAATTATACTAAATAATAATATTTATTTATTTATTTATTTAACCTTATAGTATTACCTTACACTAAGGATACAAGGGCGTGCTTAATGCCTAATGGCATTCTCTACCAGCCAACCCTGGGTGATGAGTAGAGCTTGTGGTAGGCGCATACTAATAATAATAAATAAAAAATAAATAAAAATAAATAAAATTATACTTTCTTGATCGTCTTTAACATTTAACACCACAAGCCCTGTTCGCGACTCCATTTAAACTAATACAAACATTATTTTTTATTAACATTTCACACGCAAAGCTCCACAGTAGGGTAGATATACCCTGTGTCGTGGGTAGCATGGACACACACAAAGGCAGAAACACAAACACCCAGACTGAGAACAGAAATTTAAACTAATTCAAATTTCTGCCTCGCCGTAAATCGAACCCGGGGCCCTCCGATCGGCAGTCCGACATGATAACCATTGCGTCACACGGGTCGTCAAAAACGTCGTTTATTTAAAAAGTAAGACAAAAGACAAAACCCGGACGAATAATTATAAATTATTTATACAGTACCCGTATAGTATTTTCATCAGAAATATGACGACCCGCGTGGCGTAATGGTTACCACGCCGGAATGCCGATCGGAGGGTCCTGAGTTCGATTCCCGGCGAAGCAGAAATTTGAATGATGAGTTTAAATTTCTGTTCTCGGTCTGGGTGTTTGTGTTTCTGTCTTTGTATGTATCCATGGCACCTACACACAGGGTATATCTACCCTCTGTGGGGCTATTAGTGTGGAACTTTATTAGATTAAACAAAAAATTCACATCCTTTTCAGTGTACAGTTGGAAGCTTAGCAGAAGCCAGGTTCTATCGGCACCTGCTAACTTAGCGATCAACAATGCTATGCAGAACATCGATGTAGTAGATAACAGATACTTCGAGGACATCGACCAGTCAGACGAGGCCTGCTTCTTCTTACCCGAACGCGTTCCCGGAGAAACGGCCATCGTCTTTCCTGGCCAGTGTGATGACAATATTCCTGTCGTACAGAATTTCAATGCTACTAGGGTAAGACATTTTTATAGTTTCGTAGCTGACCGGCAAATAATAGAACCCCAAGGATTCGATGTTTGTCTGTATATCACAGCTTCTTTATTCCGAAAGTGTTAGAACTACACAGATTAAGCTTGGTAGATGATGAAAGATGTATTCTGTGATCCGCTTTAAGATTTCCATACAAAAATAACTTCCACCTCTAATTTTAAATCAAGACAGTAAAAATCTAAACTCCAGTTCGGTCCATTTCTAGAGAAATATTTTATACCATTTTTTGTACTCATTTATTAGCAAATAAATATGACGCGTGTGAAATCGCGGGTCGCATCTGCATAATTTTACCCCTAAAAGTAGACAATTAGCGGATAACGTAAAAAATCTTATTTTCATGATTAAGGGCAACTTTTAATGGTTATACACACAAAGTGTTAAATAAAATTATTCTTACGTAAGTGAACTGAACTGAAAAGCTTCAAGTTCTTCTATGTTTTAGTATGCGGGCCGTTGGCGCCTCATCGAGAGCTATCCAACTCGCTTCCAAACTGGGACGTGCCAAGAAGCCACATACACTGTCACCGAGTCTCAAACCATCGAGTTCTACAACACTCAAGTTTCCAACGGGAGGCTGAATTCTATCACTGCCTCAGCGTCGCTAGCCACCACCGATGGCAGTGCAAAACTGCTTGTGAACTTCCCGAACAGTAAGTATACAGTTCTTCCTCTTTCCTCTTTTTTTCTTTTCAGTAATGGCATCATACGACCTTCATATGTTGCCAGTATCAAGTAAAAACTGCACTCAACTTCTTGGCAACTCCATTGAAATATCTCCAAGAACGTGTCTGATGGAATTCTAGAGGCCAGCCCAAAAACCTGTTTTGGCCTGTTCACAACATTATAAATAATCTATTTCGAACAAAATGACATAAACTTTGGTTTGGGAACAGTGACAAGTAACAATGGGTAGGCCATATTGCTAGTAAAACCTCGAATGGCGTTTACATCATGGGCAATCATGGCTAAACACACAAAAAGCACAGGCGGCTCTCCAACCGGGTGGTCAGACGACCTGAAGAAGACAGCGGATTTAGAAAGCGCAGGACAAAACGATTTAAAATGTTAGGGGCCTCCCCTAACCTACGGGACAACCTATTTCTTAGAGCTCTTTGAGAATTTATACGCTGTTACGATGGAATCCATCCTGAGATTACGAAAGCATAAGAATCACCATCAAATGAGTAATCCCGTGGAAAATGATACTTTACACATCGCACTACTGTGTAAAACTTTTCAAGATGGCGAAAAAGAAATCATTGTAACGATTTTTTTGTATGTTTCAGGACAGGTAAATTATTGGGTTCTGGATACAGATTATGACTCTTATGCTCTGGTCTACGCCTGTCGCAATACAAATGATAGGGAACGCGTTGGTAAGTGACAGTTTATAATATTTTATCAATATGTATTAATAATACCATACAAACAATATTTTTTTATGAATAAAATCCTAACAATATAAAAACTAAGAGATTTCTAAAATGCCGACTACAATTTTATGAAGCGACGCTCCACTAGTCCAACCACATACTTCTTTAGGTAAGACTCGAAACTGGTTCAATACCAGATCTGATGACCTGGTGACATGGACAAATTTATTCGTCATCGTATTAAGTCTTCGAATGTGCTAGTCGTTAATTCTCGTCGGAGGGCTTATGAGCGGGTCAGGAAAACGACCGACAGCAGGCCACTTTACCTACAAATCCTCATGATAGCGGGCTTCGATGTAGGCTTTCTCAGCTATAGAAAGGCAGCCGTGAACAGAAGTTGGTTGCAGCTTACTAAGCTATGTTCTGATTATATCTATCATACGTTCTGATTGCGGATTGTTGTAAAGTAGTTTTTATCCTAACTTTATAACAATGGAGTTCCGCAAAGTAACGCCTGACTATATTAAATTATACTTTTTAACAGTAACCAGCTGGAAGCTAAGTCGTACACGAGACTTGTCACCAGCAGCCACTGCAAACATCAACAGAATAGTGGACTCCATCAACGTTCTTGATCAACGCTACTACGATATCACGGACCAATCCGATGAAGGATGCTTCTACTTCCCCCAAGCGGATTCGAGCAGATCAGTTGTGTTCAGAGGACAATGCGACCAAAACATCCCGGTTGTCACCAATTTCAACGCTGTTAGAGTGAGTATTCAAGACTAAGTGATTTTCCACTGTGAAATTCCTAATTCACATCAGCTTTGAAAGATGGAACTGTTATGAAAGTTTGGAGAGGGGAGGGAATCATAATAGTAATAGCAATCATATTTTCTAAAAAATATCAATGTAAGTATCCTACTAATATTATAAACGCGAAAGTTTGTAAGTTGGATGTTTGTTACTCTTTCACGTAAAAACTACTGAATGTATTTTAATGAAACCTTACAATAATATAGCTTATACATCAGAATAACACATAGGCTACAATTTATGAAGATATTGTGTGAATTGACCAAAATATGACGATAAGTGTCAAGTAAGTAGGAAAAAATGTAGGTACCACCTGCGAGCTATTCTGGCGTGCGCTACCAAAACCGCTAGAGTTACACATATGTAATGTATGATGGAAATGTTTATCTTAAATAGTCCTACAAAAAAGCCGGACTACGACACTTCAGAAGGGACTTCACTTAATGCTAATGATCCTCTCTAACGCGGGTGAAACCGGCACAGCTAGTAAATAAATAATAGCACAAACGTCACTATATCTCCCCTTTATTCTCTTTTCATTAATAATGTTTTATTTTTAGTACATGGGCTTATGGCATGACATCGAATCGTACCCGACTGGTTTCCAACAAGGCACCTGTAATAACGCGTTATACACGCTCGTCGGTGGTGAAGTGGATGTCTTGAACTCCCAGGTTGTCAACGCGACCCTTGCCACTATCAATGGTGTTGCCAGAATTGCTTCCAATGACTCTTCTGCCAAGCTCGATGTCACTTTCCCCATTCGTGGCACTAATGGTAAGTATCTCTTTATTATTACTGCTAGAAATAATCTCTAACACAGCGTTTCCAGTAAAAAATAGATCAATTAATGTATATTATACGGCAAATCATACGACTGCACAACAATTTTAAATAATAACGAATTTTGTATGAGGCCTAGTAACCTTAAAAATATGATTAACAATGAATTATAAAGCATCTATTGCAAAATAAGAAACTTCAAATGAATACAATTCTTTTTATTATTTGTTAACTGTTGTTGTATTATAGTATTTATATATACTTATTAAATATATTATACTTATTAAAATAGTATTATTGTTTTAGTCGTGTTGTTTCAATAATTTTAAAGGTTAAGAAATTTTTGAAACGTTTCCTGATATAGTTTTTGTTTTCAGATACTATCACCACCAGTTACTGGGTTTTGGACACGGATTACGATAATTACGCATTAGTATACACATGCGTGAATCTTAATGACGAGGAAAGAGGAGGTAAAAATGCGAATTATTTTATTTAATGCATATTTACGAGTTGAGGAAGGTATAAATTTCACGCCATTTATAAATTTCGTTTGTGTTTTAGTAGAAAGTTCGGTATAAGAGCAAATTATAGTGAAATCACCTTGAAAGGAATTTTTGTTGTTGCCAGTAACAAAATATCTTTATGTGGTCCCAAAAATATTTTAAGTCGTTTAAAAAGCGTCTGCCCTTTTCTAGTCGATGAAATGTTGTAGATGGACTATTTGGATAAGTCTGTAATTTGCAATCTGCAATAAGGCAGATTAACGATATTTCCTATAGGAACATAGTAACCTAAACCAGCTTATATTTTCTTTAATCCGTGAGCTGCTGTGATACCAAATACCGTGTGAATTCTCGTTTATTCACCGATATTAGGCAGTAAAATGTGCGTGTAATCAGATTTATCATAACAGATATTTTTTCAGTCTGGAGTTGGAAATTAAGTAGAGAAAAGCAGCTGACAAACGCATCGCAAACCGCTATTAACAATGTCATCCAAACGATACCAGTACTAGACGCCCAATACTACATCCAGAGGGACCAAACTCCCGAGGGTTGCTTCTACTTCCCTGAGCCGCAGCCAGGAGTTCCAGTAGAATTCCCCGGACAATGTGATAACAATATTCAGGCTGTTCCCAACTTCAGTTTGCAATCGGTGAGTTGTCACGCAGCACGTAATTCTGCACTTGGGAAGTTGATTAAAATGTTTTCAGATCAATTATCATTATTATTGGACTATTAGAGCGCCTAAATCAGATTTTGAATATCTTTTACATATATATAATTCTTCTGTACATGTGTTGACAGTGAACTCCTCCTAAACGGCTGGACCGATTTTAATGATTTTTTTGTGTTCAAGTGGATTCGAGGATGGTTTAGTTTCACAATTTGTTCCAGTGGAAATTTTTTCTTTTATTTTTTTTTCATTTTTATGTAATTTCCCCATATAAATTGTGCCTGTCTGTCAAACGTTTGTATTTCGTGCTGTGTCGTTCTCAACTTTGACACAGTCAGAATAACAGGACAGTTCGTATGTCACTATTTGTTTTATATTTTTGTTTGACAGTAATATGAAATCTCTTTAAGATAATAAGAAAACAAATCTTTCATTACTTTTAAGGCAGGACAATGTCTGCAGGGCCCACTAGTTAATAATATGCTTGATATGTATGTTTAAAAATTAACATCAGACAGGAAGAGCAATTTAGTGTAATCACCTTGAAAGAAGTTGTTGCTGTTGCCAGCAAAATAAAATATTTTTTTTGTATGTTCAAAAAATATTTAAGCCGTTTGAAAAGCGTCAGCTCTTTTCAAGTCTATAAAATGATGTAGATATACTACTTCAATAAATCTGTGATTTAAAGTCAGATTATCGATATTTCCTATAGGAACTTGCTAACCTTTTTTTTTGTTATCGGGGGGGAAACCTTCAAAAGGTACGTTGGTGGTCAAGGTGCCTTGGGAGAGAGTATCCTGTTATGTGGGATTTGACCGCACTAAAACCCCCTCGGTGGCTGCCACTGCGCTTGGGGAGGACTCCGGGATCTCCGGCGGAACGCACCGGTGTCCTCCACGCGCGACGCCCCAAAACGGGCCCATCTTCGGGAGAGCAGCTGAGCTCTCCTGCACCTTCCGATGCTTACGGCGACATGCGGCCACGCACACATCGCCGCCCTTCCCGGGGCTGCTGGTTGGATGAATCGAGCTCCCACTCACACCGTCCACAACCCCGGAAGCCCCCTTTTAGTCGCCTCTTACGATCAGGCAGGGGATACCGTAGCTCTATACTTAATCCCGAAGCTACAGGGACTAGGAACTTGCTAACCTAGACCAGCTTTTATTTTCGTACCTAATCAATTTCATTTCATTAGAGACAAACTGATCATGAAATTTTAGCACAAAACATCAAAATATTTAATTGACATGTTTTCTCATGAGGTAAAATGGACCCATTTTATGGAGGCCACATTTTTTAATTTTTATAGGTTTTTAAGGAAATTATTTAGACCAAATTAATTCATACTATTGTTATACAGTTCATCGGAGTGTGGCACGAAATCGAAGCGTATCCGAAAGAACAACAAACGGGTCAGTGCGTGAACCACAGATACACCCAGGGACCCGGTAATACCCTCAACTTGGTATCAACAAGCGTCAGAGACCTCACGCTCAACACAAGTAATAGCAACGTTGCTATCACGTCCACTGACGGTAGTGGAAGATTGAGCATAGTTCTCTATGAAAATGGAACTAGTAAGTATTTTTAAAGTTTTTTTTTTTTACTTTTGAACGCCCGAAATCGTGCCATGTACCTTAAGGTGCTGGATATGATGTCGCATATTCTTTATTTTATACAAAACGGTGAGGCTTTTTTGGAATGATGAACTTAATTTTCCGTTTACGTTCGCAGTATTTTTTCCTGTCCTTTTGTGTGTTCACGACACAAGGAACCCTAGTGAAGGGCTATGATTCAATAAATATATTGTATGGACCAAATCGTACAACTGAATTTCAAACAGATATCTGCAAAAGATAATTGTAACCTTTATTTCGATTTTATTATCTTCTAACAGTGAAAGAAGAACAAACAAACAACACAATCACATTTATAGTATTAAGATGGATTGAAAGCATGTAAAAAAGCCAAAATATGACCCCTACTTGCAATTTTGTAAGTTTTTGTAATAAAATAATACGTACTGTTCTTTTTTTCAGCAATTACAATTCCATTCTGGATTCTGGATACAGACTACACATCTTATGCTTTAGCGTATAGCTGCGTCAACACCAGACCTGACTTCAGAGCAGGTAATGAAATAGCTGGGCCGCCTTCTTAGATACTATATAGTTCTTTTTTAGATCATTCTTTATTCACGACATACAGGGACTCGAGTATATTCTACACCTACCAAAAGACCGACAGCAAAATCCGCTGGATTCAGAGGGCGCAGTTTCGAACTGACTGGCAAACATTAGGGGAGGCCAATGTCCATCAATGGTCTTTTAAAGGCCTGATGAATAGAGTTACGTATTTTTCTGCCGTGAAGCAATTCTTTTGTATTTTGGAGGAAACGTGGAAACGGCTTTATGCAATAATATGTATCATCATCATTTTTTCATCTTGGATAACATGTTTAATGTGTGAACTTCTGCGGAAAACTGACGATCGACGTAGATATCAGTGTCGTGTTCGTCGTTCACTTTTTATTATAGGGTCGTTCGATTTATCTGTTCAGTCAAAAATCGAACGATTTCTCGTTACGTTTGGGGCGGGCATTAAGCTTGCTTGAGGTCATGTATAGATGTCCATTAGCTGCAGTGACCATTTACCACCACTGCATGATCTTCGGCGACAAAGAAGATGACGGCGACTTCTCGCTGTCTCCTTCTTGCGACTGGAGAGAGAGGAGGACTGGCGAACTTTAGAAGAGGCTTATGTTCAACAATGGACTTTTAAAGGCTGATGGATGGAGAGATAGAAGACAAGACTCATAGGAAATGATTTGCGTTACGTGATTTTCATGCTTACGTGTCTTTACAGTTTACAGTTGGAAGCTCAGCAGAACCAGGGAGTTACCAGCTGCTGCCGGCGTTGCCATCAATAACACGATCAACCAAATCGATGTCCTCGACCAGAGGTACTACGAAAATATCGACCAGTCTGACGATGCCTGCTTCTACTTGCCCGACTTGGGCCCCGATGACCCCGTAGTGTTTAGAGGACGGTGTGACCGAAATATTTCCGTCGTATCTAACTTCGATCCAGCCAGAGTAAGTAATGGGACTATTTGTAATATCTGATTATTATTATATCTGTATGTCTGAGACATCCTCTTCCTAATAATCTCCAAAGTGCAATTAAAGAGAGCTCCGGGATCTACAATGCCCTTGCGGGCTCATTTTGGCAATCTTTTCGGAGCTTACAGCGGAGTAATACGTGTACTATTGAACTATCCGGGGCCAGTCTAGCCATATTTGAACCTAAACTCTTGCCATATTTAAGTCACATTTCACGACTAACTATTAATTAATTCAATTGAGCAACTACTTCTGTTCGGTTTTTGCGTTTTACTCCTTTATATTATTTTGTGCTTTGACTAAGATTTATTACTGTAATGCTGTCTGATGGAGAAACAAGTATTTGAGTGGACCAGTTATGAGCAATCGAGCGATTAGCCTAGGGTATCACCGTTACGCCCATTTCTGGTGTAAAGCAATTCTGTATTGTTTGGTGCTGTTGTTGGCCAGACCTCAGCCTAAGCCTGCAAACTTATAACGTGCTTTTTATAATACTTTACACTCATAACCCCACAATAGGGTAGATATATCCTGTGTTCGTGGCACACACAAAGACAGAAACACAAACACCCAGACCGAGAACAGAAATTTCAAACTCATATTCAAATTTCTTCTTCGCTGACCCCCGAGACCCCCCGAGACCCTCCGATCGGCAGTCCAGTATGGTAACCATTACGCCACGCGGGTCGTCATCGTAAGAACATAGTATACTTAATAGCTTACATCGTAAGAACATAATATGCCAGTATTCACTTTTAAAATTCCAACTATTTTTCAGTACTCCGGTCGCTGGCGCATGATCGAGACGTACAGGGCCGATCCTCCTCAAGGTGGAGCTTGTAATGATGCCACCTACACTTTGCTTCCAAACAATACAGTCCTCGTTCGCAATTCTCAAGTAAATAACCAAAGTCTGCAAAGTATCGAAGGATCAGCTGTTCTGGCTACTACTGATGGAAGTGCTAAGCTTCTTGTGACTTTCCCTGGAAGTAAGTTATTGTTATCTTTCTAATTTAATAACTATTATGTCTATTTTTTTCAGTTATCTGTGTCTTTCAATTATCTGCACCGTTCGCACTATTTGTGCAGATTGTCAGTTTGTATGAACATCTTTTTTTTTCAATTTCGTTGAAACTGGGCGATGTAACAATAGTCAAAGAGAGTCGTCAGTAATCAGTCAGTCAACTAAGTCAGATATTCGAGTAAAACGATATAGTATATTTCATTACAAGTGAGGAAAGGCTGTCATTGCAAGGAGTTCCAACAAATGTCTACCCGAGCCGAGGCGCAGCCGAAGGTGAGGGTTGACAGTCGGAACTCCTTCCAATGACGGTTCCGCACGTGTACTGAACAACTATTTTTAATACAGTTGCGAAAAAATGAAGCAATTTAATAAAATAATAAAAACTCGCAAAGAACATTTTTGAAAAATGGCGCCAACCGTAAAATAATACCTATATGGAGAGATTTTTTTTCGTTTTCTTCAACCATAGTAGGGTAGGCAAAGGGAACTATGCCCATACAGCCAAGTCTTCAGTAGAATTTTTTTATTGATATGAAATGAAAATGTTAATGAGATGAAATGAAATGAAACCTAACCTAACTCCTTAAATCAAATCATTAAATCTGATATTGAAACTAATTAGTAGCTTCTTTTTAGAAATATTTGGATGAATCATAAAAATTTCTAAAACTTCGTGGTTGGTTTTTTTCTTTTTAATAGACATTATTTTGACAGTTGGGAAAAGTGTGTAATATAGCCTACTTCCCGCACGCTAAACGTCCCTACAATACGTCACTTTTTGAGCAACTGTATTAAAAAATACTTTACCAAAATATGTCTGATGGAATTTTGGAGACAACCCGAAAAAACATGTTTCGTACTCTTATTTTATTCCACGACACACAAGCACTAAAATTTACTTCTATCGCCCAAAATACTATCAACTGCACTCGATTCTATCAAAAAATACACCAAAAATTTAAATAAAACAAAAGTACAAAGTGTTTCTTTCGACTACCTAACAAAACTCATCTCTACATATTTTTCTTCTAATTTCGTTGGCTAATCTATTATTATATCTGTGTAGTCCCCGAGCCTGCAGAATTATGGGTGCTGGCCACAGATTACGACTCTTACGCTCTTCTCTACAGCTGCCGGGACTTGAGTGATGATCAGAGAAGAGGTAAATCTTTATTTAATATACTTTACTAATGTTATAAAGCTGAAGAGTTCCTCTGTTAAAATCGTTAATCTTAGCAACTACTTTATTAGAATTATTTGTTAGAATTGAATAAATATTTTTGTGTTCGATTGTCCATTCATCGAGGAAGGTATAAATACTTTATAAATATTTATATAACTTTATGACATCTAGTTTCGTATATAAAGCTATTTCAAATTATTTGAATCAATCCATTTTTAGAATAGATACCCATATTTTATGGGTAAAAGAATGAAAAAATTAAGAAATGCTAAAATATTGCTATGTTAGCGTGTATTACCTACACTAAGGGCTGTTAATAATTGTTTCAAAAAGTTTTAAAATAAGTTTGAGTTGCAATAAAGTCAAGTCTACGAAGAAAATTCACTTCATTCAAGATCTAACGCGAGTAAAACCGCGGAAACAGAGGCCTTATGTAAGTATGCATACGCAAAAACGTTACTAACGCGTTTGCGTTAACAATTTAATTATCGACCTTATTCCTTTCAGGTTAAGATCTATCTGTCCAATTTTAACTCAGACGCAATAGTAACGTTTGCGCGTTAACAAACTTGCACTAAGGGCTCTTGATGTATCCTCAGACAAACACCAATTGTTAACTACGATTGTGCCTTGCAGTTTGGAGTTGGAAGATGAGCAGGACAAGAGAGTTGACCGCCAATTCTGTCGCCGAAATCAACAGGGTTATCAACGGCATCAACGTTCTGGAGAACAGATACTTCCAGAGTGTAAACCACTCGGACGAAGCCTGCTTCTACTACCCCACCCCTGATGGCAGGCCTGTGACTTTCAGAGGGCAATGTGACGAAAGCATTCCAGTTGTTACCAACTTTGATGTGCAAAGGGTGAGTTTTTTTTATTTTTCAGGGTTGTCCATTCATTATATTACGTTACGAAGAAATGAGGAGGTCGGCAAACTGTGACATTGTGGGACAAGGGGCAGTCCCGGATTTATAAATAGGCTGTCTAGGCCGCGGCCTAAGGACGGCAGCATCCTAGGGGCGGCAGCATCCTAGAGGTGGCAGCATCCTAGGGGCGGCAGCATCCTAGGGGCGGCAGATTTCAGAGGAGGATCCCTCGATTTCAGAAGGTAAAAGTCTAACACGTTCGCTGGTTTTTTCGTGGTTTTTTATACTTTAAAAAATCCCTATAGAAACTCATTCCTATCGAAACCTATATTATCGTGTGAGTGATAGATGAGAGCAGCGAGGCGGGCAGGCGGCAGTGGCAACGTGTCTTTCCGTGGCTTTCCGCCCGCACTCTCCGAGCCACCTGAGCATGGTATTTAAGTAGAAGTAAAATTACTTTAAACTGGAATATTTCTGATACTTTAAAGGCAGAACAAACACTGTCGGGTTCGCTAGTTATTATTGGTATGTGTACATACATGGGGCGACGGAAATAAAGTGGCCTACACTCATAAAAAATATAAATCCTTCACTGACAAGGTGTGGATCCATGATTTCTTGACGTCACATTTTAAAACCTAGCAGATAAAGCTTCAAAGGCAAAAACAAAGACTTTTATTTGCACAAATATGAGTGTTTACAAAAGGTGTTTTTGTACATTTGGTTCGGCATATTTACGTTCAAGAGGAATGCAAATATGTATTACAATAATTAAAAACTTAACTTAATTACTTACAAATATAATTGTACATTGCAATAGATTTATTTATTATATTACGTACTTACGAGTATATTATTAGTACCAATATTGATTAATTTATTGATTAATTAATATTTATTTATTTTTATTTTCCGGATTGGATCCGATCGTCGTCATATTGCAGGGTTTTTGTACACTGAGAGGAAAAAAAGCTGGCGGGCAAATAACCTACCAGATTTTTATGGGATTCCTTTATGCCGCTTTATCATTTAAAAAATCTGTGACGAGTATTACGCCTTATCTAGTAAATAAAAATCTAGTAATATTTATAAATTTATTTGTCGGATCGCATCCGATCGTAGTAGTAGCCTGCTTCACAACGTAGTCGACTTACTTGAGGTTGTCTCCTTGGTTGCAGCGATTACTCAGCACCATGCGGCCTAAATGCTCATCTGATACTCAATTTAATGTACTTCCCTGGTTCAACCATGAAAGTTGTACCAAGCTGTAAGAAAAAGAACTTAATCATTAGCTGTCTCTTTTATATATATTTTTTAACGACTGGGTTCAATTTCCCAGTGGGGCGATATCAAAACTTAGAGGTCTTTTCGGGTCTGAGTTGTTGTGTCCTTTCTTTGTATGTATCCCTTGCACCTACGACACAAGATAAATTTCAACTGCAACCCTCTTTACGTCCCACTACTGGTCACGGGTATCTCACCATTTCTGGGAAGTCTTTGTGATTCCTACACCACGCTCCAATGCGGGTCACCAAATATTTATTTATTATCTTTTAATGTTTTAGTACATGGGCAAGTGGTACGACATTCAGAGCTACCCACAGTTCTTCCAAGACGGTACCTGCCCGACGGCGACCTACAACATTACGGGCCCGGGAGTGGAAGTCTTCAACACACAGGTGGTGGGCCAACAGCTGGACACTATCACCGGACTTGCTGTGCCAGCTACCAATGATAGTCAAGCGAAGTTGATTGTCAGATTCCCCATCGCTGGCACTGATAGTAAGTGATCTGAGATCCTATTGCGCTTACGTATTGAGCAAGGTATTATTTATTTATTTTGCTCTTTATTAGAATTATTGGAATAATATAATTATGGTGAATTGAGAATAAAGTTAAAAAAAACCAAACCACTAACATAGTTTTTAAGAAAAAATGTGTACTAACAAAATGGACTGTGTCTGATATTAAATAAATATTATTATATTATTATTATTGTATACCATTCGAACATGAAGGCATTACAAATATACACAGTACAAATGGCGGTCTTATCGCTAAACAGCGATGTCTTAGGAGGGAAGGAGGAGGGGAGTATGCCGCAGGTTAGGAGTTAAGGATAGAGAACTGAATACAAGTCAGGCTAGAAATAAGATATAGGCCTGAGAGGAGTTGATACAATGATAGATAATAGCACAGATAACGAGATAACGAGTGAAGAAAAAGCCAATTCATATAGTTGGTAATGCTTTTTGACATAGAATTTGAGTAAAGGACACTAGCCAGTCAAATGGATTGAAAAAGAAATTCTCTAAACGAAGCGACCAAATCTATGAAACGCGTTGCTGGGATGGAACGCAGAGTCCCCAGAACGTGATGCAGCGTCGATGCAGTCGCAGTGTTTTTGAAAGCCTCCAAAATCTGCTTAATATGATAATTAATACGATTTCTCGCATAATACGCTAGCGATGATAACTACAAATCACATATTTATATATATAATTTTGTTTCCAGTTGTAACAAATGTCCCCTACTGGGTTCTAGCAACGGACTACACCTCTTACTCATTGGTCTACTCTTGCTCAAATATTGATGGAGACAGTCGTAGAGGTAAGTTTTGAGTTCAATTTACCCTATATAGCATTAAGAAGACGGTCCCAAAATTTGGTGTTTTTTGAAAGACTCATTCCAAGCCAACCATTTGCTTGATGGATGTCAAATTTTAATACATATATGTTTCTTGAAACCTTATTCTTAGATTTATAGGCGTCGAAACACGATTAAGTGATGTTTGTTCCATACTTTTTATTTCCCAAAACTGCGCGTTTTTGAAAATATTTTTAGGTATACAAGCATCAATAATTAAAATCAATATATGAAATTCATATACTTTTGTAGAGAATTTAATTATGTACAGCGTGTCTTTGTTATAATTTTGTATATTCTTTAATATTGGTTTAGCGCACCACAATTTAAAAGGAGGTGGCGTGACTCGCTCTCCTGTAGACCTGCATACACGACACATAATTTCTCGAAAGCATGATGTCTGCCAATGCACACTTGGCTAGTAGCGTCAGTCCACTTTTAAAACTGTTGAAAAAAATCATTATTTTCCTGTGTTCCACAGTGACCAGCTGGCAGTTGTCCAGGACGAGAAACCTAACAGAAAATGCCGAACAAGTGATCAACAGCGTCATGGCGACTGTACCGGTGCTGAGACCACAGTACTACACCGCAAGAGGGCACACTGACGAGGATTGCTTCTACTATCCGGACAACAACGGAGGCCCAGTCATTCTGGAAGGCCAGTGCATAGAGAACCAAGATGTTGTGACTAACTTCAATGTAGCTGCCGTAAGTCTTCTACCTTGATAGATATTCTATTATACAAAGTTCAATTGGCTCTGATCCCTGCAGAGATGTACTGCCATGCTTAGCTTTTGAACCGTTAGCAAAGAAATCTGACACTTTGTCATTAGTCATTAACAAAAAAAAACTTTTTAAAAATATTATGAGATAAGAAAATATTAAATTAAGATACCTATGTCTTTTTCAACATGCGGTGACGTACCTATGTCACGCATATTAGCTTGTCTGTATATAAATATGTATGTATGTAACGGAATCTTTTAACTTCATTTTCACCTACTTCTGATTATTGTATGTATTTTACTGTAAATAAAAGCGTGGGGTGCTTTTTGAGAATCTATTAACACCATGCACCCCACGCTTTTTTTACAGTAAAATACATTTTCTTCTTATTTTTCACTTTTTAGTTCGTATTTTCACAAAAGCGTGTCTTTAGTTTTTTAAGGTATATTATTTATTATTATTGAGCATACTGCCGTTATTTATTATTATTGTGCCGGCCACACTTACATGAGGCGACCACCAGCCTCCGGAGTAGCAGCTTGCAACTGCATACGACCTCAGACAAGACTTACCTATGCTTGCTTGAGGTTGTATGTAGATGTCCATGGGCTGCAGCGACCACTTAACACCACGTGGCCTGCATGCTCGTCTGCTACTCCATTTAAATAAAAAATACTGGCAATGTCAAGTAAATTAAATCCAGTTAATGCCTACTTATGTGAAATAAAAAGGCTCAGGAAAAAGTGTATGCTTTTACGCCTATAGATAGATTCTTTGTCTCTGAGACAACTGTAAAAACTATTTCACTTTTCATTTCGTCGACCCGCGTGGTATAATGGTTACCATGCCGGACTGCTGATCGGAGTGTCCCGGGTTCGATTCCCGACGAAGCAGAAATTTGAATGATGAGTTTAAATTTCTGTTCTCGGTCTGGGTGTTTGTGTTTCTGTCGTTGTGTGAGTCCATGGCACCCACGACACAGGGTATAACTACCCTACTGTAGGGCTATGAGTGTGAAACGTTATTTCACATTTCATCTTCAGAAACCTTATCGAAAGTTAGCAACTCTCCGTTTATTGTTTTTATTTCAATAGCCCGGAAGGGGAAATACAAAATTTACTCTAGATATGACTTTAGCTAACAACCCGTCTATCATTCACTCTGGAGTTTGTGAAGTAGTGCATACAGAGATATTGTTTACTTACTTTTTTTTCAACCTTTTTTTATATCTCACTACTGGGCACAGGTCTCCTCTCATAAGTTAGAGGGATTTAGGCCATAGTCCATCACGCTGGCCAAGTGCGGATTGGTGGACGTCATGCTTTTGAGAAATTATGAATTTCTCTCAGGCATGCACGGCGATGGAGAACATCGTAATTAATTAAATATCACTATATTTTCCATCACCATGGAGCAGCGACAAATGCGCACATTACAAATTTCTTTGTCAGAGGTGCGCGCCGAGGATTTGAACATGTGGGGTCAGCCGCGTCGAAGATCGCGGTTATTTACCACTCGGCCATCGCTGCTCACTTTTTACTTACTTGCATACCCCAAAACCCTAAAAACTTAAAAAAGAACAATATATGTCTACAATTAATTGTATTTCCCAACAGTTCGGCGGCATTTGGTACGAAATTGCCCGTTTCCCGTCCGAAATTCAAAATGGCGACTGCGCAATCACTACGCTCAATCCGAGCGGGTCAGCATTCAGCGTCAGAAAGACCATCGTGTACAATGAGAGATTAGTCACGATAACTGGAATTGCGACCCCGGCAGCTGATGGAAGAGGCATCTTGACTGCCAGATTCAATAGCCCTGGAGGTAAGAGCGGGAAAGACATCTTTATTTATTTATAACACGCTTATATTAGCTTCACCTGTTTGTTTGTGAGTTTGTGAGCTTATTGTTAACTCTCCTTTGGACTTGATTTTGACCCACTTTCAACGGACAGATTTAATTCAAACTTTGGACACTTATCAAGAATCGGTGGTAATACAATAATTACAGGAGTTTATCTAATTCTGAGAACAATAAATCAAACTTTGGCAAAGGAAGATCTCCCGCCGGGCGAGGTGGTCATGCCCGGGGAGCGGCCGCGCTCCAACTGACTCAATTCGGAGCTTGTATCGGATATTTAGAAAACTTCGATAGCGTGATTCAGAAATACCCCTGGTACCATCTCTTGATGATTAGCGGAAGGTCGCTACACAAACTAAAAAATGAAAACTAAATATACTTTAAAGACACTAAAAAACACGCTTATGAAGCACATAAAACTAAAAAGGTGAAAAATAATCCGTAATATAAGCAGAAAATAATAATGAACAAAAAGTACTAGTAAAGTTGTGAATAAAGCGTGGGGCGTTCTGTGCCATATCTTTCGTACCTATCGAGCAACCCAAATTTTTTTTAGAATAACAGTAGAATATTTTGTTCATTATGAAAATAATCAGATTATATTAAGGATTATTATTCACTTTTTTTAGTTTGATGTGCTTCAAAAGCGTGTTGTTTAGTTTTTTTAACTATAAGTATTTATTTCAGTAAGCATCTGTGCATATTGTCAATGTACAAAATTGATGCTTGATGATTCTGTTTTGCTGAAACCGATATAAAATAGTCAAAGAAAAATAAGTTGTCAGTACTCAGTCAGATACAAATAAATCTGGCCACTTTAACAGAAGGTGTCCAATGAAAATTTAGAGGCAAGCGCAAAAAACATGTTTTTGCACTGTTATTTTATTTCACGACAATCGTGTACTGTAATTAATTAACCTACATAAATTATATTTCGAACAAAAAGCCATCAACTTTATCCGATACACCAATATTATTGGCTAACCAATAAACACCAATAATGAAAACGAAACAAGAATAAGAATAGTATATTTCATTACAAGTGCGGAAAGGCTGTCATTGCAAGGAGTTCCGACAAATGTCTACCCGAGCCGAGGCTTGTAACTTGTAATGACTTATACTATTTCCAACTTCCTGTCAAATAAACGAGATAAAAATAAACGATACATAAGTATTATTATTTTCTTCCCTTGAAATTACGAGTTTTTCATCCAAAACATTTATTTTAATATTTTATAATATGATGACCCGCGTGGCACAATGGTTACCATGCCGGACTGCCAATCGAGGGGTCCCGCGTTCGATTCCCGGCGAATCAGAAATTTGAATGATGAATTTAAATTTCTGTTCTCGATCTGGGTGTTTGTGTTCCTGTCTTTGTATGTGTCTATGGTACCCACGACACAGGGTATTAATTACCTTACTGTGAAAGTAGCCTATATTCAGCAGGGATGATTTCGCCTTTTAATGGTTAAAGATTTTTTCAAATCGATCCAGTAGTTTCGGAGCCTATTCAATACAAACAAACAAACGATAAATCTTTCCTCTTTATAATAATAATATTAGTGTAGATTTAATGTAACCGTCATTTTGCTTTTCAGGTATCATAGAACAGACGTTGTACGTCCTCAGCACGGACAACACCGACCACGCGCTGCTTTATAGTTGCGCTAATCTCCCTAATAACAGAAAACAAAGTAAGTAAGCGAAAAAAGATATTCTATTTCACGAAGTCCGATCGGCTCTTGTTGTAATAGTGCTGTGTACAGGCGGTGTACAAGCGCGTACACAGCGTGTACATTGCTGTTGTGCTGCTTGTCATTTTTATTCATCTACATTTATAGACGCCCCTTGTGACTCAATGGTTACCATGCCAGACTGCCGATCGGAGGGTCCCGGGTTCGATTCCCGGCGAGGCAGAAATTTGAATGATGACTTTAAAAATTCTGATTTCAGTCTGGGTGTTTGCGTTTCTGTCTTTGTGTGTGTCCATGGCACCCACGACACAGAGTATCGTGTATATAGATATATGTACCTTATTGAGGGACTATGAGCACAGAACATTATTAAAAGAAGTTAGAATGGAAATGTGGGCGGGGCAGACGTCGCCAAGGAATTTTGAGCAAACGCTCAAAATTCCAAAATCTCTACAGAAACACGCGATCGTGCTACAATATGCGTGCTTGTGTGCGTGCTTGGGTGTGATTCGTTCATTTGAAATCGCGTGATTGTGCGGCGCTAAGATTGGCTAGATTTGAAATTGCAAATATGTGCGTAAGCTTCGTATTTATTTAAGTACAGATGTAATGGAGGTGAAAGGCGGGGCTTAATCGGCGACACCAGTCTTCATACAAACGGCGTATTATTGCCGTTCTACCTCTCTTCATAATGTTCTGTGACTATGAGTGTGAATTTTTATTTCATTTTAATTTTTAATTTGTTTACAGTTTACAGCTGGAAGCTCGCCCGTTCCCAGGAAGGTTTCTCCGCCGCTTCCAACGCCACAATCAACAGGATTGTCAGCAGTAACGTGGACCTCTTCGAAGGCTACTACGAGCCCACGGATCAGAGCAACGATGGCTGCTTCTACTACCCTGAATTCCCTGAACCACCATCAAGCATCATCCTCCCAGGACCTTGTGATGAACGCATCAGAGGAAAGGCAAACTTCTCGGCGGAAGCGGTTAGTTTTTCAACTGAAACTATTTTCGAAAGTCTATTTATTAGGGACCACGTCTCGGCAAAAGGAGCAGAGGCCGCCCTCCACCCAGCTTGACTGACAACAGCTTAGCCAAAGTAGCATCGCTTCGTAGTGAAACGATATCTCAATAGGGTCTTGGACACTATGCACAAAAAAATTCAAAATCCTTATCTTAAAAAGGTTGCACTAAATCACACTTGGAAAGCAATATAATTGTTAATTCTTTTTTTGTACATGATTTATATTACCGTTTAAATCAATAATAATTAAGTCAATTGACTTTAAATGATAAGTGACGTCACTTATAATTTTCTCATACAAAATGTATGGGAATGTCACGTTTTGACAGCTCATTAAAAGTATCTCAATTGACTTGGTAGTCCAAGACCGGATTCGTCGTCCTCGTTCGTTTCGCTATCTTTTTTGAAATTCGCGATCGTAGCGAAGTCGATGACTAAAAAACCGCAATTTAGAAAACTAAAAAACCCGACTGCGTCTATGTGTAATTTGAACATTTCCAAAACTCTAAAACAAGAAAGTCGTCATACCCGATTGCACTTAACTTAAAAATCGACTAATAGGGGTAGGTAAATTATCGAACAAGAGCTTTAGTTAGTCGGGAACCACTGGGTTTTTACATTTTCAAATTACATTATTATTATTTTTTGAATGGAGTAGCAGACGAGCATGCAGGCCATGTGGTGTTAAGTGGTCGCTGCCCATGGACATCTACATACAACCTCAAGCAAGCATAGGTAAGTCTTGTCTGAGGTCGTATGCAGTTGCGCTGCTACTCCGGAGGCTGGTGGTCGCCTCATGTAAGTGTGGCCGGCAACTGCACCTTTCCACCGAAACACAACAGAATTGGTTCACGGCAGAAGTGAGTGCAGCGGTATTACTTCCCCGGGCGAACGATAATAGTTCTACCTAAATCCTATTGAATTGTTATATTCTGATTGTGAAGAAGATACCCATATCTAGCAGTGGATCATTGAGCTGCAACCCGTTTTGTTTCTCACTGCGCATGGGACGCTCCCTCTTATTGGGGAGGGTTGAAGCTTATTCCACCTTGATCCAATCCCGGAGTTCCCGGGTTCGAGTCCCGCCGAAGCAGAAATTTGAATTCTGAAACAGTTTAAAATTTCTGTTGTCGGTCTGGGTGTTTGTGTCTCTGTGTGTATCCATGGGACCTACGATGCAGGATATATATACCTTCATGGGCGTACCGAGGGGGGGCAGGAGGGGGCAGCTGCCCCCCCTGGATCAAGGTCCAGAATCAGAGAAAATTTCAAAAGATCTTAGAAACGAAAAACAAACCTATAAAGAATAAGCTAGATATGCTACCTCCTGCTGTTTCCTTTGTATATTGACCCCCTCCCTGACCAAGAGCTTGCCTCCCCCCCGGCCAAGAACTTGGGTACGCCCATGTCTACCTTATTGTAAAGCTATGAGTATGAAACGTTATTTATTTATTTAATATTATTTAATGTGGGTTGCAGGAGATGCAGGTTAGTGGCCAACCTGCTGTCGGATGTTTTCCGGCCCATAAGGCCTCTGACTAGATTTAACGACTGCTTTATATCCGTGACAACATGGACCGACGGCTTAACGTGCACTGTGAAGCACGGAAACGCGCATATTACCACTAGCACTTCACACCTAACCGCATCCGATTCGCTTAGCTGCGCCGATCGTTTTCGTTCTACGCTAGCAGCCGGGTCATTCGCACTTCGAGCGCTTTGTTTATTATTAAGAAAGTTTGTCTATTAATTTCCGTATCCACTGTTTCAGTACCTCGGAAGATGGTTCGAGATCGCCAGTTACCCGCAGTTCTTCCAGTCTGGTGAATGCAGCCGAGCGGAATACATTCTTGCAAGCGACGCCGTCAGAGTGGTCAACTCGCAGGTGATCAACCAAACACTCGACATCATGATCGGGTCAGCTGTGGTCGCTTCTACTGACGGCAGTGGTGTTCTCAACGTCACTTTCGCTTTTGATAATGGAGGTTAGTAAAGCGCTTTGAATAAAATTATTCTACCAGGCTTTGCAGGCAGAGACGGGGTGGTGTAATAAGCATCATAGTGTCAGGACAGGACACAGCCTTAGTATCCTCGAAATTAATTAAGAATACGGGCAGCAGTCAACAGTATTGCGAAAAATAATTTCCAATAAACAATCCTCGTAATTTATCGTTATTTTAAATAGGCTCTTCAGTTTAAACAACTCCGGAAGTCCACATTTACTCGCCTGTTACTATCAGACCGGGATACTTAGGTATAGCTAATATTCTTAATCTTGAGCTACAGGCACTATCCTTTTTTTGTATTTGGGGGAAACCTTCTACCCGCGCACCCTGCGAGAAATATTGAAAGAAACGTTTAACGTTTAATTACATCTTGTAAGTTCAGCAATAATACATTTATATTATTCTATATTTAATAAAAAGAATAAAAATAATAAAAATAATACATAGATGGTAGGTGATGATTAAAATGTAAGTACAGTGCAACCTTAATATAACGTACCTCAATATAACGACTTCCTCGATTTAACAAATTCTTCGTAATCCCCTTGAATTGTCCATAAGAGTCAATATAAAATATACCTTTACATTGCGAACATTCTTTGCGTACAACCTCTATATAACGAATTTTCAACTATCAAGAAAAAGTATTCATACCTCTAATTAACGAATTTTGCCAACCCAAAACCTTTATATAAAGTTTCCACCAATAATATAACTCTTAATCTTATAATGTGGTTCATGTCTCGACACGCTTTTGTTTGTAAAGTAATCATTGTTGTTCTGATGGAAAGTAATTTAAACACCTCTGCTCGTCACTATTGTTAAAGATTTAAGTTAAAATGGCTCAGAAACGTAAAAGGTGTTCCTTATCGGTCGCAGAAAAGCGAAACATCATTAATTATGTTGACCAAAATCCCATAACGAAAAAATTAGACATAGCTAATAAGTTCGGGATTCCCGCAAGTACATTGGCTACAATTTTAAAATTTAAAGATAAGTTTTCAGAAGAAAGTGGTTTGAATGTAAACAGTAAAAGATTAAAATCATGCGAGTTCAAAGACTTTTACCTCTTTATAACGAATTTTAGACCAATCTAACCTCAACATAACAAACCTCAGTTCAACGAATTACTTGATATTACGAATATTTTCTTGTTCCCCTCCGATTTGTTATATCGAGGTTGCACTGTATATAAAACAAAGAAGAGAACAAAAAAAGGTGAAACGCCGCAGAACCACAAGATGGAATAGGACCGCACTCAGCCTGTGTCGCGGTATAAACCACGACTGCTGGTTTTCAGTGCGGCACTGGAATATGGAGTTGGATATGTGGGATCTATACCGCACTAACAAGACTAACCCCTGGGTACCTTGCATCAGCGTTTGTGGAGGACTCCGAGATCCTCAGTGGAACGCAACAGGTCTAGCCGTAGTCGGCGAATCTCTTATTTATTTATTTCTCTCTTTATTATACTTACTTTTATATAGGTGGAAGAACTATTATGGTTCGCCCGGGGAAGTACCACCGCTGCACCCACTTCTGTCGTGAACCAATTATGTTGTGTTTCCGTGGAAAGGTGCAGTTGCCGGCCATACTTACATGAGAAGACCACCAGCGTCCAGAGTAGCAGCGCAACTGCATACGACCTCAGACAAGACTTGCCTATGCTTGCTTGAGGTAGTATGTAGATGTCCATGGGTTGCAGCGACCACTTGTGGCCTGCATGCTCGTCTGCTACTCCATTCAAATAAAAAAACTTACAACATAATACAGAAATGAAATTTTGACACAATACAAAATAAATCTAATCCAAATGGCAGCCTTACCGCTAAGCAGCGACTTCTTCCAGGCAACCACAGGGAAGGAGTTAAAGATAGAAAAGGTGTTGGATGAGGCAGGTTGTACAGTTTGGGCTAGAACATTACATCCAGCATATAGAATATAACTCTAACCAATTCAAACAACTTATACTAACAATGTTCGTTTGTTTTTAGTTGTGGCCTTCGCAAACTACTACATTTTGGATACTGACTACACCAGCTTCGCTCTAGTGTACAGCTGCCGTAATGTGGACAGTAACCGCAGACAAGGTAAAAACAAATATTTATATACTTAAACAAACAAATATTTATATACTTACTAATATGTACTTAAATTACAAACGCTGCGATTATATAGTATTTCGTTTTATTTCTTTGCTTTATTCACATATTTATGTAAAGCAGGCTGCAGACCTTCATATTCTCACTCATACTGTTAAAAAAACTAAACAATGTACACGTACCGTGTACATTGTTTAGTAATTATTCCCAAAATTTGCGTAACATTGGCTCAAATATTACACAGATTTTGGGAACTCATCTCGATATGCACAAGCGACTATCGCGTTTCTCTTTTGTCATCTATAAGCTAAAACCCTTGTACACAGTAACAAGCTGGAAGCTCAGCCGAAGCCGAACCCTAAGCAACGAAGCCAACGCCATCATGGACAGGATAATCAACGAGACCCAGGGTCTTCTCCAGGAGTACTACACGCCCACGAGGCAGGACGAGGAAGCCTGCTTCTATATCCCAGACATCAACCGCAACGAGGCTCCGCGATTCCGGGGACAGTGCGAGAACATTACGGGAGTCCAGAACTTCGATGCTCAAAGGGTGAGTATTTTGAATTTTTTGCGGGTAAAACGGATTAATGGTGTTGCGACTTGCGACGCTTGCGTGGCGACGGGTCGCCACACTCAGTTGAAGCAACTTGAAATTAATATTGTTTTTTTTTGTATTAAATGAAAATATGTATATGTTTATTAAATAAATAGTCGTCATCCGCACCGGAGGTGGCTGAATGGCCACCCATCCTACTTTTGACCGCCGAGTGCGGTCGCGCGCGAGAGCGATAGCTTAGTTTTACTGAGACCCATCTTTCTTCTAACCGCATTAGATGTTACTTAATGGCCACCCATCCTACTTTTGACTGCACTCGACATTGCTTACCTTTGTTGAGACCCATCTTTTTATGACCGCAATCTTTTCTTTTATGCATATTACTTGTACGAACTTTCATTGGCAGTTAGCTGATGTAATAAGAAGTAACTTAGGCTACTTTTATTTTAGAGAAATTCTAAAATAAAGTCCACGCGGACGAAGTCGCGAGCGGCCGCTAGTAAAATAATAATAATAACGTATTATCCTTCTCTTTAGTATGTCGGCTGGTGGCACGAGCTCGAAAGGTACCCTTCGGATAACATCGTCGGCGAATGCATCAGCTCCGACTTCCGTGCGTCCGGCAACCAGTTCGAGATCGTGGAAACCAATATCTTCGGCGAGACCGCCCAGGTTAACACCAGCGCTGTGGTTGTCAGCAACGACGGAAGACTCAGGAAGACTCGCAGCGATGGAACCGTAGTTGGTGAGTTTTATTTTATTTAAATGGACCAGCAGACGAAAATGCAAGTCACGTGATGATAAGAAAGGGCGCATGGCCCGAAGATTAGCGTAGAACGCAAGCGATCTATGCAACTAAGCCAAACGAGCGCAACAAATTTCATACGCGTTTCCGTGCTTCGGAGGGCACGTTAAGCCGTCGGTCCCGATTGTCGACAGACAGTCATTAAACCTTGTCGGAGGCCTTATGGCGGTTTGAAAACATCCGACAGCGGGTTAATGGCCACTAACCCGCATCTCCGCCAACCCGTATTGGAGCAACGTGGTGGAATAAGGTCCAGGCCTCCCTAATAATTGGGTAAGACCCGTGCCCAGCAGTGGGACGCAAAAAGGGTTGTAGCCCATACAAAATATTCACTTAATGAACGTCATTTTTTCCCGGTCGTCGCCTTAGGTGCCCTTATGGGCTAGATGTTGAGCAGAGAAAAAAGGCGGCGGAAAAAAGAACTCCCAGGAGCACTCTCTTAAAAAAAGTACATTTATATATAATGGCTATGGGTCAATAATAGGCACACGTGACAGATGTGAGAGACACTATCACACGATAAGTGATCTTGAAGCCCATGGATATTTACACACAACCTCAACCGAGCCTCAATCATGCCTGTTTTCGCCTCATGTAAGTCTGGCCGGGAACTGCGCCTTTACTTCACGGCAGAAGTAAGTGCAGCAGTGGTACTTAGGGCTTCAGTAAAGTCCCTGTATCTTCGGGATTAAGAATAGAGCTACGGTATCCCCGGCCTGATCGTAAAAGGCGACTAAAAGGGGGTTTCCGCGGTTGTGAGCGGTGGGAGTGGGAGCTCGATCCGTCCAGCCAGCAGCCCCGGGTAGAACGGCGGCGTGGCCGCATGCCGCCGTAAACATCGGAAGGTGCAGGAGAGCACATCTGCTCTCCCAAAGATGGGCCCGTTCTGGGGCGCCGAGCGTGGAGGACACCGGTGCGTTCCACTGGAGATCCCGGAGTCCTCCCCAAGCGCAGACCACCGAGGGGGTTTTAGTGCGGTCAAATCCCACATAACCCGGTTTCCCCTCCCAACATGCCGGGTACCTTTTGAAGGTGCCCCTTTTGGAGGCTACAGGAAAAGCCTAATCTTATAACTCAAAAATTCATTAAGAAATCTACACCACTTCACTTGGGAATTCGTCGAAATTCCTTGAAAACATAATATAAAGTTAAACGTGCATTCTTAGAGCATTTAGCCACCGAGTCAAAATCTTTATTGCTACCTACGTTATAATAGCATAATATCATAACATCACCTTTTGTTCCAGACATTTGGGTCTTAGCTACGGATTATGACACATACTCCTTGCTGTACTCCTGTGAAAACATCGATTCTGAATACATGCGTGGTAAGTGATCACAATCAAATAGTTTTTTTTTGAAGTGAAAACTTCTTTAGCGGCGTTGAGCACTTTTTGTGGGATGGGTAAAAACTATGAAACTCGCGCGAGGTCACGTGTGCTGATCGCAAAATTTCGTAAGATAGTAGAGGAGACGAGGAAGATCGACCTTCACCGATCTGATAATTCGATGAGACATATTGTTTACCAAATATAATTTATAAACATATATGCCTATGATAACTTGACTATCGAAAAGTGTTCATAGCTATTTTTAATTTAATTAATTTTAATCAATTTTCTTTCATATCACCTTCACTCTTGTAACAACCGAACGAGTGAATATCTTCACCGGCTCTTAGACCAAGACGGAGGGGTGACAGCTGATGACGGCTCATCTGACGGCTGTCTATACTTTTTTTCTTCAATTATGGCATCGCGAACTCTGCATATTGCCAGCGTCAAGTATAATTTTATCTTAAAATTCGTTTATATCAAGTATTTAAAATATGGACATTGAACAAAGTGCATCTATTAATGAAAAAAGTGACGAAGAAATAGTGAAAGAAAATGAGAGAGTACTTTGTAAAAATACTAGATAGAAATTAATAGGTACTTATAATTCAAGCAATTCGTGCGGAATTATTCCCTAACGATTCCAACACATCAAAAATGCACAACGTTAATGTTTTCACTTCTGCCGGCACTCCCGGAGTGCAACCCATTGTTTTTTTTTATTTGAATGGATTAGCAGACGAGCATGCAGGCCACGTGGTGTTGAGTGGTCGCTGCAGCCCATAGACATCTACACACAACCTCAAGCAAGCATAGGTAAGTCTTGTCTGAGGTCGTATGCAGTTGCGCTGCTACTCCGGAGGCTGGTCGCCTCATGTAAGTGTGGCCGGCAACTGCACATTTCCACCGAAACACAACAGAATAATTCACGGCAGAAGTGGGTGCAGCGGTGGTACTTCCCCGGGCGAACCATAATAGTTCTACCACCTATAATCAAAGATAGATAAACTTGTAATACCTAATTAAAATTGACTTTAAATAAAATTTATAACTGACTGGCAATCCGGCCCATGTCCACCCGGGTGATTGATTTTAAAGTACAATCTACCCAGGGTTATTCATGCATGGGTATCAAATGAAAGGGCTTACCTTCTAGTATATCAAAACTGTAAATCCAAGAAGGCCGCTACGAAATAATTGGTGAACATATTTCTGTACATCAAACCCGACATAGGTACGTAATAGTTAGTATGCTGTGATATGGGTATCAAATAAAAGGGCTTAATTTACATTACGAGTTGAAAAATATTTGCGCATTTAGATAAATAAATGCTTGTTTTTAAAACTTTTTTTAAATTCATACTTATTTGCAGTCTGGAGTGCCAAACATAGCAAAGCTCGCTCTTTCGGCAACGCATCCCTAACCGCGATGGAAGAGGTCATCCAGAACAATCGAGTCCTTGTGTCCGAGTTCTATCTGCCCGTTAACCAGAGTGACGAGGCCTGCTTCCACTATCCAGAACAGACTACCAGGAGGATCATTTTGCCTGGACAGTGCGACCCCAATATACCAGTGCAACAGGACTTCGACGCTGGGCTGGTAACGCTTGTTTTTTTTTTCTTTCAGTTGTGTTTCTAAATCTCACTTTTTTAATCTGTATTTTTAAGCGGAACAGTAGCCGCCATGATATGACGTCATACGACTATGTCATAAGAATAAATAATACTACGTAGAATGGAAACTCCCGCTCAAAACGGGCTCAAGGTCACGATATTAGCCTACATTTTAATTTCGGCTAAACCGACTACTGAAGACGGGCTGTCTCGGACGGGCGCGTCAATTACAATAACGGCGCCAAGTTAATGTGGTGTGTTTGGTTGTACAAACAATTCTAAAACAATGCCAAACTTAAGTTTTTTTAGTTTGCCCAAAGATGATGCGAGATAAGTAATATTTTTTAAATATTATTCCTTTTCCGTACCTAATTTATCAAAAGGATATGACCAGTTCTTTTTGTGTAGCCAATTGTTTCACTTTCACTCAATTATAAAAAAAATGTTAGATAACTACAGTATTTTAACATGTCGCCAAAATATTTTTTAATAGCCCCCGCCATCAGTCATTGAACCTTTCTCGATTGTTTTGCCTCGCGATTGCGGCGCCGCGGCACTGGCGCACGCACGTTATACTTAATATGTAATTCGTTTATTTTAAACCTACACTACGTAAGTACTTACACCTATGTAGGTAAGTAATACTTACTTAAATGGCTTCATTTGGTATGGTACTCATAATAATTTATTATTCATGAGTAGGTATTTATAGTGTAGGTAAGTATTTATAATTCTCATACTTTGTAATACTAAACTAAAATAATGATTTTTAAGTAAAGGAAAACTTATATTTTAGCTACCTATATTATCTAAAAAAGCAGTATTAACAGTTGACAACCCTGTCAACACGCCTGGGCGACAGAGGGGCGTAACGAGGTGAAGGGGGAAGTAGGTATAAAAATAGCGGCGTTTTCCACCCGGTCAAAGGAGATTCCGTTCTATGTAATTATTATTTATTCTTATGACTATGTAAACCAAAATGTCTTAACTGTAGAGTCAACAGGACCAATATCAGTGCATTTGTCGAGTGACGTCACCACAGAGTAAAAATGATATACAGCGTTTTTGTCCAATCTCGCGTGATGTTTTTTATATATACAAATAAACCGTACAAAAAGGCAGACGGGCCGCGTGGTTTGCCGGCTTTGGAGGAGAGCCTTTTTTATAGCTTTCTTGAAGAACCCCATATCATAGTCCACTGGAAATGCCTTAGCTGGAAGGTTGTCCCATAACTTACACGTCCGTGGTAAAAAGGAGCGTGCAAAGCGGACTGTGTAGGACCGCCACGAGCACAGTTGGTGAAATTTTAAAAAGTAAAATATAAATACAGTTTGAGGTCACTTATCGATTGAATATATTTTTAAGTGTAATAATTAGCACCTTAAGATTGTATTGAACAACTCTATAAAAATAGAATAAATATCCATCCATCCATCAGACTTTAACAGTCCACTGCTGGACATAGATCTGCCCTTATATGCGCCACTCTGTCGGCCCTCTGGACACAGAGACTTCCCACTGTCTTCTTCAGGTCTTCAGGCGACCTGGTTGTAGGACTGACGACTTTTTAATAGATGTTGTAATAACCTATAGTAATTATTAAGCCCACATTTTTCTCCAGTACACAGGCACATGGTTCCAAATCGAGCGCTACCCTCAACGCTTTGAGACCGGCAACTGCACAGGCGCCAGATACACGCTGGACGAGAACACAGGAGAGATCGCCGTTCGCAACTGGCAAGTCATCGACGGAGTACTCGATGTGATCGAGGGCACTGCTAATGTCACCTCTACTGACAGGAGCGCGCGGTTGAGGGTCAGGCTGCCGGTGCGAGGCACTAACGGTGAGTTTTTTTTTAATTATAACGTAGCAAAAACAAACAAATAGATAAATTAAATCAGTAAATCGTCAGTAATCAGAAAGTCTAGTCAGTCAAATGTCCGAGTAAAACGACGATGGCTACTTTACTGAAAAATATCTCCATAGTGCTCCAATGCGATTTGGTAGTGAATGATGGTGATGCCAGTTATATTAGTGGCCAACACGCTGCCGCGTGTTTTTTCACCGCCCTATTTTACTAAAATGGGACTAAATTTTGTTAAAGTCAAGTCAGTCGGTCATTCAGAATTTAGTCTGTCAACAATCGATAGCTATCTGCAGTCATTTAATTTATCAGACAAGTAACGGCTTATTACGGATATTAGAGATAACTATAGGATATTTGGAAGGTAAAACCATTAAAAACAATAATAAAAGAAAACTTTTATAAACCCACGTTTTCGCCATAATGGGCTGATTACATTGACCAACTTGCAGGGACCGATTTGCCATACATTGTTGGTTATCTTGAGTATTTTATTACATGTATTCAGATAACCAGCAATGTATGCCGGGTCGGCCCCTGCAGGTTGGTCAATGTGATCAGACCTTTACTCCTCCGTATAGGGTTGTCAGGCCCAAAATACAAAAGCCGGACACAGATTCATATTTAGCCGGAAATTTTGCTCCAAAAGTCGGACACACAAGTTTTTTAAAGAAAATAAGACACGACTCACGGTGTCTTCAAAATCGTCCGCGTGCGTACGCATTAGCTGGCGTGATCTTTTGTTAGGTTTTTGGTAAACTCATCAAAAGCCTAAGAAAAGCCGGACAAGCCGGACTTATATAAATTTGGCCGGAAACGACTGTAAAAAGCCGGACATCTGACTACCCTACCTCCGTACGCAAAACCTATTTTACTAAAACTAAACCCTTTTTTCAGCCACTGACCCGCCAATGTCAGAGATGGATCTTTGGATTCTGACTACGGACTACATTGGCTACTCGTTAGTGTATAGCTGCGAAAATCTCGATCAATTTACGCGAGCTGGTAAGTTAATTTTTATAAAATTCCTGACTAACCTTTTTCACGTCCAACTCGACACCCCGTTATTTGGGAAGCCACACACACACACACAAATGCAAGCTCAGATTACGTTCATTGCCCACCGCACCACCGATCACCGGTTAGGGCATGCCGACTTTACAAATAATCCTTTTAAGTAGGTGATAAAACTTTAATTGGATGGATGATTCAATGGAAAACTACCACATCTTGCCCATTTCTGCCATCCAGCAAGTTCGTTATTTCGGTGCAAAGGCGCGGTTCCCGTCAGCCATATAAGAGACCTCTGGAGTGCGTCAGTATGAGAACAGAGACGAGGCCATGCAGCGAGTACTTAAGTACTCGCAAGTGCAAGGTATTAATACCTTGCTTGCATGCTCGTCTTCCTCTCTTACTGTTTAATAAAAAAAACAGTTCCTCTTCTACATATTTGACAGTAACTTTCAGGCTGCTATTCTATAAATCCCAATTATTTAACCCACTTATTTTTTTTCAGGCTGCTATTCTCCCGATTATTTAACCCTGTTATTTTTTCACAGTTGGAGCATGGAAGCTCAGTCGAAATAGGACTATGTCGGTTGCTGGCGCCACAGCTATTACAAACTACATGAACACCCGACAAGAGTTACACCAGCCATACTTCATAGAGGTCGGTCAGAGCGACGACTGTCTAGAACCCAGCTCCGCCATATTGGTCAAAAGCAGTATTATTGTTATGCTTGTGTGTGCTATGTTACAGTTGTATATGTAGACGAAATAAGTGTATTTTATTATAGGTATTTTAATTGTACAATTGTGACACTATTTATAAAGTAGGTATTATTTATGGGTGTAAATTAATAAATAATTTTTGAAATAACAACCGTTTTTTTTTCGTTATTATTATTGGCTTAAAACTCATTACGCCATTATTTTGTAAACAAGCGCAAGAAAGCCTGTATGGTGCAGTGGTTAACACGCCGGCGCTGGTGTGCATTTCAAGATGTACTCGTTCATTACACACCATACCACCGGCTGTACCGCTAGTAGCACGGAATTTTTATTCCCCACGGTACCACAAAGCAGTAATACAGGATGTCACTCAAAATTTTAAAATTTGGGGTAGAGTATTAGAAGACTTTAAGTTATGTATATGTCGCGGTCACACGGTCTATGTAAATTTTGTTCAAATTTGGCCATCTTTCTGGACATAATTTTGAGTTACATCCATGACTCCATGACTAACATCCATGGTGGCATGTTAATTCGTTCGAATAGTCATTGTGAAAGAATAAATAGATAGCAGAAACTTACGGTAACGGTCTACCGGAATTTCTCAAAATTAAAACTGGCAACGAGTTTAAAAAAGAACTTAATACGTATTCACTAAAAAAGGCGTATACAACAGCCACGTAATTGTCATAGAATAGGTAGATAGCAGAAACTTTCGGTAACGGTCTACCGGAATTTCTCAAAAAAAAAACGGGCAAAAGAACTTAAAACGTATTTACTGAAAACGGCGTATGCAACAGTCACTGATTTCAATAACGATAAAACGGCATTAAGGAATTCCATAAAAACCTGGGAGGCCGGCTTTTTCCTCTCAGTGTACAACACCCTTTGATATGGGTTACCCAAAGCCGACGATCGGATCCGATCCGAAATATTTTTATTTATAAAAGGCGCAATATGGGACAAATAAAAAAAATGTAAATGTATATATTCGTAATTATGTTATAATTAAGTTTTATATTTATATCTTTGTAATATTTACATACCTCAAGAAGGAAAATAGTGCGAACTAAATTAGGTATAAACAAATAAGTCTATTTTTTTCTTCTTTCATACAAAATGGTCGAACCACCCAACATACCTAATGCGTGATAATTCACCGTTGATGAAGAGGCAATAAATGAATGACGAAACTTGACGAAAGCAAATCAGAATGTTTGAGCCTTCGTTAATCTTAAGTGGCTTAGAATCAGGGCTAATATTCCAATTAGTAAAATAAACAAGCAAATAAATAAAACAAACTAATTATAAATTTAACAATTTATTGATTGTCAACACCAAACCCTATCTACATCTGATATGCTCCGCTACACATCGTTAACACACATTGTTACAACCATATTCAAATGGCCGCTCCACATTAGTGGCGTGAAGCGCGAAAAACTGGCGTGAACGTAAATGTGGATGGTTTTCACAGGCTTTACGTGTGTTCACGCCTGTTCCCCGATTAATATCGGTATTTTGTACCGCGACAATGAGTTCGTGCGATGATGAACAGGATGGCCACACCCACATTCACGGCAGTTCACGGATCGCTCGCAATTTACGTATTACTTTCTGTTACACTATATTTCAGTCATCAACCATTAAAATCTACTTCTACGAGGCTTTCTGATTTTCTCATTTTGTAAGTACAAATATAATAAGGGTAAATAAAATATGTTGCCGTAGTAAACAAAGTAATTGCAGCAGCAGCTTCCACGTCCATTTCGCGGCAGGTTTCAGTCACGAATGAGTTAACGCGTGAATTTAGAGGGAACGATTCACGCCGTGAATACACGGCAATAATGTGGAGCCGCCATTAAACTGAAGCTATGTAATTATTATGACCAATGACATTATACATACAAATTCGTAGACATGTAATGAGCATGAAATTTCAGTCCGAAAATTGTCACTCGAATGTCTCGATGTAGTGTGCGACACAAGCCAAGACGTGACAACTAACGTGTTTCATAAAAAGCAAGAGTGACATGCGTCGAATTCGAATTAGACCTTGAGGATAAAGATTAAATTAATAAGAAAAAGTATGTATAAATATTGAGCAACTTGCTTCTGTGGTAAAGAAATTATTTTATGGTAAAAATGCAATAAAAACATTGTTTTTAAACGAAGTTCTCAAACGAAAAATTTGCTTCAGAGTTTTGTGTAGTTTTTTTTTTAATCTATGGGACATGTATAGGTTTTACTCACTCTCGGTGATCAGTGCTGAATCGAGACCATTTTTTGTGAAATAATTCGGATTTGTTTCGGAAAAAAACTGAGGTATAGATTCTCTCTACATGTTAACAAATTTTGCTATACAATTTGAGCATATGTTTTCGCCACATGGCTTTTGCCGCAAATTCTCAATGATATTTACTCATAAAAAGTTTCCCTAAATAATAAACGGTAGTTCGCGAATAAATGTCATCTTAAGTAAAGCACCAAAAAAAAAAAACTGTATTCTTCGAAAAATACCATAAAGCTTGTGATCGACTGTTTTGTTTGACTTGGTGAGATGTAAATAATATAATCTAGAATGCAAGAAACACAACTCATTAAGGCTCTAGAAAGGAGTCACATTAAACTTAATATACTGCTAAAATATGGTTATTAGAAACAGCTTATAAAAGTATGTCACAATGGTGTTTATTTAATTTAAGCGATGGTCAATGCGATTTGATTTCTGCGTTGTCAATTTAGGTAACTATTTTGACTTATCATAACTATATACCTTTTTATATGTGTACCTGCTTTCAACTTTCTGCATATTATCTAATTCGAAAACTCCCAATTGCACTTGTATTAAAAGCTCTTATAATTCTTATGATATTATATGCTTATACTTCTTGAGTATTGAAAATGTTCTAAAATTTACCTCAACATGCGGGTAGAACAATAAATATAAAAGTGCGGTAGATGGAGATTTTAAATTAGAAGTACCTACTCTTTTCCCTCAGTAGCGTAAAACAAAAAATAAATGCAACAACATACGTCTTTTGCTATTGTTCGTTATATTCTGAACATTTAAAACAATATACATTTAAATACAATAAAACTACCAACATTGGGTGATGTATGGTGAAATAAATAACACAAAATATTTGTTTAAAAACAAAACAATAAAACAAAATTTATTTTCACTTTCGTGTTATTAAACTAACTCCTTATTATAAGAAAATTGTTCTAGTTAAAGTGAATATTGCTTTGAGATGTAGAAAATATACATTCTTAAGTTGCAACACAATTTACTATCATTATAGGGCGTTAGTTATGTGCGTGAGGCGTTCAAAAAGAGAGGGGGTGAAATCTTATCTAATATTACTTTGGAGAGAGGTGGTCTCAGTAAAAATTACGCATTTTCCGCAATAGTGTAAAATGGCGAATAATATTGTATGTAAATGATTATCATTATGGGGCGTTAGTTAAGTGCGTGAGGCGTAAATCTCACGCAATGTCACTCACTCACAGGTTATGGGGAGGGGGGGGGGGGTGTTGTCAGAAAATCACTAGAACAACCTCACGTATTTAAACGGACACCCTTATTTTAGGGCGTATTTATAAGATGGACGATATGAAGCTGAGTATAAGAAAACATAAGGTTAGAAAGAAACCTTAAGATTATGCGCGTTTACTACGTTTGGTGAATTACAACATAAAGAAACTTGCTTTCAATGTCTTATTATTTAAGTACGTATGTTCGTTATTTCCGTGTTTGTTGATTTATTTTCTAAAAATAATAATCGACATTTTATAAACACACCCAAATTTTAAAAATTCTACAGGGTCAGCCATTAGGAAATATGATTTTAATTGTATTTTGACGACCCACGTGGCACAATGGTTACCATGCCGGACTGCCAATCGAGTTGTCCCGGGTTCGATTCCCGACAAAACAGAAATTTGAATGAGTTTAAATTTCTGTGCTCGGTCTGGGTGTTTGTGTTGCTGTCTTTGTATGTGTCCTGGTACCCACGACACAGGGTATTAATTACCTTACTGTGGAGCTATAAGTGTGTAACGTTTATTTATTTATTTTCAGACAAATTTATGACAAGTTCATTACAGACATACAATAGAACAGGGGCAGTAGTACAAACCAATACCGAAAAAATATTCTTATCGCAATTGGACTTAATTGCATGAAAATTTATATTTGCACGGTGTCAATATTCCATCAAAGAAAAATAGAGATATTACCGTCAGCTTTTTCTACAGGCTCAAAGTCACAGCAAGCGATGGAGAGGGCTATGCATGGTATTTCTCTACGCGGCTTAATAAGAAATGATGAAATAGCTCTCGAAATCTGCAAGCTGAAGTGGCAATGGGGAAGAACGGTTCTCGAATACTGACCACGTCTCAGCAAAAGGTGCACAGGCCGCCCTTCAACAGGAAGGAAACCTATGTCCAGCAGTGGACTACGAAAAGCTTATAGGTGGATGGTATATGTAGGTCTACAATAAATTTATGCATTAAATTTTTCAATATTGGTTCGTGCTACAGCTTCTAGTAATAATTAAGAAAATACGATTTTTATCCAATTCTATAATTTTCCACATGCTCATGTATATTGTCAATTCATCTCACATTCAAAAGTGTGTCACTTTTGTAAAGCGTTCAAATTCTTACTTAATACGAGTTTTAGGTATAACCTCCGGATACAATAATTTGACTTAGAATTGCTGGGTAAATACATTACTGAATTATAATAAGGATGGCAATCTTTGATTTTTTACATCTAAAAAAACACAAAATCCATCACACTAATTAATAAACGTTGTTTACGGCAGTTATTATTATTTCTATATTTTGTCTTACTTTTACGCAACAAAACGTATATCATACGTAAAAGCATGACAAAACATATAAGAAACGCAAATTTAAGTAACACAGAACGGATTAAAGAGGTTAGAATGGAATTATGGGCGGGGCAAACGCGCCAAGGATATGAGCAACACTCATATCTCTACAGAAACACGCGATCGCGCTGCGATATGCGTGCTTGGGTGTGATTCGTTTATTTGAAATCGCGTGATTGTGCGGCGCTAAGTTTGGCTAGATTTGAAATTGCAAATATGTGTGTAAGCTTCATATTTATTTAAGTACAGATATAGTAGAGGTGAAAGGTGGGGCTGGATCGGCGACAACGGTTTTTATACGAACAGCGCATTATTGCCATTCTTCCTCTTTTCATGTTCTGTGGTAAGTATACAACATTTATGGAATAATGTGGTATGAGTATTCATGAAATAATTGGCTATTGGATTGGTATGTATTATTCGCAATCCATTCAACAAAAGTGTGATGACCTTACCTGCGATTTGCGTTCCTTTCAGTATTGTGACAAGACATATAAAGAAGTACTATATTTTTGAATTTCTAAAATGACGCCGACATATTGTTTACATAAATAAATTTGTGTCTAAACTTCGAGACACGGCAACAAGTAATCGGTCATCCTTATTATATTTCGACAAATATTTAAGATCACCAGTGTCAATGAATAAAAGTATTTCATTGAACGTAATATTATGAATTAATTACTTTAAAATCATCACTCTTCATAAAACTGGGTTTAGGATAAAAAGGAATAGTTTAAGTAACTGGAAAAATTTACAAGAAAAATGCAAGCGACCCTAATTCTCCTCGATACATACATTAATTACGTCACACTTGCGCTTCCACCCCTATTCATAAAAAAGCTAAAATATGTTTTGTGTCGTTCTTTTGAACGGTTATTTAATATGTTATATATACCCCGCTTTTTAGCCCTCTATAGTTGTGGTAATCAATCTTGGCTCTACTTTTTGTTGAAAAGTTAAATAGTAATTATATTAAAGCCAGCTACAGACCTTCCGTTTTATTAGCAGTTTCACCTGTACAGTCGAGCTGTAGAGAATACAGATATTAAATAAAAGAACATCAATCTTTTCACTGTAATCGGCTCTAAGTGCCGTTACAGGCCATCACCAACTCATAATTTGACCTGAGAGAAAAGTGCCGGAGGAGAAACTCTCAGCAGCACTTTTATTTAAATGCCATTTGTTGGACATTTTTATATAGGTCTCTCTATTTCTGCATATTTTTGATAATAATATAGACTCAAATATAAATAAGGTCGTTATTTCATCAAAAAATATCACTTGTACGTACTTAACATTGTACTTAATTCTGTATCAGTCTATTTTGGATTAGATCGTTACTAAACTAAAAAAGGAATAGCCTGCAGAGGCATGTTACTACTTGAGTCTCTCTTAAACTGAACTAAAGAAAACGCAGTGGTTTAATTTAGTTTTAATTTTAAAATCAATATTTCCATTAAGTCAAATAATATTATTAAGAAGAAAGATCAAGGCGTGCTAAGTGTTTTATTAGTGAAGCCTGACTTTATGTATCGATCTGATATTAATTCAAAATTTGTGAGCAGAATGCAAGTTGTGACGTAATCAATCAATGGACTCAACCTGAACCATTAAAGAAATACAAATCTCACATTACTTTGTCTTTCGATAGTGGCCCAATTTGAGGTTACTTGAAATTCATAAAAATTCTAGAATTAAACTGATACTTGTTGGTAAAAGGCACGTCTAGTAAAACTCGGTTGGTTAACTATGAAACGTTGGAAACCAACAAAATTAGCGTAAATAGAACAACATTATCCAATATATAAAATTCTTCTGTCATAGTTTTAGTGTTTATACTCTTCCAAAACGGCTTGACCGATTTTGATGACAGTGTTAAGGGTGACTCACCCTAAAAAAATCTTTTTATTTTATTTTTTGTAATTTTTATGGTGTGGCATTAAAAATACATTTAGTCCTAAATTTTTACCCTCCTACCACCAAACCCTACTTTTTAATAGCCATATTAGTAGGCGATAAGGAGTTCGCGAGATCAGCTAGTAATACACTATTATTTTGAGTTTAGATATTCTATGTCACGAAGTCTCTTAATTCCGAGAGGCCCTCTGTGCCCAACAGTGGGACATTAAAACAGGTTGAGAGAAAAAGCGATACTCCTATTCTTTCTTTAATGCGACGCTTCACAACCGATATACCTAGTTTAAGTCGTTTCGACGTGATTACAGTTAACCCACCAAGTATTACTCCAAACCTCGTAGTAGCAGTAGCCCAAGATGCTAAATGTGAATTTTATCGAGCGACATGATTCCCTAGTGCAGTTTACAGATTAAGAAAATAAAAGTTACCATGTTATTTTCCGCTTCAATAGTGACAGCACTAACAGGTTTTTAAATAAAAAAAAAAATAATAATGTAAAAAGGGAATGAGTAAAATATCGAGCTCAGTAAATTAAAGTAAAATAAATTAAATGCATGGCAAGTAATACACCAGTGAGCTTACGATTTTATTAAAAATTAAGAGGGTGGGATGGACACAAAATTGCTATATAATTATCATATCCACACTCTCAGGCAATCATAATTGTTCTTATTTTTTATTTATTATTTAAAACTAAATCGTCAAACGGTAACAAGATATTCTATTCTGCCTATTTTCACAACCAGGTGTAAGAGAAAACATCTAAAAACTTTAGCGCTCCTATATGAATGCTATTTTAATTGTACTCAACAGAATGCAAAGTGGAGTATACCTTGCACTTGTGTTAATCCGACGCGCTCGAGAAAATCCAAAAATCCTCTCTTAGGCTATCCTACTATAGGCCGTTCTAGAATCCGATGGAAAGTATTCAAAATACTCGCGTAATCTAAACCTTACTACGATAGCACGTTTTGTATCAAGGGCGCGGTTACGTGCCGGGTCCGTGGCGACACGTTGCCATGGCGACCGGGGGGCCACTCCGCTATCATTGGCACATCATGCTCAGGAATGAGTTGGCGTACGCCATCGGCTTCACGTCCGGGTGTGGCTGTAACAATAAACGATTAGCAATATTATGATAATTTGAGATTCAATTTTCACATTTGAAAAAATAAGTATGATGTAAATGTAACTGTTTTTTTTTTAATTTATGCATTAATTATACTTCACGCTGGCAATATGCACAGAGTTGACGATGCCATAATAAGCATGATGACACTATTAAAGAATCAGAGAATAAATGGTTTTACAGAAAAATATATGCTAAAAAAGTTCTAAAATATGATCTCGTTTTAATATAAACATTAAGATTAATAAGATTTTCAATAAAATAAAAGTATTAAATACAGCAATCGGCCATGTTATCTGAAACGCCAATCAAAAGGAATGATGTCATGTCTCAGTAAATGTCATCGTATTGCTTGAAGTTTGACGAGCAAGCCGACGCCATGACACCTACGAGCGTTTTCGCGCTTAATTCAAATTACATAGCAGAAAATACATTAATTTACGTCAAAATTTAAGTTTATTGCTGAAATAAACTTTTTTTCGAAACTAGGAGACGTGTACCTTCAATAAGGAAAGGTATTTAAATATCTGTCATCATGCCTATTGAACAAAAAAAATCTCTATCAGTCATTTTGTAGTTGTCAAAGAACTGTTATTTGACTATGACAGATATTTTTTTTACATAATAATATGGCAAAGGCAAAATCCCAACCCTCCAAATGGATGACGTCACTGATGCTTTAAGATTATTTCTTGCGAGAAAAAATTTACTTGAAAGAAATTTTTGTTTATTTTTACACCTGCTTTGTATGTGACGTAATAAAATAAGTGTAAATAAGAAATATCATAGTACTACTTCAATTAATTGTAAAGATTTACCACAGCTGCATATGTGCTATATTCTGGAACCAGATCTTTCCCTTTCATTGTTATGTAGGCACCCAAATTGCCCATTGTGTCACTGCAAGAAATAAAAAAATATTGTCAAAAATTCCATGATAGTAAAGTAAAAGAGATTATCTTTTCATTCCGTAAAAAAAATGTTATGTTACTGTTATAATTAAGTTCGTATAGTATACCTTGGCTTTATTTTTTTTATTTATTAACGTTTTAGTTTTCTAATTATCCTTTTTTTTTGTATCAGGGGGAAACCTTCATAAGGTACCTCGCACCTTTTGAGGATACTGGGTTATGTGGGATTTGTACCGCACTACAACCCCCTCGGAAGCCTGCCTCTGCGCTTGGGGAGGACTCTGGGATCTCAAGTGGAACGCACCAGTGTCCTCCGCGCGCAGCGCCCCGTACGGGCCTTCCTTCGGGAGAGTAAATGTGCTCTCCTCCACCTTCAAATGCTTACGGCGGCATGCAGCCACGCTCACACCGCCGTCCTTCCCGGGGCCACTGGCTGGACGGATCGAGCTCCCTCTCACTACCCACAACCCTGGAAGCCTCTTTTTAGTCGCCTCTTACGATCAGGCAGGAGATACCGTAGCTCTATTCTTAAACCCGAAGCTACAGGGACTTTTCTAAATATCCTGCATAACACAAGCTCTGAGGGACTGTTAGACCGGCTACTCATCAGGTATGACCACCTCGCCTGGCGAGAGATCTCAGAGGTTTGTTTGTTTGTCCTTCTTTAACGACGCAACGGTGCTACGGATTGACCAGATTTTTGTATGGAGATAATTTGGGGGTTGGAGAGCGGAATATGCTAGAAATTTACACGGGAAAATATCTCATTCGTACAGGAAAACACGTGTAGCCCACGAGGGTGGAAAACTAGTCCTGCATACATAAAAGCTCCGGAGTGAGGCTGTTGGTGTACTAGGCACAGCCGTCTCCCACTGCCATACCATCTTACGTCAAAACCTACTGACCAGTAATTGGGCGCGGAGAAGACGGTGATGCACTTGCCGTCGTGCGCCACCTCATAGCCCTCCGCCTTCACCTCGTGGCTGCGGATGATGTAGTCCAGCTTGTTCCTCTGCAGGAAGTTGGCCGTCACGTCCGGCCCGAACTGGCAGCCTACGCCGCGCTTGGACGGCGACCTTCCGACCATCGGCTGCGGGTCCGACCATAGCAGCTCGCACATTATGCCTGCAATAACATTATTTTTTATGGGCAACTAATAATGGATAATAGGTAATTTGGGTATATTTTTTATAGTATCAATCAATCCTATTTGACATAAGGATCAAGTGTTATTAGAGGACTACATCAATTGAAGCACCCTGAAAGACACATATATAAATAAATAAATAAAATAATAAATATTTTTGGACAATTCACACAACACCATCTGATTCCAAAATAAGCAGAGCTTGTACTATGGTAATCAGAAAGCTGATAAACATACTTATATAATTCTAAATACATACTTAAAATAGATAATTAACACGCAGACACAGAACAAATACTTCATGTTCATCACACAAATATTTGTCCTGGGTGGGAATCGAACCCACGACCTCACGTTTCACAGTCGGCTCATCACCCACTACGCCACGGAGGCTGTCATATGTCATATGAGCCAAAGTTAAACCTCACTGCATAGCGTTGAAAAGTTTTGTGGAGGTTCAGGGAAGATTTAAGTGGTGAGAAATGATGGATAAGGTGCAAGGCAAATGTTAAAATAAGAATTTCATATTCCCATATAAATTGTTCCTACAATATGTCAAATGTTTGTATTTTGTGCCCTTACACAATTTGCTTCTCCGATCAATCACAGTTTCACAAAAATGAAATATTCAGAGAGACAAGTCATAAAATTACAACCATTTTCTCATGGAGTCAAGAAATAGTCTTCAAACAGTAAGCTGAACCTTTACGTTTGTATTGTGGTGTATTTAAGTAAATAAATAAATAAAAGACTCCAAAGCATAGAGGAGTACCGTAACCAACTCACCATCTTCAGGCGGCTGTTTATTCCTGTCCACCTTTCTGATATCGTCGAGAGTGACGTCATCCTTCGAGAACAGTCCTCCATGCATCACCAGCACCCTGTTGTTGATGCAATGTGCTAGGGGGAGCCAGTTGTACACCTCGGTGAACAGGTCCGCCATCTGAGCTGTGTACTTCGACGTCACCTCGCCCCGGAAGCCGTACATTCTGTTCATGTCCAACGTTTCGTGGTTGCCTGGGGGGCGATGCAAGAAGTTAATTCGACGACCCGCGTGGCGCAATTGTTACCATGCCGTACTTACTGCCAATCGAGGGGTTCTGGGTTCGATTTTCGGCGAAACAGAAATTTATGAAATGAAATGAAATGAAATGAAATTAAAACATTTTATTTGCACAAATATGGGTGAAAAAGGTTTTACAATAGTATATTTCATTACAAGTGCGGAAAGGCTGTCATTGCAAGGAGTTCCGAAAAATGTCTACCCGAGCCGAGGCGCAGCCGAAGGTGAGGGTTGACAGTCGGAACTCCTTCCGATGACAGTTCCGCACGTGTACTGAACAACTATTTTTAATACAGTTGCGAAAAAATGAAGCAATTTAATAAAATAATAAAAACTCGCAAATAACATTTTTTTAAATGGCGCCAACCATAAAAGAATACCTATAGCAGAGACTTTTTTGTTTTCTTCACCCATTCTAGGTAGGCAAAGGAAACTATGCCCATACAGCCAAGTCTTCAGCAGATTTTTTTTATTGATATGAAATGAAAATGTTAATGAGATGAAATGAAACGAAACCTAACCTAACTCATGGAATCAAATCATTAAATCTGATATTGAAACAAATTAGTAGCTTCTTTTAGAAATATTTGCATGAACCATAAAAACTTCTAAAACTTCGTGGTTGGTTTTTTCTTTTTAATAGACATTATTTTGACAGTTGGGAAAGAAAAAGCACGAGTGTGTAATAGCCCACTTCCCGCACGCTAAACGTCCCTGCAATACGTCACTTTTTGAGCAACTGTATTATAAAATATTTAGAGCTCCATATTTACCCCTTAGGGTGTACAAACTTTATTATATTAAATTAAATAATTATTTTAATGACTTAACATAATGTAAACATAAATTCTTAAAATAACTATTACAGAAGGGTACATAAGAAACATAAAAGTAGTTTTAAATTTTACAGTTTTAATTAATTAGACTTAAACCCAATTTTGTGCTTTTATAATTATTTATTTTATTTGAACCATACGGGGTTCGCCGTCATCAGCTTTGGGCACCCACCAGGATGGGTTTTGTACACTGAGAGGAAAAAAAGCTGGCGAAAAAAAAACCTCCCAGGTTTTTATGCCGCGGACAAAATTATTTATTAGTCACTTTATTTTATTTGTTATTTTATTTTCTTATATTTTATTAATTTATTTATTTATCGTTAATAAACTCAGTGACCGAATAGTACGCTTTTTTAATTAGATGTGTTTTGAGTTCTCTTTTAAATTCGTTATAACTTTTGGTTTTAAGAAAGTCTGGTAAATTATTATATATTTTTGGCCCCATGCAAAAGACGCTATTGTGATATTGTTTAGTTTTAGAGGCTATTGCGCATTTTTATGTCTTTTTGTGTTTAACGTGTTGTATTTAGAAATGTCGTTTTTGACCATTACACATATTTCATAGATATATGACGAAGGGAGCGTCAATATATTTAAACTTTGGTAGTGTGGCTTGCATGTGTCTGTCTGTCGTAGTTGACACATTGACCGAATACATTTTTTTTGCGCTTTAAAAACTGTTTCAATACCCGTTGCATTACCCTAAAATACAAGACCATACCTTTTTTTTTTTTTTTTTGTTGTCGGGGGGGAAACCTTCAAAAGGTACCCGGCACCCTGGGAGACAGTACCGGGTTATGTGGGATTTGACCGCACTAAAACCCCCTCGGTGGCTGCCACTGCGCTTGGGGAGGACTCCGGGATCTCCGGCGGAACGCACCGGTGTCCTCCACGCGCGACGCCTCAGAACGGGCCCATCCTCGGGAGAGCAGCTTTGCTCTCCTGCACCTTCCGATGCTTACGGCGATATGTGGCCACGCACACATCGCCGCCCTTCCCGGGGCTGCTGGTTGGATGGATCGAGCTCCCACTCACACCGTCCACAACCCCGGAAGCCCCCTTTTAGTCGCCTAAGAGTTGCACCAACATACGCATTTAAATGATGAGTTTAAATTTCTGTTCTCGGTCTGGGTGTTTGAAAATAATGCTGTAAATAATTAATTTAGATTTTATAATAGAGGTATTTTCTTGGTCTGCTCTTTTGTGTTCATGCCTGTGTGTGTCCATTGCGTTCACGACACAGGGTATCTTCCTGTAAGGCTATGAGTGCGAAGCATTACTTAAAGGTGTAAAAGGCGGCATATTTGTATAAGACCGCAAAGTGAATAAAACGTTTTCATTTCATTTTAGTGTTCAATATTTGTGTTGGATGTCCTAAGTGTTGGATGCAACACTAATTTGTAGCTAGAGGTTTTTTGCGGGAAGTCGAAAAAGACATATTGTGCTCTTGTTTTATTTTCATTTTCTTGGTGTATTTTTGAGTTATATGATGTTATATCGGATAAAGTTGATGGCATTTTGTTTGATATAGGTTAATTACAGTGCACGAGTGTTTGTGAAATCGAATAACAGTGCTAAAATATGTTTTTTCTGCTTGCCTCCAAAATTCCATCGGACACATTCTAGTAAAGTAGCCATTGCTTTACTTGAATGTTAGACTGATTAGATTGATTGATTACTGACGACTTATTTACTGACTTTGTTATTACTTCGTCCAGTTTCATTGAAACTGGCAAAAATTGATGCAAAAATTATACTTGACGCTGGCAGTATGCACAGAGTTTGCGATGCCATAATTGAAAAAAAATTGTAGCTAGAAAAAAATTACCTATTTTTCTTTCGACTAGGGAATGCAATCCCGCGAATCCGCAATCCCGCAAATGCGGGTTCCTATAACATTAGCGGGATTACAAACGCGATATTATACCTGCGGGATCCGGAAATATATATTAAATATATTAAATTTTTTCCCGCCTTAATTCGCATAACAATATGTATGCCACGAACAGTGTTGGATTTCGTAGTACAATTAGGTATACTATTTGTACCATAATTTTTCATGACTTGTAGTACTTATGTAGTATTGTAAAGCAAGTAGGAAAATACCATAATTATTATTGTTTACTTTGTTAAGTCCGTTCCAACTACGAGAGTAGAATCTGAACGCGCATTTTCAGTTGCTAGCTAGACATGCAGCAAAATACTATCAAATGTAAAAGATGAAATCTTAAATACTTTATACTACGAAAACAATTTCAGAAGCAAGTGCCCGAATCTTATAAATATTTTTGAGACCTTAATTCACATAACCGTCTAAAGGCCTTGCTCCATTTATGTCCCTGGAGCTAATACCAATTACAGACAGAACTGCTTCTTGATGCGTGCGAGCAGGTGTTTCAACTCATTGGTTAATAATGACTATGATGTAGACTTATTTAACACTTCTACTAAAGTGCTTAAACAGTTAATTGCAAACAGTTTCTTTTCTTTTTAAAGTAGTATAACCCTAAATTACTTTAAATTACTTTAATATCAATTGTTTTTTTTGTTTAAATAATATAATAAGTACTAATTTTTTTGTCTCGGCAACAAAACAATAATTAATTGTGAGTCTATAGGTGGAAACTTGTAATTGGCCTTAGATATTAATTAGAGATATAGCCTTAAGTATAACACAGCTGTTAGTTTCCCATAAATAAATAACATAATTAAGATTTTTGTCGTTATTTTTGAATTCTATTGTTTCATTTACTGACTTAGAAAATAATTTTGCAGACTAATAATTCTAAAATATTGTACAATCCTGCTAATCTTGCGGATCCGCGGGACTGATGGTCTGGATTGCATTTTGTCCTTAAAGGATTGCATTCCCTACTTTCGATTAATTGTGCATGTGTCTCTTTCAGGCACTATTACACAGACTATATTGCATTATTATGTGATTGGCTCAAAGAATGGCCCCTTCAAATCTGGCACATTGTTAATTTATTACGATAAATAAATCAAAAATATACGTAACTCACCCCTAGACATAAAGAAGTGGTCTGGGTACAAGAGTTTGAAGCTAAACAGCGTAAAGATGCACTCCACGCTGAAGGAGCCTCGATCCACAAAGTCCCCGTTGAACAGGTATGGGTTCTCCATGGAAGGTAGACCGTTCAGCTCGAATATGTGCATCAGGTCGTAGAACTGGCCGTGGATGTCACCACATACAGTAAACTTTTGGTCGTCTGGCACCTGGATTGTAATTTATTTATTTATTTAATAAAATTATAATTAACCTACATAATATATAACAAACATTGACTATTATAAATTATTTGTTGTGACATATCTATTTATTTAATTTATTTAATAAAATTTTAATTATCCTACGTATAATAAACATTGATTATTATAAATTTTTCGTTACGCTTATAACGCTTATTAAAATCGCTAAAAATCTGTCTCTCCAAAATGCAATGCCTTACCAAGGCGCACTTCTTATTCGAATATAGTGTTACATTTGCATAGCATTAAATAAATATTTTGGCTTAATTAGGTAGTCAACTAATATTGAGCATGTGGTCTTTGTCCTACTGAATACTGTTGCATAAATTTAAATCAAAATCTATTTTTAAAGATTTATTTATTTAATATTATTGACGTAACAACATCTAATAAATCGATGACCGCCGGCTGCACGCACGACAAAGGTTCATTGACTGTTTATAAAACATGATTATTATAATTCAATAAAATTATGTATGTTACCTTGATATCAACGAGTGATGGTTGTTGTTGAAGATATGCTTTTACATCTATTAGAATCTGAAAGAAATAAAAGTAAACTTAGAATTAAATCTTTAGAACTACATACTTTGATATTATACATAATTATGTTAAATCTGAATCTCAATAAAGAATCTATGTCAACAATGTAAAGTATATTATTTAATGTGTAATAACAAGAACAAAGATGTTATATACATGATTAATGAAAAATATTATTGTGAATTTGAATAAATTGTTTTGTCATGATAATTCATGACATGACAACTTTCCACAATACATCTAGAGATGGCGCTACTTGTATATCCTGAATCACGCTATCATAGTTTTCTAAATATGTATCTTACAATACAAACTCCACATAGAATCTGTCAGAGCACGGCCATCCGTGGTGTTACTACCGCCAAATATCTCCTTATCAAAGTACCATGTAGACTCTGTTCTTATTCGTAATTAGATATTCGAAAGTATTAGTTTGTGGAAAAAATATTATATCCTATATTACATAATATATATAATAATATACTATATACCGGCCTAGAAAATCCCAAAAAGTTGTAACGTGCTTTTTTCGTCCTTGCGCTCGTTACGAATTTGTTGTTCATTTTTGACAAATATTTACATTTCATACATAGGAATTCATCATAACCTTACTCTCTTCTATTTTGTTTTGGCACTTAACTTTTTCTAATGTTGGTTGTAGGTGAATGGAAAAGGTATTGCATCTTGTAATGCCAACCTAACTTTTAATTACATACGTAATAACATTTAATTAATTTTAAAAACTTATTTTCGAAATTGTGGTGAATTCGTAAAATAAAACAAAAACATATTTTTAGAAATGTTTATTTATTAAAACTATAAATTTTTGTAAATTGTAATTTCATACGGTAATTGACTTAACAGATTGCTAGTGCTAATTACGAACGTATCCTTTAATTGGCGATGTCAAATACGACTTGACAACCTTCACTTTTCTTTAAATCTTCATAATGTGAAGATCTATTTGTGGCATTTTAGGTTTTATATATTTTTTAATCCGGCCTAATCTGGCCCGATTATTAGTTTAGTGGGAAAATAAAACCACAGGGAGAATGTGCCCAATCTAATTTATTTAAATCATGGGATATTTTAATCCCTATTTGTTTTTTTTGTGGAGCGCGCCATGACGCGGTAAGAACTTTTAAAACTTACTTTTGTTACAAGTTTTATATCTGTTTTCGAATTAGAATCTTATTGGAAATGTTATTGTTTCAGCTCCAAATTGTGCTCCAAATTAAACTCCAAATCCTAATTATACTCCAAATACTAAATCCAATTTATAACTCCAAATTACCTTTTTTTCTTTTTGAAATGATATTTGACATGTGCTCGATGAGTATGGTGGAAATTATTTATTTACGCCGACGGAGGTGATGGGGTGACGTCTCCTCTGGACTGGCTACACACCTTTCTTTTGGGATATTCTTCACCTTTGACTGGAACCGCATATATTTCTTAGAAATCTGTTAAGTACTACCATAACCTGTAAGTTAAAACCTATTACTTAATCTCTAAGCAGTTACAAGAATGTTAGGGTTTTCTTTGTAAGTACCATCTATATTTTGGACAATATAGTACCTAACAAAATAATTTCTTTGTTTCTTTTGTCAACTACTCACACAGAACACCCTCATTGAGATTAGAAGTCCAATGGTCTTTCCGACTCTTAGCTATCTGGTGGAGTACGCTGCAATACTAGCATCTGCTCTCTGGCGCCCGAAATCTTTGTTTTATTTGTATTTTCTTATTTTTCTTTATTTGAGAGCAAGGCCACTAACATCTGGCTACAGCGGCGGCTGCTCCGGCCACTCACTTTGTTTGTTTTACATTTATTTTTCTTTTAAACATCCCCACACAAAATTTACATTACATTTGGCGCCCGAACAGGGACTGATTTGTTCTGTGTGGATTTAATTGTTTTTTTTTGTGAGTCTGCACTCAGACCAATTTGTACTGCGCTAATTTTTTAATTAGACTTGTGCTTGTGATAAGTTGACAAACTTATTCTTGTAACTGGTTTTGTATTTTTTTTAGAAAACAAATATATTGATAGGTTGTGTAACTTTATTTTGTTTCCCTTATTTTTGTTTGGACCTGTTCTGTGTTTATTTGGTTATTTTGTTTTTGCAAACTTGCAATTTTTATTCTGTATCACATAGAAGTAATAAATACAAAGTTTCTATACAAAGTTTTGAACTTAGATTGTTGAGGTTGTGTATAAGTAAAGAATAATTGTTCTGGAATTAAGTACCTAATTATCATTAAATTTATAACAGTAAAGTTAAACTTACAGACATAATAAAGTAATAATGTTTAAAGTGTTTAGTATTCAGTTTTTGTATTTTTAAGTTTAAATTAGATGTGTTAAAGTAATTTTGTTAATATTTGATAGTTAACAGTTGAAGTAAATTTAAATTCATTGTTTTGATGTTAACTTTACATTAGATTTTCTATTGTTTGAATTAACAATAACTTTTCTTAGTTTTGTAACTTTGTTTACACAATAAGTTTAGTTTTATAGCTTCAGTTATAACAGTAATAAGTAGTCATGGATGTTAATACTAAAGATATTAGTCAATCTGACAAACAAAGTGATATAATGTTTGAGAACTTAATAGAAGTTGACAATGTAACGAATACACCACAGTCAAATGAAAATAAGCTTTTGTCTTCTAGTGAAAACAATTTAAACCGTTCAGTTATAAACAACAACCACTATTATCAAAAACATTTTGATTTTTGCAAATTAAATTTAACTTTTAACGGGCGTACCTGTCCCATTGAATTTCTGCGGAGACTTGAAGAGTTGAAACCGGTTAAAGGTTATAATGATCATCAATGCTTTTTGGCTTTGCCAGTTCTTCTTTCAGATATTGCTTTGAAATGGTACAGAGGTAGGAGAGATACTATTTTAAATTGGTCACAATTTAAGATTGAGTTTTTGGACTATTTTACACTTAGAGATTTCAATTTTCAGTTGGAAACTACTATTAGGAATAGAAAACAGAAACCTGGTGAATCTTTACAGGAATATATAATTGAAATCATGGATCTTTCAGCCAAATTGCGAACTCCATTGTTGGAATCTACTTTGTTGGACATTGTTAAACATAATATGCTACCGGAATATTCTTTTCATATTATTGGTCGTTGCATCATTTCTTTGAATGAGCTTATACAGTTAGGCAAGGAAATTGAATCATACAAACTTAATTCAAATTTTATTAATTCTACAGCTAAACAAGAACCTTCTACTTTTTCAAAATCTAATAAAATTGTTTGTTTGAAATGTAAATTACCTGGTCATTCATATAAGGAATGTAGGAAGTTTTCAGGGATTAAATGTTTTTCTTGCGGTCAACCTAATGTTTTAACAAAAAATTGTAAGAAGTGCAATCCTGGTAAAAGTGTTGCAGTTTTATTGGATAATACAGTTCCAAGGACTTGTGAAAGTTGTAACCAGCTTCCTGATAAAAGTGTAAGGTGTACAATGGGATATCAACAGGATTTGAGTGAAAGTAATAGTAATGTTTTGTCTTCTAAAAATAATAATAGTATTGAAGCTCAAGTAGCTACTCTTTTTCATAGTTTAGATAGACGTCCTTATATGTCATTTTCGGTTAAAGGTCGTGAATTTTTAGGTTTGTTGGACAGCGGTGCTCAAATTTGTGTTTTAGGCAATAATTCTCATCATGTTTTTGAGTCTATGGGTTTTGAAATTCATAAATTAGCTTCTACTGCTACAACTGCTGATGGTAAGCAGCAACAAATTATTGGTTTTATGGAATTACCTGTGAAATGTGCTAAGCGTGTTAGGTTATGTAAGTTTAATATAATACCGTCAATAACAATTGATGTTATTCTTGGTATGGATTTTTGGATTAGTTTTGACATATTTTCTAAATTGAGTAAGGAAATTTCTTTTGTAAATTCTGAGGGTAAACCTTTCGAAATTGCTTCAATTGTACCTGCATCAGGATTATCATTCGATCAACGCCAGCGTTTAGATAAAATCACTTCTTTGTTTGAAAATATTTCTTATGAACATAAAGGTTTAGGAAGAACGGATTTAGTTCAACATAAAATTGTTACAGTTGGAGAACCTATTAAACAACGTTATTATCCATTGAGTCCAGCTAGATTAAAAGATTTAAATTTGGAAATTGATAAAATGTTAGCCGAGGGAATTATTCAACCTTCTAAATCGCCATGGAGTAGTCCTCTTGTTTTAGTGACTAAGAAGGATGGTTCTCTTCGTGTTTGTTTGGATTCGCGTAAGCTAAATTCTGTTACTGTTAAAGATTCTTATCCACTCCCTTATATTTCTCGAATATTAGGAAATCTTAGAGATGCTCGTTATCTTTCATCTATTGATTTATCTAAAGCATTTTACCAAATTTTGTTGGAAGAAACGTCTAGAGAAAAGACAGCTTTCGTAGTTCCAGGCAGAGGCCTATTTGAATTCACAAGGATGCCATTTGGTGTGACAAATGCTCCAGCGGAATTACAACGGTTATCTGATAAATTATTTGGACCAGAGTTTGACGATAAGTTGTTTTGTTTCTTAGATGATCTTATTTTGATTTCTAAAGATTTTGAAAGTCATTTAGCTCTTTTGGAAAAAGTTTATAAACGTTTAAAGGATTCAGGCTTAACTATTAACTTAACTAAATCGGAATTTTGTAAAGAAAAACTCAAATACTTAGGTTATGTCGTGGATAAAGACGGTCTTCATACAGATCCTGATAAACTAGAAGTAATTAAAAACTTTCCTACACCTAAATCTGTAAAAAATGTTCGTAGCTTTATTGGTATGTGTTCATATTATAGGAGATTTATTCCAAATTTTTCTGATCATGTTGCTCCTTTGACAAAACTGACTAGTGGTAAAAGAAATGCTAAAATTAAATTTCAGTTGAATGATGACGCTGAAAAATCTTTTAATTATCTTAAACAAGCTTTAATGACGGCACCTGTACTGCAGTGTCCTAATTTTGATAAACCATTTTCTATTCATTGTGATGCCAGCGGTTTTGCGGTTGGTAGTGTTTTGATGCAAGATGATGATGAAGGTCATTCTCATCCTATTGCTTATTTTTCCAAATTATTATCTAAAGCTGAACAAAATTATAGTGTTACTGAAAGGGAGTTATTAGCAGTTTTATTATCTGTAGAACATTTTCGACCATATGTAGAAGGAACTGAATTTACTGTTGTTACTGATCATTCTTGTTTAAAATGGTTAATGAATTTAACTAATCCTTCTGGAAGATTAGCCAGATGGGCAGCACGTTTGTCTCAATATAAATTTAAAGTAATTCATAAGAAAGGTAGTGTTCACAGTGTTCCAGATGCTTTATCTAGAGTTGAAATCTCAGCTATTACTTTGTGTCCTGAAGATATTTATGATTCTTGGTACAGAAAGATATTTGAGGATTGTCAAAGACACCCTTCAAAATTTAAAACTTTTAAAGTAGAAAATGATACTTTGTATAAATTTGTTAAACCTAAATATTCATTAAATAGAAACTTAGCTTGGAAAATAGTTATTCCTAGAGAACATGTCTTAGATACTATTAGAAATAATCATGATGACTTAAATTCTGCTCATTTTGGTATTCATAAAACTCTTGAAAAATTAAAGACACACTATTTTTGGCCTAAAATGTTTAAAGATGTTAAAGAGTATATTAACAAATGTGATATTTGCAAAGCTTATAAACATTCTAATTCTGCTCCTGCTGGTTTAATGACTAATCCAAAATTAGTTAACTATCCAATGACAATGTTGTCAATAGATATTATTGGACCTTTACCTAAATCTTATTCAGGTCATATTAATATTTTGTCAGTTGTAGATGTATTCACTAAATTTTGTTGGATATTTCCTCTTTATCAAGCAACAACAAAAGCAATTATAAAATTACTAGAGAAGGAGATATTTTTAAAGTTTGGTTGTCCTAAAATAATAATTTGTGATAATGGTAGACAGTTTACATCTAAAATATTTAAAGATTTCATTAAAGATTATAATATTCCTAAATTATTTTACAATACTTTGTATACTCCTCAAAATAATCCAGTAGAAAGGTTCAACAAGACAATTGAGACTTGTATAGCATGTTATGTTGATACAGATCATAGAACTTGGTCAAGGTTTTTGCCTCATATTCAAGCTGCTATTAATGGCACTGTTAATTTAGTTACTGGTTACACGCCTAATTTTCTTATGTTTGGTAGGGAGATTTATTTAGATGGTTCCTTATATAAATTTAGTTCTATTTCTGATCCGTCAGAGATCACTATTAGTAGTCGTTCGGAATATTCCCAGCTTCTTTCTAATTTGGAGGATATTTTTGCTAAGACTGTTGCAAATTTAGCTAAGTCTTATAAGAAAAATGCTTCTTATTATAATTCTAGAAGAAAAGTCATTTCTTATAATGTTGGAGATGTAGTATGGAGGAGAAACTTCGTACAATCCAACGCTCCTTATTTTTTCTCTGCTAAATTAGCACCTAAATTTGTTAAATGCAAAATTGTTGAAAAGATTTCAGATAATGTTTACTTATTAAAAGATTTAAATAAAAATACTTCTGGCAGATTCCATGTTAAGGATATTCTTAAGATCTAGGTTTATTTTTTGGCAACTTCTAAATTATTGGGTATTTTTGTTAGTGTTTATTTTTGTTTTCCTGGGTCAATGGAGGTGTGATTGTTGATGAATGTAGATGATTTGTTAGGACCTCTGATGTTTGATGATGTATGCTGATATGATGTATGACAGGGGCCTTGGTAAATAAATAAATTCTGTATGACACTCATGGTGTATCATCTTAGCCATGGATACTCACAACTTTCTTTTGGAATATCAAAATTTGTGAGAAAAATAAGTAGCCAACAACATTATAAGGACTCCCTTGTTTTTTTTTGCATACCTATTTGGTTTGTTTTGTTTGTTTTGTGGAACACTTTCGTGTGACATACATTTTTTTTTTGTTGTACTTTGTACATTTTGTTTGTTCTTTGTTGGGCATAGTTTGTTTTTTTTTTGTGTTGTGCGTACTTTAGTTAGTTGGTTAGTAAGAGTTTTTTGTGTTAGTCTAGGTATCATAATTTAAGATCCTGGACATGACATTTGCGCACACTCTTTTACCTCAGTATTTCTACATGCTGAGTGTGACTTTTGGTGCTTTCTGCACACTTTTTTTGTTTTGGATGCTCAACCAATTCTTTTACTGCGTTCAGTTCGCTCTCACAAAGCTTTCCGCTTTTGTGTTAGCCGGTTGCATACTGGATCAGTAATTTTTTCCTTTTGGGACCTTTTTTTAGCACTTTGTTGCTAACTTTTGTGGTACTTGTTACCAATTTTTTTTGTACTTTGTTGCAACTTTGTTTTTTTTTTTTGTACTTTTTGGCAAGTTTTTTTACTGAGTCTAGTTCGCTATACAAGGTTCTTATACCTATTGTATTAGTCGGTTGCATACTAGGCCAGTACTTTTTTTGTGGTACTTTGCTACCAAACCTTTTTGCCTTTTCTGAGTTTAGTTTGCTAACACAAGGTTTTACACCCATTGTGTTAGTCAGATGCATACTAAGCCAGAAAATTTTGTTTTGTTTGGGTATATCCCAATATTTGTTGTAAGATTACCTAATCTTATATTTTTGTCCTGCATAGGATGTTTGTTTAGTGTGTTCTTTCATTTGAAAAACACAACTTTTTGCTTCGGTTAGTTCGTCGTTGCATGACTTTTTAGTCCATTGCTCCGATCAGGTGCATACTGGCCAAGCAATTTTGTTCTCTTTAGTTAGTTTTGTTAGTATTATTTTATGCTTAGTGATAAATAGTACTTATTATACTTACTATTATTGGGAATGGTTCGTCAATGTGATTCCTTTGTGTTTCCATTGTACCGGTTGCATACCAGACCTGATGGTAGTAGTACTGAGTATTTCTTGGTTATTTATTTATTTATTTGTTTGGTTGTTGGAAGATGTTAGGTGTTTGTTCGTACAACTTTTGTTGTATATTTTTGTTTTGTTTGGTACTTATTTTGTTTATATAATATTTATTGGTTTCAAACCTATAAAAAAAAAATCCAGAACCTTCAGTTCTGAATTTTTTTTTCTCCAGAAAAGGGGGAAATGTAACGTGCTTTTTTCGTCCTTGCGCTCGTTACGAATTTGTTGTTCATTTTTGACAAATATTTACATTTCATACATAGGAATTCATCATAACCTTACTCTCTTCTATTTTGTTTTGACACTTAACTTTTTCTAATGTTGGTTGTAGGTGAATGGAAAAGGTATTGCATCTTGTAATGCCAACCTAACTTTTAATTACATACGTAATAACATTTAATTAATTTTAAAAACTTATTTTCGAAATTGTGGTGAATTCGTAAAATAAAACAAAAACATATTTTTAGAAATGTTTATTTATTAAAACTATAAATTTTTGTAAATTGTAATTTCATACGGTAATTGACTTAACAGATTGCTAGTGCTAATTACGAACGTATCCTTTAATTGGCGATGTCAAATACGACTTGACAACCTTCACTTTTCTTTAAATCTTCATAATGTGAAGATCTATTTGTGGCATTTTAGGTTTTATATATTTTTTAATCCGGCCTAATCTGGCCCGATTATTAGTTTAGTGGGAAAATAAAACCACAGGGAGAATGTGCCCAATCTAATTTATTTAAATCATGGGATATTTTAATCCCTATTTGTTTTTTTTGTGGAGCGCGCCATGACGCGGTAAGAACTTTTAAAACTTACTTTTGTTACAAGTTTTATATCTGTTTTCGAATTAGAATCTTATTGGAAATGTTATTGTTTCAGCTCCAAATTGTGCTCCAAATTAAACTCCAAATCCTAATTATACTCCAAATACTAAATCCAATTTATAACTCCAAATTACCTTTTTTTCTTTTTGAAATGATATTTGACATGTGCTCGATGAGTATGGTGGAAATTATTTATTTACGCCGACGGAGGTGATGGGGTGACGTCTCCTCTGGACTGGCTACACACCTTTCTTTTGGGATATTCTTCACCTTTGACTGGAACCGCATATATTTCTTAGAAATCTGTTAAGTACTACCATAACCTGTAAGTTAAAACCTATTACTTAATCTCTAAGCAGTTACAAGAATGTTAGGGTTTTCTTTGTAAGTACCATCTATATTTTGGACAATATAGTACCTAACAAAATAATTTCTTTGTTTCTTTTGTCAACTACTCACACAGAACACCCTCATTGAGATTAGAAGTCCAATGGTCTTTCCGACTCTTAGCTATCTGGTGGAGTACGCTGCAATACTAGCATCTGCTCTCTGGCGCCCGAAATCTTTGTTTTATTTGTATTTTCTTATTTTTCTTTATTTGAGAGCAGGGCCACTAACATCTGGCTACAGCGGCGGCTGCTCCGGCCACTCACTTTGTTTGTTTTACATTTATTTTTCTTTTAAACATCCCCACACAAAATTTACATTACAAAGTTTTTTTTATGTGAATGGAGTAGCAGACAAGCATGCAGGCCACGTGGTGTTAAGTGGTTGCTGCAGCCCATGGACATCTACATACAACCTCAAGCAAGCATAGGTAAGTCTTGTCTGAGGTCGTATGCAGTTGTGCTGCTACTCCGGAGGCTGGTGGTCGCCTCATGTAAGAGTGGCCGGCAACTGCACCTTTCCACCGAAACACAAAAGAATAGGTTCACGGCAGAAGTGGGTGCAGCGGTGGTACTTCCCCGTGCAAACCTGAATAGTTCTACCACCTGTTAAATTTTAAAGTGATAATTAAATACATATGTAATAACTTCTTTTACCTTATATGCGTATTTCTTGTGTAGTCTCTTTTCCTTTTTGTAGTAATTCATTAAGTCTTTGATGAACTTTAGTGTCACCTTTCCATCTTCTAAGGCAGGCCCTTCATACTCGTCCTCGATAGCTACAAAGAAAATGTTATATAAATTAGGTAACTAATTTATTAATGGGCTCTAAAGCTCTGGAGTTTTTCCTGCTCGCTTTGTTCTCGCAGCCCTAAGCTGAGCGACAAGATTGTTCATAATTTTGAGTGAGGAAGGAAGTTCTAGTTTTTAATTCTGCCTTGAATATTTGCTCGCCTATCACATTACAGCTAAAGATAAGATAAATTTGATACATATAATTAATATCTCCATAACCAAATGGATTTCGTGACATAGGACATCTATCTTAATTTGATAATGGACCATTTTTATTGTGAGACTCCATAAACATACTATAGATTCCTTTTACATAAGACAGTTACAGACACCCTTCTTCTTGATCGTTTCTTCATTTCTGAAGGTGTGTCTATGAAAGTCCTTCATGTTTTGGTGGATTATCTGCTTCGATTTCGTCCGGTTTTCGGCCTCTTTCAAGGCAGTTCTGGGGAGACCAGTAAAAGATGTTATTTGGTCACACCAACGGCTGGGTCATCTGCAGCAGGGTCTCTTTCCTTCAACCTTGCCCACCACAAGCTATTTATTGAGGTTGTCAGTTTCTTGACAGACATATTGTGTGTACAAAAACACTTACATTTTTCAGAATTCAATTTGACATTCAAATTTTATCTTTTGTGCTTGTATAATAAAGATATTATGTAGTGTTGTTTATAAGATATTGATCCAGAAATAGGTTTAATGCTACATCAAAATTCATGAATTCAGAGAGAACTGATATTTTTTACCTGTTATTCGCAAACACGTAGCTGCAAAAATCTTATGTGTTAAACATGTTGTGTGAAACAAACAAATGTGACGAACATTTTGAAAACAGATAAAGCGACATGTGGCTAACCACAGAAGAGAAACAATACAAAAAGGTTCCTTGAAATGCTTAAGTTTTTATAAGTTACGCTTCCCATTAAAAGTTGAACTGACACAAAATATATCCAGACAAATATAGACATAAAGAAGAAAAACACAATAAAATGGTTCCTTGAATGGGATAGAGCGAAATTCAAGATGCATATATAAGAATAAGTTATGCTTCAGTCACACAAAATATACCCAGATGAACTGCCAAAATCAATTGAAGATTCAAAGTCACAGACTTTTCTGTTTTGTATCTGTTGTAACTTCTTATTTGACATTTGGCATGCAATGTCAAATAAGAACATACAACATCATCATCATGTCATGAGACTCCATATCTAGGTCTGGCTGCAATCCTCTTTATGGTTAGTTTTGGCGGCAAGTCTGAAAGGACATGTTGTGCTCTTGTTTAGATTTCATTTTCTTGGTGTATTTTTGAGTTATATCAGATAAAGTTGATAACATTTTGTTCGATATAGGTTCATGACAGTGCAAGAGTGTGGGGAAGCAATATAACAGTGCAAAAACATGTTTTTCGGCTTTGCCACCAAAACTCCATGGGACATGTTCTAGTAAGGTAGCCATCACTTTACTTGAACATCTTACGGACTATACTGACTGATTACTGTCGACAAACTGATGTTTTCTATGACATATCTTTTATCATCAGATCATATATTCTATGATGCAAATATTATACTTGGCGCTGGCAATATGCACAGAGTTTGCAATGCCATTATTGAAAAATGAAATGAAATCCTCTTTGTGCTCTGCAGCTGGGCATGGATCTATCCCCACAACTAGAAAGGCCTGGAGCCTTTGCTCTTACATTCAGGGTTGATCTTTTCAAACCACCTCTGACAAAGCTTAACAACTGATGTCAATTAATAACATGAATCAACAGCATAACATAACCTCCATAGTACGGAAATGTGTATGGAATTCACTTAAAGCCATCCATCCTACACCAGACAGTGCCTGTTTTGCTTGGGAGAATAGTTCGCTAGCATTCTACGCTGGACACAGAACCATGCACATTTTGACTTATCTGACTCTAGTTACATTAAAAGAAGAAATTTAATTGTAAATAGCTGAACATTCAAAAGCATTATAAAAAAATTGTTTATATGAGATACAATATTGGTTATCACTGTTAGTATAGAGCAGTGTGACGATTTCATATTTCTGATTGTTTGTATTATCAACATCATATTTCTCAAACAAAGAAAGAAATGTGACTACACCTTTTTTCTGCTTTTGTCATCAATTTTTTGCTACTAAAAACCAGGTACTCACTCATAGCATCCAGGTTAATTGAATCTGCTATATTGACCTCCTTCTTGTCAACTGATATGGCTTTCTCAAAGGCAATCTTTTTCACTATTTTATTGCACTCCGTAAATTTCATCTTGGCATCCTGATCGTTTGGCCTAGCTTTGGTTACCTAAAAGAAACAAGTAAAATAAAATAAAAAATTCCCAGCTGTATAATATAATTATAGTTGTATCCTAATTAGTTTGAATGAATGTTAGTCAAAATTTGTGTGTTTACACCCTTACTTATTAGCATAGGAATCAGTAGTAGAATGTAAAGTAGAATGAAAAAAGTGATGAAGAAATAGTGAAAGAAAATGAGTGAGCACTTTATAAAAATACTAGATGAAAACGTACTGAAAATACTAGATGAAAAATAATACTGATAATAAAAGCAATTCGTACTAAATTATTCCCTAACCATTCCAAAATATCAAAAATGCACAATGTTAATGTTGAAGTTTTCACTTCTGCTGGCACAACCGGAGTGGAATCTGTTGTTTTTTAATTTGGACCAGTAGTTCCTGAGATTAGCATGTTCAAACAAAATCTTTAGCATTATATATTAGTATAGATCGGTGGTAGAAAATTCTTGACTTGCAAGCTTGGAGCATCAAAGTTACTGACTCACCCTTCAGTAGAGATGGCATAGCGCCTCGCTTCGATACATAATTTTTGGACCAAATCTGGTGCCAGGGAAGAACGCACACATTTTAACTTTGCCACACATTCACAAATATTCTTCATCGCTACAGACGCATACATTTCTAGACATGTCAATTTCAATTAACAACGTTATTTTCTATGCACTGTCAACACTGACACCGACACACTAGTTGTATAACTAGAAGGCATGTGCATGGACGTTGGGATGAGGGGTTCGCCCGTAAAGGCCACTCCTCTCTGACGGGTGTCATACCTGTCATACCTTGATGCTCTAAGCTTGCAAGTAATTGTATGATGGTGGAAAGGTGGTTTTAATACCTAGATTTACATGAGGCAACCCTTAGCTTCTTGAAAAGCAACATGATTGCATATAACCTTATTTAGAACATTCTATATAACTCATGAGCATCTTTCATGCCCATCGTTGGCATAGGTCTCTGTTCTCAATTGAGGAGGCTTGGAGCTTACTCGTTACGTTGGTGGGAACGGAAATATATACCAGCCTTTAATTTACTGAAACATTAGCAAGGGCTACAAAGTGTACAAAAACATGCAAGATAGATGAAAAGTGCTACTTACATATTCAAAATCCTTAAGAGCTAGCTTGTACTTTCCTAAGGACATGTACGACGCGGCCCGTCTGTAGTACGCCTTCGTATAGGCCTTATCCAACTCTATCGCTTTGGAGGCGTCGCTCAGAGCATACCCAAAGTTCTCCAAGCGCAAATTTGCTATACTCCTATTTGCATAGAAGACCGCGTTCCTCCCATTTTTTTCTATGGCCTGACTGTACAATTCGATAGCACGGTCGTAATTTTGTTCTGAAATAGGTTATACCATAACACTCAAAATGCATTCCGTCATAATCTTACATCAATTCACTGTATATCGAAATAAAGGTAGTTTTATTTGCATATAATTTTGTTTCATTCATATAATTAGAGTTAATGATTTGAAAACTCACTTTTAAAATATTCATTTGCTTCGTTTTTTAACTTCTCCGCTGCTTCGATATTTTCTTGTGAAATTGGCCCCGTTATCTCTTCGTTACTAGCCATGATTCCCAGTTTTGTGTTCTATAAAATTAAAGCGTATTGAATTTAATTACAATGCATAAAATATAGGAAAGAAATGTGAATTATTCACACACATCCCTGCTATCCGCAATTCATGAAAATGAATTGATTGATTGATGGATGATGGAAGTTGATTGATTGAATGAAAAAAATGAATGATTTTTTTTTTTATTTGTTTTACGGCATTGGATTCTTGCAGCCATTCAATATTTTCGTTTCATTAAATGCATCTCAAACTCTGTGCATATTTTTGCATCACTTAGTAGTCATAGAAAGAAAAAATCAGTAAATCGTCAGTAATCAGTCAGTCGAATCAGTCATATTATATTCAAGTAAAGTGATGGTTACTTTACGAACGTGTCCGAAAGAGTTTTGTTTGGAGGCAAGCCGAAAAACAATGTTTTTTTCACTATTATTTTATTATATAACTCGTGATCTGTCATTATTAATGACTCATTAACAGAGTCCTCAACAGAGCGAGGCAGTACTTCACTGCGGGGCAACTCCTGACGCTATATAAGGCCCAGGTCAGACCCCACATGGAGTACTGCTCGCATCTCTGGGCCGGAGCACCTAAGTACCAGCTACACCCATTTGACTCCGTTGAAAAGCGCGCAGTCCGAATCGTCAACGACCCAAGATTGACTGACAGGCTAGAACCGCTTAGCTTGCGAAGAGACATAGGCTCGCTCTGCGTGTTCTACCGACTTTACTATGGTGAGTGCTCCGAGGAACTCTTCAAATTGATGCCTACATCACCATTCCATGATTATACCACCAGACGAAGGTTAAAGTTCCACCGGCACCATCTGGACTCGTGGCGGTCCTCCACAGTCCGCTTTGCACGCTCCTTTTTACCACGGACGTGTAGGTTATGGGACAACCTTCCAGCTGAGGCATTCCCAGTGGACTATAACATAGGGTTCTTCAAGAAAGCTGTAAAAAAAGCTCTCCTCCAAAGCCGGCAATGCTCGGGCGGCTCCCCAGGGTTGCTCGTGTCCATAGGCGACGGTGATCGATGAACATCACGCGGCCCGTCTGCCTTATTGTTAGGTTTATTTATTTAAAAAAAACAATGGGTTGCACTCCGGGAGTGCCGGCAGAAGTGAAAACATTAACGTTGTGCATTTTTGATGTCTTGGAATCGTTAGGGAATAATTCCGCACGAATTGTTTGAATTATCAGTACCTATTAATTTCTATCTAGTATTTTTACAAAGTACTCTCTCATTTTCTTTCACTATTTCTTCGTCACTTTGTTCATTAATAGATGCACTTTGTTCAATGTCCATATTTTAAATACTTGATATAAACGAATTTTAAGATAAAATTATACTTGACGCTGGCAATATGCAGAGTTTGCGATGCCATAATTGAAGAAAAAAAGTATAGACAGCCGTCCGATGAGCCGTCATCAGCTGTCAGGCTGTCACCCCTCCGTCTTGGTCTATCTAAGAGCCGGTGAAGATATTCACTCGTTCGGTTGTTACAAGAGTGAAGGTGATATGAAAGAAAATTGATTAAAATTAATTAAATTAAAAATAGCTATGAACATTTTCGATAGTCAAGTTATCATAAGCATTTAAGTTTATAAATTATATTTGGTAAACAATATGTCTCATCGAATTATCAGATCGGTGAAGGTCGATCTTCCTCGTCTTCTCTACTATCTTACGAAATTTTGCGATCAGCACACGTGACCTCGCGCGGGTTTCATAGTTTTTACCCATCCCACAAAAAGTGCTCAACGCCGCTAAAGAAGTTTTCACTTCAAAAATTCAGATCAAAAGTAAAATATCCGGGGTTTCTTTAGTGGACTGCCGCACGAATTATAGGTTTTTGGGGGAGGTGGGGGAGGGGGGAGGTTTGACCCTCCCCCTAAAGGGGGAAAGTTAGGAAACTAATAGTTAAGGAGAAAAATCAATTTTCCTATTCTAACCCCAAAATTTATGGAATTTGATATTAATTTCTTACATTATGTATTTAGAGTGTAGCTAGAGTGTTTATAAGTTAGAAAAGAGTTATAAAAATACATTACATTCTAACCATGTATGAAATGTGATATGGCTTACTTGTGAAATGAAACACATTAATAAATTTAAAAACAAGTATTTATTAAAATTGGTAATTATTCCGTATCGCGCCACCAGCGATTTTGGGGCTTATTTTTTTTATGACTTCGTCATGACTTGCTCATGTCATGTCATATCATTTCATGTTGGCGCATGACCTTTTTTGAGAAAAAAAAAGAAAAAAACCTTCGATCACTCAGTATTGGTCGACGTGGTACCATTAATTTTCTTTCGCCGTAACCGCCCCCCTTTTTTGTAGGTTATGTTGGTGGTTTTTTTTAAATCATGCTCCTCCCGAGCGAAATAAAATTAATGGTACCATGTCGACGGAACCCTGCTGGGCGGGGTTCCTTTTTTTGTATTGATTAAAAAAAGTCAAACCTAACCTAACCGATCCCATTCATTTAAAATCTATTCGGGGGGCAAGCCCCCCGAAACCCCCGTTCCCCTAATCTATAAAAACACAAAAACTTTTTTGTCTTGTCTTTTTTTTCTCAAAATTTAAAAGATTTGACATTCTTTGATGCATCAATTCACTAATAAATCACAGTACAGTGAAACAGAACGTCTTGGTGCGCTTTTAATGCAAAATTATAAACAACAAAAAGGATAAATGCGCTTTTTTGCTCAAAAACTTATAAACTTTAAAAATTAATATCTAAAAAACTACACGTTTCCTAAAGATAATATTTTGGAATTATAATGTTATATCACCTAGCTAACTACCAATATAATTATTTCCAACAAATTCGTGCGGCAGTCTACTAAAGCCAACCCAAATATCCTTCCCTGAAACACCGCATCCATCAAAATTGACTGCACTAAGCTACAAAAGTCTTGACGATCCGGAACATCACGACGGGACTAATGGACTTTGCATCTACACAGATGGAAGCAAAATAGAGGCAAATTAAGTGCCGTTCTGACGGTGTGATATGAAACCTTCAAGTTGGAGCCCTTTTTCACCGTCTTTCTTGGTACGGGGGAAGAACACACACATTTTAATTTTGTCATACATTCACAAATATTCTTTCATCGCTACAGACGCATACATTTCTAAACATGTCAATTATAATTTATTAACAACTTAGACTAAGAATAATGTACTTACGTACTAATTAACAACGTCATTTTCTATGCACCGTGATCACTGACACCGACGCACACAGAATGCACATTGTGCCTGGACGTTGGGACGAGGGGTTCGCCCGTAAACGCCACTCCTCTCTGACGGGTGTCATACCTGTCAATCCTGTCATACCTTGATGCTCTAAGCAACATTTACAGTTACATTAAAATATGTTTGGTTTTTTAGCGGGTAAAGAATGTCACTCGCAAGAACGAGACAAAATACTTTTCGGTAACAGGCTTAATAACACTGATGATATTTTTATGAATAAGGGGATCAATAAAAGGAGCCAACTATCTCAGTTTTTGGGTCGAATAAAAAAGAAACAAGTTTTTTTGTGAAAATATATTTATTTTACAAATCGAAGAAATGCAACTCTAACTACAGTAAAGCACCTTCAACACTATTTTACAATAAAATTGAGCTAAGTCGACTACAACATACGTTGACGTCCTATTTGTCTGTCCTAAGTCACGAGGGCAACAGCTGCGTGACTATCTTGACCACCGTCTTTTTGTCCATCTCGCACTTGGGGTACAGCTGATGGCAGTCCGCCTGCAAAGAACGACCGGCCGCCATTGCTTCCATTATGGATGTGCCATCTAACATGCGTCGAATCAGGGAGTTACTGGAAAGAAAAGAAAAATCTCTAGTTGTTTAAGACGGCGTAGCATGAGTGGCGAGTTAGTAGATATAATTCGTAATGTGTCGTTTTAAATGAGACACAAAAGAGGTCCATGATAAATCTGAACCTGCTACGAACCATGACGATTCTGCCACTTATGTATCTACCTCCCGCTTCAGATCAAACTAAAAAGTATCTGAGCTTCCAAATGTCGATGTCTGTTCAGAAAAAGTATAGCCATGAAGGTGTACGACGCCTTTAATAGTTTTAACTTTATGTAGGTACATAGGCCAAGGCCATGATCATTTTTATTCCCTTCTTTAATTTAAAATGGTAAGCAAACGAGCATATTGGCCTCGTAGTATCAAATCATCGCTACAGTCCATGGACATCTACATACAAACTCAAGCAAGCCTTAGTCTTGTCTGTTGTTGTATCAAATTGCATTGCTGAGACAGGCAGGGCCGGATTTAGAGGTCTTAAAGCCTCGGGGCAACAAAGGTGTGGAGGTCACCTTGTCCCCAAACTATTTTCCAAATATAATCGACATTTTTTTCAATCAGTGATATTTTACTGATTGCCTGATTGAAGTGAACAAATATAGATTGATGATTTCTGTCAATATTTAAGGTAATCATGTTTGTATAAAATACTGTAAAGCGCGAAAAAATCTGAAAGGATAAGTTGTTTACTAGTGTGTAATGGTCTGAATATGTTCTTTTTTCCGAAGTCTCTATTGTGGGGGCCGCTCGTTTGTGGAGGCCCCGGGGCTGTAGCCCCGATTGCCCTCCCCTAAATCCGGCCCTGGATAAAGGATTTGATCAGCGAGGTATAAATTGGAATGATGAGTTTCAGTTTCCGTTCAGGGTCGTTTGTATACCTGACAGTGTCTGTGCAGGACACGTTTTTGATTACGGGTTTGAACTGTTGAATTGAATTGAGGACTTACTGGGTCAGTGTGGTCAACATGGCATCAAACTCGGACGCGTTGCCCGTGATGACATTCTCATTGGCTAGCTGGACGTAGGAGCAGGTAAGTCGCTGCATGCAAGCCCCGGAATCGATGTTGTATCTGTTGAGGACCTCGTCAATCCGTGACAGGAGTTCGGAGAGCTGCCCGAGTTGGTCGGATTCTGCACCTGATGAAACAGCTGTCTTTAGTACAAGCAAAGCTAGACTTATGTGATGGCTGACACGGTTGTGAGTTAGGTGACTGCAAATGGTAAATTCGTGTTCCTATATTTTTAAAGTCACATTAGTAACGGTTTGTGTTAAATACCTACCAGCCATGCTAAAGGAGCAACGCAACATGATCCCTGCATATTCTGCATAAGCAGTACTAAGCACTAAGCAGCTTCACGTTCTACCAATAATTATGTAGGACATAACTAATTTCTTTCTGATTTCATCTGATCGAGTCAGGATCTGAGAGCCGTTCGTCTTCAGTTCGTATCGTCAGTTTTTGTCAGGGTCCCGGCACTCGTCATTTACAGAAAAAGTATTTGTTACTTTTGACAGTTTTCTTTTTGACCGTTTTCTATGGACTGAGGTACTAGGGTACTAGTACGAGTCCCTGTAGCTTCGGGATTAAGAATAGAGCTACGGTATCCCCTGCCTGATCGTAAGAGGCGACTAAAAAGGGGCTTCCGGGGATGCGGACGGTGAGAGTGGGAGCTTGACCCGTCCAGCCAGCAGCCCCGGGAGGGACGGCGGTGTATGCGTGGCCGCATGCCGCCGTGAACACCTGAAGGTGCAGGAGAGCACATCTGCTCTCCCGAAGATGGGCCCGTTATGGGGCGCCGCGCGTGGAGGACACCGGTGCGTTCCTATGGAGATCCCGGAGTCCTCACAAACGTAGAGGCAGGCCACCGAGGGAGTTTTCCTCTCCCAAGGTACCCGACCCTTTTGAAGGTTTCCCCCCCGATACCAAAAAAAAAGGGTACTAGTACGCTGTCGATATTATGATTTTACCTTCCCTAACACTTTGGTAAACACAAAAGGAATTCGTTAGTTTCCCATTGTTCGTAAAATACAATACCTCTCTATTGTATGCTATATATAATATAACTCAGTGAGGAGTGTACCGTGATAATGTACCAATAGAATACGACAAATGGTACCAATATGCCAATAGTACGATACGAAAGGGACTATTTTTTTATTTATTTACAATAGTTAAACTCCACAGACTTGGCGTCCGTGCCTTTTTTTGCGTCAAGATATTTTGTTTGCTTTTTTACTTTATTTTTGTTTTTTTTTTGTCACGATTAATTGCTCAATTTTTTTTGTATTTTTTAAATTATTTTGTTATTGTTATTGATGTTAGTTGTTTTAGTCCGTTGAGGTCCCGGCGTGTGGTCCCGGGAGTTGTTTTAAAGTTTCGTCAATGACCGTCATGTCCCTGTGGCTGATGGCAGTTGCCAAGTTGTAGTCATTGATCGTCGCTGTTGTTGCTTTTAAAGCCGCCTGTATGAAGTTCCCAATAGCATCATCTTTGACGTCGGAATAGTAGACACAGGAGCAAGTGTGTCTGGTGATGGCGACGACTGCATGGGCGACGCTGTCGTGCACCTTCCCTTTCTCCAGCTTAGTGTTCACTATTACGACTTTTTCGAAGGTCAGTCCCTGGGCTTCGTGTATGGTGAGGATACGTGATCCTTCACCAGATCCACAGCCTGCGTTACTAAGGGATGTTTTTTCTGCTTGCGTGTGGACAAGGAACAGAGTGTTTTGGGCGGATCTTTGGATGTGTGTGCCCGTGTACCGTTTCATGTCCAGGGAGTGAATCTTCTGGCTGGAAGAGTAGATGCCATTGTAAACGTCTTTAAGGGCATAGGCTACGTCTTTTGGGTTACGATGTGTACAGAGGAGTTCTTGACTTATGGCCGCAAGGAGATTTGGGCGGTTATATTTGAGCTCGAAGAGGTTCTCCCGGTCAATGTAGGGTAGCTGGTTGATGTCACCTATGAGGTCAATTTTACTGGCTCCAGATAGTCGAGCTGCTAAGACGATAGCCCCGAAATGGTTCATCAAGGCTTCATCAACCACCAGTCTTGTTGTTGATTCTTTTACCCCATTAACCAAAATAGAAGCCATTGTTCTAATTTGCTTCTTGCAGTCAACGCCTCTTCTGTTCCCGAATTTGTCCCTCAGATCTTTCGCTCCTTCGCTTGTGGTGGTCACTATGAGGTCGCCTTCCTCCGGTTTGGTGTTTCTCACGATCCACGTAGTCTTCCCGCAGCCGGGTACTCCGTTTACCCATTTTATTTCGGGTACCGTCCACGGCTTACCGGATCTGCTAACCTCTTCTAGCCCTGCGACTGCTTCGGCTGTCTTAAGGATTTTGCTTCCCAGCATGATTTCGGTATATTTGGCAGTGATGACAATGGGATCGTTTGGCGGAGTGTCGAATTTCGGCGGTCCCTCTCGTGGGTTTTCTTCTATTAAATATACAAAGCCTCTGGTACTACTGAATGCTGCCATATGGGTTTTCATTTTACCATGTAGTATTTGGCCCGTTTCGTTGTTATACATGTATATGTATAACGAAAGGGACTAATAACCTTGATAGTTTATTTGGTACATAAAAATTAAATAATTTTTTATTGAGATCTGCTGCGAAATAATCTGGCTGTAAATTAATGACTTGCAAAGAATTATAATTTAAGGCTCCATGGGAAGATCTAGCTGAATATAAAAAGAAACTTACTCCGACCATAGCCTCCATAGCCATAGGAAAGGGCATGTATAATCTTAGGTAGGATTATGACTGCACCAAATCCTATGATAGACCCGAGTAGCACCCCTCCGAGGTCTATCTTCACCGGGCCATAGAGACCTGGTGCTGTAGCTCCATAGGGCGACTGAAACAAAACGTGTGGCTTAGATAGTTTTATTTTTATTGCAAAATGAATAAACAGCTTGTAAATATTGACAACATGGCAATATACATAGTTAAAAATCCACCATATAATTAGGTCATAATAACAAAAATATCGCTTCTATATTATGTTAAAGGCTGCGGCATCGGCAGCCTTAATTGTGCATTCTTCCTTCTGATAGTTCAAATGTAAACGTCTTTAAGGGCTTGATGACAGGTGTGCATATACTTGATGACAGGTGTGCATGTAGCCATGCCCTTCCCAACTTTTAAACTCCTTAAAATTCCCAATTTCCAAAATCATATTTTTCTTTTAAGTACCTACTACTTTTTCGCGGCTTATCTGTACTGGCTTACCGTCTAGCTCCCCCACTATGATTCTGTGACATGAGGACCATGTTCATTCTGAACAGAAATTTTAAATACGTAGGCCTCCCCTAAAATGCTCTCCACCCCTAAAATCTCCGTCCGGTCCTGTGCCCTCTGAATCCAGCGGTTTCAAATTGAATTCATTTTTAATGATAAGTTAAAATTACTGTACTCAGTCTGGATATTTGTGTTTCTAACTATGTCCATGGCACATAAAAAATATATATTTAATAAAAAAGTACCTGGCTTCCCGTGCTGCCATACGAAGAGATACCAAACCGCTGAGTTCTCTCTGGCTGGCTGTCGCGCTCGTCTCTGCTCTTCTCGCTCCTGGCTGATGGCTGTGCTAGCTGGTCTTCCGTGCGCTGGTAGCTGTTGCTTGGAATAAATCCGCTGGAATATGCAAAAAACCTTTGTTACATTCGATATACAGTCTAGGCTGCGATAGGTAGAGATCGCAATTCGGTCAACAATTGCGATTTCTAAGATCTGTGCTGCGATCGATCGCAGCACAGATCTTAGCGTGTGCTTGCGTTCCGTGTCAAAAGATTTATGCTCACAACAGTGATAAGAACATTGAGAGGTGTAATCCTTGCCACAGGACCACAGAAAAAACGAATTATACTCGTATTAGAGGTGCGATAACTTAACCTACTATTTGTATCAGAACCAATGTCGCCATCGAATAGCGTGAACTCACCAGAATTTGGACAAGACATTTTAATTGTTTTAGATTTTTAGACTTATTCAAGTGTCGGCAGTGAAATGTTTTTGCAATGATCTTTTAAGAGCAACTGGCGGCCCTGAAGCGTGCATTGCTAGTTAGAGCAGCGTGATCACGCTCACCCTCATGCTAGCAATACTTCAAGCCATCTTCTCTGGGGGGTGTGGGTGATTTGACACTTCAAGCCATCTTCTCTGGGGGGTGTGGGTGATTTGACACTCCCTGCACAGGATCAACATAGAATGTTATAAAATAATGATTTATTTTATTGAGGATACACATAAATTTACATTATTATTACATTTCATGACTATAAGCAATGAAATTACATCTAAATTCCTTATTAAAATTGTCCATCTAAAAATTTAAGACAGGATTATCCTTAGTTTTCTATCAGTGTTAAGCTTAGTGTGGACTTGTCATAGTGAACTATTTAGCACGCATGCCACGTGGTGTTAAGTGGTTACTACAGCCCACTGACATCTACGCACAACTTCAAGTCTCACACCCTTATTGATAAACAATACTATGAGGTCTCATAGTGCTCGCCAAAGCATAGGGTCATCTAAACGAATCCAGAGACGATACTTGAGTGAAGCCAACCAGAGTTTGTCAAAATCGACATGAATCAATGGCTTTACATAACGAACGCACGTCAAATAGCGCTCTTTGCATAGCGTTTCCTGCTTACTTAAGTATGCTTCTCTTAAAGCATCAAGGTATGACAGGTATGACACCCGTCAGAGAGGAGTGGCCTTTACGGGCGAACCCCTCGTCCCAACGTACATGCACAATGTGACTTCTAGTTATACAACTAGTGTGTCTATGTGTGTCGGTGTCAGTGTTGACGGTGCATAGAAAATGACGTTGTTAATTGAAATTGACATAATATTTAGAAGTGGATGCGTCTGTAGCGATGAAAGAATATTTGTGAATGTGTGACAAAATTAAAATGTGTGCGTTCTTCCCCCGCACCAGATTTGGCACAAAAATTATGTATCGAAGCGAGGCGCTATGCCGTCTCTACTGAAGGGTGAGTCAGTAATTTTGATGCTCTAAGGTGCTTCTGGAATACGGCTGTGAATCTTGAGAGCATTACCTCGTATGCAGATGCGCTGCATTTCTATGTGCGCTGCTATTCCAGAGGCTGATGGTCACCTCCCGTACCTAAGTCTGGCCGGTTGTAGTGAACTAATTTTGCGGTTGTTACATTTTGAATGAGTAGGAAAAAAACCAAAGGAAACAGAGCGGTGACACTTAAAACAGATGGCAGTCAAATTCTTTAATGTGCTTACTATATGTGCATTAGGTGTTCCTAAAAAGCTTACCCATCATTCGCATAGTCACCCTTGACGACGGCGAGGCACACCAGCAGGAACAACTGTATCCGGTCCATCGTGAAGTTCCTAGGGCACTGTCTTCTTCCGCGACCGTCCACCACTATATACATCGCGTTCCGAACGCTGGCTGGGAACAATCGCATGTGGAAACCATCGGAAGCCATTGTGCGAGTGATCTTCGGTTGCGCAAGCGGGTGGGTGCCACGCGACAGTGCCGTCACGTCTGGCTGATGGTAGCGGAGTAGGGAAGATTTGGATGTTAGGCACAATGTTGGTAGGACATATTCGACTGAAAATTATTCGGCAACTTTTAAAGAAGAGAGGAAGTTTCGCCAGATTTTTCGTCTTTGTCTGTCAAGACAGGAATGGTTATTGTGGCGTCACTATAAAATAAAAAAAACCGGCCTAGTGCGATGCAAACTCACGCAGGAAGGGTTCCGTACCATTATCTGTAAAAATCACGTTTACTGTATGGGAGCCTCCTAAAATATTTATTTTATTCTATTTTTAGTATTTGTTGTTAAAGCGGCAACAGAAATATATCATCTGTGAAAATTTCTAATGTCTATGTATATGTCTAGCCGTCACGGTTCATGAGATACAGCCTGATGACAGACAGACAGACAGAACGACGGACGGACAGTGGAGGCTTAGTAATTAGGGTCCCGTTGGCACCCTTCGTGTACGGAACCCTAAAAAAGTAACTGTGAACAGGACAAATGCACTACCATTTCGTTAACTAAGATTTATACAATTTAGATTAGATCAGAACAAAAGAGAAATTACCATTTCGGACTCCCTACGGACACAATCCGGGTCCGGTTGGTTTGTGGGATCCGCGTTCCAATCCCCAGAACCCAGCATACTAAATTAGCCTTTTTGTCTCACAAATGCCACTATAAAAGGCTGTATTCAAATTGTCTCTAATTGTGTTATTTTAGAAGTTGTCAATCAGTCATCAGTAACTACATTTACCACCTCTAAGTAGCAAGCAGATAAGCAGTAAGAGCAGCGATTGCCGCGTTCAAATCCTCGGCGCGCACCTCTGGCAAAGAAATTAGTAATGTGCGCATTTATCGCTGCTCCACGGTGATGGAAATCGTGACATTTAATTGATAACGATGTTCTCCATCCTTGCATGCCCGAGAGAAATTCGTAATTTCTCGAAAGCATGACGTCCACCAATCCGCACTTGGCCAACGAGGTGGACTATGCATAAATCCCTCTCACTTCTAAGAGGAGACCAATGCCCAGCAGTGGGATATAAAAAAATTTGGGAAAACTAGAAATTAGTGCGACCCCACTAAGCTGTTAAATATAGTGACCTATCACGAGAGAAAACAGCTATACCACATTTTAAAAATCCTTCAGATTTCCCGGAAGATGAAAGCGAAAACAAATATTTCACCATGGAAATGATATAACACTAAACTTGTCATCCCTAATTACAAAGCTATGTCGTTGCGCCGCAATTATTTAACTTAAGGCATTTAGAGCGTAAAATATGTTCATTGTGTTTTGATGAACACACAAGTAATGTCAACCTTCCGAGATGTTAATGTTAGGCGCAGCTTATGTATCGAGGTAGGAAATAGATTTTGTTTGTTCTATTGAAGTACATAGCAGGCGCGGCAACATGGGGGGGAGGACAGGGTTACAGGGGACATGACACCCCTCCTAAGTCCATCAGGACACCCCTTCCTCCTAAATTACTTACTTTCAACTTCTGGGGGGCCCAAGTTGAAGGCGGCAGATGAAAGCCTTGATGAGTCGTGCCTGAGTTCGAATGCAGCAGCTATTCAGAAAGCTGATGGTCGCTTCATCACGGCTCGATTTAAATCTCTGGGCAGATTTGGTGCAGCATTGGTACTAGGTATTAAGAATAGAGCTACGGTATCTGCCTGATCGAAGGAGGCGACTAAAAGGGGGCTTCCGGGGTTGTGGACGGTGTGAGATTGAACCTCTTCTAACGTATTGTTGTATTTATTAAATGTTGTGAGTACCGTCGATTGTTTCCTATCATTAAGGTAAGATTGTAATAGCTTATATGCGATACCTCGAACACCAATTCTTTCCAACTGAATAAGAAGTATGTTATGCACGACACAGTCAAACGCCCTGGTCATATCAACAAACAGAGCGGCGCATTTTACTTTATTATTAATGTGTGTCCAAACTTGAGAAAGCACCTGTATACACAATATGCTATACACAAGAGGTAGATCTATTTTGCCTAAATCCAAATTGAAAATCACTTAATATTTCATTTCTATTCATGTAACTAACTAGTCTACAAAAAATTACTTTCTCGAAAATTTTTGAGAAGCTAGGTAGTAACGCTATTGGTCTGTAGTTATTAATTATGTCTTTTGGGCCTTTTTTGTGAAGGGGCTTAATTAATGTGACTTTAAGATCATCTGCAAAGCAACAGAGGAACGACAGCGCTGACTAGGCGCGTCGCAAGTGCAGGTGGCATATCTGCCGTGGGAACAGAGATCACCTCCATCGCGGAAAGTGACTCCACGTACTCTCTTAATTATTATCTTCCTAACTTTACTTTTTATTATTTTTTGAAAGTTGTAACAATTATATTGAAAACTGATTAAAGTACATACTCATAGTTCAGTCGCATTATTTATTATAAAATATCCCCGACGCCCAGCTCCCGTAACTAGTGGCGTTATCCGTGTTGGCTCTACAATAGAAAAACACATTTTGTAGGTATTTAATAACTCAGCAAAGTCTCTAGTATAACCACATTCACTTAGTAAATCTATATTAAAATCGCCTAGCAGTATAACGTTTTTACGAAATCTTCTAATTTTACTGGTAAGTTTTTGAAAAAATATTTCGAGTTTATGAAAACATACTTAGATATTGCTCGAAGTCTATACAAGCATGTTACGGTGTAATCGAGGTCAGGTAAATAAATTCCACAACATTCAAAACTTTTTCTAATGATATCTCAAGAAGCCAGTCTAATTTATTATAATTTAAAGATTTTTTAACATAAATACAAGTGCCACCTCCTTTAAAATTCTGTCTTGAGAAATGTGATGCTAAGATATAATCTTGTAACTTTACACTTTGTAACTCTAATTGCCTAAAATAGCTTTCAGTAAAGCAGAGAACGTCAATCTTAAAGTTAAAGCTATTGAGGCAGTGGTGGATTTACCAAAAGGCTGAGTAGGCTGGAGCCTAGGGCGGCAGATTTTGGGGGCAACTAATTTCGGCCAAAAAGTTTTTGTTTCACAAAATTAAAGGACAACAACACTTTCAATTTGAACTTGTTAAAGCTTACTAGTTTTTTTTTAGGGAATCGAATTTCAGAGGTCAGTAGGGAGGGAATGGGGGGTGCATAAATTGAATAGGCTACTGGCGGCAAATTTCTAAATCCGCCACTGTATTGAGGTAAAGGTCAACATCATCTTTTTTTGATTTAATAGTCTGTATATTTTGGTATACAGTATATTAAATATATTAATACTACTTTTTAAGAAAAAACTGCGCATTAGGTATATCATCTGTCTGTACATCTATATCATTACCTCTCATGTTTATTTCGTTACATTACAAGTTTGTGTAGAAGCATTTGAAGTATTTTTCTTTTTTAAAGTACCTAATGTTATTCTTGTAATAATTATCATATTTGTAACTATATTGCGTACGCAAAATGTATCTTAATATATTTCTAGATAAATCAACTAAGCGACGCCTCGAGTAGTAACGCAAATAAAGTAGTAGTGCTGCAAATAAAGTAGTAGTGCTGCAAATAAAATAAATAATTCCATTTCTAAAATCCATACTTTCATACTAATATTACGTATAAAGTCGAAAGTAACTCTGTATGTCTGTCTGTCTACGCTTTCCCGCTTAAACTACTGAACCGACTTAATGAAATTTGAAAATGAACACAGATAGAGTGGACCTTGGAAAAGGACATAGGATGGTTTTTATCCTACGAGAACCTTTAAAACGGGCCACGCGGGCGAAGCCGCTGGCGGAAGACTATTAAAATATATATTTTTTATCATGCAACTGTTCCTATATACAATAAATAAAAATAATAAGTATTCATAAAACTATTCGCAGCTCCAAGCACCGTGCTGCGCTACAGAATGCGTTAGTCCGTTGATTAACAACTTTAAAACGGTTTCACCCATGCTCGATCGGATGTAGGGACGTAGGTAGGGATTAGATTTGCGAGAGTTTTGTAGGTGGTAGAACTATTATCGTTCGCCCGGGGAAGTACCACCTCTGCACCCACTACTGCCGTGAACCAACTCTATTGTGTTTCGGTGGAAAGGTGCAATTGCCGGCCAAACTAACATGAGGCGACCACCAGCGTCTGAGTAGCAGCGCAACTGCATATACGATCTTAGACAAGACTTACCTATGCTTGCTTGAGGTTGTATGTCCATGGGCTGCTGCGACCAATTAACACCACGTGGCCTGCATGGTCGTCTGCTACTCCATTCAAATAAAAAAAAAGACTTCTACGCTCGTATATCACGCGAGTTTGAAACCGCTCTTACGACCAGTTCTGTTTCATGATGAAAGCTTTTTAAGCAACCCTTGCATAAAATTATTGAGTAAAAGCTACGTATATATTAAAGTTCAATTTTGAAGCATGTCCCTCTTGTTCATAACAAAAGTCGTGAACAATGAACCGTATTCGGTAAGCGAGTCCTGAATAGTTTTTTTAAGCTATTTGTTATAGCGTCGATTAGCGCCTATGTTCTAGTGTACCCTGTGTACCGCGTTCACGATTAAAGTTCTGAATAATGGTGTTCTTAACAAAACGTACGGAACTGCACTGCAGCTCCTGACGCTGTGTAAGGCCCTGATTAGGCCTTACATGAAGTACTGCTCCAAGTTCTTGGAAGGAATGCTAAAATACCAACTCCACCCATGTCGACCCAAGATTAAATACGACTATATTAGTTTTGAAACACGTGAACCTATTGTAGCTTTCAAAGAGATACTTTGATTTGGTTATGTGAATGTTTAACTTTACCTACATCTTATAATTATTTATACCATAATTTTATTGGAAGTTGAAATTCCACCAGCACCTTTAGGACAACCATCCTCCATAGTCCGTTCTGCATGCTCCTTTTTTGCCACGAGTATGAAAGTTGTGTGACAACTCACACGCGGTTTTCCAAGTTAGCTGTATAAAAAGCTCTCGTTCAGAGCTGGCAATGCTTAGGACTCCACTGGAGTTGCCCGTGTCCAGGCGACGGTGATGGCTTTACGTCTCATATACATTTTCCAGTCCTATTTAAAAATAAAAATAACATACGACGCCATTTTGTTGCGATTTTTGTTCTTTGATGTTGCCGATGGTCGCCAATTTGAACCAACTACGAATTATCTCTTTCAAATATGTTAGTATGTTAACGTCATAATAATTTAAGGGCGCGACGGATCCTTCGTTATAGCTCCATGTTGGTTACCGACGACGGCGACGGAGCGTTTTCTATTCGCGCGGATTCGGCGCGTATTCAACGCGTTCTCCCACAGCACAGGTCATTAATTGCAATTTTGGCCTCTTTATTTTAACGCCAGGGAAACTATCATGAGTCATGACTGTCATGAGCTAGTAAATTGATTAAAGTATATATATATACCGTGAGGCAAATTATAATGACCGTTTTTTAATTGGAATAATTAAATTGATGTATGACAAAAATTTATTAAATTCAAATTCAAATTATTATTGCATGAATACTAATAATAATAATATTAACAATTTTTGCAATTTATAAATAATAATTTAAGCCAAAAATACCGGTACAAATAATTTATCAATTTACTAACAAACCAAATCAATATTTCATTAAGATTATAATTATTATTTAAAATATGTCAATATCTAATTAATTCTTATTATTACTTAAAATGTCAATTTTTAATAACATCGTCAATATTTTAATAACATCGTCAATATTAATAATAAATCTTCAACAATTTTCTTTGTAACTAATAAATTCCGCCAAGTCATAAAAAAAAGTCATATCTACTAGCCAACTAGAAATCTTATTTTTAAAAGACCGAGGAGGTAACCTTTTATTTGGTAAGTGATTAAAAACTCTTATATAGCAGTTACATACAATTTATACTTATTTCTAATTGGAGCGTTTCTATTTACAACTTGCGAGTGGATTTCAAAATGTTCAGGATGTTGCTTGACAAAAACACAGAGTTCTATTATGTACATACAGGCCAATGGTAGTATCTGATACTCTTTAAATATAGGTCTGCAGCTGTCCATGGGACCAGTACCGCATGTGGCTCTGACACATTTATTTTGGACGCGAAATACCTTATTAATGTTCACAGAATTGCCCCATAGTAAAAGACCATATGAAAGTACTGAGGAGAAGTAGCCGTAATAGGCAGTGAGTGCTGCTTCAGTTGAGACCGTAACTCGTAATTTACTTAAAGCAAACACGAACTTGTTGAGTTTGTCACAAACGTATTCAATATGTGCTTTCCAACTACAATCTTTGTCTACCATGAGACCAAGGAATTTGGTTTTATCCACGTCTTCTATTTGAGCAGCATTATAAGTAGTTTATATTTAGGTCAATTTTCTTACGAAATTGGATCATTTTGTATTTCATACTTATTTATACTGGATAATTATGTCAAAGCATCCCTCACGAAAAAGATCTTTAGAAACAATAAAATACTTATCGAAGTGATTAATAAGTATTATCATTTATCATGTATAGTAAGAGTTACGTAATTCCATTTAAGATACGGAACATGTAGTGTGTGATATAATCGGGATGATTTGGTAAAAAATTGTAGTTTGTAATTGTAGGTGGTAGAACTATTATGGATCGCCCCATATACCACCGCTACCCCCACTTTTGCCGTGAACCAACTCTATTGTGATTCGGTGGAAAGGTGCAGTTGATGGCCACACTTACATCAGGCGACCACCAGCCTCCGGAGCAGCAGCGCAACTGTATACGACCTCAGACAAGACTTACCTATGCTTGCTTGAGGTTGTATGTAGATATCCATGGGCTGCAGCGACCACTTAACACTACGTGGCCTGCATGCTCGTCTGCTACTCCATTCAAATAAAAAAAATGACTAAAGTTGAAGTACCTACCTAACCAATCTATACATATAATAAAACTGTAAGCAGGGTCAATTCTGTACATTGCATAGAAATTAAAAAAAATACTTCTAGGGGTCTTTTTAAAAGTAACAGAAGCTAAAAATATAAGTTTTGAAATTTTTGTCTGTCTGTCTGTCTGTCTGTTGTTAGCTTTTCACGCAAAAACTACCGGACAGATTTTGATGAAACTTTTTTGTTTTATATATATTGGTCCTCGCTAACATTTAGGCTATAGATAATTTTAAAAATCACCCTTTAAGGGTGTGAAATGAGGGATGAAAATTTGTATGGAAAACTTGTTTTTTTTCAATAGGTTTTCTTGAAATTTGGTATAAATATTTTCTAACCAAAATAAACAAATACATGTTTCAGCATTTCTCGAAATTTACCCTTTAAATGTCAATTTTCTTTGAAACTCTTTGAAAATTGAGTGTCGAGACTTGATGTACAGAATGTTTTTGTGCAGAGTATTTTACTTATAATTTTGTATCTGTAATCTTTATTAGCATAGTAAGAAACATATTTAAGCTTTTTTCAAAACTACTTCTCAATTGCAAATAAAATGAATTCTAAATTTGGTGTCTCGAGCGTACAATAATTAACCTTAACTTAATATTTCATTCTCAAATTCTTTTCCCTTCTTTGAATGATGTGTTTACTCATATATTTTTGAATAAATTTCCATAACATTAGTGTGTATTTCATATCAATCGGATTATAAACAAAAACGTTATGTTCATTTAAACAATAATTTCCATAACATTAGTGTGTATTTCATATCAATCGGGTTATAAACAAAAACGTTATTTTCAAAACAATACGCGACATAAACTTAAAAGACACTTTGGGGAATTTGGATGAAAGATTCGTTAATAGCCCTTTCAAAACCATAAATAAAAGTTTAAATTTAAGTAAAATTATTTTGAACTATCATTAATATGGTCGACCATATTAAATATACTTAGATCAGCTTACTATATTTTCTTTCGTTGGCCGATTAGGCTAAACTATAGGTACCTAAAGAGCGCAACGCGAGCCTCACCGAACCTTACATCACAGGCTCCATTAAGTTAGTTGCTCAGCTTATTAGTCTTAATTTGGGGTGGAAGATTATGAACAGGCTGCAGCTGAAACGACTGTTATCGCTACATTATATCAGGCTGCAACCTTTTTAGCGTTCCATTGCTGGGCATGGAGCTCTCCTAATATTGAGGAGGCCTCGAGCTCCGACTAACCGAAATCCAAATCTTACAACCTCAATGCTCTAAACCTTCATACAGAATGTACAAAGCCTTAACGTAACGAGACTACTGCAGACATCTAGGTGACGAATAGTTAAACTTTTAGTTCCAACTGTTAATCTCAATATCTACCTATTTGGTAATTTGACATTCGATTTATCAACCACGAAATTTTCATACCATACGGTAGATGGCGTTATTGAGCAATATTCATTTCTTCTCCAAAGTGAATCGATGGAGTTAATTTTAAATAAAAGTCTAAAGTCTAATAAAAGTAAGTACATAGTGTTAAAAAATAAAAAATAACGTTTCACACTTATAGCCTCACAGTAGGGTAGATATACCCTGTGTCGTGGGTGCCATGAACACACACAGAGACAGAAACACAACCACCCAGACCGAGAACAGAAATTTAAACTCATCATAGAAATTTCTAATTCGCCGGGATTCGAACCCGGGACCCTTCGATTAGCAGTCCGGCATGGTAAACATTGCGCCACGCGAGTTGTCCCGTCGTTGGGTATACGTATGATGCTGAATACACTTAACACATATAACTGACCAATGAAATGAAATGAAATGAAATGAAATGAAATGAAATGAAATGAAATGAAATGAAATATTCTTTATTCACTGTACGGTTCCTTTACAAACTCTTAGTGAACGTTATTTTTTTTTTGTTCTGTCTGCTCTGGGTGCGCTTAGGCAATGCTGAGCTGAAGAAAAGAGCAGACGGAGAAAAACTTCAGCCCTGTTTTAAAATATGGGGTATACAATAGCTAACTTTCTTACAGAGTAGCTATGGGCCGATAAGGAACATACGTGACAGCTACCGCATGTGTCAATGTCGTCCCACAGCCACCTGCTAACATAGGCAGTTTAATTCATTTAAGTCTATTACATCAGTTATAGAAACAGCCTTGTGGGACTACAGCTCAATCCCAAGCCTTTTTATCAATTAAATAGTCCTTAAGATCGTAATAAGCCTTGCGGCACAGGACTTGTTTGACTTTTTTTTTAAATCTGTGAAAAGGGAGGGATTGAACATTTTTCGGGATTTTATTGTATATTCTGATCGACATCCCGATAAAAGAGTGGCTCTTTTTACGGAGCCTACACTTGGGGAATGCAAGTTTGTGGCCATTCCTTGTCGAAACACAGTTCGAACTATGTAGATCCAAAAAGGTCATAAATTCATGTTTGTTTTTACGAACATACATTATATTTTCATAAATATATTGCGATGCAAATGTTAGTATATTAGTCTCCTTAAATTTTTCTCTCAGTGATTCTCTAGAATTTAATTTATATATTGCGCGAATAGCCCTCTTCTGCATAATAAATATTGTGTCGACATTAGCTGCATTTCCCCACAGTAAAATACCATACGACATTATACTATGGAAATAACTAAAATAGACCAGTCTAGCCGTATCGACATCTGTAAGTGATCTTATTTTTTTAATTGCAAAGACGGCAGAACTTAGTCTATTCGCTAACCGAGAGATATGGGGTCCCCATTGAAGCCTAGAATCAACAGTTAATCCAAGAAATACAGCTTCATCAACAAAGCTCACTGCCTCGCCATTCAATTGTGGTTTTACAATATTTTCTTTAACATTAGGTGGTGAAAACTTAATACAATTGGTCTTTTTGTTATTGAGTAGTAGGTTATTTACATTAAACCAATTTACCACCTCAGAGAGAGCATTGTTCACATCGTCATAATTTTCAGTTTGTCTATTAGTTTTAAAAATTAAGGAAGTATCATCTGCAAACAATACTATCTCGTGATTATTCTCCACCATATATGGCAGATCGTTAATATATATTAAAAATAGGAACGGACCGAGTATTGAGCCCTGTAGGACCCCCAAATGAACTACAGACCCGTTTGACATTTTACCGTTCACTTCAACCCTCTGGATCCTATCACTCAAATAAAACTCCAGAAGCCTGAGCGCGGTTTCTTTGATGCCATAGTGATTGAGTTTCCTGATTAATGTTTCATGGTGCACACAGTCAAATGCCTTAGATAGGTCACAAAAGATACCTAAAGCATCCCGTGACCCCTCCCAAGCATCCACTATGGTCTTAAAAAGCTCTACTCCGGCATCTGTGGTTGAGCGACCCCTCGTAAAACCGAATTGATTTTTATGGATAAGTCTATTATTTGTAAAGTGTTTTAGAAGTTGTTCCAAAATTATTTTCTCAAAGATTTTACTAATTGAGGGCAGAATTGAAATTGGTCTAAAGTTGGAGGGATCTGAAGTATTGCCCGACTTAAATAAAGGTATCACTTTACTATGTTTCATTAGATCAGGAAAGTCACCACTCTTAATACAGTTATTGAATATTATAGCTAAGTGGGGTGCTATTAAGTCTATTATTGAACTAAGTATTTTTACAGAGATACCCCAAAGATCAGTAGTGTTCTTAATTTCTAAAGTCTTAAATATCTTTACAATGTGTTTAGCGTCTACGGGCCTGAATGTAAACTTACATTTGCATTCGCTTACATTTTTCTTAAGCAATGATTCGGCGGCTTCAGGGGAAGACCTAAGCGATTTAGTCGTCGAGACTGGAATGCAATAGAAGAAAGAAAGAAAAAATATTTATTTCATATTAGGAATACAAAATATTCGCTTAATGAATGTCATTTTTTCCCGGTCATCGCCTTTAAGTGCCCGTTTGGGCTAGATGTTGAGCTGAGAGAAAAAAGGCGGCGGAAAAAAACTCCCAGCACTCTTTTTAAAAAAAACAGTACATATATAATTGAGATAACAGTATGGCTATTGGTCCATAATGGGCACACGTGACAGCTGATCGTATGAGACACTATAAACCCACTTCCAGCTGCTCACAGTTGCGAGTAATTACTAAAACTATATATTTCATTTAGAAATAGCTTTGTGTGGGCGAGATTCATTCCCACGCTCTTTTATCATTTAGATAGTCCTTAGTGTTGTAGTAAGCCTTGCGGCAGAGGACTTGTTTGACTGTCTTCTTAAAAGGTTTTAAAGGCAGGGATTGAATCTTTATTGGGATTTTATTATATATCCTAATGGATATCCCAATAAAAGAAGAGCTTTTTTTATGGAGCCGGCATTTCGGAAATGCCAGCTTGTGGCCGTTCCTAGTTGAGACACAGTTAGGACTATGCAAGTCCAATATGGTTGTGAATTTCTCTTTATTTTTGCGTACATACATTATGTTTTCGTAGATATATTGCAAAGCAAATGTAAGAATATTGATCTCTTTAAATTTTTCTCTAAGTGATTCTCTAACACCTAAGTTATAAATTGCGCGAATAGCCCTTTTCTGCAAAATAAAAATTAATTCAATATCAGCCGCATTACCCCACAGTAAAATGCCATATGACATTAAACTATGGAAGTAACTGAAATAAACTAATCTGGCTGTTTCAATGTCTGTGAGGGAACGAATTTTCTTTATCGCAAAAACTGCAGAACTAAGTCTATTCGCCAACTGAGAGATGTGGGGTCCCCACTGTAATTTCGAGTCTATTGTAATGATAACATAACTCATTTTTTGCGTCTCTTTATTGCGTAGGGGCTCATCCATACACGTTGGTTAATGGAGATATTAAAGATTCTTTATTTCCAAATACAGACAGTACACTGTGTAGAGACCCTGCCTTCTGCTTTAGTTTTCACTGTGTTCTATGAGTTATGACTTATGACCAAACTGCTGTCCGCAAGTTTTAAATCTTTAGTCTATTAATTGGCCTTATAATTTTTCCGACTGTTTAATCCTAAGCACGTGTATGTTTAGATTTAGAAATTTTATCTCCCAACCACAAGTAGTTGTATAGTGCACCTCTTTTCTGCAGTAGGTTAAAGCTATGTATATAGAATGAGCCTATGCATTCTTTGCAGTATAAATTCACCCAATTTACTTAAGATACTATTTTTAACATAGATGAAGCCACGGGCACAGCAGTACTACGTATCTCTTAACTTTAATAAACGAGCTACATATTTGTAAATATAATCTTATTGCGTGAGAAAAGCGAAGCATGCGAAAACGGGATAGTAAGATCTGAGTACAGTAAGCAGTCCTTACTGTTTTAGGATTGAAGGATATAGAAAAAATAAATAAGGTGTCTTCTGAACATATGAACATTTTATTATAAGTGATTTCACTATAATATGTAAGAATAATCTACCTACTACTAATTCAATGCAAATAAATATTAATCTTTAATCAATCCCTTTTATACAAGTCTTTATTCACGCGGACGACGTCGCGGGCACAGCTAGTGTCATAATAAAAGTTTACATAATTTTATTTTTCTGGCAACAGCCGGGTAATTTGAATGAGACATCAAATGATCGCGATGCGTGAAAATGCTACAAATTGGTCCAATCTCTCACATAATAAACCCATAATGTTAGAACCCATAGACTTAAGAAGCTCAAGAATCAAACATCTTTATTACGTAGAAAGTAAAATGTACTGCATAGTTTACTCTTGAAAATCGCTTAACTTTGCTAGTATATTAAAGGATTCTTTAATTCAGCATTTGCCATTTGCTATTAGAACGCAGACTTCAAAGTTTAACATAGTGATAGAAGTAGGTATTGAATGTAATAATAGAACGTTTTCAGAAAAAAAATTATCACAAAATAATGCGTAATGGTTATGGCAATGGCTGCTCTGTCATTTCAAGTGTTCTGGATTCGATTCCAAGCGGGGCAGAAATCTGAATGATGAGTTCAAATGTCAGTTCTCAGTAATGGTGTTTGTGTGTACTTAAGGTAAGCACGACACAGAATGAGTATCTCTAGTGAGGCAGTAAAGGATCGGCCGCAGCCAGGGTGAAATCAGTAAGTCGAGACATCACTTATATAATATTTTATTAAACCCAATGTTAGAGTTTACATAATTTATTCTATCTTTACATATTTTTCTTATAATTATCTAAATCTAACCTAAATCTAGAGTGGGTGAGACCCATCCAAAATTAAGGTGCACGGCATCAGATCTTGCCAACGTCAGCACTTTAACTTATCTGTATTAACAGTCACTTTGTCAGTACGTAACAAAGGGATAAAGTATGTTGTACCCAGTATTTATATTTATTTATCCTTACAAAGCTATGCGCAATCGTCTGCAAATCTTCGCTTGCTCCGTATCATTGGAGAAGGTACTCATTCAATTGTTTCTACAGATACAACGTAGCGTAAATATGCGATGTCTGTTGTTTCAGTTAAGTCCTTGCCGCGTCTAGACACATTAAACTCTGCGGGTCACGTCAGGTTCTATCGTCAGGTACTATTTCACCGTTCTGGCTTCCACGTCCAACAATACACGGAAACTCATGCTCCAAAGCACCTCCAACCTCCGTTTCCTTGGCTATTTCTGCAAATGCACCGTAAAATGGCGACAAACCGCGAAACGTTTTGGCGCGAGAAACACTTGTTCTTATTAGTTCAAATTATACCGTCAAATTAGAAGTTTGTTCCATAACTTTACATCGGCATTGTTCTGTGTTCAAACACAGCTTTTTCAGTTTTCGTTTTCAAGGTTTAAAAGTGACTTATTGGCTTGGTGTTTTTAAAATGTTAAAAAAATTGTTTTTACTCTTTTGTATTGCGGTGTTAGTTACATGTGAGAATAAAATGAGAAGAGAAAAGGGAAGGAAAACTAGAAACATATCTTTTGATACACAAAATGATGATATTGGAGTGAGTACGTAGAATACGTGCATAATTAACTTTGACAACTAACAGAGTCATGGGCAGATTTGTAGATTTCCTAGCGTATTGATTTTCTGTTGCCTTTTTTCTATCAGGAGAAGGTTTTTAATGGCTCCTCGGCACTTGTAGGATGACTCTGGGGTATCATTAAGGAAGTGTATGTACTATTTAACACGCATTTATTAGCTTGACCTGTATGTATGTAACGGAATCTTTTAACTTCATTTTCACTTACTTCAAGGAGTCTGATTAACTTGAAAATTTGCACAGTTGTCACGGGTCGATGACAAAGCAATAATCTCATAATTTTATATTAAAGTCCTCACTAGGTAGGATCATCAGGATAAAAAAATATAAATTAGAGGCGGCTGATAAGTTCGCGGCCTAAGGTACCTACTTAATAAAACTAATATAAAGTTTTATATTTTTAACACACTTATATTAGCTTGACCTGTACATACAGGTCAAGTTTTAACTTCATTTTCACCTACTGCTAAGCGTCTGATTAACTTGAAAATTTGCACAGAGGTCAAGGGCCGATGATAATGAATAACAATATGAAAAAAAAATCCAACTAAAAAATTAAAAATAAATAAAAAACACGCTTTTGTGAAAATACGTACTAAAAAGTAAATAAGAAAAAAAAATGTATTTTATTTTTACTGTAAAAAAAAGCTTGGGGTGGTTTATACTATTGACACCATGCACCCCACGCTTTTTTTACAGTAAAATACATTTTCTTCTTATTTTTTACTTTTTAGTTCTTATTTACACAAAAGCGTGTTTTTTAGTTTTTTAAACTACATTATTTATTTTTACTATAAAGAAATGGGTCCCTAAAAATTACCTGCTGGTAAATCCACTGCTTAAATCCTTGACCATGTTGTACTTCTAGAAGGCCGTGAATTTAAGTTACAATAAGAAACATGAGTCGGAACTCAGAAAATAAGGGTGCCATGGCATGATGAATATTTTTGGATGTATTCTATGTGGCTTCATTGTAATTGCGGTTTTATGACGATCAAATGGTGTCGAAGGCAAAGTTTCTCATTCTTACTTCTTGGCAATTCTTGATCGCAGTTAGCTTCTCGATGAACTTCTTTTTTCTTCTGTATTATGCCACATTATTCATGAATATCTGTAATCTTCATATTTTTTCTTTCCAGTTTTCATCTTTTTGTTTATCTTGTTATATAATTCTTCTTTTTTCTAATTCTTTTTTCCTATACATTTTTGTTTTCATTCCCAACTACATGATTCTTCTTTATTGCCCACCGGTGCGCATGCAGATGTGGCAGCGCCACACGCGCACCGGCCTGGCGGGGTCGCTATCTATAGAGACGTCGCAGGCTCGGACTTGAAAAAAAGGCGTGTAGTTCTTACGAAGTCTTTATTATTAATGAATCATATTATTGTATATCCTAACTTATAATAAAAGAGTGTCAGTCATACACTACAAATGTATTAAGTTTTGTTTTAATTTGCAGGTCAGCTTGGACTTCACTGTACCTTTTCTTACAATACCATATAAAAAAGCCGTAAATTCTATGCTTGGAGGATTTACTGGATTGGTAAATATTACACTGTACTTTTTATTAATTATCAATATTCTTTTTAGCGTTTGATTCAAAAAACCATGTATTATGATGAATTTTTTTTAATTTATTCCGGTTACAAATATAAAATCAAGACTTTGGAATTTAAAATAATATATAAAATATTTCGTTATTAAAACTAGATTACTTTTAATGTATCATTAATCAGATTACATTAATCTAACGGTAACTTTTGTCAACCATCGGAAATAATTGAAAACTAGTGGGTCGCCCACGAAACATTCCCGGTTATTCAAAAAAAATATTAAAAGGTTCTCTCCCCATTATTGGGGAGGCCTGGTGCTTACTCCACCACGCTGCTGCAATGCGGGTTAGTGGAGAAAATTATGTAATGACCGTTAATTTTCCGTAGTACAGTTAGGTTACGAAAAGTCAGTTATTTCCGTAGTAGGTACAGTTCCCGGACCACGGTTATTTTTTTTTCATATACAGTTGACCGGACAAAGGAGGATACGGTCAACGATGGTAGCACGCTAAAAAAATTGCCACAGGTCGCCAGTAGATGCCAGTGGTACAAACCGATTGGTCAGCCGTCAGTGGTACAACTGCTGAATTAGCATGAATCCGCAGATTTCATGCAACATGTGTTAACTGAAACCCATACTTTTATTTATTAACATCTTTGCCTACGCAGATCATTTTTATTTGCAAAATACCTATGCCCGCGAGTCGCGACGTCGCCGCGTCGTCGCCGCGTCGTCCGCGTGGATACTGTGGATAGAGACCTGTAGAAAAGGGATGGATTTTTGTTACCTATTGTTAAATAGCTTCTAATGCCATGTTTATAGATGTTCAGAAGAGACCTATTTTATAATAACTTTAGCAAAGGGAGATCTCCCGCCGGGCGAGGTGATCATACCCGGGGAGCGGCCGCGCTCCAACTGACTCTATTCGGAGCTTGTATATATGCTCGGATATTCAGGAAACTTCGATAGCGTGATTCAGGAATATCCGTTGCGCCATCTCTTGATGAGTAGTGGAAGGTAGCTACATAACAATATGACGATAAGTGTCAAATAAGTAGGAAAAAATCTACCATCTGCGAGCTATTCTGGCGTGCGCTGCCAAAACCGCAAGAGTTGCACATAATAATTTATGTAATGTATAAACATCATACAGAATAGATCGCAGATGGTAGATTTTTTTCCTACTTAGGTACTTGACACTTAACGTCATATTTTGGACAACTCACACAATATCTTTATAAATTGTAGCCTATGTGTTATTCTGATGTATAAGCTATATTATTGTAAAGTTTCATTAAAATCCATCCAATAGTTTTTATGTGAAAGAGTAACAAAAATCCATGATTACATGATTACAGACTTTCGCGTTTATAATAGTACGCATATCGTACACTTCATAATATTCGAGGTACAACGGGTTGATTAGGTACACTAACCTGAACTTGGCCGGCGTCGAAGACTACATAGCCTAAATGCCTCTTAATTCCTAGACAACCCGTACCTCTACCATAAGAATAAATAATAATTACATAGAACGGAATCTCCTTTGACCGGGTGGAAAACGCCGCTATTTTTATACCTACTTCCCCCTTCACCTCGTTACGCCCCTCTGTCGCCCAGGCGTGTTGACAGGGTTGTCAACTGTTAATACTGCTTTTTTATAGATAATATAGGTAGCTAAAATATAAGTTTTCCTTTACTTAAAAATCATTATTTTAGTTTAGTATTACAAAGTATGAGAATTATAAATACTTACCTACACTATAAATACCTGCTCATGAATAATAAATTATTATGAGTACCATACCAAATGAAGCCATTTAAGTAAGTATTACTTACCTACATAGGTGTAAGTACTTACGTAGTGTAGGTTTAAAATAAACGAATTACATATTAAGTATAACGTGCGTGCGCCAGTGCCGCGGCGCCGCAATCGCGAGGCAAAACAATCGAGAAAGGTTCAATGACCGATGGCGGGGGCTATTAAAAAATATTTTGGCGACATGTTAAAATGCTGTAGTTATCTAACATTTTTTTTTATAATTGAGTGAAAGTGAAACAATTGGCTACACAAAAAGAACTGGTCACATCCTTTTGATAAATTAGGTACGGAAAAGGAATAATATTTAAAAAATATTACTTATCTCGCAACATCTTTGGGCAAACTAAAAAAACTTAAGTTTGGCATTGTTTTAGAATTGTTTGTACAACCAAACACACCACATTAACTTGGCGCCGTTATTGTAATTGACGCGCCCGTCCGAGACAGCCCGTCTTCAGTAGTCGGTTTAGCCGAAATTAAAGTGTAGGCTAATATCGTGACCTTGAGCCCGTTTTGAGCGGGAGTTTCCGTTCTACGTAGTATTATTTATTCTTATGCCTCTACTTTGGTCCCACATCAAAAAGGTTGATTTTTTAAAATTTATATGTCGTTTTATTAAAGTCGGTCACAGCATCTATCCTCCAAAATACAAAAGAATTGCTTCATAGCAAAATAGTGTGCAGAACTATAGGTTAAATACTGAAACCTACGGCAAACATGCACGTGCAACAAATTCACATACGGAGTGTGTATAGTCTTCGAACACGTACACATTACTCAATACACACATACCTACTAAGCGTGGCGAACGTACTAATGTACTACATAGTTGATAATTTTGTATATCTAAATATACCTATACATATAAGTTACGTGACTACTTAACCGTTTGATCCAACTTGAAAGACATCACACAACGCCATGATTACGCTAAGCATATATAACTTTGTAATACTACTTCACATGTAATGTGGTACCCACAGGTGTAGATTCCAGACTGGTTTCAATGTTGGCCAAGTATCTATTACTCCAGTGGGGGGGGGGGTTGACCTTATTCTGCTACGAAGCTTCAATGCAATTGCAGAATTCTACTACCTACTAAACTGAGTAATATTTTTATTCTGTTTCTTTACAGGGAATACCGAAAATCAACTTCCACCCCTCAGCACTGGCATTGGGTGCCGCCATGGTTTTGGCGACAACTCTTCTAATACCATTTTTCTCCAAGGGTGTTCGTTCTCAAGAAGACGACCGCTATTACAGAGGTAAGGTGTGATTACTATACTAACTACATTTACCTAGTTCGCTTTTTAGGGTTTCTTACAAAAAAGAAACGCAATACTACACTCGATTATCGTTTTGTCTACCTTCCTGTTAAAGTTTTCTTATACCTAAGACCTGGCTTCGTTTTCATTATCTTTATATAATAACCGAACACAGCACTTCTTCCAAAAAAGTCTGTAAAAATAATTTAATAATCGAAACATAATGTACAAATCGAAACAGAATATAAAATTCGAAATAAGTAAATATTTGTGAAATTGGTGGTTGTACATGATGGTCTTGTCCATTTTATACCTAACTGGATGGTAAATTGACAAGTTGTATCACCGGGAACTATTTCAGTTGTACTACCGAGTAGTTGGTCCATCGGGAACAATCACAGAACACTATTAAAAGAGGGCAACAATCAACCTTTACAAGTTATTGATACTACCATTGTTCCTAATGGTTGCTTACGGGGAACGCGCCTGAGTTTTTGAGGGACACTCGTTGTACGAAGAGTTTATTTTTCTTAGAGATTAATTCAATTTCTTTATTTATTGTTGTCATATGCATACTATCAAATCCACTTCCTCGAATTACACACACAATTCAATTTATATTTTAAATTGTAAAAATCTTCGAACTACGTATTATTTTTCAAAGTCTGATTGAAATCGTAAAAATAATAATTTTCCCAATTTATTTTAATTTGTAAAATCTAGCATCATCAATATTCATTCATTTTACAAAATAAAACAAACTCCCGCCGTCCTGGGATCTCCACAACGAGCACTAGTAAACAAGAATAATAATATATTTCTAGATCAAATTAAATTGATTTAACAATTTTCTGCGGCTTGTTTTTTGTAGGCCTTATACCGTCATTTTATCACACAAAATTATTTAGAAAAAAATCATCAATGAAACTACAGAATTTAGAATGGAATCTGTTCACCCCACTATAATTTCAATAAGCAACATCATCATAAATAAAACGTACAGCTCAAACATCAAGGACAAGGACAGCTCTTCTTTACTCTCCGCCGCGACTTCACTTCTGGAGTTGACTTCTTGTTCTTCACCTTGGGAACCTCCATGATGCCTGCATCGGCAGTTGTGTACTGCGTCTCAACGTGGATGAAATTCTTACGCTTCCTAGGCGCCAAGTCGAAGCAGCCGAACGGCGGAGTATACTCTATGTCCCAGGTCGCGTTACTGGACAACGAGCTTAGAGACTCTTCCTTGCAGACGCATTCGGGCTCCTTGAAGGCGGGACAGCTGTCTATAACCTTGTCGATTGCGCTCAGATCGTTGCAGTACACGTCCATGTACGCACACTTGCATATATCCTCGGCAGCTTCGGCCAAAGCCTTTCGAATCTCGGCATCTCTCTGCTTCTTTAGTTTCACCATCTTGCGTGCCTCGACCTTTGCCTGCTCTTCGGGACTACGTTTCTTTATTATTTTAAACACTAATGGGTCGCAGTCCACATAGGGATCTTCGTTGGCAGCGATTTCTGTTAGATCTTTCAGAGGATTGACCTGGAACCAAGAAATTTCACTGCTTTTCATTAACTATTAAAGTACAATAATTATTATTGATGAAAAGTTTTGAAATCATCTGGGTACCATTTCCACTGGTTACACTTTCCTCATTGTTTTTGCCGCGGGTTTTAAATAAATATTTAAAAGCCCCATGCTTATTAAATATCGAGCTACAAACTTACCAATCTATTCCTAACTCTTTGCTTTAATGTAAGAATCCTAAAATCATGTGCTATTGCTTATCTCTATAGCTACACTACACATACAGGTATGTTGTTATTAGCGTCTATTAAAAAATCTTAATTATCTTACCTGAATTGTAAAAACATCGCCTTTCCTTTGAACCTTCAGCGCGGGTTTCGGCTCTAAAGGTTCTTCTGGTTCCGAATCCCCTCCGCCCATATCTACACCAGGTCTCTGACCTTTCTTCTTCTTCTTTTTGCTCTTATCTTTGTCTTGACCACCTCGAGCACATTTGAATGTCATCATCTTTGCGATACTCTTGCCAATCACTCCAGGCTGCCATCCGCGACGAGGCTAAATAAATAAATAAATTGTCCAAATATTATTATTGTTAATGTACACTTGACTCTTAAATAGTAACAAAAATGCTATTGTAGACTCTGTTCAATAAGAGATAGCACGTGGCTGATTAGCGAAGCAATGCAGATCCAGACCGGAGATCTAACTTGCTCTTGATCAACAGTCAGGCATGGTAACCATTACACCATACGGTGTAATACCACGTTCGTGCTTTGAATGCTCTTAGATACATACCCATTCTCTTTCTAATCAGAGTCATAAGAAAATAACAATATAATATTTAAATGTAAAAACTAGATTTAACTGTATTTATTACCTTCAGGCCTGGTATATCCGTGGCATTCCAGAGCCATCCCATTTCTCCCGGAACTGGGTACCCGGGCTTTAGGAAGGGATTGCATGTCTTGTGGCCGATCGTTATTCCTAAAAATATTTTAAGGATTTTTTAATGCTTTGTGATTTGTGCATGAATTGGGTAGTTCAATAATACTAAATCTGTAGTATTTATGAATAGAATATGATTATAAACATCCTACTATAAAGAAAATTCGATCAAAATAATACCTGTTAAAGGTATAACAACAGAATTATTAGCATTTATAGATTTCTGGAGCCCGCTCGCGACTTCGTCCACGTTGACTTTATTTTTAGATTTTTCTCAAATAAAAGTAGCCTAAGTTACTCTTTATTACATCAGCTACCAGGACCTGCCAGCGTCAAAATACGTCCAACCGTTTCAGAAATTAGCCGGAACAAACAGAAAGACAGACAAAAATTGTAAAAAATGTTAATTTGGTATATGTACCGTATATACATTCATCGTTTATTTTAATATTGCAAACAGACACTCCAATTTTACTTACATATTTGTTTGTAAGTGATTATACGTTATCTCTGTCTTCTGTTAATTATAAAAGTTATTGTATAGCTTAAGTTATTCAAAATTTGATTTTAGTGTGCTAATCGTTCTAACAAAAATGTTTCAATAAAATCGATTAAAAATGTCTACTTGATTATTCTAATAAATTGTTTTGCTTACCTGGATGTACATCTCCAAATGTATAATTGTATTTTGACGCACTCTTCTTTTTCTTTTTCTTGTCATTATCTTCCTCGTCGCCCATTATACTAAGTAATTTTTAGTATTTAATTCTGTCTAAAAAAATAAATATATTTGTAGATCACAAAATCTCAGAAAGTTTTTTAGAATAAAATTGATAGTTACAATTGAAAGATTAATTTATTATTTGCAATGAACCCACGGAAATGTACCAATAGCAAAAGTAATAAAAGCAAATTTTATTTGTTATTTACTTTAATTCATACAAGCATCGTCCCAATTTTACTTGATTCGCTTATTTTTACCTATTTCAGCTTTTTTGTGAGTTACCTCATAATATCGCAAGTTCGCAACGCAATAGTAAATCTAACCATCAGTAAATCTAACCAATATGAAACACTCTCCTTCTATCCCTAAGAAAAGTTAAACCATACAAGGAATTACAATTTTTCGCTAATTCTTTGTCTTAGGAAACTAAATGAAATAACAGTTCTCAGTTGTATAAGTTTATTTAGATGTTATACACTAGCGGGTTACAAAATAAAACATTCATTTGATTCGATCACTTATTTGTCTTTAAATTTCTCCTGAATTGCTAATTTATGTGATCCGCAGCATGCTTTACCAGTAAGAGATAATAGATGCTGTTCCTTATCACAACATCGTCTTTCAGTGTCCACATTGAATTTGTTAATGCATCTAAAGTCGTGATCCTTCTCATTCTTCATGTAATCTTTTATTGCTTTCTTTATCCTTTCATATTCCTTGGAACAGCATACTTTTCCTGCGTCACTGTAGCTGGGTGGCTGCGCAGGCAACGCGGCAGTCTTGTACATTCGAGCAAAACCATCTGGAACTGAACAAGGGCGACCCATTACAGGACAAGGACCAAGTTGTATCGGTGGTAGTCCATAAGGCAAAGGTTCTGCTTCATCTTCGTCATCTTCTTGTTTCTTCTTATCTTCTTCCTCGTTCATCATAGTTACAGGACAGTTGCTTTTATGTTTGTAAGATGGGCAGTATGGTTTGTGGGTTTTACGCGCTGCAATATTGGCTTTTTCAGCAATACAGTCACAGTCAAATGTCTTGCAAGGGGGTGCAGGTTTTGGCGGGCTACATTTGCAATCTTTATCATCTGGAGCTTCTGTACATACGTTATATACGTTTATCTTTCTATGCGCAGATTTTGCTTCTTCTACGTTATAAACTAGTGGGTTATAAACCCCACTAGAAGGGATAGATTTCTTTTCGCAACAAGCGATAATAGGTGTACTAGCAATGTTTCTTGCTTGTTCTTGTATTTGACCTTCTTTTAGACTGCGGCAACAACATCCACTTTTGTTACTGCAAGGAGTTTTCAATGTTGGTGGAAAATTGTAATTAGTCTCTAAATTTTCTACAATGAAATCTTTTCCATACACAGATTCCTTAAATGTTGGCACTTCTGTGACACTAAATACATATGCGACCTGAGTTTTGCTGCTTTTAGGAGTCACGCCGGTGCCATACATCTTTTTATTTTGATCTTCACACGTTGCACCTGCTTGAGTTATCCCTCCGCAGCCAGAGCACACTGCCTTACCTTGCTTGCCTTCCTTTTGCAACTTTTCGGGACACTCCTCGCGATGCCAGCGGTCATCTTTGCATACGCAAGTTCCACATACCTTTCTGGTGGTTTCGTCTTTCGTTCCACTTACAGCACCTTCAGCTTTCTTTTTGTAGGTATCTAAATTTCTTATATAAGTTCTTACTTTATGAGCAAGTGGACAATTGGCATTACCACACGGCCCTGTAATATCTCCCATTCTAATCTTGTTAATTGGATAAATTTTCTTATCTCGCTTTTCATCTTCAGTGCCATATTTACATCTAATCTCATCAGCTTTCTGACCTACGCCACAGCTCTGCAGCTCAGTGCATATTTCAATTTTCTGTTGAGCTTTATTAACAATATCAGGATCCTCTAAGGTAGTGGTTTCATACAAACTTCCAACCATACAAAAGTTTGGATCGTCGCCTTCAATTCTTTTACACTGGAACATGCTGGGGGCTTTATTAGTTCTAAAAACAAATGAGTCTGGATCTTTCATAAGTTGCTGAAATTCTGTAATAATGCTCTCACCTAAGGCGCTTAGTCTAAGTATAAAAGATATTTCACCAACACGTTTGCAACAACATTCTGCGAAAAGTGGGGTTACTTGTTTAATAGTTAATGGATCATGTAGTTTACAGGCTTCAGACGTTTCTTTCAGCATATGGAAGAATTGGGTTTCCCAGTGCATAGTGCCAATACCAACAAAAATTTCTACTTCATTCTCGTCGTCATTCCAAACCTCTATTTCCAAAGGAAACTTGCTAAGTATCATAAGCACCGTGTCGGGGTATGATGGGAAAAGATACGATTTGCCCACTCTGATAGTCCGTGTCCATTTTCTTCTACCTTGATCATCACATTCTATAATATCGTCTTTTGTTTCCTCATTGAGAGCAAGTTGCCCTTCTTTAATAATGAACTCGACTTTGGGTCCGAATTTGATTTTGATAATCAAACTTTTATTAGCGCCACTCTTCTCATCTTCTTCGGAGGCGAATATTGTCACTTTGTCTATGAATATTTCTACCAGGTACATCTGCTCCATGATCTGCAGAGTTTAATAGCTTTATCAGAACATTCAAATCATCTCTTCAATTTTGTATCACTAATGATTGAAAAATAACATTTAGCACTTTATATAATTTAACATGGAGAATCTTGTAATACATGGTTAATTTTCTTTGGCTTTTTTAAGAAAAGTAAATACCTACTTAGAAAGGTTTAAAGATTTAAGTTTTAGGACGATGCTTGGAAATGGAATGATGGAAATGCCGAGATGATTAATATTATTCAGTAACAGAGCTGAATCAAGAGACCATACAAAGAAACCACAAGGAGTCTTACGTTGTTGTCATTACAATCAAGTACATCAAAAATATAGTAAATAAAATTACATAGAAGTTACTTACGAAAATTTTGTGAATTGGTCCTTGCCCTAAGAAAACATCACTATGGACACTGAAAATTTTATTTTGTAACCCGAAAAGTTATAGTTTTTCCATGTCCTCTATACAACTGACATTTTTGTTGGTTGATGTTCCAATCGAAATTAGAACGCCAACGAAAATGACACCGTAGAATTTATTTTTAATTGGCCACCATTTGGCTGAATGTACTCGTAGTTGAAATAAATAAAGAGTTTACATAAACTTTTACAGGTTAATAGCGAAACTTTTAATAGATTCTGTTCAAAGTTAGTTTTTAGTTTCGTTTAGTTTAGTTTAGTTTTATATTAGATTTTTATTAGTTTATTTTGAATATATTGTTATACCACCTTACCTTTTTGTTATTACGCTGTTTATCCACTATAGAACCTTTTTGTACAACTGAAATCTATGTTTAAAATGTAGTGATTTTTACAAAATTACGTGTATTTTTTAATCAAATGGAAAAGTAAACAAGTACGCAAACCAGGTGGTGTTAAATGGTTACCACAGCCCATGTACTTACCGTAAATTACTTACCTTGTATGGGTACATTACCTTAGAGCATCAAGGTATGACAGGATGACACCCGCAGTGTGTCAGTAATTTTGATGCTCTAAGTACATTACACACAATCTTAAGCAAGGTGAATCTTGCCCAAGCAGCCTAAAGGCCACATGCTGTTGCGCTGTTCTGCTGGAAGCAGCTGGCTTCATATAAGTCTGTCTGGCTTGTAATTGCATGTGTACCTATAGTCAACATTAGATGTCCCTGTGCGAGTTCAATGTATAATTTTGTTGTGTGACTGTGTGTTTAATGTCCAATTTTTCAAATGTTTAGATTTGAAGCCAGATACCTACGAGACAAACATCTTCACGGATCTGGGCCAGCAACTCATGAGCGTCAGCAACGGTTGCCCAATGAGATTTGCGTGCTGGATTAGCCAGGGATCAAACGACGGAGAATCTAGAAGAACTATGGAGCAGATCCTTCGGTAAAATACTGATACGAGTATTCTTTCTATAACTTCTTGCTTTTAGAATAAATAACAGTACCTGGACGACCGAGCTTTGCTTGGATAAAAACAACTTACTTTCATGGTTTAATTTAAAAAAAAAACACTCATTTGCTTAACAATGCCATCTGAAATAGCTCCCAATAAAAAATATTTTTGCAAAAAAATAAAAAATAAACGCAATATGGTTTTAATTAACGCAATATGGTTTGAACCCGGGTCTTTAGTTCCGGAGTCAGCTCACGTAACCATTCAGCTAAGGAAACATTAATTCAATGAACGAAATTTTTAAAGAGCTCTTTCAAATCGACATTGTCATTTCTTTGACGACCTGCGTGACGCAATGGTTACTATACCGGACTGCCACTCGAGGGGTCCCGAGTTCGATTCCCGGCGAAATAGAAATTTGAATGATGAGTTTAAATTTCTGTTCTCGGTCTGGGTGTTTGTGTTCCTGTCTTTGTATGTGTCCATGGTACCCACGACATAGGGTATTAATTACTTTACTGTGGGGCTATGAGTGTGCAACGTTTGAACGTCGGATTGACGGATGGCGTTTGACGGTGTTCTACGCCACAATATTATCAATATTCTCCAATAGATGTCATGAAGTCGTATTTTTCAGTTTTTATTTAATTTTTATCGCTGAATTTAATTTTTAATAATTTAAAATTTCTAAAAATAAAATCTAGCTGGATCGATTCGATCACCGCCGAACTATTCAGCTAACTCTAAACTGATTTAAGCTATGAGGTCTGCAACCGAATGGTTACCATGTTTGACTGATCTAGAGTTCCGGGCTTCCGGCAAGACGGAAAGAACAATGGCTGGTTCTGCCCTCTCTTTTTAACGGCGTCCATAAATGACCTATATCTGAATATAATCTACATATTTTTGTATGTTTGTTTACTATAATCATATTGTTACGCGCTATGGGTAATGAAAATGCCGTTTGACACGTAGAAGACGTTTATTGTCAGCTTCCACAAAAATCCACTTAACAGAGTCCGAATCACAATGCACAATCACTATAGTCCAATATCTTCGCTTGAGTCGTCGAAATAATTCTTCCTTGTCGCTTGGTAGAGATCGCTTCGGTTTAACTTCTGGAAATAAACTGCGCCAGTCGCGGCTCGGTGCGTGTCTTATATACTGCCACCCATGGTTCTCTAGAAATTTCCCGAACCACCAAATACAATAGGTCCGTCCCGAACCTTCCTTTATGTTATTACACACCTATGTACAGCTTATGTAGTCATTAACAAATTTAACAATAGCCGCGGCCCGCGATGTTAACAATCTATACATGTACGCTATATATAGGTACGTACTCACCGCGGATCCCGAATTTGTTTACTCGTAGAAATCGATGTTTTTCTTGTGACTGATTTTTCGAGAACTTTCTTCACTGTTCGATAGTAGACCTAATACCTGTTTATGCGTTTTTGGGGTTTTGCTGTACGACGTTTTGTTTTCGAGATATAGGTGCTCAAAGTCGTAACAATATTATATGACGAAGAATCCATAAAAAATGTAGTTTAAAACCTCACTAAAGCGTTACTTAAGTATTAATTCTTTTAATATTTACAGAAACAAGCTAGTGTCATCTGTGGTAAACACGACTTCCATCGAAGAGGCCATGAGGAATGGTAGAAAAGGCCACGACTGTACAGTCTACGAGCCCTGTCCAATACATGAGGATTTCTTGCCGGTGCTGATGAAGAACTTTGCTGTTTTAACCAACTCCAGAAATGTTACGTAACATATGATAAAATTGATATTGTGTAATAAGAGTGCATTTAGAATAGTGTAAAAGTAAAATAAGGGTCTAAATTAAATTGAAACAGTAACAAATATATTTTGTTTTATTTACCAAAACATAAGGGGCGACCTTAGAGCATCAAGGTATGACACCCGTAATGTGTAGAATGTGTATAGCGCATGTATATTTTAGGTGAAATATAATAGGTTTTTTATAAAAAATAAATACGCGCTTCCCGTTATAGGCGTACTTTATTTGAAAATTGTTAATATCAGAACCATAAAATAACGACGACACAAAATCGAAATGTCCATACTAAGACTATAACAGCATTTAAAGACCATTATAAATCAATGTATTCTTGTACAGAACACCACTGATATAATTTTGAGTAAGAGTCAGTAAGGTGGAGTAAGCTCCAGGCCTCCCCAATATTGGGGAGAGATCCGTGCCCAGCAGTGGGACGCAAAAACGGTTGCAGCCACCTACGTTATGAAGTACATACTGCCAAAATTCCATGTTTCTAGATTCAGTAGTTGAGGCTCTACATTAATAAAATGTTTTTGTTCCCAGTTAGTTTAAATTACTTAAAGTCAAGAGTTTAATAAAACAACAAATGTGATAAATAAATTATTTATTGATTTCTGTTGAACATCGCAATGATGGGTTTCAAGCCAAGCTTGACCGCACAGTCCAGTGGCGTATATCCCATGAGATCCGGCTCCTCACTATTTACCCCATTTTGTAATAAATAGCTCACCATTTCGGGAAAATTGCAAAGCACCGCCTAGAATTAAAGAAGATGGTTTAGCGTTTTGCTTTTGCGCATCACATTAAAGTTACAGTCCTAGTCTAAGGGCTTGTCCAGAAGGGTGAATTCGTCGCGATTCTCTCATGCGAATCACGCGTGATCGTTCCGTCCAGAAAGAGCATATACCAACACGCGAGCATTTGGTTGGGGTCGAATAAAATTTCCGTATCAAAATAGTGGTGCTGGATACATAGAGTTCGCGCGTTAGCTGGACGTAACAAGGCGTTTCTAGTATCTCGACTCTCGCGCAAATCACGCGAATGCGAGTGCGAATCACGCGCGAGTCGCGAAACAAAAAGTATTTTACATCTACATAAATACTCTTGATAACATAATGCTTAATTTCGATACAGATTAATATTACGATACATATTTAACGTAGTTTTTTTTTCTTCAGACGATTTAATAATTATTTTGAACACAAAATCGGTTATTGTGATTAAACCATGATAGCTAGATACATGTTCCCGCGGACTTTTCTGTAGGTCTTAATGGGATCTACAAACCCGTAGTACATCATTTTGTTCTATTGTCAATAGTTTTGCAGCGCACGCAAAAATAGGTTTTCGATTTTACACCTTGTGTTACAAAATAGCAATTTTATTACGGACCACTAATTTTGAAAAAAAAAACATAGCCTTTATATAGCCTTCCTCGATAAATGGACTACCCAACACTGAAGAATCATTCAAATCGGACCAGTAGTTCCAGAGATTAGCGCGTTCAAACAAACAAACAATCAAACAAACTCTTCAGCTTTATAATATTAGTATAGATTATGTAAAAGGCGATGGCATTACTGAAAAAAAATCTTACTTTATGCAAAGCATTTTGCCTCAATTCGTCAGTCAGGTTCAAATCTGCCCCTGCTGCCCTCAAAGACTCCAGTTTGCTGATGCTGCCTCTTCTAGCAGCCAAGGATATGAGCTCTCCTAAGTGTTTAGTATCGGCCGTTGTAAGGTGGGCCCCACACTGTGTGAGCAGCTGTATGATGGAGAGGTCTTCGCGGTTGATCGCAGTTAGGAGAGGGGATTCTCCAGACCTGTGGATTCGTAGAAAATTATTGTACAATCTGTTTTTAATTTTTATTTCCCACAGCTGGGGATAGGTCCTTTGATATGATGAGGGAGGCCAAGTTTAGCAGGCTGGCAAAGTGTGGATATGACATTCCTTTGGAAGAAATTGTGAAACTGTCAAGCCTGGAAGCCATGGAAAACATCATACTAGTGATCCGGCTCCACTCGGGCGATTTGAGTTAATATAATATACTAATCTCACGGAAACAGTACATTGTTCCAGCGTAGAGTAAGCTCCAGGTCTCTCCAATAATGGGGAGAGACCCGTGCCCAGCAGTGGGGCGCAAAAAGGGTTGCAGCCAAGTAGCCTATGTATGTGCTATTCGGGACTATAATAATATGTGTACCAAATTCGTTCCCATCTATTTTAACAGTTCTAGCTTGATTGAGCAACAAACAAACATGGAAACTTTGGCATTTATAGATTAATATAGATTTCCATCACCGTGGATTATGACGTGGACCAGTAATAAATACATACATAACTTATTTCTTAGAGAGTCTGACACTTGCCTGGTTTTAAGATGGACATTTGCTCCATTTTTCAAAAGATATTCAATAATGGAGACATTTCCTTTAATGACAGCTTCGTGAAGAGGAGTTCTACCTTCGGAGTTCTGACTATTCACATCTGCACCCATGTCTATAAAAAATAAACAAAAAGTTTTTTTTTTCAATTAGATTCAACAAAAGATTTAGCATTTCACACGCCTCCGAAAATAAAATATCCTGCTCCAAAAACATTTAGAGTATCAGGTGCCAAGAATCAAAAGCGTTTAATGGTGAAAAGTTATCAGGAAAACATTCAAAAGGTACCAGGCACCTTGGAAGAGGCTACCGGGTTATGTGGGATTTGGCGCACTGAAACCCCCTCGGTGACCTGCCTCAGAACTTGGGGAGGACTCCGCATGGAACGTGGAACCCACCGGGGTCCTGCACGCACGACGCCCAAAATGGGTCCATCTTCGGGAGAGCAGATGTGCTCTCCTGCACCTTCCGCACCGCCGTCCCTCCCGGGGCTGCTGGCTGGACGGGTCGAGCTCCCACTCTCCCCGCCCGCAACCACGAAAGCCCCCTTTTAGTCGCCTCTTACGTTCAGGCAGGGGATACCGTAGCTCTATTCTTAATTCCAAAGCTACAGGGACTACTTAAATATATTACCTAGCATCTTCTTAACGGCCTTTTCGTCGCCATGCTCGATCGCGTACAGAAGTAGTGCGCTGTACACCTTTTCGGTCACTTCTATCAGTTTCTTCGGGGACTGGATGTTGAGGCTGGTTGCTAGGGTGTCGATTAGGAGGTCCTCCTAAAATATAGATTTAACGTTACTTCGGATGTCATTGTATGTGACCTCCATGTTTTGGGGTAAAAACTAATGAAAAAGTATAAACAAGGAAAACAAAATTAAAAATTGCTGCAATCCTTTTTGCGTCCCACTGCTGGGCACGGGTCTCTCCCCATTATTGAGGAAGCCTGGAGCTTACTCCACCACGCTGCTCCAATGCGGGTTGGTGGAGATGCGGGCTAGTGGCCAACCCGCTGTCGGAGGCTTCCGACAAGGCTTAAAAACTGTTATCTATCGACAACAACCGGGAACGACGGCTTAACGTGCCCTCCGAAGCACGGAAACGCGCATGAAATTTTTTGCCACTAGCGGTCACCCATCTCACACCCGACCGCGCCATTTGGCTTAGTTGCATAGATCGATTGCGTGCTACGCTAACCGCCGGGCCATGCGCGTTTCAATTATAAATATTGCCTTGTTATCAATGTCAATGATATTATTATAAAGCAAATAGTGTGGACACGTTGTAATAGCTCAAAAATGTGTTGAAATGTAGCCAGACAGCCAATCGCATGTTAAACTCATGCGTTCATGATATTAGAACATATCTATTTATGTTTTATTTCTATAAAGTCTTCCTTCTTCTATTCAATGTTTTAAATATTTACCTCAACTGGTACTGATGACATTTTGGTCATTTCTCCTCTTATGTTGGTGGACATTAGCTGAAAACAATAAGATTTACTATAAATTTGATACCTACTTAAATTTTTAAAAATAAAAAATAACCTTATATAACATAATGCTTTTAGTTATTTACTTCTGATCTGACATCTACACACAACCTCAAGCTAACTATTGCCTGAGGTCACAGCTGAAGTCGTATGCAATTGATCTACTAGTTCGAAGCCTGTAGACCGCCTTGAATGAACTAATGGTAATCGACCATTAGTTCATTACCCTTCTTTAAAAATAAGGGATTGTACCTGGACGACCGAGTGTTGCTCGGATAAAATTAAACAATTGATTTTCCTTCTTGGTTTAATTTTAAGCAACTTAACAACGCCATCTGAAATAACTCCCAATTCAATTTATTTTTATTTATTTATTTCATTCAAGCATCTGTGGCTCATTAAAAAAAAATATTGTCACAAAAAAAAGCGATATGCTCGTTTGGGGTTTGAACCCGGGACTTTAGATCGGCAGTCAGCCTGAGTAACCATTCCACCAAAGAAGCTCTAATTTTGTCTACGAAATTTTTATGGAGCTCTTTCAAATCGACATTGTCATTTTTTTGAACGTCGCGCGTCGCCGTCGGATTGGCAGATGGTGTAAATGGTGTTTGACGGAACGCCGTCTTAATAATATTGTAGCGTAGAACGCTACGCTACAATATTATTAATACTTTCTAATAAATGTCAGGAAGAGTCGCATTTTTTGTTTATATTTAAGTTTATCGCTCAGAATATACTTTTTTTATAATTTAAAATTTCTAAAAATAAAACCTAGCTGGATCGATTTATTACCCCAAAACCAGGGTAATAAATTTAATCAAAATGTTGTAGTTTCCGAGATTCAAAAATATATTTAGGTATATACAAGAATTGCTCGTTTAAAGCACTATTAGAGACTATTAGAGTTAAACCGCTAAAAAGAATTATTTGTACAAATTAATTAAGTTTTTAACAAAAAAATATAACCGACTTCAAACGGTAAAAAATAAAATTGTTCAGTACCTACTTCTTCTTGCTTAAGGTAATGACTCTTAAAACTTTTTTGGAGTCGGTGCCCATTCAAAACGGAAGGTACCTACGATATTTTACTAAGGGCCCGACTCCAAAACTGGGATCCCATCATGACATCCTTGACTTGGTGACAGTGGGACCACCACGGGAGTATAAGCATACGAACGAAAAAAGAATTTTGAAAATCGGTCCACAAAAGGTGGAGTAGTCGGTGAACATGTATAAAAAAAATATATACAGCCGAATACAGTACCTACTCCTTTTGGAAGTCGGTAAAAAATAACGCAAAATTATAAATATGATGCACTACCTCAACTTTTTGTTGATACGTAAGTTCAGTCTTGGACAGCACGTACGATAGCTTTGTGAGAGCGGCCTCTGGTGTCAAGTCGTAGCCCGATATCACTCCGCATTCTGCTAAGAACTGGGGAAGAACAGACCACCGTTATTAAGAAGATAATAGAAGCTGCGTTACTGGAGAAGAACATCCGTCACACTCCTTTCACTCTTTTTTTAATGAACCTAAAAAACAAGTAGATGGACTGTGACCTGTTACCATAGTCGGCTATAGACATGGGCTAATCAAAGGAATATCTGTTGTGATGTTTAAGGAGACCTATATTACAGCTATCTTGACGAATCTCATTGCATATGGCAATCAAAACATTATGCCTGCGCCGCTGGAATTTCAACCTTCGTCGGATGGTTGTACCTAATTGTAAAATAGTAAACGTAGGCTCTCCAATCTCCAAAGTAAAGTCGGTAGGACACGCAGAGAGCCTATGCCTCTTCGGGGTTGAGCAGTTCTAGACTCTTTAGTCAATCTTGGGTCTTCGGGTTGATTCGAATACGGTCAGCGAAGCATGCAAGGCCTAACCTCGGCCACACTGCTTCACTATGTTTAGAACACTTTTTCTTTTTACTTTTAAGCTTTATGTTCAAAGTACGAGGTCTTTAAGTAACACCAATACCGGATTTGAATAGAAATCGTCGAATACAGGGTTTATAAATGGATCTTGTCATAAAACAAAGTGTAATAATTCTCCCTATCTTCCTGTCCGATCTCGCGGCGATTTCGCCTCGTGTGCTCAGTGCACTGAGTGATATTGACAACTATGACCCCTCGGTTAATGCTGGCGGCGATCTCGGCCAATACATCCAGCCTGTTCGACGGGACATTGCGAAACCCGTTCAACTACCACGTACAACCAGTGAGTGTACACTGCAACTTGGATACTTGATTCCTCCAGCACTATTCAATCGTCAGAAATTATCAGCATATCAACATCTAACTCGTTGAATTAATCAGGTTTGGATGAAACATTTGGCATTGTCGTTCTAACCGCGGATCGCTATAGAGAAAAAAAAATTCTTTCTTTTCGTATCTTTTTTTCAACTTTTTTATGTCACAAGTGAGAGGGATTTAGGCCATAGGCCACCACGCTGGCCAAGTGCGGATTGGTGGACTCTTCTTTTCGTATATCGTATATTAACTGTGATCAAGTCACATTCAAATCAGAGTAGTCTTTTAAAAATCACAGAGCTCAATATTTAATATTAATTTCAAAACCATCCTGGAAATCCTGAATCCTGGAATGCGTTATCCCGAGAAGCTGCTACAAATTTTCCTCTGCTGGTCTTTTTTTCAGAAGGAATGGCGACAGCAACATAGTCACCTAATTATCCCATCATACTTCCGTTCCAATTCTTGAGTTACAAAGGCCTATAGTTATAACTATCCACTCACCTGTCCGGTCTCGTACATGGGCTCGGCGACTTCGCCCCGTGTGCACTGAGTGATATTGACAACTATGACTCCTCGTTTGATGCTGGCGGCGATCTCGGCCAACACATCGGGCCTGTTCGATGGGATATTGCCGGCGCCATAGCTCTCTAGAACCACTCCTAAAAAGATAACCGGTGAAAATAAACTAAATATCATATGAGGTGATGGAAAACGAACGTGTTATCTTACAATAAAGATAGTTAAACGATAGAAATTAATATTGATTATCGAACAGACTTTATACCGGATTCCATATTTTGATATCCAAATCGTTAAAAAATATTTTTTATATCTATTCCAATACCGATTCGATCGATCTAATGATATACATATTATTATGTATGTATGTGTTTTCTCGTCGAGTTTAAATAAAAATAAATAGACATATCGATTATCAAATTGATATTACATCGATTTACTTATCGACAATATCGATTTCCACGTATTTTTTTTAATTTGAATAGGTAATATATTACAATATTACCTTCTATAGGTGGTTGACAAAAAGCCTTGATAACCGCGGAGCTGACACTCGGAAAGATCCGCAGCAGGCCGACGTTCTTCGACATTTTCGCGTGGAGATGGCACTTCTGTATCACAGTGGGCTTGAAGATCGCCTTCTTGTTTACGGCGAAGTCAATGCCAACTTCGACGAGAGGCACGCAGTTTGGAGAGTCGAAAGCGTACAAACTGTTCACTGAGATCTTACTGGTTCTGGAAAAATGGCGTACAGATCGATTATAGAGAACTGGCACCTTGCATGAAGTATTGCTTACGATCTGAATGGGCACAGGAGATGTGTGCATTTCGTACGTAACTATTTCATCTGATGAAAATGGTATTTCCTATGTATTTAGGTAGTACCACCATCGATCATATATGCCAGTATCGATGAGTACCACGTACCATGACTGGTACCAGTACCTCGACCATCATTTAACCATCTGACAAAGTTGAAAAAGTGGCAAGCTGACCCTAAAAACTGAAAAATACTGACAAACTATCATTAAATAAAGTCAAGCTATATTCATCAATTTATCAAGTCTGGAAATCTCCTGATTGTATAAAACTACTAGTGATCCTCGCTCGGGTGATTTCAGTTGATATCCCTACTAATATTATAAGTTCGAAAGTAACTCTGTCTGTCTGTCTGCTACGCTTCCCGCTTAAACTACTGAACCAATTTTAATTAAATTTGTAACACAGATACGGTGGACCTTCGAAAAGGACATAGGATGGTTTTTATCCTACGGGAACCTGTAAAATGGGTCCACGCGGGTGAAGCCGCTGGCGGAAGGCTAGTAATTATATATATTGATTATTATTGATCTATCCCACTAGAGAGATCCTTGACTTTTTCGGGATAAAACAGTAGGCTATGAGCAACAAACATCCGTCCAAACAGTCGCATTTATAAAACTAGTATGATATAAACATTTTTTTTAAATAAGATGTAATTCCATGCAGGTTTACCTGTTACCCCTGAAGAGTTTACTGCCGAAAAAGACTGACACTTCCGGAATATTAAGGCCTCCCGCTATTAGTAAAGATGATACAAAGTTATCTGTGCCATCGCTTCTCGGCTCAAAAATTGGAATCTAGAATTATATGAAAAAAATTAAATATTTTATGAAGTTAGCTTAGACTTGAGAATAGGTTAATGAAGAGACTTTACTTAAGAAATTGCTACTACTTATACAGCAGAAGAAGAATGGAGTACTTCTATAAATCGTATTAATACAAAAAAACTTCATTACGAATTAGGATTCGTGACTGATGCGTCAGAGTGTAAATATTTTTTTCTGTTGTATATAATTCTGCAATTAATAACTTTTGACTCTTGAGGTGTCAGAAGCAGAACTGTAAATGTAGGTGACAGGCTAACATAAAAATACATTGTTCACTTTCCGATCTCGGGACCGTTTATAACAATTTTAAAGGAAGAAAACTAATTCATTCCTGAAGTATTGAGAACCGACAAATTGATATTCAATTCACTTTGGCCTTGAATTGTAATGGAAACTTGCGACAGCACCTTCTTTATAATAATCGTCAATTCATCATTCATTCAGTGTTATTGATATGACCCTCGTTTAGATCTGGTCATTGGTGTTTTAAATAGCTACCAGATCTTCCAATATGTTCTTTTAGGATTTTTTAAAAAAAATGTTAAGACTTGGTGATTCACCTGAGATCCAGTCAAAATGATTGCCTTGCCAATATTTTCAAACATGAAGGAAAGGGCGGAAGCGGTATAACATAGAGTGTCGGTCCCGTGAAGTACTACGAATCCATCGTATTCCCCATAGTGTTTCTGAAAACATAAGATGTCTTAAATGGCGTAGGTCAGCAGCCTATGGTCATCAACAATGAACCTTCAACGTGATTGAGCCTTCTTAATGGTAGAACTTTCAAAGTTCGACGGAAAATATATCGCTGCTGCACCCATTTTTCACCCAGATTTTAAAATATGCTGTAGCCCGTCAGACTTACAAGATGTGACCATCACCTACGAATTAGCAGCGCAACTGCCTACCACCTTAGCCAAAACTCAAGCTTGCTTTGGTCTGTGGCGCGTCCAGGATGTCCAGGGGTTCCAGCGACCATTATAAAAGCCTTGAGATGTATTTCAGAGCTAATGTAGATGTGAGTTCGCCAAAGTAAGTAGGTATAGTTAAAAAATATGCCTCGTAAAGTTATAATGAATAGATTAATAAATAATGAAAAGGCTCAGGAAAATATGAATTTGGCCGCAAACAATTTATATGAAACTAGTGGACCCCGCAGACGTTGTCCTGCCTTAAAAGTATTGATAGAGGATTGGTTTCTTTATCATCTCAAATAGTTTTTATGTAACTGTCAAATGAAAAATATAAAACAAAATATAAAAATATATAAGTGATAGATGAAGTAAGTATTGTTATTCAGACTGACATATTACCTAACTTCTGGACGATCGATGGCGCGAAGAACCAATGTTTGACAGCTACTAACAGTTTATACCTATAGGAAAATAAAAAAAGTTGTTCCACTCTTAATTTCGCAAATTTTCTATATTTTCTCACCGTTTAAACCTTCCCTGGACTTCTACTAATATTTCAAGATTAGCCACATCGGTTCAGCCGTTTTTGAGTTTTAGCGAGATTAATGAACAGCAACTAATTTTTATATATAGAAGATTTTGTCCTTACCATAATATCTTCAGCAATTCGAATCCACTCCTTTTCAGACATATTTGAGGAATCCAAGAGAGTTTCATATTCCAATATCTTATAAAATATTCTTAGATCGAAGTCTTTCGCTTCTACGAAGTAAAGAAAATATTAGAAGATTATTAAGGTAACGTTTATTAAATTTAATAAACTTCGAAGTTGATATCGAAGAGGTTTTCTGAGGTACTTTTGGATGATTTAAATGTGTCTTCAAATTTTGGACAGATTGTCTATTAAGTACTGCGTAGCTCCTCCCATTCGAATGAAAGAATCTTAATTAGTGGATAGCAGAAAACAATAATTAATTAATTATGCTGTATGTATGTTATTCAAGAGCTGTTCTGTACTATGTTCTCTTGTATTCTTGTTCTTTTATTATGTTTATATTTTTTTTCCTTCCTAGTTAGTAACAAAATTGTTTAAGCTTTTAAAAAAAATTATGTTATAAACTGTATGTTCGCGCCAATTAAGTCATTTCACCTCCCTCCCCTTCACCCTCCCTCTCTTTCCCGCAAGCGCACTATTACATAATATGGATCAGGAAGATCTATCAAGCCAGTCTGCCTTCGTCCCGCCGCCGACGCGCACGCCGCCGACGCGTATGCAAGTCCTCTAGTGACAACCGCACCGCAAGCCACCTAACACGTGGTCATCAGACTCGCCGCATCGCCACCATCACCGCTGTTAATAGTTTAGTGATTAATAGGTACCTATAATAGTGAGTGCGAAGGACAACACCAGTTCCCGGGCAAGAGAAGATTGAAGAAGACTTCAGCAGCACACGAGCATACCATCTGCATCAGCCCCTGGGATACACCAAGTAAGTGCGTTTGTTCCCTTTATCAATCCTTCTCGTTTTCCACCTTTAATTCAAACCGCAACTTACAGTCCACAATTCCTACACCCGCAGTGGGGGACCACCCTCCTTCCCACCCTTTATTCTACCCAACATTTCTGATCCGTCGATTCCGGATTCCCTCCAATTTTTTGGTCCAGTCGAGCCGGATTTCGAATCAATAGTTTAGTAACTTCACCCGGGTTAATTATTTAATCTCATAAATACGCATACATATGTATTTCATGTAATATATTATAAGTGCCTATTCATATTTATTTTTGCAAATAAGTATTATATCTACGATTATTTTATATCCCGCATATTAATAACGCACCACTCACGTAGGTATATTATTCTTTTTGCAAAACACACCGCACCATCCGCTATTTATTTTTGCAAATAAGTATTATATCTACGATTATTTTATATCCCGCATATTAATAACGCACCGCTCACGTAGGTATATTATTATTTTTGCAACGCACCGCACCATTCGCACCATTATTTACCTATATTTGTAATCGAAATTACACCTCATAGGTACGCATTCTATTTTTCATTAATTGAAGTCCGCCATATTTGTGTTTGCCGGAGCCGACGCGACCGGCGATCGTTGTTTCGCTAGTAACTACCTACGTAGTCATTCATTCATTACGCCATACATAATTTTTATAATTTCAACTGTTTTAACTGATTTATCTTGTTCACGACAAAATGTCTACTAAAGGTAAAATTGTATCTGAAACGATTTCAAATGACGAAATTAGTTTGAAAATATTAATTGCAAAACGTGATTCTATTTACGAACGTTTACAACAAATTTATGATTTATCTATAAGTGCATCAAGTTCGTCAGACGAACAGGACACATTTCTTGACACGGCATCTGACCTTGAATACTTGCGTACCGAGTTCAAGGACACGTTAGAATCTTATAATGTTACAAATTTAAAATTAAATCCAAACGCGCAAGTAGATTTCGGATCGTGGAAATCTTTTCATGATCTATATAGTCGTATTAAAAGTCAAGTGTCAAAATTAAACGCTTCATCTTCAAGTAAATTACAGAATAGTTTGCCACCAAAAATTATACCGTCGCTTCCGCCCATAGAATTACTTTCTTTTAATGGTGACATACGACACTGGTCTATGTTCTACCAACAATTTAAAACATTAGTTCATGATAATCAGCAATTAACAGATGCTGAACGCGTTTATTATCTTGTTAGTAAACTTAGTGATAAGGCATTATCAATCTGCTCAGGCTTAATGCCTACAGCTGAAAACTATTCTGTGATATGGAACGCGCTCATACGTAGATATAACGACGAGCGTGCGCTCGCGACTACCTACGTCAGTCAGCTGTTAGAACTGAAGAACGTTAACACTAACACATCCGCTGGTTATCAAATATTTATGGATAAATTTGATGCTTCTATTAACGCTCTTAAGCAACTTAATATTGATGACATATCTGATTTTCTATTTCTAAATATCGCGCTTAGAAAATTAGATAACGATACCGTAAAGTCGTTCGAAATGTCATGTCGCAACGTAAACATACCGAAATATTCCGCTTTGGTTCAGTTTTTACATGACCAGAATAGGGCTTTGTGCCATACAATAAATACTTCGCATAATATGTCTAACAATAATAAAATTAAAGGTAATTTGGTTCCCGCTCCCGCCAAGAATATAAGTAAAACTTTTATTAATACAGATTCGTCTCGGTCATGTATTTTCTGTAAATCGGGTGATCACGAACACCTATTTGTCTGTCCGCATTTTTTAAAAATAAATGCACAGGACAGGTACAATTTTGTAAAACAAAATAAATGTTGCACTAATTGTTTAAGTAATAAACACGCCACTCCTTTTTGTAAGTCACAGCGTAGATGTAGGTATTGCTCCCGCTCGCACCATACGCTACTTCATTTTGTTAGTAGTAGGAATAAGGTCGATCAGCCTTCGGTAGAACAAGGTCCAGGAGAAAAAAATGCATCCACGTCATGTAACGTTTCGCGCGATTGTGGTAATGCGCCGCACCGCACTACATTATTGGGAACTGCGAAGATTAAAGTTTGTACTAAATACGGACACCAATATTTGTTGCGTTGTTTAGTGGACCCTGGCTCGCAATGTGATTACATCACGAAACAGTGTTGCAAACGTTTATACCTACCGATCTCAAATAAAACACCAGTTAAAGAGGCGCAAGGAATCGGTGGAATATCGCAGAAGATTTTAGGTGTTACTTCTTTGCAGTTTAGCTCCCGCTTTGATGAAAATAAACTTTATCATATTGAACCGCTAGTTGTTCCCGCTATAACTGGACAATTACCCGAGTCGTTAATAGACGGTTCGAAAATTAATTATATAAATAATTTACGTTTAGCTGACGATCAATTCCATACACCAGGTGACGTTGACGTTTTATTAGGGGTTAACACTTATTTACAAATTTTGTTAACTGATAAAATAATTAATTCGCAATCGCCGAGTGCCATAGAAACGTCATTAGGATACATAATAATGGGAGACGCAGATATCGACTTTCCTACTTGCATGCCGCGTTCTTTAGTTTCTTATCCTACTCGTATTAATAAAAGTCAAACGTCGCTAAAGTTAGAGGAGCTGCCGCAAAAAACTTATTTGAGTCCTGATGAACAGAAATGTGAGAATATTTATAATTCCACTACTCGTCGCAATTTGAACGGACGATGTGTTGTCGCTCTGCCCTTCAAGGACACGCCTGATAAATTAGGTGATTCTTTTATAACCGCTAAAAAACGCTTCTCGCTCCTATGACGCTTACAACACCCGCTACAATGACGTAATTCAAGAATACATCAACAAGGGTTTTTTATCATTGGTTGCTTCAAATAATTTTACGGAACCTTGCTTTTATCTCCCGCACCACCCTGTCATACGTAATGATAAAAGTACAACTAAATTGCGAATAGTACTCGACGCAAGCGCTAAGTCAGATAATGACATTTCATTAAATGATATTTTACATAGTGGGCAAAATTTACAGTCTGATATTTTTAATATTTTAATAAACGTACGAGTTTATCGCATCGCCTTTTTTGCCGACGTTAGACAAATGTATTTAAGCATTGAAATACAAAAATCGCACCGCGCGTTTCAACGCATTCTTTATCGCTTTTCTAATGAGGAAGACATACAAACATACGAATTTAATCGTGTGACTTTTGGTTTACGCTCTTCTCCTTTTCTTGCGCTACGCACACTACGTCAGTTGGCTTCCGAGGAGAAGGAGTCCTATCCTCTGGCTGCTTCGGTGGTCGAACGAGATATTTATATGGACGATATCGCGTCCTGCGCGCCCTGCGTCAACAGCGCCGTTGACGTAGCCACTGAACTAATTCAAATGTTTCAGCGTAGAGGATTTGAATTGGTTAAGTGGACTAGTAACAGTTCAGAGCTTTTACAGCACATCACCGCAACTGATTGTTTTTCTTTTCTAGTTTCGCCGCCGCCGCTCGCTTGTACCAAGCGTTCTATTTTATCCGCAACCGCTCGCTTGTATGATGTTCTGGGGCTCGTGGGTCCAGTAATTCTTTTCTCTAAGCTTCTCATTCTCAAACTTGACTGGGACCAGGCTCCGCCCGCTCACGTTGTCACTGCATGGCAACAATATATTTCAGAGTTACCTTTGATATCGAAATTAAAGTTTCCTCGCCATATGGGTATAAATAAAAATTCGCAAGTCTCGCTAGTCACGTTCGCCGACGCCAGTGAAAAGGCGTATGGCTGCGTGATTTATTCGCACATCGTTAATGATGATGACTCACTAGTGATAACGCTACTAATTTTATTGCTTCGCGTTCATACTTGAAGGAACTTCATTCCTTTTTACGTTCAGACGAATATTATAAAGTATTTAATCAGATCCTTTCTGATAACCGCATCACATGGAAACTTAACCCTCCAAACGCTCCACATTTTGGTGGGCTTTGGGAGTCAAATATAAAGATAGTAAAGTATCATTTATTTCGCGTCATAGGTAAGCAAATCCTCACGTACGAGGAATTGCTTACTGTCCTCACTCAGGTCGAACGCATATTAAATTCACGACCGCTTTACGTGTTAAGTAGCGATCCGGCGGAACCTACTGCACTTACGCCCGCGCATTTCCTCGCTGTTAATCCACTTGGATGCTTACCCGCCGCGGATCTTAGTAAAGAACGCATTAATCTTTTATCACGTTTTTCATTGCTTGATTCGATAGTTCAGTCATTCTGGAAGCGCTTCAGATCAGAATACTTACATACACTACAAGCAAGAGAAAAGTGGAATAAACATTCTATTAATTCCATTTCTGTAGGAACCGTTGTTCTTATCGATATGGATAACGCTCCGCCTCTTCAGTGGCCGCTAGGCGTCGTCACTGAACTGTTTCCTGGTAGGGATGGTGTGGTGCGCGTTGCACAATTGAAGACTAAGAGCTCCACTTTGCAGCGGCCCATTGTTAGACTTTGCCCTCTACCAACGCAATAATATTTCTATATGCCTATGTAGTTTATATTTTATAAGTTATAGTTTAAGTATAAATTCTTATCCCGCTATTATAATATTTTTATTAATTTACTAATTATATTCATCGCATCGCCTCTGTTCACCGCATATATAGTTTTTTCTATATGATATTAACTCCGCTGTATATATTTATGTTTATTTTTTTAATTCGCTATTTGAGGAGACCTCAAGGCCGGGGGGATGTTCGCGCCAATGAGGATCAGTAAAGTTATAGCAAATTCAATCAAACTACAACACACTTTATTCTATATGACATAAGAATGATATATCTTTTTGAATTATCAAAATCGGTCCATAACTTACGAAGATATTAAGTAATAAAGTTGTGCCGTTCCTCTCACTAAAAAGTACACGTGTGACGTCACAATTACCGAACCGAGCGCAGTCGGCATACGATTCGACGAGACGGATGTTTGAGATTCGAGTGTAAAGTGAAGTTCGAATGTAATTTTGTAATAAAAGTATAAAACTTACCTTAATACTTGATATTAGTGCTAATATAGTAGAAGTTTTGTACAAGCTCAATCAGATAAACGTCCGAAATACCTATATAGGTACCTACCTACTCGTACATATTGTACTGATCTTTTAGAGAAATTCACGTATTTTTAGCGTTTTTGAAACTAGTTGAGACTTAAAATCACTCATCTCTTTTTAATTTTGATTACCTACCTACGGAAGGTTGTGGAAATAAAACTTTATAAAAGAAACGAAAGCATTTTTATTTTTACACTTTTAGGCTAGATCATAATAAAAATAAAGTATTACCTTATACATAACAAAAAATCCTGTAAATTAACTAAACCACAGGCTATCGTTACAATATTATCCAAAAAATATTCATACATACCTCACACCTATATTTTTTTATCGAGACGAGACCCGTGACGGTGACGACCGACCCGTGTGGCGTAATGGTTACCATACCGATTGGAGAGCCCGGGGTTCTATTCCCGGCGTGGCAGAAACTTGAATGTTGAGTTTATATTTTTGTTCTCGGTTTGGGTGTTTGTTTTTCTGTATCTTTGTATGTGTCCATGTGAAAACGACCTCTGCACCTGGCTACATACAACACCAGGACACTGAGGACCGACGAAAAGATACATGAGCTGGAAGCAGAGATAGATAAGTTACGCTGGAGTATCATAGGATTATCTGAAGTCCGAAGAGAGGGGGAGGACACGGTAATCCTTAAATCCGGTAACTTATTCTATCACCGGGAGGGCGAACATCTGTCCCAAGGTGGTGTCGGGTTTCTCGTCCACAGGTCCCTCGTCAACAATGTGACGAAAGTCGAATGTGTTTGCAAGGGCAAGGGTACCTTATACTCAGAATATCAAAACGGTATTCGCTGAAGGTCATACAGGTATATGCGCCGACGGCGACACACCCAGACGATGAGGTTGAGGCTATGTATGAGGACGTAAGTAGTCTAAGACTCATTTCACGGTGGTGGTCCCCCATGGATTTCAATGCAAGACTGGGCACGCGAGACGGCGACGAGCAGAAAGTAGGGCTCTTTGGATTTGGTCAACGAAACCACCGAGGCCACTTGCTTGCTAACTTCTTGGAGATGGATTTTTTTTTATTTGAATGGAGTAGCAGACGAGCATGCAGGCCACGTTGTGTTATGTGGTCGCTTCAGCTCATGGACATCTACATACAACCTCTAGCAAGCATAGGTAAGTCTTGTCTGAGGTCGTATGCAGTTACGCTGCTAACTGCACCTTTCCACCGAAACATAATAGTTCTACCACCGACAAATATATTTAGTGAGTATAATCTATGGGGAAGAAAGGTCATCGAATGGCGACCACGTCTCGGCAAAATGAGCAAAAGCCGCCTTCCAAGCAGTTGGACTGACTACCTGAAGAAGACAGGGGGAAGCCGCTGGATTCAGAGGGCGCAGGACCGGTCGGACGTAGTGACGAACATTAAGAAGCCTATGTACAGCAGTGGGCTAAAGTACATTAAAATAATCTTTACAACAGTGTCTTGTAGTCTGGGTAGAGGCATAAGAATAAATAATTATTGTTATTAGGGTAGAGGCTGTAGTTTTATCATCTCTTTTTACAACAGAAACAATTTTTTTACGAAGTTTTGGGTCTCTCGGCACGTTAACAAATATTTTTCTGGCATTTCAACGAGCGTATTTTTAAATTTGACACTATACAATACTAATACATAGTTGAAAATGTGAATTAGATACCAATCGGACACTTATTTGTTTTTAAAGTCAAAATTAACCACACATAACACTGCGCGCCTAACCGCTGCTAAAGGCTAACGGTAATTGTGACGTCACAGCTATCGCGGCGGCCCTCAATGTATTTTCGTTAGTAATTTGGTCATAACTTCGTCAATTTTTGTCGTAGAACAAAAAAATTTGCACTGTACGTTAAGGATTTTATAGCTCTACAAATCTGCATTCTCAACTAAAAACGTGACTGATCCTCATTAAGTCATTTCACCTCCCTCCCCTTCACCCTCCCTCTCTTTTCCGCAAGCGCACTATTACATAATATGGATCAGGAAGATCTATCAAGCCAGTCTGCCTTCGTCCCGCCGCCGACGCGCACGCCGCCGACGCGTATGCAAGTCCTCTAGTGACAACCGCACCGCAAGCCACCTAACACGTGGTCATCAGACTCGCCGCATCGCCACCATCACCGCTGTTAATAGTTTAGTGATTAATAGGTACCTATAATAGTGAGTGCGAAGGACAACACCAGTTCCCGGGCAAGAGAAGATTGAAGAAGACTTCAGCAGCACACGAGCATACCATCTGCTCCAGCCCCTGTGATAAGGTTAGTGCACTTGCTCCCTTTATCAATCCTTCTCGTTTTCCACCTTTAATTCAAACCGCAACATACAGTCCACAATTCCTACACCCGCAGTGGGGGACCACTCTCCTTTCCACCCTTTACCCAACAACATTTCTGATCCGTCGATCCTGATTCACTCCAACAATTCCGGTCCTTGTCGATCCGGATTCCTCCACTGTATAAAAACATTTCATGTAAAAAAATAGATCTAAATTTTGTTATTATGTTCAAAATTACGGGGAAGACACTGTCTGCTGCAACACAGTGTAAACTACAGTGGCAGACTGTGGGTACTTCAAACAGTGTATGTATAATTTATGATCAATAAATTATTATTATTACCCGGCAGAGCAAGGAAAGATGAATCGAACCCTGTTTCGCCAAGTTTATGCTTCCACGTGGCATTGTCGTGCAGTTGTGGGTATCCTCGGATGAGATTCTCGAACATTCCCCTTTGGGGAATCAATACTGGAATGAAAGAAATTGACTATTACAACGAGATGGGATATATATATTTATACTGATCCACACTATGATGCCCTTTCTCGTGGCTATCATGGACACACAAACACTCAGGACACTGCAATTTTTGCACTGCGCAACTGCGTGTCATTTCAATCATTAAATGGGGCCGCAAATAAGGATGATGGTGGTAATGAAAATTCAATTACCTACATGGATTTTCAGTTTAGTATCTCTTAAAATAACTCATAACAATTTGTTGCTTGAACAATATACGGGTTTGATAAATAATAAATAATAGTCATTATATTTAAATGTACCACAGCTGGTCCTTGCCAGTGACCCTTTACTCCTCAGAATTAAGAAGAACAAAGCGCAGTAATTAATTAATTTTATCTTAATGATTCTACCACGCACACAATGATCTTTATTAAAAACAATGTACCTACCTACTTTCGTCGCTCGTACAAATCAATAGGTAATTAATATCTTTGATCTTTATAAGGTACCAGGCGGTCGCAGCTTTAAATTTGGGGGGGGAGAGTCGCCAAGACATTTGGGGGCACTAAGAAAGGGGGAAGACGTGTCTCAAATTGGCTTGTTTCGCCTTCCATCTACGCATGACTGATGGATTTTGGGGGGGGTCATGTCATGTAAGGTACTTATGGATATGGATATTATCATATCTACTACTACTCATTTGTATGTATAAAATTTTCAAGAAAACTATATTTTCTATCAGGATATTGTGGATCACAACTCGATAAGTAGGTAGGTATTTATTTAATTTACAATATGAGTATTTTTGTTTGAAGTATAATGCTGCTAAATAAACATAGTCCGGAGAAAACAAAATTTAAACCAGGACATAGGTAGGTACGAATGGGTAGTAAAAACCATTAAAAAATACTGGAAATTGGGCACAATTGCAACCTATGGCAGTAGGGATTTTACGAATTAAAGGTGAAAAAAAAAAATTCATGTAAACATATTTTTTTTTTCAATGCAAACTTAGGGGTTAAATTTTTAAATTACCAAAAAGCCTAAAACTTATGTGTCCTAAACTTTTTTTCTAGGAAGTTGTATTCAAGATTGAAGTTAATTAAACGTAAGTTAAAAGGATTCTTTAAGTCTCTATACAAACTTTCAACGCTTATTATAGAGTTTTCAGACCCCCATCCTTTTGGGATTTAATGTACATTTCTGTAAATTAATATAGGTAATGTAATAACTGTTCAGCAATGTGACATGATGTAATTTCTTCAAACACGAACATGTTTATCCATAAAATCTCATTTGCCTATAAACTAACATCTTAAACAAACTGAGATCGTTTACAACAACATGTAGTAATAACTAATAACAACCCATTATTATTGATTTTTCTTATCAGTAGTAATAAACACGCCACACGATTAAGAGACAGTAAGATTGTTTTCTTTTGACGTAAGCTATTATGCTGACCTCTTGTGTATTGATAACATAACAATGCATGTGGGAAAATGTGAAGCGTTATCGATTCATAAATATATCTACCTATAAATAAGAGTTCTATTTTGGTTGCAGGCGTCCACAACCACATTATGAACTCGCGTTTAACAATAGAACTGGGGATTGCTTTTTTACTTTTGTTTTGTATTTTAACACACCCAGGCTGTACTAAAAGGCGAAAAAGATGCTTCACATTTGATTCATCATTCAAGCATCATTTATGTTTCACACTGGCAGAGGCGGACTTACCTAGGTTAGGTTACTTAGGTTTAATAGACTACCTTTCTTTGGTAATGCGGGAGAAAACCTTCAAAAGGTGTCCTTGTAGGGATACTGGATTATGTAGGAATTTTACGTCACTAAAACCAACTCAAAGACCTCCTCGGCGCTTCCTAGACTTTAGGCTTCAATTACTTACGTGAAACCTCCCGCCCACTGCTACAAATAAGAGCGGCAGAAAATTAATAGCCTATAAAATAATATTAAATAAAACAAATATATCATTGAGCCTATATCTAAGAAATGTACGCCATTGTACATTTATCTCCTTTCGTAATTGAGAAGTGTCCATAGTCCATCCATACTAAATCATCCAGGCATCAAGTTTATGGATATAAACTACCAGCCTACTGCGTCATACCTATACCTATTTCTCTATGCCTTGCATGCACCTTGTACCTTGAATGGGTAATAGCTGTAACTAACTAATTTATTGATGCCTGAAGAAACTTTCTCCATATTCCTCTCGAATGTCATAATAAGAGTGCAGAGAAAGATAGATCAAGCTTGCTGCATACTCCTTATCCAGGGCATACTACCCTAAAATGGTGAAGGTATCTTGTCCTCAACTATGATGTGCACTTTTAAATAAATAATTAATAACGATGGGGGTTAGGGGGTATGGTACGATGTATATCGTAGAGTGAAGGTCTTTTGTGCTAAAATATTACGGACAAAGCTGCTATAATAACGTAGATTTCATAATTTACTCTTATCTTCTCATTATCTTAATTTGTAAATATTTTTAACATTATCCTACAAAATGGTACTTCGTAATAGGCATTGCAGTAAGGTTGTTTCGTGTATATTTTAAAAAAATTTGCAGCTATTAGATCAAAATTAACAAAATTCATGCCTTATTTAGTTAATAAGAAGAATCATAATGTAAAACATTCTAACTGACGACCCGTGTGGCGCCAATGGTTACCATGCCGGACTGCCGATCAGAGGGTCTCGGGTTCGATTCCCGGCGAATCAGAAATTTGAATGATGAGTTTAAATTTCTGTTCTCGATCTAGGTGTTTGTGTTTCTGTCTTTGTATATGCCATTGTACCCACGACCACGACACAAGGTATATCTACCCTACTGTGGGGCTGTGAGTATGAAACGTTTTATTTAACTATAAATGATTGCAAATTCGTAAAATTTTGCCAAGTCGAGTGCGTACGAAAAATACATAATTATATCAGATCTTATGTGGAACCAAGCTCTTCACTCTACAGGCCCCGTAAATCTACCAGCAGCCCTTACTTTCGAACTCATTCTCTATGTAGGTATGTATATCTAGTGTAGTGCGGTAAAGTATGAGAAGAGATGGTGAAGTAAAGATCAGAGGCCTTAGTGTAAGTCTGCACACGCGAAAACGTTACTAACTAACGCGTTTGCGTTAAGAATTTATTTATGGACCTTATTCCTTTCTGGTTAAGATCCATCTGTCCAATTTCAACTCTGACGCAGTAGTAACGTTTGCGCGTTTACAAACGTACGCTAAGGGCTTTGTAGATGATGACCTTGTGCAACATATTCCGATGGTTAACTGATACAATAGTTAACTACAATTTTATGACAAACGTTAAAGTTGAAATCACCTTTCCTACTAAAATTACAAAATATAAAATTAGAGTTGATGAAATTACGATCAATCTTGCATCAAGTATTTTTGCCGTTGGGCTAAATTACACTTATGTATATGCTCGGATCTACTTACTGGAAAACTGTGATTGCTGGCCGCAAATACATGAGGAATCGTAGCAGAAAACGCACGCAAAATCCCGGGGAAACCCGGACGGATGGCAACCCTAGTCTTTTGCAACCAGCAACCTACATTCTACTTTAAGCCTGTTCGAGTCTTATATGAGGCACTACGAGGTCGGAATCAGTTGAATTGCCACTCACTCAAGAGAGGCTGAACTATGTTTCGCCCTTTTTTTTGGTATCTTTGGTAAACCTTCAATAGGTACCCGACACCTTGGGAGAGGATACCGGGTTATGTGAGATTTGACCGCACTCAAACCCCCTCGGTGGCCTGCCTCTGCACTTGGGGAGGACTCCGGGATTTCCAGTGGAACGCACCAGTGACCTCCACGTGCAGCGCCCAGAATGGGCCCATCTTCGGAAGAGCAGACATGCAACTTCCGATGCTTACGCCGGCATGCGGCCACGCACACACCGCCGTCCTTCCCGGGGCCGCTGGCTGGACGGATCGAGCTCCCACTCACACCGTCCACAACCCCGGAAGCCCCCTTTTAGTCTTCTCTTACGATCAGGCAGGGGATATCATTATTTATTCTTATGACCGTAGCTCTATTATTAATCCCGAAGCCATAAGAATACGCCGTATACTTTTATTGGCCGTACTTGTGTGTGTATACGCGTGTTATATGACACTACAAGCATTCAAAATAGGAAAATACCTGTTTCAAGGTAGCAAAGTCGAGTTAGCAGGTCGTAAAAAGCGTTGAGAAGTACCTACCTACCACGCCATTATTTTATTTTATTATCATACAATTTTTAACTACGTACATCTCAAGTTTGATGCTTTCTTTGCTGAAATTTAAATTTACTTACCACCATTCTTATTCTTCACCATCCCAATGGTACCACCCGTGTACAGAACCAAAACTCTTCTTTCACTTTTACTATCAACACTTTTAGCTGAATTTACAGCGCTCAGAGACAACTCCATAAAACTCCTCGCTTTTTTAACTTTCGCGGCAATTTTCGTGCCACAATAATTATTTGCCTCTCCGTTCCCGATGCAGTTCGTTGACCTGCCATCACTAAAACCATTTTCGTTTTCGCGCCCTTTTTCCGCTGTTATATTTTTTTCTGAGATTCTATTCATTTTTTTAATAAATGGCTAATGGACGAAATAGGAGTCACATGTAGATAAAAGAGATTATAATAATATAAAATTGTTAAGGAAAAATATTCAACAACGATACATTCTTCCGCTCTACTCTCAGATATACACTAAACGGCTGACTCGATGTCGATCTCGTTTCATTCATTGAGCCAACAGCGGCGTATTGTACAACTTATAAATAAACCGAACACAAAAGTCAATCTTGCAATAGATTGCTGGTTTTCAAGAGACATTTCAGAAAATATCACTTAACTAGCAAGCAATGTAAATTTATAAATGAGTTTTGGCGGGAAGTCTGAAGGGACAAGTTGTGCTCTTGTTTTATTTTCATTTTCTTGGTGTATTTTTGAGTTATATCGGATAAAGTTGACGGCATTTTTTTCGATAAAGGTTAATGACAATCCACGAATGTTGTCAAATAAAATAACAGTGCGAAAACTTCTTTTTTCGGCTTGCTTCCAAAACTCCATTGGACACGTTCTCGTAAAGTAGCCATCACTTTACATGAACATCTGACTGACTAGACTGACTGATACCAGACGACTTACTCGGACTTTTTTTATTTTTTCTAAGACTACCAAGTGATACATAAATGATACATGACGCTGGCAATATGCACAGAGTTTGCGTATATTGTTAGCGTTATTCAGATAAGTAAAAGGAAAGCTGATAATCCCAAAAAGTTATACTACATGTTTTAATTTGTAAGAAGCGTAAAAGAGAAGAAAAGCTATAAGACAAAAGTAGATATTTTTTATAACATATTTGTGATTAATACTATCGAGAATTCTTCACTCCAATTAGTTATACATATTTAACATACAGCTAGTTAGTTATGTGCACGTAAAAGATTAAAAGTACATAATATATCAATCAACGATTAGTGCTGTTAAAAATATGTTCATGAAATAAAGCAATGCTATCTACCTATCAGTCAGTCGCTGTTTAGTCCTTACTGGGACCGCACCCGTGTCACGGTCTTGCATCACGTAAGAAAATCATTGAACAAGACTAATAAATAGAATTTTTTTTTTTTTTTTTTTTTTTTAAATTTCATTTTACGGCATTGGATAAAAATCCTTTCTGCCATTCAATATTTACTTTTCAATTTTAATAATGGCGTCGCAAACTCTGTGCATTGCCAGCGTCAAGTAAACTTTTTGCATCACTGTAGTCATAGAAAAAAGTCAGTTAGTCGTCAGCACAAACTTAGTAGTAGATGGTCGTTAGGTATCAGTCAGTCTAGTCAGTCAAATGTTCAAGTAAAGTGATGGCTACTTTACCAGAACATGTCCGATGGAATTTTGGAGGCAAGCCGAAAAAACATGTTTTCGCACTGTTATTTTATTTCACAACACTCGTGCACTATCATTAACCTATATCGAGCAAAATGCCATCAACTTTATCCGATATAACTCAAAAATACACTAAGAAAATGAAAATAAAACAAGAGCACAACTTGTTCCTTCAGACTTCCCGCCAAAACTCCTAATAAATAGAACAGAGTGAATAGTGCCTATAAACACTTTAGTACAAACCGTAATTTTTTTATATATACTACAACGTAGTCAAAATAAAATATCTATGGTAGAAACCATCAAAAATGGTAAGTACCTACTTATGCTAATAACAGGAATTCACATTGTAATTTAGGTAGGTATGTACATAAGTAATAAATGTACCTCAGTAGCAGTCCAATCCAAATTTCCGATCTTACAAACGCAATAAATGAAACCCCAACAGAAACTATGAAAAACATCAATTTTTTACAGACTACTTAATAACACAACATTCAATATTGTGCGATTAACATAACTACATATTCATTTTTTCAACAAGAACTTACCCACATATAAAGGGCTTTTACGGCTTATATTATGTATCTGCTGACAGGTTTTGTTCAATATGCATGGCATCATAGCACCTGTATTCACCCCGTTCTATGACGACGGCCGAATCAACGTGGAACCTATACCCCAATATGCCAAATTTCTGGTTGACAACGGGATACAAAATGTTTTGGGTATGTTGTTACTTTCGTACAGAAGAATCCAAAGATTATTTTTAAGCGGGTACTGTGATGTATAGTTTATTTAACATCAACTTAAACAAACATAGAGCAACGAAGATATTGAAATCACTTGACATCCTTCCATGCTCTAAGTACATAAAACACGAATTAGTAACAGATGAGCAGAATATTGTTCTTACTTTTAGTGTCATAGAATTAGTTAAAGAATATGACGTTCATTGAATAATAATTTCGAGTATAATTTGAAATAGATCTTATTTCAAATACCTATTTTGTTTTCCGAACTAGTTTATAAAGCGAAAGGATATTTCTGTCTACTAGCTTCTATTTGTTGTGGCAAGATGTACGCGGTTTTAGTTGCGAGAAAAGAACATTTAATTTTTTTGCAGTTGGAGGCACAACTGGTGAGTTTGTGTCGCTGAATGTTGAAGAGAAAAAATTTGTTCTGGATGCTTGGCTAAAAGAAGCGAAGATTTTCAACTTGAAAATCATGGTCCACGTTGGAGGTGCCCCACTGCCGTATGTTATCGAAATGGTACGCAAAACGTAAAATGAAATACCTACCTATCTCAAGTGTCAATTAGCTATAAGTAGGTACATAGCAAATCTCTCAGTTTTAATGAATGCAATGGCATAGTAAATTTATAAACTAGCCGGTACTAGCCGTTAAGGCGACATGAAAATGGACAAACAAACACACTTTCACATTTATCATATTAAGTATAGAAATCGCTCACCGTTCGATAAGTCAGCATACCAGTTACAATGCGTATAATAATATACGAGTAGGTAGGTACTCACTACGCTAAGTCACTACCATAGATAAAAGTATTATACTAACGTACTACGAATCTTTGTCTCTCTGAAGTTGGCTGTAGTTGCGTGCGCAGAACACAAAAATGTTGTTAACCAATAAAAACATTTATTACGCACTTTTACGCATTAATTACCTACGCACAATAAACAATCGTTTGTTGAAACTATCTTAAAACCTATTTATTTTGTGCCCGTTGTGTGTGACTAAGAATAATGTACTTACGAGTACTATAATATAAAATGACATTTAGCGGGAAGTTAAAAAGACATCTTCTGCTCTTGTTTTATTTTCATTTTCTTGATGTATTTTTTAGTTACATGGGATAGCATAATCTTTATTATTTGTTCGATGTAGATTCATTCATTAGTTTCATTACAGTGCACATGTGTTATGAAATAAAATAAAAGTGCGAATACCTATATGTTTTTTCAGCATGCCGCCAAAATTCCATCAGTCACGTTCGTTCTGGTAAAGTAACTTTCTTTACTTGAATATCTGAGTAACTTGAAAGACGAATTTATATCTTATATTACTCGTCCAGTTTCCATGAAAGGTGCAAAACGTGATGCAAAAATTATACTTCACGCTGGCAATATGCACGGAGTTTGCGATGTCTTAATTGAAAAAAAATTTAAGATAGATAGGAGTTTTTTTTTCAATTATGGCATCGCAAACTCCGTGCATATTGCCAGCGTGAAGTATAATTTTTGCATATTGCCAGCGTCAAGTATAAATTTTGCATCACGTTTTTGCCAGTTTCGGTGAAACTGGACGAGTAATAACATGTAAAGTCAGTAAGTCGTTAGTAATCAGTCAGTCAAGTCAGTCAGACATTCAAGTAAAGCGATGGCTTCTTTACAAGAACGTGACCAATGGAATTTTGAAGGCAAGCCGAAAAAACATAATATTTTCGCGCTGTTATTTTAATTCACAACACTCGTGCACTTTAATTAACCTATATCGAACAAAGTGCCATCAAATTTATCCGATATAACTCAAAAACTCACCAAGAAAGTAAAAATAAAACAACACAAACACAATATGTGTTTTTCGACTTCCCGCCAAAAAACCTAGATAGGAGTTTTGGCGGGAAGTTAAAAAAGTCATATTGAGCTCTTGTCTTATATTTATTTTCTTAGTGTATTTCTGAGTTACATCTTAGGTTAAATAAGAAAAGTTAATGGCAATATTCGAGGTAGGTTATTTACAGTGCACGAGTGTTGTGAAATAAAATAACAGTGCGAAAATATGTTTTATCAGCTCGCGTCCTCTATCTTACACGTTCTGGTTAAGTAGAAATCGCTTTACTACGATATCTGTCTGACTTGACTGACTGAGATTACCTTAGACTAAGAATAATGTACTTACGTAGAGATTACTGACGACTGATTTGACTTTGACTAACAATTTGTTGCCTCGTTTCATCGAAACGTGTAATAATTTAATACAAATGTTTAAATGATACAAAATGGTTGTTTTAAAATACCTAGTTAATAAATCTTTATTAACTGACCTGTAACAAAATTTTTACTTTATTTTTTAGGCAAAATACGCAGAGCAAGTGAAGGTTGACGCAATAATGACCCTTCCTGAACTGTACTATAAGCCCAAAACACCAGAACAAGTTGTAGCGTACCTCGAATTGGTATCAAAAGCAGCGCCCTCTACACCTCTCGTATATTACAACAATCCTCTGATGAGTGGAGTTGATGTGGGTATGTGTGTTATAAGTATAGTTTTTAATTAGATTTGCGTACATTTTAAATAGGGCTCTAGGCCTACTCCTACAGTATACACGTAAATCCAGAGGAAAGGTCGTCTATCGAAATAATGGTGAAAATCGTTCGCCTTTTTCTTTGAAATTTAAGAAAAGAATATCAATTTTATTCACGCAGTAATTATTGCCACAAATCACCTGCTGAAGTATTACGAGTTCCCAGTTATTACGAGACGATAGCTGCACATAAAAAACGGTTATAAACGTCACACACTCATAGCCTCACAGTAAGGTAATTCCCCTTGTAAGGCCCCTGTGTCGGGGATACCATAGACACATACAAAGACGAGTTAAACTTAAACAGAAATTTAAACTCATCATTACTCGATTGGCAGTCCGGCATGATAACCATTGCGCCATGCGGGTCGTCAATTATTATATGATAAAGTTATGGTCTCATTCTGAAGAGCTAACATTTTAATATAAAATCAATTTAATTTATAAAAAACATTTTCATATAATTGTTTCGATCTCTCAAATATTTGTTTTCATATCACATGCATTGAAACAGCGAGTTTTGATCTCTGTTTTGCCTGTCGAAATAAGACTATTTCAAACCAATGCGAATGTGTCAGACAGAAACAACTTTGTTTCTGCCCTAGGGGAGCCGTAAACATACTCGCAATCGTTTCTATCAATACCTTATATTTTTCAGTCAACTACCCTACTTTCTTCAGATTGGCAAAATCAAGAATTCCGAACTTTATGGGCATGAAAGCAGATTTTCTGGTAGCTAATCAGGTTGCTGATCAGCTGACTGACGGCCGCAAAGTGTATATCACAAATCATGTAAGTGCTAAGTGTAAGCTTTCATTTTTTGTGGAGAAACATGAACATATCTATATATACATATATAATATAGGATGCACACTTCATACATAAAAACTATTCTCCTAAAGCAGCTTTTTGTATTGTGTCAAGTCTTACCAAATAGGTTATATCCACAGAACATTATTAAGAGAGGCGTTTGCTCAAAATTCCTTGGCGCGTCTGCCCCGCCCAAATTTCCATTTTAACCTCTTAATAATGTTCTGTGGTTATATCATTGCATAGTTCGATTGTACGTTGCTACATTTCGCTGCTGCGATGGCGAAACGGTAAACGGTCCCCGACACGCAGATACCGAGTTAAACCTTTGGGCGCACCCCTGACAAAATAATTTAGTTCTCAACTCGCATTTTTCTAGCCCCGCGAAACGATTTCGCAACTCAAGCTGAAAGTTAAAGATTAATTATTTAGTAGTTAGTAAAGTAGGTACCTACGTATTTATCGTTGCTCCAGAGCGAGGAAAGATATTGTGATTTAATTAATTACAATTTTTTTCATCACCTCAAAGAAAGAAACTCATAGTTTCTCGAAAGCATGATGTCTACCAATCCACACATGGCCAGCGTGGTGGACTTATGGCCTTAATTCCCGTCACTTCTGAGAGCTCTCCTCTGTGCCCAGCAATGAGAAATAAAAAGGGTATAAAAAGAATTTGATTTGCTGCACCCATTTCTTTGTTTCGGTTTCAGTGTTTATCATTATTTATGTCATTATGAGTACTTGTCTTGTGTCTGTCTAGCAATTAGAATAAGCTGCAAACTTTTCTTTACGTCCCACTCCTAGGCATTGGTTTATTCCTATACCAATAATTGAAGCAGCATGGAGCTTAGTTCACCGCACCGACAGCCTTACATGCCCTCCGAAGCACAAAAACGCGCATATATTTATATATCTTGCACCTGTTACTGCCATGCCGCCGTGGTCACTTAAATGGTATTATATTATTTCCTTTTTAATACAGGTATTAGCACCGTCGGTTCTTATGGGCCACGATTCAAGTATCGCGACCGTGACGACCATTTTCCCGAAGCTGGTGGTAGACACAGTTGAGAGCGCCAAGGCGGGAGACGTGGAAAAAGCTAGATCGCTGCAAGCTAAACTCAACGATTTGGTGCAAAGAATTACTGTCGCAGGCAAGTCAATATTCTTCTGTTGCCATCTGCTGCCAACATTACCACGCTAAAATGTGGTCATCTGTGATCCCGCGACTACGGCCGCCGAGTATTTTTTCTTTTACATATTTTACGAAGTAAACTTTATTAGAAAGGCATGTAATTCTTAGAACACTCCAAAATAAACCATCAACTAACTCTCAAAAAGTCCAAAGAGTTCAGACGAGAACACTTCGATTTTCATTTTGTTTATATAGGTACCTACATAGGTACTTTTTAACATGCTTATATTAGCTTGACATGTATGTACATATGTATGTAACGGAATCTTTTAACTTCATTTTCACCTACTTCTAAGCGTCTGATTAACTTGAAATTTGCACAGGGGTCAAGGGCCGATGACAATGCATTATTAAAAAAAAATCCAACTAAAAAATTAAAAATAAATAATGTAGTTTAAAAAACTAAAAAACACGCTTTTGTGAACATACGAATTAAAAATGTAAAAAATTAGAAGAAAATGTGTTTTACTGCAAAAAAAAGCGTTTGGTGGTTTTTGAAATACTATTGACACCATGCACCCCAAACCTTTTTTACAGTAAAATACATTTTATCTTATTTTTTACTTTTTAGTTCGTATTTTTCTTGTTATATATATATATATATATAATATCATTGGTATTTTCACAAAAGCGTGTTTTTTAGTTTTTTAATTATATTTTATTTTATAAACGAAGAAGTACCTGCTTCACGTACCGTTAAATTAGAAACAAAATATGAAGATCGGATTATTTTTATTTTCTTCTCTACCTACTTATTTATTTTCTTACAGTCTATTCCGCTCATGTCACGGTGAGCTTCAAGGGAATTTTTTAAAAAGATCTTTTTCTACCCGTACAGATTTACGAGTACGTCCACGTCCACTAACTTAAGTTAGAAAAAAGCTCTATTTTGATTTGTATTAATTTACAAAATTGATTGTCTGTATAGTCAGTTTACAGACGATACTTTAACGTCAACGTCATAACAAAACAATGAAAACCGCATTAACTTTTCACTTTATAAACAGTCGCCGAACGGCGCAAGCCGAACGCTCAAGCCTCAATGTAACGTTCAAAGATATTGGAAAATACAAGTTACTAGCGTACTGTTACAATAAGCGTAACGTTATAAGAATCATCCTTTGTCGTGCGTGCAGCCGGCATTCATCGATTTATTTAGGTATTAGACGTTGTCACGGCAATAAACAATTTTAAATAATTAAATTTTTTTGGTAAATTCCCCTTTCAGGAAATTACTCCACAGGCGAGTTCGTGCCCTCCATGAAGGTTGCGATGGAGCTCGTTTCAGGAGTGAAGGTCGGACCTCCTCGTTTGCCGCAATACCCTCTGGACAGCCAACGTGTGGACAAAATACGGGAGACATTACAACCATTCCTGTTAGCCTCATTGTGAGGTCCACAGAATCTGGCTTCTAGGCCCTGATTGCATAACAAGTTGTCATCTATACAAATAAATAAAATTGGAGTGTGTTTGTAATATTGAAATAACAGCTTTTTACTACGTACATATACCAAAACAACATTTTTTACAATTTTTGTCTGTCTGTCTTTCTGTCTGTCTGTTCCGGCTAATCTCCGAAATGGCTGGACCGATTTTAAAGGGACATTCACTGGCAGGTAGCTAATATAATAAAGAGTAACTTAGGCTACTTTTATTTTATTTCAGAAAAAATCTTAAACTACAGTCCACGCGGACGAAGTCGCGGGCGGCCGCTAGTAAATAATATTAAAAAAAATTTATTGCCTACCCATGCGGCGTAATGGTTACCATTCCGGAGTGCCAATCGTACACTTTTGTTTTTGATTCCCGGCGAGGCAGAAAATTGAATGATGATTTTAAAATTTCTGTTCTCGGTCTGGGTGTTTGTGTTTCTGTCTGTCTATGTATCCATGGTACCCACGACACGGGATATATGCATACTACTGTGGGTCTATGAGTGTGAAACGTTATTATTTATGTCTGCCCGCACACGTTTAAATAAAGTAGGTACCTGGACGACCGGATTTTGCTCGTATAAAAACAATATTTTTTTTCAAACGAAACACTCCTTTGCTTAGTGTTACTTAACAACGCCATCTGAAATAGCTCCCAATAAAATAAAAATAAAAATATACGCAATATAGATTAGATTGAGGTTTGAAACTTTGAACCCGGGTCTCTAGTTCCGCAGTCAGTTCACGCAACCATTCGGCCACGGAAGCTTTAATTCAATGGACGACATTTTCATAGAGCTCTTTCAAATCGACATTGTCATTTCTTTGAACGTCGGATTGGCGGATTGGCGATTGGGACTTGGTACTGGGAGCCCAAGAGGGAATTTTCGGATTTACTCGAGCGCGTCAGATTAAGATATGGGGGACACCTTGCATCCTGTTGAATACTGCCACGATTTAAAAAGATCTTCTGTATATAGGTACAGTATTTTTGTCAGTCCCGTACTCATAGCTTTTACTTGCCAATTAACTTAACTTGAGACGTAGCTAATCAACACTTTACTCATCTCCAAGTAAAGTGTGAACGATGGTGATATTAAAAGAGGTTAGAATGGAAATGTGGGCGGGCCAAGGATTTGAGCAAACGCTCGTATCTCTACAGAAACACGACGTAGCTGGCATGAAAGTTACCAGCATGTATGAGTACTGGCACACTGCCGGATACATTTGCAAGTATAATGGCATGCAAGTTGTACCCTTGCATACCAGTATTTACCATCGCGGATACACAGGAAACTTGTGAAACAGTCACTGGAACGCAAAGTATTCTTGCGTGTTGAAAATGGATAACAATCGAAGTTCTTCAAATCGTATTGTTACTAGCAATTTAATGCTAAATTAATAAGAGATAAAAAGATATATAGGAGATAAAAGAAGGATTTGGGTAAGAGATTGGATTAGTAGAAGGGAAAATTTTGGAGCAAGTAGTTATAAGATGCTGGTGGTTACAGAAACCAGAATGGTTCTAGAAAAAATTGTCGAATTGTTTTTAAAAATTGGGAACAAAATAATAAAGAGTCCGGTACTGGCATGCCCGTAGCTGTCGCGTCTATTCACACGTGCCAGTTTGGCGCTCCCCGTCCCCGCGTCCCTCTCAACGGGCACGCAAGAAAATCAAATGTGCTAGCTACTTGCAACTAGCTATCCTCCAGTTACAGGCATGCCAGTTAGCTAATACACAAGGCAGCAGCTGGCACCTTGCAAGGAGCTGGTGTGCTAGTGTGCAAGCTACGGGCATGTGTATCCCCACCTTTAAGGCTAATTGGTCGCCTCATGTAAGTCTGGTCGGCACCAGCACAGCACGTTTTTCACCGAAACGCAAAAGAACGCGGTTGTACTTCCCTGGTCAAGCCATAAAAGTTTTACCAACTACAGGCAGAGTTTTTGGCAGGAAGTCGGAAAGGACATGTGCTCCTATTGAAGTGAAAACTTCTTTAGCGGCGTTGTGCACTTTTTTTGGGATGGGTAAAAAAATGTTAAACTCGCGTCAGACACGTGGCATGATCGAATATTCGTAAGACGGAGGGGTGACAGCTGATGACGGCTCGACTGACTGTACTTGTAAAATTCGTTTATATCAAGTATTTAAGATGGACATTGAACAAAGTGCATCTTTTAATGAAAAAAGTGACGAAGAAATAGTGATAGAAAATGAGTGAGTACTTTATAAAAATACTAGATGAAAACCTACTGAAATGAAATAGTATATACTGAATCCTTTTAGTTCGGATTCAGTATTTACTATTAGAGTCAGAGGGACTGTAGGTATGAATGAAATACTAATTTATTTTCATTTATTTTATTTTAGGCATACACACAAAATCAATGTTAGTAATAGATGCATGCTGGGTTCGAACCTGTATCGCTTAGAAGTTCGAGACCATTCTTTTTGGTATCGCGGGGGGGGGGACGACCTTCAAAAGGTACCCAGCACCATGGGAGAGAATACCGGGTTAGGTGGGATTTTTACCGCAATAAAACCCCCTCGGTGTCCTGTCTCTGCGCATGGAGAGGACTCCGGGATCTCCATTAGAACGCAACGCTATCCTCCACGCGCGGCGCCCAGAATGGGCCCATCGTCGGGAGAGCAGATGTGCTGGACGGATCGAGCTCCAACTTATATCGCCCACAACCCCGGAAGCCCACTTTTAGTCCTCTCTTACGATTAGACAGGGGATACCGTAGCTCTATTCTTAATCCGGAAGCTACAGGGACTTCACATTCAATACCTACTATTTATTTCGTTTCATTTTATTTTCACTCGTCTGAGTTTATTTTACGCACACACACAAAATCAATGTTAGTAAAAGACGCACGCTGGGATCGAACCTGTATCGCTTAGAAGTTCGAGACCATAAAATCACTTGGACATTAGAGTTTATAGAATAGAATAAAATTAATAATAATTTATAACTAAACACTCTAGTCAAGTAACCAGCATCAATAGAATGGTTCATAAGAGAAATTAGATATCATATTAAGTTGATACCTTAACGAATTAGTGGGGCATGTGGTAAACCGATGTTGCAACCTATTAGGTGTCAGACTCCAGTGCCTATACAGACTTCATCCGAGTAACTTGAGTGGTGAAATTAACGTAAATCTGACAAGAAAAAACGGTAAGTCCTGAAGACTTTTTATTTGCAGTTAACAATAACTTTAGGACTAGGAAAAGAGTACCTAGTCAAAAGGCATCTACAAATTAGATAAATGTCAGTGTAATTCATGGATATTAAATCAAAGATATTGTACACGTTGCAACCCTTTTTGCGTCCCTCTGCTGGGCACTCTTCTCTCCGCTCGATTGAGAGGCCTGGAGCATTCTCCACAACGCTGCTCCAGTGCGGGTTGGAAGTGCGACAGCGGGTAATTTTCAACCCACTGCCGCGCTGTCGGATGTTTTAAAATCGCCCATTAGGCCTCCGACCAGGTTTAACGATTACAATCGATCGATAACAGTCGAAACCTTTTAAGGTTAAGGTACCTCAGGAATATAGGAACGCGCACGGATCTTGCCACTAGCGGTCGCCCATCCATACACAACCGCACTCGTTTTGCTTAGCTACGTATCATTTGTGTTTCACGCCAGCCGCAGGGCCTTACATGCTTAAGTTGTATACGTTTATGCATTTTTTTTCGTAGTGTCAAAGCAACAGATTGTTTCTAGTTGAGCTTACATAAATGCCCTGCTACTTAATGCGGAGCCCACTAGGTTTTTTATTATTTTTTATGTCCCGCTGCTGGACACAGTTCCCCTGACTATATCTACCAAAGATAGACTATATCTACCAAAACACATAAATTTCTTCGGGTGTACTTCCGAAAAGGGAAAACCGAATTTCGTCACGAAATTTGGCACGGACATTCCATTTGGGTATCTAAGAGTGCCCTTAAAAGGATTTTTGGCGACTCACAATATTTTCCGAAATATTCAATTTTTTGAGTACGCTGTTTAACACGCCCTGGTATATCTATATATATTTGTCGCCGCGCTACAGGCGTTATTTATACATATGTATATACCTATGTATATACATATTTATATGCATATGTATACCTTTATATACGCACACCTATACATATGTACATGGTACATGTATATGGTGGCCTCTCTACGATTTAAACCCTATATGATTCAAATGCTCTATGATTCAAACCCGGGGGTTTCTTTTTTTTAAGTAACGGCTACCGGCTACGGTAGCCCATACCCACCCGACTGTTGTTTTATTTTTCCAAATAGACGCGAAGCGCCGTTAGCCCGCACCCATTCGGTTATTCTTTTATTTTCCCGGATAGACACTCTTAATATTTTGTAGTAATTCATTGAACGGATTTTTTTTAATTTTTTTACTCGACGACGCCATAATAACTCGCATAAATGATCAGCCATTGTCTCACTCAAAGTGGGGATCACTGGAGAGTGCAGTGGGGAGCCGAAGCGCGTAGCGAGTTATACATATAGATATACTGGAGCGTGCTAAACAGCGTACTGAAAAAATTCAATATTTCGGAAAATATTGCGAGTCGCCAAAAATCCTTTTAAGGGGACTCTTAGACGCCTAAAAGGAATGTCTATGCCAAATTTCATGACGAAACGGTTTTCCCTTTTCGGAAGTTTATCCATGTCTTCTCGCAATCACTTTAAATCAATTACCCAAAGTATGTAATGTGTTGTGAAATCTTAATAGTTAATTAATAGATCAAACAGCAATTAGCATTATTGTCGCAATGGAATTTCCATTGATTTACAAATTTGCTTTTAAGTTATTGTGCAATAATTATCCACTCTTGATGCTGTTATTAATAGACTGTTTTTTAAAATACTGTCCAAACTGACCTTCATTTTGCTATCGGAGGGACATTTTAAAGAAGTACTCGGCACCTTAGGAGAGATGGTTTGTGTGTGATTTGTACTGAGACCCGTCAGTGACCTGCATAAGCACTTGGACTTATGGATCTCCAGAACGACCTGGTGTTATCCATGAACGGATCCATCTTATAAGCGCGACACGGTTCTCCCACACTTTCGAGTGTTTGGCATCAGCGGCTCTGGCTGGACGGTTCCAGCTCGGTGTTCTAGAACTTCTTCTTCTTCTATTCTTTGGTGTATTTGCTCCTTGCCATTCGTTCTTCCAGTCTCGCCACCCGCAATGCTAGAAGCTCTTTTAGTAGCCTCTTACGATAAGGCTGTAAATAAATACCATAGCATGTATTTCAAATTACGTTCAAATTCTATTAATATTCCGGTTCTTCATTAGGCCACAGTTGTACTCCGTGGTAGTCGATAAATAGCAGTCTTAAAAGTTTTCGGAGGCCTTAAGAGCGGCCCGTAAATACCACCAATCCTCATTACGTCGTATTATAATAAGATACAGACCTCCTCAATTATGAGCCGATCAGCAGTGGGACCCAAAAAAGGGCAATAAGTGCAGACATTTTTGTCCTGCCCGCACGGTAAATAAAACGTAAAATTTTACTATTTTTGGCCGTATATAACTATATAACGCAAAATACTAGGATTCCCTGTCATTCCACCCATGGATACTCATAAAGACAGAAACACAATCATTCAGACCAAGAACAGAAATATAAACTCATCATTCAAACTGCCTCGCCGGGACTCAAGCCCGGGATCCTTTGACCGGCAGTCCGGCATGTAAACCATTACGCCACGCGTCGTCATATTAAAACTCTGCTTAAAGGTATTAGCACTATATACTTACTTAGTCGACTTTTTTCAGGTTTAAACCAACATGCATGGGATCATAGCACCAGTATTTACTCCGTTCCATGAGAATGGTGACATCAATTTGGACCCGATACCCAAATATGCAAAATATTTGGCCAAGAACGATATAGAAGGCATTCTAGGTGAAATATTTTTTTTGTTTTGATATTTTTTAATTTTGTGAGAAACTAGATATCTTATAGAGAACATCCTTCCGCTCTGCACACCCAAATTTGTGCGTGACGAACGGAAAAGTGGTGGACATCACACCAAACGATTTGTACCTCGAATATTGTTTGTGGAGAAATTCCGAAAGCTTTCCTCTTGGGCTTCTCTACTATCATGCTCCAAACTTTTTTATTCCTTGCAGTAGGGGGAACCACAGGAGAGTTTGTGTCTTTGAGCGTTGAAGAGAAGAAATTAGTTGTAGACGGTTGGTTGAAGGAGACAAGGTCTTTGAACTTGAAAGTCATGGTTCACATCGGCGGCGCGCCATTGCCGTATGTCATTGAAATGGTGAGTTCTTGTGAGTTGTGTGACATATTTAAATATGCTGTCTAAAGTAACATAAATTTAGGATTTTTGGCGGGACGTCGAAAAAGACATATTTATTGTGCTCTTGTTTTATTTTCATTTTCTTGGTGTATTTTTGAGTTATATCGGATAAAGTTGATGGAATTTTGTTTGATACCTATAGGTTAATTACAGTGCATGAGTGTTTGTGAAATAGAATAACAGTGCTAAAATATGTTTTTTCTGCTTTCCTCCAAAATTCCATCGGACACGTTCTAGTAAAGTAGCCATCGCTTTACTTGAATGTTGGACTGAATAGACTGACTGATTACTGACGACTTACTTACTGACTTTGTTATTACTCCGTCCAGTTTTATTGAAACTGACAAAAAATTGATGCAAAAATTATACTTTACGCTGGCAGTATGCACAGAGTTTGCGATGCCATAATTGAAAAAAAATATTGAAATATTGTAAATAATATCAAAGAGTATGTAAAACCTAACGGTAAATAATATTGCCATGAAGACATGTTATTAAAGTTTATCTCTCACATTTTATAGAATTGTCCCACTTTATCATTTGTGTGATATTTTTTATTTGAACGTAGTAGCAGATTAGCATACAGGCCACGTCTGTAGCTTCGGGATTAAGAATAGAGCTATGGTATCCCCTGCCTGATCGTAAGAGGCGACTAAAAGGGGGCTTCCGGGGTCGTGGGCGGTGAGAGTAGGAGCTCGATCCGTCCAGCCAGCGGCCCCGGGATGGAGGGCGGTTAGTGCGTGGTCGCACGCCGCCGTAAGCACCTGAAGGTACAGGAGTGTACATTAGCTCTCCCGAAGATGGGTCTGTACGGGACGCTGCGCGTGGAGGACACCGGTGCATTCCACTGGAGATCCCGGAGTCCTCCTCAAGCGCAGAGGCAGGCCACCGAGGGGGTTTTAGTGCGATACAAATCCCACATTACTCGGTATCCTCTCCCAAGGATACCTTATGAAGGTTTCCCCCTGATACAAAAAAAGGCTAAGTGGTGTTAAGTGGTTGCAGCAGCGCATGAACATTTACATACAATGTCAAGCAAGCCTAAGTCTGACCTGTGGTTGTACGCAGTTGGTCTGCTACTGCATATGCATAAGGCTGATGGTCGCCTCGTGTAAGTATGGCCAAAAACTGCACCTTTCCACCGAAACACAATAGAATGATTCCTTCACCGCAGAAGTGGGCACAGCGATGTTACTTCCCCGGTCGAAAAATACATACAGTAAAATGAACATAACTTCGGATAAAAACGCCTTTGCCATAAGACGTGTACATACATAATTGAAGTTTATCTCATCACATTTTATAAAATTGCCCAAATTTCCAATTTTTATTGTGTAGTTACTTACTCCTGGATGAATTACGACTGTAAACATTAGAATAAAGTTATCATAGTACTAAACAAAATATTTTTCCTTTCAGGCAAAATACGCAGAGCGAGTGAAAGTAGATGCAATAATGACTCTACCCGAGCTGTACTTTAAGCCGCAAACGCCGGAGCAGCTAGTTACATACCTCGAGGTGGTAGCTAAAGCAGCACCGTCGTTGCCAATCTACTATTACAACTTCCCCATGATGAGTGGAGTAGACGGTTTGTAATTAACTATAATAATTCGCGCGTTCCCTGTGGACAAAATTGTTGTTTATAGGGTTCTGTACCCCGAAAGGAAATAACGGAACCCTTTGTTGTCAGTCCGTCTGTCTGTCAAGACCCTTTTTCTCAGGAACGCGTAGAAATAACAAGTTGGAATTTATATCTAATACTCAGGGCTACTGTCCCTTGGAGCTGTGAAAAAAACAAACTTCTCACTGCAAACTTCAAACTTCTAGATGCATGGACATAAAAGGGTACAGATTTACGGAACCACTTCCATGACTTTCAATCTGTCTGTCTGCCAGTTTGTTTATCAAAGCTCCTTTACTACTACTACTATATACTATTATATAAACTATATTGTCCTTTACTACTACTATATACTTTTAGGAATACATGGAGGAATCCAGTTAAAATTTATGTTAATTACTCAAGTCTTCACTATCTTGGACCTGAGGAAAAAATAACTTCTAAGTCTAAGGAAGTTAACGCAATCAAAATATCCAAGGGACCGATCTCGGGGATATCATCAAATTTGGCAATGAAATAGTATATTTCATTACAAGTGCGGAAAGGCTGTCATTGCAAGGAGTTCCGACAAATGTCTACCCGAGCCGAGGCGCAGCCGAAGGTGAGGGTTGACAGTCGGAACTCCTTCCAATGACGGTTCCGCACGTGTACTGAACAACTATTTTTAATACAGTTGCGAAAAAATGAAGCAATTTAATAAAATAATAAAAAGTCGTAAAGAACATTTTTTTTAAGCCAACCGTAAAAGAATACCTATGTGCAGAGTTTTTTTTTTGTTTTTTTCACCCATTCTGGTTAGGCAAAGGGAACTATGCCGAACAGCCAAGTCTTCAGTAGATTTTTTTTATTGATATGAAATGAAAATGTTAATGAGATGAAATGAAATGAAACCTACCTTAACTCATTGAATCAAATCATTAAATCTGATATTGAAACAAATTAGTAGCTTCTTTTAGAAATATTTGCATGAATCATAAAAACTTCTAAAACTTCGTGGTTGGTTTTTTTCTTTTTAATAGACATTATTTTGACAGTTGGGAAAGAGAACGCACGAGTGCGGAAAAGGTAAAGAAAAAGCACGAGTGTGTAATAGCCCACTTCCCGCACGCTAAACGTCCCTGTAATACGTCACTTTTTGAGCAACTGTATTAAAAAATATTTTACAACACCAGTAAAGGGAAATTCATAGTTACCTACCATTTGTCTTATTTTTTCAGTTAACAATGCGACTTTCTTTAAGCTGGCAACATCAAGAATTCCCTACTTTATGGGCATGAAGGCAGACCTACATGTGGCGAATCAAGTCTCAAATCAATTAGTCGACGGCCGCAAAGTTTTCATTGCCAATCATGTAAGTAAACTGAAACTTTGCACTGAGCCTTTTGAGGGCATCACGGGGTTATGTGGGATTTGTCCTCACTAAAACCCACTCGGCGGCCTTCCTTCACACATTTATATGTAGAACTCCCGGGTGTCCTATGCAACGCACTGGTACCATCGTTGCGCAACGTCGAAAAGAGACCAATCGAGAAAGCCATGACTCTCTAACACCTCTCGGTGTTACAAAAGTACAACTACAACAGTAGCGGCCACTTGAACGGTTCGAGATTCCACAATAGCTGGCAACCCCAGAAGCCCCCTTTTAGTCACCTCTTATGACAATCAGGCTACGTATGCCGAAGGGATCTCTGGAGGCTGATGCACAACTTATGTAAGAATAGCGGTCGCCCGCGACCTCGACCGCGTGGACTTTGGTATTAGTCAAAGCATGATGTTATATAGCCTAAAGCCTTCCCCAATAAATGGACTATCCAACACAAAATAATTTTTCTATTTAAACCAGTAGTTCCTGAGATTAACGCATTAAAACAAACTCTTCAACTTTATATATTAATTAGTAAGTAATAGATTTTCCCCGTTTTTGGAACATTTTTCACTGGTACTGCGCTCCTATTGGTCGCAGCGTATTTTTATATAGCCTTAAGCCTTCCTCGATAAATGAACAGTGCGAAACAAAAAAGATTTTTTGAATTCGAACCAGTAGTTCCTGAGATTACCGCATTCAAACAAATAACCAAACTCTTCAGCTTTAAACATATATTATGTACTAGCTGACCCCGCGAACTCCGTATCGCGTTTAAATATTAAATAATAATAATAATGGATAGCATATAAACCTTCTCCGTGAAAATATACATACCAATTTTCATAATAATCGGTCGAATAGTTACTGAGTTTTGCGATGTCATATATACAAACATCCTCTTTTATATATTATGTATTAGATTTACGGGCAACCGCAGCTTTTAACCAAAACACAAAAGAATTACTTCATGGCAGAAATGGCTGCAGTAGTGGTACATAAAATTAAATAATTTTGAACGTTTGCAAATCTATATATTCACAGGTACTCGCTCCTTCAGTTTTGATGGGCCATGACTCAAGCATCGCGACAGTGACGAACATGTTTCCTAAACTGGTGATGGACATCGTTAAAACGACGAAGGCCGGAGACGTGGTTAAGGCTAGGGCACTGCAGTTTCAGCTTAACGACTTGGTCGACTCTATTGCTCGCGAAGGTATACTTTTTCAGCCCTTTTTAATGATACATAAGGTACTATGGGTTTCTTCTTAAAATGAGTCCAAGTTTGTTGACATGAAATACCTTTGAGAAAAAAATGTTCGACATGACATTGAGAGAAAGGAGGGAATTGAAATCTGAAACTTAACTCATGAAGCGGGTGACATATCAATATATTTTATTTATTGTGGAAGAAAAGGGGAGTTGTCGATTAATAACAGTCGTTAAACCTTGTCGGAGGCCTTATGTGCGGTTTGAAAACATCCGACAGCGGGTTGACCACTAACCCGCATCTCCACCAACCCGCATTGGAGCAGCGTGGTGGAGTAAGCTCCAGGCCTCCCCAATAATGGGGAGAGACCCGTGTCCAGCAGTGGGATGCAAAATGGTGTGTCGAGGCAATGGTAGTACCATTGCCTCGACACACCTTGTCAGTAACGATTTGGCAAAAACGGTAAGCTAGTTTGGATTATATTTTATTTATCTATCACGCGCATGGCCCGAAGGCTAGCTTAGGACGCAAGCGATATAATTACGCAGCCAAGGCAAATGGGCACGGTCGGTGTGAAATGGGTCAAAACAGACCGCAAGTGGCAAAATTTTCATATACGTTTCCGCGCTTTGGAGAGCACGTAAAGCAGTCGGTTGCTTTTGTTATCGATAGATAACAGTTATCGGAGGTATTATGGGCGGTTTGAAAACATCCGACAGCGGGTTGGCCAATAACTCACATCTCCACCAACCCGCATTGGAGCCGCGTGGTGGAGGGTTGCAGCCAGGCAGCTAAACTCATTTACCCGTATATTAAACGTCAACTCCCCAACCCTCTTGATGTATGTCGCACACTACGAGTAGGTATATCATTTTAGCTTAAAGCATCAAGGTATGACACATCAAGGTATGACACATCAGGGTATGACAGGTATGACACATCAGGGTATGACAGGTATGACACATCAAGGTATGACAGGTATACATGTATAAGCGCTCTTTGTATTGTGACTGAAGGGTGAGTCAGTAACTTTGACGCTCTAAGCATTTTAGGGACAATTTTCGAGCTGAAATTTCATTGTCATAACATTATATCGTCTATTATAATGTCTTTGGATGAGAGGAGTTTACAATTAACTAAAGGATTCTTTTTAGGTGCCTTCGTACCCGCCATGAAGATAGCAATGGAATGCATCACGGGCATTGAAGTCGGACCACCGCGCATGCCACAAACACCTCTCAGCAACGATCTCAGAACCAAAATACAGGAGAAGATGAGGGAATTAGGCTACAGTCGGGATCACTAAGAAATACATATTTCAAATAAAAATATAGCTATGAATTTGAACTGAAATGGACACTATGCACAAAAAAAAATCAAAATCCTTATCTTAAAAAGGTTGCACTAAATCACGCTTGGAAAGCAATATAATTGTTAATTCTTTTTGTACATGATTTATATTACCGTTTAAATCAATAATAATTAAGTCAATTGACCATATATGATAAGTGACGTCACTAATCATTTTCTCATACAAAATGTATGGGGATGTCACGTTTTGACAGCTCATTAAAAGTATGTCAATTGACTTGGCAGTCCAAGACCGGATTCTGGTTTCGCGGTACGTATCCAAATGTTCCGAGAAAAAACATATTTTTTAATAAATACATATACGTATATAGAATGAATCGAGAGTTTAACTGAACATGATAACGATGTATGTATATTTTAAAATATTATAATTTTTGGTACAATGGAAAAAGTATTCCTACTTCTCATAGAAATAATTTGTATTCAAACCTCTACTAAAATTAAAGGGAAAATAAAACACTTGTTTAAACATAATATTTATTTATTTATAAAGCATCTGTTGATTAAATGAGTCAAACAAAATAATTATACTGTTATTAATGTAAGAATCATTCATCAATACAGTGACACATACGAGTATTAACTCGTGGTACGGTATGTGATACGATATACATATCTCAAAAACTACTGAACCGATTTTGATGAAACTCGGACTGTTAAGTACGAATAAACCTGATTTAAATCTAACGGGATTATATCTAGATATTAATCGTGGTTTCCGGGAAATTTGTGAACAAAAATATATAATAGAGCGTACGTGCTTGAAACCTAAATAGATCATGATGATCAAATATGAATAATATTCCAAGAATACATACAGCTCAAAGTGATATGTATGAGAGTCGTATAATAAATGCACCAAGAAAATGAAAAAAAAAGCTATCCACATCACTAGATGTTGTCTAGTCAACTAGTTTAATTTAATGGTCTTAAGTTTGTTAGCGATTCTAGCCTTGGCTTCTGGGGATATTTCTCTTTGAGGAAGCGATGGAGGCCCCACTTTGATGCCGGTGACTATTTCCATTCCGGCTTTCATTATCGGCACCCATGGACCTGAAATATAATGTCATTTTCTTTGAGTCCACGAACGAAATAGAACAATACTTACACTTTTTTAATCAGATTACGTCTTAAATAATTCAAACACATCCTATACCTATAAAACATTATGTTATCTATACATATAAAAGAGGATGTTTGTATATATGACATCGCAAAACTCAGAAACTATTCGACCGATTATTATGAAAATTGGTATGTATATGTATTTTTTCACGGAGAAGGTTTATATGCTATCCATTATTATTATTATTTCATATTTAAACGCGATACGGAGTTCGCGGGGTCAGCTAGTGTATAATAAAACACTGAAAATTTTTCTGTCCATTTACATGTGTAAGAAAAAAGTCGCCTGTCCTGCGCCACAACGTGTCTAACAAATAAGAACTATTTGAATGTAAAAAAAACTTTTGATTGAACGATTGAACTTTTGTCTCAATCTTAAAGAGCTATTTTAAAACGGATGTAGGTACCTAATAAAATACTTGTACACTTATCTAACCATCTTTTATAAATGGTGATCAATAAAATTGTGATTTATTGTCAAGAATAATTTAATGAAAATGATTAATTTGATTTTTGTAAATTTAATAATAAATCTTCCGACTGGTAGGACACCAAGGTCTAGTCTCATTTCGGAGTTTGTATATAGGCAAGATGATCTTGATGATTTGCGATAGTTCTCCACAGTTCTTCCCAAGTTCCGTCACAATTTCAATGAAAAAGTAATAAAACTAGCCAGTCACTTAGTAAACCCACCTTCAGCCGTATGTGCTTCGATCGCCAAACTGAGTTTCTCCTGGAGAGCCCTCGCCTTTTCTATATCCCCCTTTTCGACAGCGTCCAGTATCTGTTGAGCCAGCTGCGGGAATAGGTTGAACGACGTGCCGATACTGGATTTGATGCCTAGTAACGCCGCTGGTGCTAGAAGCTGAGAAAAAGTTTCGCTGTTATTTACGGCCAAGTCATACTTACTACTTTTAGCTTCGGCGATGATGGGTGTGCATCGATGCTGCATCGCGTTTTGGTAACTTTGACGCGGCATTGGAATCTCACGTTATAGCGACTCTAATGCATGCCCCACATGTAACGAGAAATCGTTCAGATTTCTCTGAACAGACCTGTTCCTTCAGATTTATCGCACGTATGGATGGTAAATAACAGGCCGTAGGTCCGGCATACAGGATGTTGCATCGCGATTTCGTGATTATCTAAATAATATGATCCAAATTCTAAAGCGTTTGCGGAATTGCGCGTTATAGGTACTCAATGTCTTCAAGTGTGACCAAAGTAGCGTTCGGTCGCTGCGATTTTTGACTTATTCGCCGATGGCCGATGCTAAATTAGCTTAGCCTGCGTGGCCAATATTGTTTTCTTTTGCCTGTGCTCCAATATTCTGAACACAGTACATGCGACATAATTCAGATATACATTATAATTTTCTACTGGTACGCATATTCCATTAAACTAAGTAACAACTGGTTAATGTACCAGTAAACCCGATTAAACTGTTCAAAAAGCGAATGGACATGGAACCGGAGATTGGTCGTTTCTTCTATATATTATGTATGTACTTTGTTTTACTTGAGGTTTTTATTTTTAAAGAAATGACCATGCTTACGGAGCGACCACAGTGCACACATATTATTATCTTATCTGTGGGGGCGACCATTTATAACGTGAGACAGTCAAGGAGAGAGGAGGTCGAGTCGAATCTCATCTTATCTTACTTAGTGGTAAATATCACGTGTCTTTTTTCCACAAAATTAGATAAATTGCAAAAAAATAGTATTAAGAATTAAACGTTTTTTTCGTAAAATAGGGACAAATCATGTGCAATATTATTTAAGGAGATTTTTCAGTTTGGCTAGTCTGGTAATGCAGTATGAAATGTATAGAAAGCTTAAGGTAGAATGGTATACTTACAACAAAATTGAGCAAACTTTATTCTTATTCGAACAAATTCGACGCAGTTACATGAGAAACACACATTTTAATGAAGGTGTAACCAACAAATCTCACAAAACCTCACCAAGTGGAAGATACATGTCAAAAATTACCTAATTAATGAATGAAATCACGTAATTAATGAACGCCCCCTTGCTCCTTTTAACAACAGACTCTATAAAGAAAAACAGTAAAATGTCTCACCGTATCAGCGCCAAGGAATATCTCCTGATCATCTTTAAGATTCCTCAATACCTGCGCTGCCTCACTTAAATCATTCGATGTGAATTTTATGCCTTTGAAGTTCGGTATACGCGCTGTGGCTGCCTTTACAAATTCTGGCATATTGACTGTAAACAAAACACATTTTGTTGACCATAATTATAACATTTAGCTTTAGCCTTAGAGCATCAAGATATTGACATGTATGACACTAAAGGGTGAGTCAGTACCTTTGATGCTCTAAGGCTTTAGCTTATTATAACGGTGTTTCACAAGGTAGCGTGCTGGATCCTGCACTTTTTTAATACTTACTTTACTACCATTTTTGTCATTCCATTAGTTGGAATGTAACATTACACAAAGTAATTCTGATAATGTTCCGTATTAATGCAATATTAAAATTTTATATCATAGCAGATTTAAAAAAATAACCTATGACTATTATGAAACATTCGTAAACAGTCATTATCTAATACCTTTAAACGAGCTATTCTTGTATATATCTAAATATATTTTTTGAATCTCGGAAACGGCTCCAAAGATTTTGATGAAATTTAGTACCCTGGTTTCGGGGATGATAAATCGATCCATCAAATTTTTATTAATAGAAATTGTCGTTTTATTTAATGTAAGCCGTTAAATCCAAAATTACTCTTACTGACATTATTGGAGAATATAAATATTATTGTGGCGTAGAAAGCTGTCAAATGTCGACCGTCAATGCGCCCTTCAAACAAATGACAATGTCGATATGAAAGACCTCTATAAAAATTTCGTCAATGGAATTAAAGCTTTCTTGGTTGAATGGTTACGAAAGCTGACTACGGAGCTAGAGACCCGGGTTCAAAACTCAAGTAGGCAAGTTGCGTTTTTTATTTTTTGTGACATTTTTTTTTAATTGCGAGCTAGGTAGTATTTCAAAAGGCTTTGTTAATGTTAAGTAACACTAAGCCAATGAATTTTTTGCTTAAAAATAAACCAAGAAAATCAATTGTTTTTCTCCTTATTATATTAAACACGGCACAGAACATGGAGACCGAAATTTTTTTACGCATATCCACTTAGAGCATGCATATCCAGCAAGGCAGTTGATATCGGTTTAAAATATTATTTTATTTATACCCACTTACTTTCAACCTTGCTCATACTAGGTATATGGTAGTAGAGCACCGGCAGGTTGTGGGCGGCCTTGGCCACTAATTCCACATAAGAGACCAGCTGATCGACCGTCGCAGGCTTGAAGTAGAGCTCTGGCAGCATAAGGATAGAATCGACGCCGGTCCGGGAACAGTACTCGGCCTGAAAAAAAATTCAAGTTATTATAAGGAGAGGTTTAGTTTTTTTTTCGTAAAACGTAATATTTGTTTCCTTATTTGTTTGGTTATAATCGTTGAGAAGCTTTGGTGGGAAGTAGAAAAAGACGTTATAGCGCTTTTGTTTTATTTTTATTTTCTTGGTGTATTTTTGAGTTGGTATTTCTCTACGCGACAGAATTCGTAGTGATGTAATCCGTAGAAGAACTAACGTTACCGTACCGACATAGCTCTCAAAATCTGCAAGCTGAAGTGGCAATGGGCAGGCCATATAGTTAGGAGGACCGACAACCGATGGGGAAGAACGGTCCTTGAATGGAGACCACGTCTCGGCAAAAGGAGTACAGGCCGCCCTCCAACCTGACTGTGACCTGATGGTGGACTGACGACCTGAATAAGACAGCGGGTAGTCGCTGGATTCGGAAGGCCCAGGACCGGGAGGAGTGCCGAACGTTAGGGGAGGCTTATGTCCAGCAGTGGACAATAAAAGGCTGATGGATTTTTGAGTTACCTACCTATATCGGATAAAGTTGATTGCATCTTATTCGATATATCCATATAGGTTAATTACAGACTGTAATTTACAGTGCACGAGTGTTGTGAAATCGTGTGAAATAAAATAACGGTGCGATAACATGTTTTTTTTTTCATCTTGCCTCTAAAACTTATTCGTGACATTTTCATCGACACGTTCTGGTAAAGAAGCTTTACTTCAATATCTGACTGACTTGACTGACTGATTTGAATTGACGACGACAATCGATTAAAATGTCATCCCGAATATAGGTATTGTATGTATATATTTACTTACTAGCCTTCATAATAAAAACCAACCCATGTCCTTCCCCAAGTTCAACATGGGATATCATCTGGAATATCAGATACAATCTGGGATAATATCTGTGTTACAAATTTCATTAAAATTGGTTCAGTAGTTTAAGCGGGAAAGAGTAATAGACAGACAGAGTTACTTTCGAATTTATAATATTGTATGGAAGTATGGATTACGAATACTTTTTGTAAATTGCGATATAATTATATTTTAATTCGCCTAAATTTCGCCCAATACATTATTTCTGCAATTTATGGTATTTGTTTTAGTTTATAATGTTTTGTACAGATAAATATTCATGTTCACAATAACATATATACATAATAAATTCTACCTTGCGTAATATACTTATCAAGTAAACATGATAGCGAAAAAGTCAACATTAAATTTAATGATAAGGTTATCAGATATTAGCACTGCGTGTACATAAGTATACTTATTTCTTTTTATCTAAGTTCAAGCATCTTTGAGCGTTATGCGGCATTTAAGAAAGCAAATTCGACGAAAAAGGCCAAATTTGTGGAAAAAGATTTTTTTGGATTTAGCACCACGATAATGCGCCTTCGCACAAGTAGGCCATCATTGTGAACGAATTTTTAATCAAACACTCAACAAATACTATCGAGCAACCACCATATTCACAAGATATGGCTCCAGCCAACTTCTTTCTTTTTTCCAAAACTGAAATTACCACTTCGTGGCACCCGTTTCCTATCGGTAGAAGACATAAGGGAGAATTCGCAGCGAGAACTGAACTCAATTCCGGAAACAGCATTTAAAAAATGTTTTGATGATTGGATTATTCGTTGGCGTAAGTGTATCGTTTCTGAAGGAGCGTACTTTGAAGGTGATAAAATAAATTTGGATGAATATAACAAACATTTTGTGTATTATTGATCTTTTCCCGCTACTTTCTTGACAGAGTAGTATGTAATATGTATGTGGCGATTTCTAGCGTGAAGCAAAACTAAATCTTAGGGTCAGACTTAAATGAGGTGACCATTAACCTCTGGAATAGCAGCGCAACTTCAGTCGACCTCAAATAAGACTCAAGCATCTTGAGGTTGGGTGTAGGTCTCCAATGACGGCAGCGGTACCATGGACACACACAAAGACATGGACACAAAAATCTAGACCGAGACCAGAAAATAAAACTCTTCTTTCCAATTTCTGCTAGGAATCGAACGTCCCCTTGAATGACAGTCCGGCATGGTAACATATAATAAAAATAAATATAGCTTAAAAAACTAAATAAACACGCCTTGGAAGCACATCAAACTAAAAAAATGTGAAAAATAATCCTTAATTTAAATATGGCACAGAGCGGCCCACGCTTTTTTCACAATAATCCCTATAATAATATAAATTCGAAAGTAACTCTGTCTGCTACACTTTCCCGCTTAAACTACTGAACCAATGGTTTTTATCCCACGGGAAACTATAAAACGGGTTCACGCGGAAGACTGGTACTAGTATATTTGTTCATTATTATTTTCAGCTTATATTAAGGATTATTGCTAGCTTGCTAGTTTTAGAGAATCCAATTTCAGATTCGGGAGGTGTGCAAAATTTTTTTAGCTTAGTGGCTAATTTATAAATCCGGCACTGACTACCCAACAAACAAATACGTCGTATAAGTCTTGACTTGTACGATCTAAAGTTGGATAGCAGTCTTACAATGGTAATGATATGACTACCAGGTCCTATAGATGTTTTTAATGTAACTAATTAGTCGTGCGACGAATATGTCATAGTAAACTGGTCTTAGCAACGTTGGGGTGACTAAACTATATGACGTTATATTACTTCTTAGCTAAAACGTTTGTACGACAACGCAATGGTCATACTAACGTTATAGTCCGATAAACGTTTGGAACAGACCAAATTATGTCTTTGAAAAACCTTTATATGACATTTATATAACGTGCATGTTGTATAGACATTATCACAGAGACGTTTATATAACAATCACTATATTGTTTTACAGCGGTCAATTAAAGACTCTTAAATGACATGGTTGTTTACTGACGACTCAAATATAACCTTTATATTACATGATGTTCGTTTAATGTCATGTCTTGACTTTAATCAAACTTGCAGTCGCATTTAAATCAGGTTTTGACTTTATAATGACTAGGCGGACATATTTACGAACTTTTGATAAAATTTTGTTACGAAAATGGTATCAAAAAAATCGTGGAGACGAAGATTAACGAGAATTTTGGTGAATATTGGCAATATGAAAAGGGTTTTCTTTATGTTTCTTGCGGAACCCTAATAGCTAGCTATCATGGCGACCATTATCATCATCATCAGGTCGTACAGAGGTAAGTTTGCGACAAAAGCAATATGTCGGACATTTTTAGAGAAAAACCTATATTTATTAATAAAAATCTATTGATTTAAACACAAAATTACGAGGGGGCATGAAAATCTTAATAGTATTCACATAGGTATATTATCATAAAACTTCAGTTCCCAGTCGAACTAAATAGCATGAGAGACAGATAAAGTAAGTAAGATATGAAAATAACATAAACTCAGCCAGCATTTATTTCCTTGTAATTATTTATTTTACACAAAAATCTTGAAACGAAACTCTTGACTCAAATAAAACGTTTTAGTCATTCAGTAACACCTGTACGACCACAATACAACAAAGCGTCGAAAGTTATGGTTATCCCATAACATTTGTACGACTTTTGAATGACGTTAACGAAGTTGGCTGGAGACTTCTGTATAACCATTATACGACCATTTAGGTCGTATAACTGGGGCCATTTTCGCGTTTAGTAAACGTTATTATAACGTTAGTATGACTTAACTATTGCGATGTATGGTATTCAGATAACGTTTACTAAACCTTTATACGACGTTAAATTGTTACTTGGGTAGGGCTTTGAGTGAGTAGTATGACAAGCGTGAACCGTTTTCAGTGTTTCATACTTACCAGTTCCAAGACATCCGCGAGAGGTGCCCCACCAACTTGCACCATGATGTGGTGCCCTGTGGTCTTCCTAGCCTCCAGCCAATGGTCTATCACCTTCTTCCTCTCGGACACACTGAGCGACATGTGCTCTCCTGTCGTACCTCCCACTGAAAAAAGAAAACTATTTTATAGGTGGAAAATCTTTTTAAACTCTTGTCACAGCTCACATTTTTACATTAGTCACATAAATAATACCTGTTATGTACATTTTCTTAAATACATATATATGTATAAAATACTAGCCTTCCGCCAGCGGCTTCACCCGCGTGTACCCGTTTTATATTATGTTCCCGTAGGATAAAAACCATCCTATGTCCTTCCCTAATGTTCTCTCTATCTGTGTTCCAAATTTCATTATTTGGTTCCGTAGTTTAAGCGGGAAAGCGTAGCAGACAGACCAACAGACAGAGTTACTTTCGAATTTATAATACTTAAGTATTAAATAAAGTAGGGATAGACAATAATAGACATCACATCATACAATTAATATTATTTTTATTGTGTATACATATATTGTTCTTATGAACCGTATTATGCCGCCTACAACAATCTCTGCTTCGCCCAAAGGTAGGACTGGCAGAGAATGCTTTTAGCATTAAGAGGCCGTATACGAAATTTTGCCGCAAAATCTCATGTGTTAAATCAGCGAATTTAGCAAAATTTCGTATACGACCCCTTAAGTCCGCCTTTTATACCATTTTGTTAAGTGGTGTAATAGTGTTAAAATAAATAAATTGACTACCCGAGTGGCACAATTGTTACCATGCCGAACTGCCGATCGGAGGGTCCCAGGTTCGATTCCCGGCGAGGCAGAAATTGAAATGATGAGTTTTAATTTCTGTACTTGGTCTGGGTGTTTGTGTTTCTGCCTTTGTGCGTGTCCAATAGTGTCCATGGACTACTATATCGATGGTGTCCATGGTTACCCACGACGGCCACGACACGGGGAAGCCTAGTGTGGGGCTATGAGTGTTTAAAAAAAACAACGGGTTGCACTCCGATAGTGCCGGCAGAAGTGAAAACTTGAACATTAACGTTGTGCATTTTTGATATTTTGGAATGTTTAGGTAATAATTTCGCACGAATTGCTTTTATTATGAGTATTATTTTTCATCTAGTATTTTCAGTAGGTTTTCATAGTATTTTTATAAAGTACTCGACTCATTTTCTTTCACTATTCACTATTTCACTCCAGTTTGAACCAGCCTGGTTGATCATATTACTTGAACTTCTATCACTGACCATTAAGACAAGTACATATTCAGTGTTAAACTTACCAAGCACTGATTTAATACCGGATAAAGCCAAAAATTTTGCGTAGCCAGGGATAGCGCCGTAATTTACCGAGTGATCATCGTTCAGGGGAGTGAAAACAGGAGGCACCAACCCGCGCGCTTTGAACACCACCTGTTAACATTGTGATTGGCTATCTATCACTGATAGCTCTAGATCTTTTTGTGACATAATATTGTTACCGATTACTAACTTTCAGATGTGTACCTGTGATTAACCTTGAGCGTAGCGATATATCCTAAGGCCTCAGATCTAATAATAAAAACGCTGCGAACAACCAATTGTGGCCGATTTACTCGTAAACCTAGCCGTGTACACACACATAACACGCTAACACGACAACGAAACTGCATAATACTTTTTTATTTGATCTGAGTCTAAGGCTATGTGATTAAACGGCCAAGCCACACAAGCTACTATTAGCATTGGCGATCAGCGACTTACAACCGCGACTGAAAACGCTAAAACGCACGATTCTGCTACTGCGTTCGAGTTTAGGTAGTCACGAAATCGCGATGCATACCTACTTAGAGTCGCTAAGAAGCGCGATTCCGATACCGCGTCCAAGTTGCCAAATCGCGATGCAACATCGATGCACACGCAAAATCGCCGATCGCCGATCGCCGATGCTATAAATTAAGTTTTTAACAAAAAAATAGAACCGACTTCAAACGGTAAAAAATAAAATTGTTCAGTACCTACTTCTTCTTGCTTATGGTAATGACTCTTAAAACTATTTCTGCAGTCGGGCCCTTAGTAAATGTCGTACCATTCGTTCTAAATTGGCACCGAGAGTACAGACAGTGGGACAGTACCTACTTCTTCTTGCTTATGGTAATGACTGTTAAAACTATATTGGAGTCGGTGCCCATTCAGAACGAAAGGTACAATAGATTTACTAAGACAGGACATTTCACTAAGGGCCCGACTTCAAAAATAGTTTTAAGAGTCATTACCATAAGCAAGAAGAAGTAGGTACTGAACAATTTTATTTTTTACCGTTTGAAGTCGGTTCTATTTTTTTGTTAAAAACTTAATTTATTTCACTCTTTTTAGTAATTTTAATAATTCTGTATGTATTAGCATAATTGGAAAAATTTTCACTTTACTTCTAAACTTTAAACAGATTTACCTTTTATAATCATGTTTATCTAATAGCCATCTAAAAGTCTGAAAGAAAACTACTATCAGTCCACCTGAACGTATAAATTAAAGAAAGAATTTGCTCTCAGCTCCTAACCGTTGAGGAGTTGTACCTTCAATCATCAGTTAAGCAACAGCAGGTGATAATTACCAGACATAAATATTTGTATAATGTTAAAAATATGACTAAAAGAATGTGTGTGCCTGTTACGTTTCAGTGTTTCCCTCGATTTCCCTAATATCACATCATCAGATTTTGACATGGTGACAGTTGGACCACCTCAGGAATATAAGATTTCGAACAAAAAACCATTTATTGAAAGAATTTGCTCTCAACTCCTAACCGTCGTAGTACCTTCCATCATCAGTTCAGCAACATGATATGACGATAATTATACACAAATGTCTGTTTTGCTTTGTAAAAATATGAAAATCATTTGTTGTGCTTTAAAATTTGAATGTTCCCTTCGATTTCTCTGGGATCCCCTCATCAGACTTTGACTTGGTGACAGTTGGACCACCTGGGGAATGTAAGATTTCGAATAAAAAACTATTTATTGAAAGAATTTGCTCTCAACTCCTCACTGTCGCAGTACCTTCCATCATCAGCTCAGCAACATGAGATGATGATTTCTATGCGTAAATATCTCTTATGCTTCAGAAACTATAAGAAAATCAATGTGTGTGCCTATAAAATTTGAGAGTTCCCCTCGATTTCCCTGGGATCCCATCATCAGATCCTGATTTGGTGACAATGGGACCACCTCGGGAGTATAAGCATACGAACAAAAAAAGAATTTTGAAAATCGGTCCACAAACGGCGGAGTAATCGGTGAACATATATAAAAAAAAAAAATACATACAGCCGAATACAGTACCTCCTTCTTTTGGAAGTCGGTATAAAAAGTAGCTAGTGTGACATATTGTCCGAAAAATCCAAGCTTCGAACAACTTTTAAATAGGTATACAGTTTCGATTTTTAAATTTCGAAAAGTCGTGAAGATGATAGTCTCGACATTCGTTACATTCAAGTAAAGCGATGGCTACTTTATCAGAATGTGACCAATGGAATTTTGGAGGCAAGCTGAAAAACATACTTTCGCACCGCTATTTTATTTCACAACACTCATGTACTGTAATTAACCTAAATGCCATCAACTTTATATACGTAGAAAGTGAAAATAAAACAAGAGCACAATGTGTCGTTTCCGACTTCCCTCCAAAACTCGATCGCTAAAGGCCTGTTCAAAGCTAAGCGGTATTCGCTGCCGCGGTTAATTTGTAGAGGTACATACCGCGCGGCGGCGCGCGAGTTTCGTTGGTATTTAGTATGAAGTGCCGCGGTACCTATTCGCTAATCGCTGTGAGTACACATACATAACTCACACATAACATAGCGAAATCCGCTCTGATTTTAACAGTAATATTAACGCATATCTACTCGGCTTTCTCTACCGCAGGCGGCAGCGAATACTGCTTAGGTCTGAATAGGCCTTAAATTCGCTAAAGCGAGTCATCGGTAGTGTTTGACGTTCGGTAGTTTGACCAATAGACGGTAGTTTGAAAAATACCATTGATTGGTGACATCACAGACTGTCGAGAGCGAGACTACCAAATTTCGTTAAAAAGCTATCGTTATCGACTTACAGGCCTATTTCGGTCGCAAAGCTATCGTAGCGAATGTCGAGACTGCCGGCTCATGTATAAAATTTTCTCCTTATCGACTGTCGGTACCGCATTTTCAATATGAATGACCTATGAGGTTATATCGGTTACATATACCAATATAATTTTTAAAAATCTATTTCATAGTAAAGATTGTTTACGTAAACATTATTTTACTATTACAAAAAAATGAAGGTATTGATAGGACCTCAAAAACTTACCATCTTTAGAAAATTAAATATTAAAACTGTAGACACAACCACATAAGCCAAACACTGTCATAACACTATTTCAATTTATTCAGAACCTGTTGCATTATCTACACAAGTGTAAAAGAAACAAGTTGATACGGGGAGATAAAATTATATTGGGATGGTTATAGGATCTCGTTGTGATAGGTAATACGTCTTTGTATTGCCATAAAATTATAAATAGGTAGGTAGGAAGATAGAAATAAAATAAAATATCTGAAACAAGCAGTAATGGTCATGCAAATGGCTATATTAAGAGGGCTGAATGTTGTTCTATTCGTAAAAATTACACTGCTGAGCAGCTGGGTGTAACTCGGTATTTTTTGGTGGGAAGTCGAAAAAGACATATCGTGCTCTTGTTTTATTTTTACTTTCTTGGTGTATTTTTGAGTTGTAGCGACCTTCCGCTACTCATCAAGAGATGGCGCCACGGGTATTCCTGAATCACGCTATCGAAGTTTTCGGAATATCCTACCATATATACAAGCTCCGAATTGAGTCAGTCGGAGCGCGGCCGCTCCCCGGGCATGACCACCTCGCCCGGCGGGAGATCTCCCTTTGCCAAACTGGTGACCCCGGACAAGAATACGTCCCTTCTGACCTTCATCAGTCGCACCTTCACTCCCTGGATGGACTGCAGCATCACTTCACCAGCTCGTCAGGGTCAGCGCAGCGCATCGTGATAACGCTTCCTGATCCTGATCCAGCTACCTCCTGCGACGCCGTGGACGGCTCGAGTACCCACTCTACTCGCCTCCACATTCCAACCTACCCTCACATCTCGACTCACTGAAGATAGAGGGCATCTCCGCACTTCGCTACACCCTCACATCCCGACTCACCGTGGACAGAGGGCGACACAAGGTCTGCACCCTCACATCTCGACTCACCGCAGATAGAGGGCATTCAAGGCGCTTGTAAGCGAAGATTACTCAAGCATGGATTGAAGATATCGACCTCCGGTCTGAGCAGGGGGTGATGTAGCGACCTTCCGCTACTCATCAAGAGATGGCGCCACGGGTATTCCTGAATCACGCTATCGAAGTTTTCGGAATATCCTACCATATATACAAGCTCCGAATTGAGTCAGTCGGAGCGCGGCCGCTCCCCGGGCATGACCACCTCGCCCGGCGGGAGATCTCCCTTTGCCAAAGAGTTATATCGGATAAATTTGATGACATTTTGTTCCATAAAGGGTAATAAGGGTATAGTGCACGAAATGCAGCAGGTAATTATAGTCCTCCACCAACCCGCATTGGAGCAGCGTGGTGGAGTAAGCTCCAATAATGGGGAGAGGCCATTGCCCAGCAGTGGGACGTAAAAAGGTTGCAGCCAAGCCAAGCCATAGTGCACGAGTGTTGTGAATTAAAATATGAGTGCAAAAATTTGTTTTTCAGCTTGCCTCCAAAATTCCATTGGTCACGTTCTTGTAAAGAAGCCATCGCTTTACTTGAATGTCTGACCGACTTGACTGACTGATTACTGACGACTGCTGCAAACTTGTTGTCACCCTAATAAAGTAAGAGTGTCTACTGGATTGAATGTAAACAGCCTGATTCAGTAGCAATGCCGATCCAGCACTGGACTTTACCTATTATTACTCGTCCAGTTTCACCGAAATTGGCAAAAACGTGATGCAAAAATTATACTTAGTGCTGGTAATATGCAGATTGCGATACCATACATACCTAATTGAAGAAAAAAAATTACGTTGGTGTGAAACCGCACGTAGGCATGTAATTTTTTTTTACTAATCAATTTATCGACTTTTTAATACTGTTATCATGCCAATTATAATAGGTTTTCTACCTACATTGCATTGGGATCTAAAATAGAGATTAGATGAAATCAGTCATAATTATTTCCACTTAATAAAAAAAGAATGCATAAATAACATAATAATATTTATTATAGCTATGTACTTAATACAATTCAGATTTATATACAACACAGTCAGAAGATCTCTGTTTTTCTAAAATAGCCTCTGCTAAATCTGCCTTCGCTCTCGCTTCTCTAACTCTCTCCCTCATAAGTTCTATTTCTAATAAATGCAATTCATCTGCGCGCATTTTCCTGTCATTGTATTCATTCTGAAGAATACTGGCTTTTACACATGCACTATAGCTTCTGTGTTGGCATGAGTTGTAAATATCTAGGGGATGTGATTCTACAGTATTATTGGTATTAGTGGATGTACATACAGGTGGGCCAAGTTGATCCAAATTTTTTACTGCCCCTTTTACTTTTGTTACTTTTATTTCTGAAAAAAAAATTGGACAAAATTATAACTATAGTTTGTATTATCAAACAGCCTAACTGTGTAAGTAAATCATAAATAATCTGGAAAGTACACTTATTAAGGGTCGATTTTTACTGATCAGCACTGTATCGGCAATGTAAACATGTTTCGATCCAGTACAGCATCCAGTGTCCAGCGGTAGATCGGAATAGAATTATTCCTATTTTTCAATCCACTGACCTCCCCACGCACACGTGTCATTGTTACTGGAACCGTGTAAACGCAACGCGCGGGTCAGCCTCCGCCGCGTATTCGTATAGTGACCACACTTATGTTTGTCGGTCGGTATACAAGTTGGACAAAAATATCTAAATCAAAACAGGGTTTTCACATTTTTTGAAGAACTCTATCAGTTATCTATTTTCTTAAATTAGCTTTTCCTTTATCCATTCTTCCTCAAACAATTCATTCGCATAGTGAAGCCATAGATTTAGATTTTTTTGCGTGAAGCAGTATGATACAAAGATTTTTTGATAGTATTTTAATTGCCTGCGCTTTCCAAGAGGCGGAATATTAATTTTTGCTACAAACTTGTTGTCACCCTAATAAAGTAAGAGTGTATACTGGATTGAATGTAAACGGCCTGATTCAGTAGCAATGCCGATCCAGCACTGGAATGCATCAAAGCTGGATCCAGTCATTGGATCAATGTAAATCAGCTTTAATGTGTTGAAAGTACTAGGTTTCAAGATAAATTGGGTATTATGCTCATCATCATCAAACTATACACCCACCTGGTAAGATTTCTGAATCTATGATCTCATTCACACCAACAAGTAGACTCTCTGTAACTTGTGACATATCTGGAACTATTTTAGAGTCACTTGAAGATGGATCTACCGTTGATCGATTCTGACTTTCTATCGTTAATCCAAGCTTTTCACGTTGTCTGTGTTTTAAGTTCATCCACAATCGTCGCAGTTGTTTACTTACTACCTAAAAGCAACAAAAATATTCCATATAAACTGGAACAGTGGAATTTTAAAGTTCCACCGGCATCATCTGGACTCTTGGCTGTCCTCCACAGTCCGCTTTGCACGCTCATTTTTACCACGGATGTGTAGGTTTATGGGACAACATTCCGCATTTCCAGGGACTATGACATGGGGTTCTTCAAGAAAGCTGTAAAAATGCTCTCCTCCAAAGCTGGCAATGCTGGGGTTACCAGTGTCCATAGGCGACAATGATCGCTAAACACCACGCAGTCCATCTGCTCTTTTGTTCGGTTTATTTATATAAAAAAACCATAAAGGGTATTTACAACACTTTTGTTTATACCGGAATAACTGCTTTTAATAATAAAGCGTTTATTTCTGAACTTATAAGACATCTATATTTTACAGAAAATTTAATGATAGTTAACTTTATAATTCACTTTACAAAATGTCTCTTCATTCAATGTGCCTTAAGCTTAAGGCATAGGCCTCCTCCAATGCCTTCTACTGTATTCTGTCTCTTAGCCAACAGGGACCTATTCATTTTCAGGTCGTCCTCCCATCTTCTTATTTTTGGTGCTCTACTCCTAAAGCCATCCCTTGGGTACTAAACTGTTTGGTACCTTCTGCTGCTGGTTGCTATCTTCTTAATTATAATTTATTATTCTTGATAATTCAGAAGGAATATTATTTAGAAAAAATAATAAATAGATTTTTTACTGCTTTTATATGGTGTTAGTTGGTTGCTGTAGTCTTTGGATATATTCTCACAAACTCCAGCAAAACTCAGTCTTGCAACCTTGTATACAGTTGCACTACTAATCCTGAGGCTGACAGTCACCACATGTCAGTATGAAGTACCTTTTCATCGAAACAAATTGAACTTGCTTCACAGCAACGGGTGCAGCAATAAAGATGGGTTCAGCATGCCCGGTTGAACCATGGATATTAGCATTGAGTTTGACTGGCTGAAACCCTTTTTGCCTTGCTGCTGGGCTCAAATCTGGGATCAATTTATTATATCATTATCATTTATCTATCAATCACACCAGGACCAATAGCTTAACATGCCCTCCATAGCACAACAACAAGCTTGAGTTTTGTCCACCTGTTTGACTTAACTGTATAGAATAGTATAGATCACATGATTGCCAGGCCATGTGTGCTAAGTTCTATCAACATTAACTTGACTTTTCATGACCTTAATCATTACTTACCTGGTAAGATGCATGAGGGCTTGCGTTATACTCCCTAGTAATTTTATTCCATACAGCATTCTTTAACTGCAGAGAATGGCTGTCAGTTTTCTTACAGTCAATAATTTTTATGTATTTTTTTATTATGTTCAGAAACATATTTCTCTCGACGATACTAAATATGTGTTTTTTATACTCCATTAAAGAAATGTGATTTATTATGTTATGTTTACTTGTATAGCAACTGTTCTATTCTATTTGTTAACTAATTTGTTCTATTGTATGTGTTATCTGTGGTGAATGGACTTATCGCGGTCGCCAACTTGGGCCACTGTCTGTTGAAGTTGAATGTCGACTCCTTTTTGTCTTTTGTAATTATACACCACCCTGTCCCTGGCTACCGGGTTCTGAAGAAGCTGTTGAAAGCGTATTAAAATATTCGAACTCCATATTTTGGCCTGCACCAGATTGCACCTCACCTATCTTACAGAGTAATTTTTGTTGATACTTAGAACCTTTGTTGAATTTCTTCATGTGTAATAAAATAAAATAAACATTATTTCTTTTTTCATTTACGTAGACAGCGCAAACTATAAATAAATAATAATTAAAAATAATTAATTAAGTATAACAACAAACCAGCAGGCAAACAGACAGCTAATGACATGACATGACCTGACATATGTGACATACATCACACATAAGACAGATGACAGCTTTGACAGCACAGCTGTCTAGTCTTTTTAAAAATAATGTATTTGTCTATGGATTAGAGATGTACAATATCCAATATCACACAAATAAAATGATTTATGATATCGCCCCTTAGCTTACAATACAACAGCGCTCAAGTCGAAAATTGGCGGTTTTTACATTTTAATGCCATTAGATGAAGCTGTTCATTGCGCGCCTAACCATTGGATTATTATATGGTCTAAGATACTACCTACCATACCCTCAGAGGCCTTTTTTAGTTGGTCTGTGACCAAACCATAGATAAATTATACTGTTCAACGTAAGGTGTGATTACATTGCCCAACCTGCAGGGGCCGACCCGGCATACATTGCTGGTACTGAAATGGGTTTTTTGGCGGGAAGTCGAAAAAGACATATTGTGCTCTTGTTTTATTTTCATTTTCTTGGTGTATTTTTGAGTTATATCAGATAAAGTTGATGTCATTTTGTTTGATATAGGTTAATTACAGTGCACGAGTGTTTGTGAAATAGAATAACAGTGCTAAAATATGTTTTTTCTGCTTGCCTCCAAAATTCCATCGGACACGTTCTAGTAAAGTAGCCATCGCTTTACTTGAATGTTAGACTGACTAGACTGACTGACTGATTACTGACGACTTACTGACTTTATTGTACTTCGTCCAGTTTCATAGAAACTGGCAAAAAATTGATGCAAAAATTATACTTGACGCTGGCAGTATGCACAGAGTTGCGATGCCATAATTGAAAAAAAAAACAGCATGTATGCCAAATCGGACCCTGCAAGTTGGTCAATGTAATCAGCCCTTTAGTGTTTAATTTCTCTATGATTCCATCCAAGAAAGTGCCGGAGTTTTGGCGGGAAGTCTGAAGGAACAAGTTGTGCTCTTGTTTTATTTTCATTTTCTTAGTGTATTTTTGAGTTATATCGGATAAAGTTGATGGCATTTTGCTCGATATAGGTTAATGATAGTGCACGAGTGTTGTGAAATAAAATAACAGTGCGAAAACATGTTTTTTCGGCTTGCCTCCAAAATTCCATCGGACATGTTCTGGTAAAGTAGCCATCACTTTACTTGGACATTTGACTGACTAGACTGACTGATACCTGACGACTAACTGACTTTTTTCTACGACTACAGTGATGCAAAAAATTTACTTGAAGCTGGCAATATGCACAGAGTTTGCGACGCCATTATTAAAATTGAAAAGTAAATATTGAATGGCTGAAAGGATCTTTATCCAATGCCGTAAAATGAAATTAAAAAAAAAAAAAAAAAAACAAGAAAGTGCCAAGAAATCTGAAAATTCTGAAATTCAGAACAGAACAGAAATAAATATTGATTTTTCCATACAAAGGTATTATTCCGTATTAATTAATTTAACGACTTGGGCTGTTGAGCTAATCTTTGTATTGTGTAACTAATACTTGATCTGTGTTGCCGTCACAGAGCATTTGTATTTATATGCAAATGAATATGAAAAAATTTGTCTGATTTTCCCTTCCCAGCGGGATAGTGATAGCAACCGTAAAAGGTGATATTTGTTTCCTTCTCCAAAAGTTTTAGAGGATTTGTTACTTGCATGAACGGATTCCACATAACACGCAAAATGAGCCAAATAGTGAGCGAGTTGAGTATGCACGACTTGAATCACAGATTTTTCGAAATAATGAAGAGCGAGAGCAACGCGGAGGAGGCTGCAAATTTTATTTTCGAACACATCTGCGAGGACGTTGCATTGGGGTGTATTTTCGAGTTTCATCATGGACTGAAGACGGGACTGACCAGTTTGATGGAAGGCGAGAAAGAAGACGAGGAACCCTATAAAATCGTGAATTCACCGGAGTGCGATGTTTTTGGATTTCCTGTGTTAAAGAAGCCACCAGATACAAATTGCTTCTGTCCCAATTGTGACCGGCCGGTGTCCGCGACTAGATTTGCACCGCACCTCGAGAAATGCATGGGTTTGTTGAAATTATGCATTAAATTATACAGAGCAATGCATGACATTAGCACAGCTGATTGGGATTGTGTAAACAAATTCAAACCATGTTGTGTTGGTGTAAGGTTCAAAATTACATACAACTTCATATATGATTTGGATACTTCTTGTGATGTAGAACATTTATTATTGCTTAATTAAATAAATGAGGTTTATTCACAAACACTTTTATACAGCAACTAGGGGCTGCCCGCGACTTCGTCCGCGTGGTCTTTGGTATTAGTCTAAGCATGATGTTATAAAGCCTATAGCGTTCCCTGATAAATGGACTATCCTACACAAAATAATTTTTCAATTTGAACCAGTAGTTTCTGAGATTAACGTGTTCAAGTTAACAAACTCTTCTACTTTATAATATTAGTAAGATTACTTGCCTACAGCTTCCTTTCAAATCTGTTACTAATAGAGATATTCTGTATCATGAAGTTGGTTTGGCTGTTTGTAGTAGTGATGTGTACTGACAAGCGCACTTGTCAGCGTAATCTTTTGGAGTGTTAGCAGAGATTTGAACATCTTGATCATTAACAAAAAACCTTTAAAAATATTATCTTACCTTCACAACTTTTCTTTGCTTAGTTGACATGCTGATGTTACTTGACAACACTCTCAAGGTTACACATACTAAAACAATGTGCATGTGCCTGCTTCACACATTCATAGCTGGGACTTTGTGACATAGGACATCTATAGTATAGACTATAATTTAAAATAGTATAGGTTTTAAACTCTTTTTGTATTTGCCTTTACTTTTATAAAAAGAATTGTATGAAAATAAGTTACCTTATATGCATTTTTATATTTAAAAGAAGCTACAGAAGATGGACATGCAAACCATGTGATGTTAAGTTGCTGGACATCTTGCATTGCTACTCTGAAATTTATTAGTTACCTCATATAATTATGTACAGTAGTGTACAGCAACCACACCCACCAAATCACCATAAAATATTGCTTCACAGCAGAAATGGTTGCCGCTGGTATAACTTAAATATAGCAACAACAATGTCTCAAAATTAGCATTTCAATAATGTCTCAAAAGCTAGCATTTCTCTTTTTTTCAACCTTATTTTGTCCTACTGCTGGGCACAGGTCTCCTATCGAATTGGAATCTAAGAGGAATTAGGCCATAGTTCATGTCCATGCTGGCAAAGTACAGTTTGGTGGACAATTGGACAAGAAACTCAAGTTTCTTCAAGAAATTATGTGTTACTCTCAGGTATGCAAGGTGATAGAAGACATGGTAATTAATTAATTATCACATTTTCCTTCACTATGGAGCACCTATAAATACTTAACAAATTTCCTTGTTGGAAGTGCGCACCAGGGGTTTCAACACGCTATCTCTGTGTCAGAGACTTACGGTCATTGATGCTATATGTTTATTCTTTCTTATGTTAATTTTGAATTATACTGCATCAAAGATCCTTCTAGTATATACTTCCAAACAACTTCCAAACTTGAAACCTATGAAACAACTTTCTTTGGTGTGGGTTAAAAAACATAACTCCTTGATCATGAGCAGGCATGGGCAGAAACAGCTCGCGAATAGCCTCGCGTCGCATCGCGTCCAACAGTCGCGAGCCTACCTCCTACGCCGGACTCCTGAGCGACGATGATGACGACTTGGATTGGTCTGGGGCCTCAGTGCAGAATGAAAGACGCAAGCGTCGCATCAAGAACAGTAACAGCAAGAAACCTAATAAGGTGCACAAGTAAGTAAACATTTATCAATATTTTTTCAATTAATAACTTATACAATATTCAATTGCTGCTGAGATTCAGTATAGTATCTCATACGATCAGCTGTCACGTGTGCCCATTATGAACCCATAGCCATACTGTTAGTTATCTCAATTATATATGTAAGTACTTTTTTAAAAAGAATGCTGCTGGGAGTTTTTTCTGCCGCCTCTCAGCTTAACATCTAGCGCAAACGGGCACCAAAAGGCGATGACTGGGAAAAAATGACATTCATTATGGGAATATTTGTATTCCTAATACGAAATAAATATTTTTGATTTGATTTCATTTGATAATCAATTATCTGCTTGAAGTGACAAGGATTCACACCATTTTTCATCATGCTGGCTTTTTTATCTGTCTGTACTTATTTGACATCTCTGATCTCTGATGAGATTAATTGGAAAGGCTTATAATTTTGGCCAAGCCCCTTGATGGTGAGCATTACTGTCTTTAAGCCACATTTTTCCAATGTGAGCTGATACAGCGAGTGACCTTCTTTATCTTATAAGACCTAAGGTAGATTGCAATAGGCCCATTCCCATTTGCAACTGACTGTTAATTTCTTCCATGGTTTGTGTATAAGTCTAGTAATCATGTGACATCACATATATTGATTGTGATCAAAGAGAAATAGAAATCTAAAAGCCATCATGTGACCATAATCAAATGGTCAAAGGATTTGAGTGAGGAAACCCTGCTAATGGAATAAATATATTTACAGTGGCAACAACAAGAGCAGCAACAGCCACAACAATTCTGATTCCAATGAGGCCAGCTACGACACAATGACCGCCAGTGAGAAGAAGAATCTTCTGCTGCAGATTTGTGGTGTTGTCTCAGAGCACACCAAGAAATTGTGCACTCGGTATGTTTATAGCTTTATTGTCATAAGCAAATTCAAAATTTCAGTGTCAGCCAAAAGTAGAGCACACCAAGAAATAGAATACTTGGTAAGTCTATGACATCATCATCAGCACAGCATCATCATCACCTAGTAGAAGAAATCGAAAACATAATCCATGTCAGTGACAGACAAAAAAAGAATAGCTGGCTTTGTATTCACTATAAAAAAGCGTTATGTTCCCTGGCAAAAAAGTAATACAGGACATGATCCTACTGATACAATCATGCTCAGTATACATTTGACGTCTCTATCACAATGATTTATTATTCAGCATTGATTTAAAGTTTTTTTGATTTCATTTGTTTACCAAATTTTTTTTATATCACTGTCCAGTAGTTGAAAAAACCTAATTTCTGTTCTTCAAGATTCAATCTAATTTTTCACTTTGCTTCTCTACCACAAATTAATATGAGCTGATGTAACTCAAGGTTTAAGTACCTATAAAGTACATAAGTTCCTCCTTACATTCTAACATCTTTTTCCTCAGCTCGACTCGCTGCCCCCAGCACACTGAAGAGCAGCGTCGCGCGCTCCGCAACACAGTCCTTGAGCCGTCTACTCCGGAGTCGCAGAGCATGGGCTTAGCGGCTGACGAGGCAGGCTCGCCGCCCGACTCCAGCCCCTCGTCGTCCTGCTCCTCCTCCAGCCGCAAGAGGGAGAGGCACAGAGCCCCTCCCAAGTCCAAGAGCAAGCGGGATAGAAATGCCTCCCCTAATCGCGAGTGAACATGTGAACTGATTTGTGTTAAAGGAATGTACAGGTCAGAGATGTATTCATGCTGAATAATACATGGTTTTGTTTACAAAGGGCATTAGAGGTACTGTGCAGTTGCCGTGGAAACTCTTGGCAGTGCACGGAAAGTTAATCATTTAATGCTACATTAGCTGTCAATCCAGGTTAATATCAAAAATTCTGAAACATTTGATGTGTATAGGATATGAAGAGATGTTTTTTTTATTATACATACTCATAGCCCACAGTAGGATAGATATACCCTGTGTCATGGGTACCATGGACATACACAAAGACAGAAACACAAACAACCGCACGAGAACAGAAATTTAAACTCATCATTCAAATTTCTGTTTCGCCGGGAATCGAATCGATCGACTTTCGATTGGCAGTCCGGCATGGTAGCCATTGCGCCACGCAGGTTGTCGAATGACGACAAGCGTGAAGATGTTAACAAGATATTTAATGATTTTTTTTGCATAAGGACTTAATATTTGGAAGAATCAGGAATTAAACATAGAAACATGTATAATTGTATAATGTTGATTAAATAGAAGGAAGGAGTTATAAAGATAATGAAACTGAAAAAGCTTATGGACTATAAATCAACTTTGATAATACATTATATGTAAATGTCATCTTTATACTGATTGAAGTACACATTAAACATTGATATAGCTTTATTAAATCTCAATATAATTATTTGTGAATTACTCATTAAGTTGATATAAGATGTACCTGCTAATAGATTTAATTTTATTGTTCTACTGAATTAATCTTTTGTACTTTATACGGGTTCTCATTGTTCTCAGGGCCGGATTTAGAGGTCTGGAGGCCTCGGGGCAACAAAGGAGTGAAGGCCCCTTAGCCTGAAATTATTTTCCAAATAAAATGGACAATTTATTTCAGTCGTGTTTTCCAATAAACGATTTATTTTGAAACCAAGTATACTCATAGATTCTTTTATTATTTAACAAACATATAAATATAATCGGTAAGAAGGAAAAGTTGTTTACTAGCGTATAATACTAGTCTGAATTTGATTTTTTTTCCAATGTCTCTATTGTGGGGGCCCCTCTTTTGTGGAGGCCCCGGGACTGTAGCCCCAGTTGCCCTCCCCTGAATCCGGCTCTGATTGTTCTCAGTTTGCTCATTCTAAAAGACAAAATGTTACTTCTATAAATATTCTGCTTTAACTATTTCCAGTTTCAAGCTTCAAGTGTTGACTGTAGTTTGTGAAAAATAACAGAAATAAATATTTATAATATAAATCTATTGCATAGCCACAAACTTACTGAATGAAAAAATATATAGCATAATCATAGTAGCCATGTTTAAAAATAGGTAACAATTCGTACCAAGTGATTCGTATCGCAACTTATGTGATTATATATTATCATTCTTAGTAATGTAAGCAATACCAATAAAAGTGAAATATGATCTCAGTCTATATTATGTATGTGGAAAGACTACCTAGTTTAAAAATAATTGCCTGCATGTAAACAATGTAACAGGCATCTGGCATCATTGAAAGGTAACTAACACAATTTTACTTTTCGAGTGTACTTGTTAGGACTGAATTTTCTATCCTTGAATAAAATTATTCTTCATTTAAATTTTAGCACTGTCATTGTTACTCTTATGATATAAATTGTATGAAAAGAATTACGATAATATTACCTATTTGACTAAATCATTACTATTTTATCTGCGGATTGAAAAATCGCCTTTAATAGACAAAGATTATGTCATGTCTTTCTGTCTGTCTGCTGATTTTTTGACTGAATATAGTTAGAATTCATGTATGACTGTATTAGCCACAATATTGTATGTGAAGATATATTTGTAGTAAAAGAATAAAATCTGTAATGTCTGTTATCAAAAAGCTATAGTAATAAATTAATAATAAATGTGGATAACTACACAATGCGTGTTTTTATGCTGTTTTACCGGCTCGATTTTCTCGTTATCTTTACATATAAATAAAATTGGACTGTCTGTGTGTAATATTAAAATAACCGCTTTTTACTAGATCCATATGAATGCATATACTGTACATATACTAAAATAATTTTTTTTACAATTTTTGTCTGTCAGTCTGTCTGTCTGTGACTATTCCGGCTAATCTCTGAAACGGCTGGAGCAATTTTGACGGAACTTTAACTTCTTACTTTTATTTTATAAAAACTCTGCAACTGAAGTCCACGCGGACGAAGTCGCGGGCGGCCGCTAGTTTAATACATATAAGCATTGCAGAACAGTGTTCGTTTTTAATTAAACAAAATATTTCAAAGTAAAGAAGTGAAATGAAACAACCGCATAAAAGAATAAACCATTATTTTATTAGCACATAACAGTACTGAAATATTTACATTAAAATAGTATAGATATCACATAAAACGCCTCAAAGAATGTAAGCGAAACAATGACGTCCATAAGTGCCTGTTTGATTTGATCTTTGGAATGGGACGTTTGTATGAAAGATTAATTTGTTTATTTTTATCATCCATGATAATATCTGGCAACAATTATATTAGCTTAAAGTTGTTTGCTCCTACAAATGTGGAGATGTTGCCTCGCTGCTACATTGCGTTATGTTTTCGTTACAATATCTCATAAGAATATTATTTCAACCTAGTAATGTTTATAACTAATAACATTTCTTCAATATTAGTGATAAAAAATCACCCTAGTTAGCAAAATGAACAATTTACAGCACAAACTAAAATGTAATAAATAAAATAAGTAAATAAAGTAGCTAGAATTTGTGCATTGAGAATTATAACAATGTAAAATTCTGTTTAAGTAAAAGCACAGCTATTGTATCCAGTTTTCAGTTACAATGTCTCAGCTTATTTAGGAACTGTTGATTGAAGATTTTTGACCGAACAGTGACATAGTAAGACATACAATATAGGACAGATATAAGTTAAAAAGTTCTATTTTATTTGAATGGAGTAGCAGACGAGCATGCAGGCCACGTTGTGTTAAGTGATCGCTGCAGCCCATGAACATCTACATACAACCTCGAGCAAGCATAGGTAAGTTTTGTCAGAGGTCGTATGCAGTTGCGCTGCTACTCCGGAGGCTGGTGGTCGCCTCATGTAAGTGTGGCCGGCAACTGCACCTTTCCACCGAAACACAACAGAATTGGTTCACGGCAGAAGTGGGTGCAGCGGTGGTATTTCCCCGGGCGAACCTAATAGTTCTACAACCTACCAAGTTTCGTAGAAAGTCTATATAAAATAACAAGACGAATTAACAAGGGTATGTCATAGTCATATCATATATTGTGGTAAGAAAATATCCTTGAGTTTAAGTACTCATGGTGCGTACAAACTATGGCAAATGGCGGTAAAACCATCTTGTGTACCTTTGACTACTAAAAAATGATCAAATAAAGTTAAAACTATAAAATACTTTTGAAAAGAGAGAATTAATTGTATTTCGACGACAGATAAACACGTAATTGACATATTAACATAATATTTTATCGCATATCAATGATTAAAATAAAACGATTATAAAGTCACTAGTAAAATTATTGCTCAAAAACGACGTACGACGACGACGACGACGTACACGTCAATAATTGTACAAAGCACCAGATATTAAAAAATAAAATCTCAAAATTGAATGATTTAAACCAGAAACGATCGTTTTTTTTACATAATTACTTTTGCTGCAAAGATTATATTATTTTTAAATATACATATTTTAAAATAATTATGTTGTAGATGTTCATCCTCTTCTGGTTTTTAATAACAATAAAAAGTAAATGAATTAAAATACTGTTTCTATGCTACAGTTAAGATGGGCAGCTTTGACCTTAGTACGAACCACGAACGACAAAGTATTATCAACACATCTGTTCGATTATAGTACTAGCGCTGCAAAAATTTACACCGTTAAAAAGTGCGGTATAAGGGCTCCCACACACAGGCACGTTATTAGGTCGATAATATCGCATGCGTTATTGCGATAATGCGTCCCGATTCCTTGCACACAGCTGCGTTTTTATCATCCGATATTTCTTACGAGAGAACAAGTACAAGTCCTACAAATACTAACGTTATTATCGCAGTATGTAACATTATTATAGTACGGTCGTTTGCGTCCTGACACAAAACATTCTAGAACTCATATCGGAATATCGCAGGACGGAGAAACACAAGTCCTACTTCTATATCTGCGTTATTATCGCAGCCGTGTGCAACTTCATGGTCATGCTAATACAAAATTTACTGAAAACAGATATCGCAATAACGCATGCGATATTATTGACCGATAATAATGTGCCTGTGTGGGGGAGCCTTAAAGCGCGGCAACCGCACGGCCAGATAACCATCAGCCTTGGCAGTAGCAGCGCAGTTGCATACCACCTTAGGCTCCTCAGTCTGCTATTCTATATAAATAAATTAAAAAAATACGCCGTGAAACAGATATTTTGTGTATCGGTGTAGTGCAGCAGTTGATGGTCACAATTGACAACCACCATTGGGAGTATTGAATGAAACTGTTAACGACCACAAACAGAGTTTAAGAAGCCTGCTCGTAGGCCCATTGATTGGACGCACAACTGTGCGTCCCATCAATGGGCCACAACGTGGTCGTAGTGGTCAACACCATGTACTCGTTTATGTTTTTTTAATGTTTATAACTGTTGTATATGTTCCTTAAATTGTTGTTATAACTTAAAAATGTTTAGAAGGTTTTGAAATACCTCTTCGATTGGTTTTAGCCATACATAAAGGTCATTATTACCTTGAAGTTGGAAACCGTTCTTAACTCATCCTCAAAGCAGAAGTGAAGTGATTAATCTAGCTAGAGCTATAGACATCGTTTTAGACATTTCTGTCTCGAAACCAGTCCAAGAACAACTTATTTTCTTACCGTGTTTCATAGCAAGGCTTGAAACTTAACAGCCATCTATCATCAACACTATGTTAGTAGTACGACAGTACTTTGTAATTTGGTTATTTTTTTGTTTAAAATATAATTCTACTGAATGAATTCAACCCATAATTTTTCCAACAATTAATATACACAATTGCATCTATTGATTAATAAGGATGATTTTTTTTAATATTGAGGACCCCGTATGACAGTTATACCCAATAGTAAGGCCAACAAGACGAGATAAAGAATGTAAACAAACGGACCGTTACCAAGTTACATTGCGATAGCGAGCGAGATTATTATCTGTGTCTTTATCATTTGTGCGCAGTAATGACGTCAGTTAGTCGACGATAGCTGTCGTTGCGTGTTTCGTGGTACAGGAAAACAGTCACTACAGCAGTTGTCAACATTTGGTCCGCAATTTTGTGAACAAGTTCATTTATCATAAAAGTCTAGAACAATTTTTATAGCCATATTGATAACATGATTGATAGTACAATATGTAGTTTTGTCATAAATACGGCTGATTCAGACTCTTCTGACGAGATACCTTTTTCGAATAAAGGCGACAACAATTGGAATAAAAATGTTTTGAACCCCTGAAACTTTGTTAAGATATTCTTTATCTCGTCTCTTTGGCCTTACTTTAGACATAATTAATCACGCATTTATGACATATTCGAAAACATCAAAACATCCAAAGTACGCACTAGTCGCAATACTAAAGATCTATTGAAACCAATACGAATTACCTGAGAATTCGTACTGAATCCAACAGTACTTCACGCCATCTAATAAAGTAACCTCCACAGTCCATTATGACCAAACCCCAAGCCTCACTAGCAGTGTCCACAATAACAATTTTATTTATTTAAGACCGGCTAAGTCAGCTTCAGTCGCCCTACTAATTAGTTTAAGTAACATTAAATTTAGTTAAATACGAAAAGCTGGATACATACTCAAACGATTGAAGAATATCACTATGATCTCTGTGTGTCATACCTAAAAAGCTGTTAATCAGTCATCTGAAACTATACTGACCACTTGGGTCTAATCAATAGCTTTATAGGTAACACACACCGAGTATTTGTGCACCCATAACCGTAATTACCTAGCATTTCTGAGACAGAAGGGTAATTTCATAGTAGAAAATTCAATATTTTCCATAGAAGGAAATGTCATTAAACTGTTATAGGTACCCACTTTATAATAAACTTTTTAACGATTTAACTAATCTAGATGATTGAATAATCATAAAGCCTGCACCAGATACGCGCGGTCTTCGGTGGCGGCTTGTTTTGTAGTATCGAAAATCTTAGAACTATTTAAACTCACGCGGCCCGTGACGCGGTCAGAGCACGACCGGCCGCGGCCAGTTGAATTTTTTACAACAAGCCGCGCGGCCAATGTTTGTTTTTGAACAAAATGGCGTTGTTAGAAGATTTAACTGAAGGTTTAATAGATACTGTGCGGAAATATTCAGTATCCAACAACTGTTCATCTTTACACAAATCAAAGCTTCCTATTCCAATTCAATCCAATTCCTATTCCACGTCTGTACATGATGAAGAACGAGCAGCGAATTGCTGCTGCCTGCAAGCTGTGGCCGCGACCGCGGTAGTATGTGTTTGTAGCGGCTAAAGCAGCGGCCCGCAGTAGGCCGCTACAGCAGGCCGCGCGTATCTGTTGCAGGCTTTATGACTATTCAATCGTATCTAGATTAGTTAAATCGTTTAAAAAGTTTATTATAAAGTGGGTACCTATAAAATTTTTGTACCGGCGCGATTCCTACAGTAGTTACCGAAGATAGCATTCGGACCGTTTGTATATATGCTATTATTCGTCCTGGCGGGAGTCCTCCCCCTTTCCTCCACAATTTTATGACATTTCCTGCGGTTAGTGTTGTACAAACAGTACATTTTATTTTGATAATCATAAACTTGGATGTTTATGGTTATCAAATACTAATTGACTACACCTGGTCTATTATGGAGGCCATTGATCCAAGAAATTTTATAAAATCCAAGATTATATAAAAGTATGAAATGACATTGTGTGAACGTTAAATTCCTGTAACTAGGAAAGCGTTAAGCGTTTGAGTACGTTGCAGCCATGTTTGATCCCTCGGGGTTAATCTGAACGAGCGTTGATGATGGACTCCCGGCCTTGTCCCACGCCGATGTATTTAACTGAAAATAAAATAAAATCATCAATAACATTGATTTTTTTCTGTTTGCTTAGTGATTGACAATAAAAAATGTACGCTGGTAAATTATCTCAGTGTCGTATACACGTAAGTTTGGATTCGGTATTATAGTGTTAATTCTAATACCATCTAGTAATGAATCTTGCAATCATGGATGCCTTAGAACAGCTTGCGTTGCGAGCAGCTAAGCGAAATTGGGCGATAGTGAATAAAGATAGGTAACCGTTAGTGTCATATTTCATTGTTTCAGCTGCCCCCCCTGCCCCCTCCCTGGGTACGCCCATGCCGATGCATGTTACAATGGAGATCCCGGAGTCCTCCCCAAGCGCAGAGGCAGGCCACTGAGGTGGTATTAGTGCGGTACAAATCCCACATAACCCGGTATCCTCTCCCAAGGTGCTGGGTACCTTATGAAGTTTCCCCCCGATAAAATAAAGAGCCTTAGAAGCAAGTAGGGTTGTAGCTATAATTACCAGGAACTTGCAGGAAGTCCTCGATGGCGCTGACGTAGTCCCGCGCCTGCTGCGGCAGCTTGTCGAGCGCGCGGACGTTCTCCGTGCTGCACGCCCACCCCGGCAGTGTTATGTACTCCACCTGCGCAACATGTAAATAAACAAATAAATAATCCCTACTAATATTATAAATTCGAAAGTAACTCTGTCTGTCTGCTACGCTTTCCCGCTTAAACTACAGAACAATTTTTTGGGAAATTTGGAACACAGATAGAGTGCACCTTGGGCGAGGACATAGGATGGTTTTTACCCTACGGGAACCTATAAAACGAGTCCACGCGGGTGAAGCCGCTGGCGGAAGGCTAGTAATTAAATAAATGTTACACACTCATAGCCCCACAGTAAGGTAATTAAAACTCTGTGTCGTGTGTACCATAGACACACACAAAGACACGAACACAAACACCCAGACCGAGAACAGAAATTTAAACTCATCGTTCAAATTTCTATTTCGGCGGGGATCGAACCCGGGACCCCTCGATTTGCAGTCCGGCATGGTAACCATTACGCCACGCGGGTCGTCAACTTGTTAAATATGACAGTGGCTATTTTACTACAAAATTTTTGACGCCATGTTTCCACAATGTTAAATATTTTATGCCACAAAACAAATGCACTGTATTTCACCTATATCGAATAAAATACCATCAACTTTACAAACTGAGGGGTAGGGGGGGGGGGGGCGGCTAGGGGGATCAAGCTAATATATAAAAATAAAAATTAATAGGTAATTGTTTACCTATTGTGCTTTCCAAGGGTGATTTAGTGCAACCTTTGTAAGGTATGCATTTTAAATTTTCCATGCACAGTATTCAACACCCCATTGGGTACGTCGCAACCACTCTATACACAATATTTGTGCAAAACTATGTGTTTCCAGTATTAAAAAAAAGTAAACTAAACTGTTTCCTTCAATCTCACCTCAACACTACTCAGCTCCGGCATCGCAGACGGGAAGTAGTCGATCTTCTTGCCGTTCAGCTTGTAGGCGACGCCTATCTTGATCTCCTGCAGCGTGTCCAAAATGTCCAGCTTTGTCAAGCACAACCTTGAAAATAACCATTTGTGATAAGTGTTTCTTGCCTGTATCGAAAGAATGGGAAAATAACGAGTAATTAGTTTTTTCTTCTTCAATGTACATAACTATTACAACGTAATATTTCGCTTAAAGTTAAAGTATATACATAAACAATTTAATAAGCATGTATTAAAAAAATTTGTAACCTATGTTATCTTTGATACATTATTATTATTGACAATTCACACAAACTCAATGCGTTGCGAACATTTATAAAATTGCGGAAAATTTGCAGAATTTAGATTAAAGAAAAATATGCCTTCACAGTAGATATCAAAGGAAATGAGATGTAGATATCAAAGGAGATGAGATTATTATGGGCTATTATGGGGCTATGGGTGACTTTTTTTTAATAATTATTAGCGACCGCCCGCGACTTCGTCTGCGTGGACTTTGGTATTAGTTATAGCATGAGATACCAGGCACCTTGGGAGAGAATACCGGGTTATGTGTGATTTGATCGCACTAAAACCCCCTCGGTGGCCTGCCTCTGTGCTTGGGGAGGACTCCGGGATCTCCAGTGGAACGCACCGGTGTCCTCCACGCTCGGCTCCCTGGAAAGGGCCCATCTTTGGGAGAGCAGATGTGCTCTCCTACACTTTCCGATGCTTATGGCAGCATGCGGCCATGCACACACCGCCGTCCCTCCCGGGGCTGCTGGCTGGACGGATCGAGCTTCCACTCCCACCGCCCGCAACACCGAAAGCCCTCTTTTCGCACTCTTACGATCAGACAGGGGATGGCTGCAACTCTTTGAGTGTCCCACTACTGGGTACGGGTCTCTCCCAATTATTCAATTATTGGGGAGGCCTGGAGCTTAATCCACCACGCTGCTCGAATGCGGGTTGGTCGAGATGCGGGTTAGTGGCCAACTCGCTGTCGGATGTTTTCAAAGCGCCCATAAGGCCCACAAGGTTTAACGACTGTTATCTGTCGACAACAACCGAGACCGACGGCTTAACGTGCCCTCCGAAGCACGGAAATGCGCATGAATATTTTTGCCACTTCTCACCCACCCCACACATCCTACACCCATCTCATACCCGACCGCGTCCATTTGGGTTAGTTGCATAGATCTATGCAAGTAACCCAAATGGCGATCGCTTACGTTCTACGCTAACCGCCGGGTCATGCGCGCTTCAGACAGGGGATACCGTAGCTCTATTCTTAACCCCGAAGCTACAGGGACGAATATAAAGAGCGTATATCTTATATATAAAATTCTCGTGTCACAGTGTTAGTTACCATACTCCTCCGAAACGGCTCGACCGATTCTCATGAAATTTTGTGTGTACCCAAATGGGTAGGTCTGAGAATCGGTCAACATCTATTTTTCATTCCCCTAAGTGATAAGGGTGGTCCACCCCAAACATTTGATCGGGTACGGAGTTCGCGGGGTCAGCTAGTAATGAGGTAGATACGTACGAGGTGTACCCGTTGACCATGGCGGTGTAGCGCACGACGACCAGGTCGAGCCAGCCGCAGCGCCGCACGCGCCGCGTGGTCACGCCCACCTCGTGGCCGCGCTCCTGCAGCAGCCGGCCCGTCTCCTGGGAACAAAAAACAACGGGTTGCACTCCGGTAGTGCCGGCAGAAGTGAAAACTTGAACATTAACGTTGTGCATTTTTTAATACTTTGGAAAGGTTAGGGAATCATTTCGCACGAATTGCTTTTATTATCAGTATTATTTTTCTAAAGTATTCACTCATTTTCTTTCACTATTTCTTCGTCACTTTTTTCATTAATAGATGCACTTTGTTCAATGTCCATATTTTAAATACATATTTGATATAAACGAATTTTACAAGTATAGTCAGTCGAGCCATCAGCTGTCACCCCTACGTCTTACGAATATTCGATCAGGCCACGTGTCCTGACGCGACTTTAACATTTTTTACCCATCCCAAAAAAAGTGCACAACGCCGCTAAAGAAGTTTTCACTTCACGGCCAATTAAGGCAAGCCAGCGGAGGAGACCTGTTTCTCTAGGTTATCACTCCGCCTGCCGGAGACGAGGAACAGGGGAACTCCCCGGGAGCAATCGGGTCCACGGTGTCGTTACTCACCAACGCCTCGCCGATTATTATTATCATTATGTATCTCTCTTTGTAGGTCACGGGTCGAAGATGTTATTTGACCCGGTCATTTGGAAAGCTTGCGTGGGGACATAGGTCCAACACTTAGAGGCCCCTTTGAGACACTTTAATGTTGTTACGTGGCTGATACCATCCTCAGCCGTATCATATAAAAGATTATATGACCCGAAAATGGTCCCCGCCAGGTGCACAGAACTATTACTACAAAAGGGAATACTAATATTGGGTTTATGGGGATGAACGAACGAGGGACTGGTAAATCGGCTATGGAGAACCATAGTTCGGAACTGACTAATAAATAATCTAAAGTGAGGCAGGTGGTGACTCGCCACTCACTGAATGGGCCCAATAACTTTTTCACAAAAATTAGCGTGAGCAGTCGAGAGGAGCGGCACCGATCGGGTCCGTGGTGACGTTACTCACCAACAGCTCGCCACAAGCCGCACTGCGGGGTTATTATTATTATTATTATACTAACATCATGCAGTTCCGTGGGGAAGGGCCCGTCGCCGACGCGTGTGGTGTAGGCCTTGACGACGCCCAGCACCTCGCCTATCAGGATGGGCGGGAGGCCCAGGCCTGTGCACACGCCGCCTATGCTGCAATTCGATGAGGTCACGTACGGGTATGTGCCTGCGGGATAAGGAATAAATAGGTTAGGACTAAATGTAGGACAAATAAATAATAAAAAACCAAATGGCGAGATTATTGGAGAGGCCTGGAGCGTGCTCCACGCCACTGATCCAATGCCGGTTCGCGGAGATGCATAGTGGTTTTTAAACCGCCTATAAGGCCTCCGACAAGGTTAAACGACAATTATCTATCGATAACGACCGGGACCAACGGCTTCATTTGCGCGCCGAAGCAATGGAACGCGCATGAAATTTTTGCCACTAGCGGTCACCGATTTCCCTCCGACCGCGTCCGTTTAGCTTAGCTGTGTAGATTACTTGCGTTCTATGATAGCCACCGGGCCATACGCGTTTCCTAATAGGTATACAAACACTATTCGTTAGAATTTTTACCACGTTGTAACATAAATATACGCGTTTCCTAATAGGTATACAAACACTATTCGTTAGAATTTTTACCACGTTGTAACATAAATATACCGCCAGATCACTCAATCCAAATGTACAACTTTCTAATCGCTCAATCTCCTGCGAGTCCAATATAATAATGGGTTCAGGATGCTGATGGAAAATTGGATTGGAGATTGCATTGAATTGGAATGCTCCCACAGAATCCAGAGCCGCAATATTTTATGTTAAATAGCTAAAAGTTTAGAGTTAAGAATGTTATTGTTACTAACAGTCAATTAACATATCTACTAACACTATATGGCAGGTGTGCCTAAAATAAACAAATTAAAAAAGTAAGTTGGTAATGAAATGATATGAAAATGAAATGAAATGAATGAAATTAAATAAAAATACTTTATTGTTGACTGTTCACACACATATAGATGTTTAAAATTATAATTGGAGTTATAAACAGTTTTTTTTTTTAATTCGTGAGATATCCAACATGGTTGAATTATATGTTGGCGATATTTAACGGTTAATAGCTAAAAGTGAATTTTATTGTTACTGACACAGTCAATTAACATATCTAATAAACTTGTAACACTATATGATTCGAATGTCTAAAATAAACAAACTAAAAAAATAAGTTGGTATGAACTGAAACCAATTTTCTTCTATAAATATCACAAGAGAACTGTCCATAAAAACAAGTTTATCGCAAAATTCGTGAGATATTCAACATGGCTCCCCATTACATTCACTTTTGCAGATACAACACAGTGTCAAGAGTAAGCTACTAATGAATAGTCATGTCAAATGTTCTTACCGAAGTCAATATCCAACATGGCAGCGTTGGCGCCCTCCACGAGCACTTTCCTGCCGCTACTGATTTCCTTGTGGAGGTACGACACCGTGTCCCTCACTAGAGGTCGTATCCGTTCCGCGTACTCTTTGTACCTGGCGAGCTCGCCCTCGATGTCCACCTCCAGTGATGGGAACATACGTTTGTATGTCGCTGCTAGTGTGCGGAACCTGGAATAAAATAGAGTTTTTGGTAATGCGGTCGTCATTTTTTTACTACATTTTAATGGTAGAATACGGACATACAGGCCATGAGGTATTTAATGGATAATGGAACAAGGAAGCTCAAATGTGTAATGTGGACGTTTGTAGTTCAATCAATTAACTGCTTATATCTACAAGTAATTAATTGCTTAAATGGACGAGTTATTGCGCAAGTACTTAATTGATTAATTAATAAAATATTTAAGTAAATAACTGTTTAAATGCATAAATTATTAATTATTTAAAGAAGCAAATTATTAATCAATTAAGATTGAGACCTGATATCTTTTTTACACAGTAAGCCATGTACATACTTCTCTTGGCAACATTTCACATAAAATAGTTTTTCGTGAGATAAACAATTTCTTTGAATATCGTGGGAGTTGTCGCAAAATAAAGTACCGCACGAAAAACAGACGGCGCTATGTCACTGTTGCCGAAAAGTAAATTAAAGCAGATATATGCTCTATCACCCGAACAAAGGTGGGCCGGGTCGCCAAGTGTATAAATGAAGAACGTATAGAACGTAAGTGTGTAAATGAAGATTGAAAGAAAAAAGTAAATGTTTTTATTCATTGTGCGGTTTTTGTACAATGTGTCTGGGTGCGCTTAGGCAATGCTGTGCTTAAGAAAAGAGCAGACGGAGAAAAACTAGCATACAATTAGCGCCTCAATAAACAGCACACAAGATAATGTAAAAGGAAACATATCTCGAGTCGGATGTTAGCATCATTAGCGTTTACATTGTTTGCAGAGGCCTTAGTGAGAATTCTATGTTTACAAACTAGGGTGACGTTGACAGTGACGACAGATGATTGGCATGATTATCGTCCTGGGAAAAAACTAGTTACGAATATATATAATTAAAACAAATCTTTAGCTGAACTTGTTACGGATTGGTAAGGAGCATTTTAGTCCCACTGCTGATCTACTAATGACAGGTCTTTCTGACCAAAATTATGGGCAATTTCCCCAATTGGGGAAATCTGCACTGTTACTTGAAGTACGATACTCCGATGAGGATCGTTGGGTTAGAGGTTAGTGGACAACTCTCTGTTGGATCTTTTTAAACCGCCCATCAGGACTTCGACAAGTTAAACGACTTGTCAAATGTTACACTGTCACAGAAACGCGCATGACGCCCTGAATTAGTGTACCTGTGCAAATGCACAGATAAATGAAGATATTATTTATGACAAAAACGTACTTCTCCTCGAACATAGCGAAATCTCCCAGCAGGTCACCTATTCTAATGCCATTGCGCGTGGCTTTTGACGAGTATGTCGGCCCTATGCCCTTCTTCGTGGTGCCGAGGGAGTTTTTGCCTTTCTCCGCCTCTTGGAGACCGTCAACCTGAAAAATAAAATTAATATTATAAGATGGACTATTAAATAATAAAATTGCGATGAGAACTTAAAAAGCGGCGTGTCCGTTGTTTTATCTTCTTGGTGTATTTTTGTGTTATATTGAATAAATCGATTAAGGTTAATTATGATGCCCAAGTGTTGTGGAATAAATGACAGTGCTAAAATATGGTTTATACGGTTGGGTAAAAACCTCTATCAGACACTTTGTAGTAAAGTTTCAGATGAATGAAAATAAAGTACGTAAGTACACGTACAAGAATGGTCAAATGCGCAGGAGTCGTATTTAGGTGTGCTTGAGTACGCGCGATTGGCTGGCCGGTCTACTCTTGCTTCCCGCGTACACCGAAATTGAACCTATTTTAAGAGGCCGTATACGAAAATTGGCAGACTTCGCTAGTTTACCTGATTTAATACATGAGATTTTGCAGTTAAATTACAGTATTTCCATAAGTATCATTGCATAATATAACTTATAATTTCATTAATAAATCTAATACATTAGCCATACATTAGCCACTTTTTTAGCTTGCGTCAAGAATTATAATGCGAGATTTAGGTTACATTAAAATAGGTATCTTTAATACAAAAATTTCATTATTAATTTTTTTTCAGGAAACGGATTGATTATGAACTGAAGTGTTTTTATGTCGAATGACTTTTATGAAAGATTTTTCCCATTTGCCGAAATCAAATGCAATTTTCGGCCGCTTTTCTCCCAAACTAAGTTCAATATATTTTTTTCCCTAATATTTTTTGTATGAGAGTGGCAAAACTGACTCATTTACTATGTATCCGACTTTTACATACATACATGGCATTTTTTTCGATCTGTTTTGATTTTAAAATGATTCGGAAATATGTAATATTCTATACCTATTACAGTAAAATTCACAAAACTATCACCGTCTTCAGGTCTATCTATTAAGCAAAACAACGTAATAAAAAGGAAAAAGTGGCCCATTTAATAGTTTTTTATTAAAATGATCAGTCATAGTGTGCAATAAAACTTATGGAAATACTGTATTTTAACTGCAAAATCTCTTATGTAAAATCAGCTAAATCAACGAAATCGGCAAAATTTCGTATACGGCCCCATAAACGATGTTTGAAAAATGTTATTAATCTGACCATTTTTAATGCATTACGTGAAATCTTGCCAACTTAGGTGCTGTAGAGTCTTAAAAAATGCTGTTTTCAATATGACTCGGCTTATTCTATAGACACGATAAATATTTACCTAACCAATTGTATCATTCGTTTATTTGCGTTACATAACGACTCATCAGCATAATTAAATGCGTTATAATGATAAAATGTGCTCAACATTCAACACCCAAATAAAATGTTGATTAAACGTACAATTAAAGAAGATACATGCAATCAATTATAATTAAACACTTCTCCCATTAACAATTTGGCAAAGTATCAAGATTTCGAGGAATCAATTTATTTTATTCACTTTCGTTTGGACACTTTGAAATAATAAAACCGACGACACCGGAATAATTACTGACTTGGAACCATCATCAATGGGCAAGGCCAATTCAAGGCTTACAATGTAATTATTCATAAGACACACATAGTCTCCGGTTCAAACCACGGCGCGCACATTTGTCAAAGAAATTTTATTGTTATGTGTTATAAGTAATGTATAATATGTGTATTTATATATGTATGTATATTTATTATGTGTGTATGTAAATCTTGTTTTACACATTAGTTCATTTTCTGCTTGCCGTTATTTTCTCACATTTAAAAATAAGCCACCTATCGCTGCTTTCCTCACTACCCGAAGGTTGACTGGCAGAGAATGCTCATAGCATTAAGTCCACCTTTGTACACCTAGTTTAGGGTATTGTAACACTTTTTTTTGGGAAGCTGAAAGTAACACTTACTTACTGTTAAAATTTATCCTGTTTTCATTCTAAATGCCTTCAAACTCGTATGTTGAGGCCTCGCATTCATATTTACATTCTTATTACGTTGCATTTACAACAAATTTAACCTTTTCTGTCTTAATTCACTTAAATACAAACTAAATATTGGAAGTAAAAACAATCAAATGTACTATGCGAGCCAAATAAGAATAGGATCGGACTTGCTGCCAACTTCACACGACAACTGTCAAATTAGTACCAATTAGTACTGTCAGCAAAAAAAGAAAAAAGTGAACCGAAAATATTTCTTCAATTTCATTGCTAAACAGAAATGTTATTAGGGATGAAACGATACCACTCTTTGTTCGATACTAGTACTGAAAAATAGTATCAAATCAAAGTATCGATAACTTATTCAATACCGTACTGAAGTACGTACTGAATAAAATACGACAATAAACCTAATTATGCTTTATGTAATTGCTTTTTTGCATACCTTACACATCAAAAACTAACAACAATCTGATAAGAAATACCGAAAAGGTCACAAAAATAAAAATAAAATTCTAGATTTTTTTGCACACCTTACACATCACTAATGAAGTTATTGAGAATTGCGAAACAAAATGGCGTCTTGACAGTCCTATTCTTATTTGGCTCGCATAGTAGGTTATATGGACCCGGCTGACGTTGACGTTTCTGTAGAATTGACAATTGACAGATCAACTAACTTATCGGAAACTTCGTTCCGTTTCGCACTCGCGTGTGTTGTAATCTATGGCTTGCTGAACTTTCGAAATTTAAGTAACCAGATCTTTTAGTATATTGTTCTTTTTAGGTTTCTGGAGTGATATTATTGGGCTACTACTTATTAGAGTCTGTAGAATTGTTTCAGCTGGATTTGTAAAATATTTAAATTAGGTATATTTTCTTAATTTGTGGTGGAGTAAATTCTGAACTGTAGAATGGAATGGTTTGTACTTGAAGGGTGCGTTCTGAATGAATGTAGCTGTATCGTGTATTTAATGTAACTTATGATTTCATAATTGTTTTCAAAATAAATAAGATATTAAAGTCAAAAATATTGGACTAACTGCTTGTTGAAAATCTGTAAGTTGCTGGCTTCCTGAGTTTTATTGGAAGAGTTTATTTGATTGAAATCGTTGGGAAGTTTGGAAGGTCTCGGATATTATGTATGGTTTCCGAACACTGATTCCGGAAGCTATTCTGTGTGTGAACCCTGTTCCGTTTTCTGGTGACCTGCGACTTTGGTAGCTTGGAAGAGGCCATTTTGATGGCTGGGAGTTCATCGACCGAACCCGGTCGGTGACTTGTTATTTTTTGGCTGTCTGTTACTGTCTTGTCTGGATATCCTGGTGGTCCAAAGGATTCATTTGGTGAGATTTGTGGATTTTTAGTGGATTTCCCACTGGATATTGTGATAATTCCATAATATCGTTTCCTTTAATATGGGTGGTTATTTGCAGGGCGTTTCTGGAAGTTTTCTGCAGACCACGCGTTGGTCGCGTGTGCTGTTTGTCCTTGCCTGGTGAGTTTATTTATTTCGTTATGTGACGGAATCAGTGATTTGTTAAATTTTCGTGGTTGTAATCCGAATGTTCTATGCAGGGTTTGAGGCTCGATTGGCGTGCTGGCCGATTGTGGTTTTGTGCTGTGGCTGTGCGCTTGATTTGCAACACCTCCCTTACAAGGTATGCATTAACCTCATTCACTTTTCTGCTGTGATAACTAAATTCTTAGTAAAGTTTTGTCTGAAGGGTTAGTGAGAATAGTGGCCTGTAAGCGTGCCGCCGTGCGGCGTCCCTTGCATTTATTTGTTACGCTTATAAACATTCTCTTAAAATGCCAGTGGATATATAGTACTGTTAATTACTTAATTAGTTTATAGCAAGTGTACGCTGTGCATTAAGCCTGATGTTTCTTGTTTTGTTTGTTAGACCCTGTAGTTCTGTATTAGACTGTAATTAGACTATGTTACTTTTGTAACATAAATATAATTATTAAGATAGAATCTGTTCTCTTTACCGAGCTGTTTAGACTGCTACAAATATATTCAATGTTGTAATTAATTTAATAAATTCAGATGTAATGTTTCAATTTAAACTTAATCTTACTCATCGATTAGGGCCTGTTTAAGAATTATGTAAGCTGTATTGTAAGACCTGTTTTCTGTACTCGTAGGAGGTGTTTTTATCCTGAGGGGACAGTGGCTGTTTCTGTCCTGAGGGGACAGTGGGTTTTTTTCTCCGTACTGGGAGACTGCAAGTTTTTGTGGAGACTCTGGAAGGCCGTTTGACCGGGGTTTCCTATAGACACTTCTTCATGTGGGCATTCGCTTCTGAGGGGAAGATGCGAGGAGTCCAAATGGGGAGGCGCTGGGAGTTTTGGTGTGGAGGCGCGTGAGGAGCGTCCTCTTTATTTATTTAATTAATTTTTTTTTAATAGCGTCCGGGTTATTTAATTAATTTCTTTTTTGTTTTGACTACCGTTCAGGTTATATTTTAGGACCGGTCAAACAAGCCAACAACCCCCCCCCATATTTCTTTTTATTTTTCTTTATAGATTAACCCAAATTCTTATTGTGTTAATAAATAAATGTTTCAACTTTAAAAAAAATTTTTTCTTTCTCTACTCTCTCTCCCGGGAAACCGGCTACATGGCGCTCAACGTGGGGCAAATTGTTGGCTTGTGGAGGTTCTCCCTGTCACTGGTCTCTCGCTCAGTGATGGATTGATCGGTCGCTTACTTAAAAAATGTTTTTTTTTGAACTTTTTCTTGTATGATGTTCATTGTTCTGAATACTGTTTCTGTACTGTGTTAACTACTATTACTTAATTTTGTTTTTGTATACAGCCATAGTTATATAGTTTAAACTATAATCTTAGTGGCCTAAGTTATTTTGTTGTATTGTAACCTTTAGGATTAACCGTATTATTAATGATGTCTGAGGAACGCCCCATTCGGTTTAATTTGTTAAACAAAGATGAGTTGATCTATGAGGTGACTATTCGTAATGCTGTGCCTGACACCACGGTGGGACGCTTGCGGGCACAAATATCACGCCTGGCGAAGGAGCTTCCTAGCGATGAGGTGAATGAGTTTGAGGGAGACGTGGAAGCCGAGTTAAAAATAATTTCACATAAGGTAACTGAACTGGAGGAGCTTCTTGAGACTAAACCTCTTCTTCTCAAGAAGGTCAATAGAATTCAAGCGCTGGGTAATCACCTTTTTCATCGTTTGAGTCGTGTTGAACCGGACACTGAAGAGTCACAGCTTCTTAAGGTTCGATTGGATAGTCTTCTTCTTAGTTTGTTACAACGGGTTGATCGGATGACATTTACTTTTCGTAGTAGTTTTGATTTTAAACCGGCTGTGGAGTCTGTTTCTGCTGAAAAGGAGTCTGTTTCTGCTGAAAAGGAGTCTGTTGGGGCTGTGCCTATTGTAACTTGCAGTAGGTTATCTTCTGTTTTATCACTTAATCTTAAGTTTAGTGGTAAGGATAGTGTTCAGGAATTCATTGTACGGGTTGAGGAGTTGTGCAGGTCTCGGGATATATCCAGGGAAAAATTATTTAATTCTGCATCTGAGTTATTCTTAGGTGAAGCTTTGTTTTGGTATCGTAGTGTCTGTAGTGAGGTAAGGAACTGGGAGGAGCTGAAGGCCTTGCTGTTGGAGGAATTTCTGCCCTGTAATTATGATCATAGGTTGCTCCAGGAGATCCGGTCTAGGACTCAGGGTCCTGATGAATCTATTTCTAGTTATTTATGTATTATGCATAATTACTTTTCTCGTTTGCGCAAGCCTTTAGATGAAGCTGAAAAGTTAAATATAGTTAGGTATAATATTAGACCCTCTTATTCTATTCCTTTAGCGAACCTGGATATTCAATCTTGGGCGGAACTGAAGAAGCATGGTCGACAGCTGGAGGCGGCGCGGCAGATGGCGGATTGTTTCTGCGAGCCCCCGAGGAATCTGCAGAATGTTGTAGCCCCTGACCTTGCTTACAAATGGAAAACTACTCGTCCTCGTTGTGAAGCCGTTGCTAAGGATGTGGAGAAGTTCTGCGTGAGGTGTCGTGTGAATGACCACACTCTTTTGAACTGTACTGCTCCGCGTATTGTTGTTTGCTTCAAATGTGGTGAAAAAGGAGTTACTGTTCTGAATTGTCCTAAGTGTGCTGTTAAGAAAACTGTTCCTGCGGATTCAAAAAACGCATAAGGAGGGGTCGTCGTTGTGATGCTAAGTCTGACCGGGAGTGGCGAGATTGGTGTGCATATGTACGGGATTTCTTTCAATCTAGCCGGACTAAGGTATCTACGGTTGGCCCCCTGGACAAACAGGATGCTCGTCCTTATTTGAAAGTTGAAATTGGTGGTGTTCCGTTTTATGGGTTGATGGATTCTGGTTCCGAAATTTCTATTATTGGTGGTTCTGCTGTTGATTATTTTACTCATCTGGCTGACCTGCACAAGTCTGATTCTATAGATTCTGTAGTGACTGCGAATGGTTCTACTTCTCCTGTCACTGGTTATATGTTTTTGCCTGTTGTTGTGAATGGTGTTCTGCGTGTGATTAAGTTTTTTGTGATTCCTGGTGTGTCGTCTTCTTTGTTATTTGGTATTAATTTCTGGAAAGCTTTTCAGGTGGCGCCTGATGTCTTGCAACTTGTAGCCCGCACTGACCTGGTAGATTTTCGCAATCCTACTGATGCTGAAGTGTCGCAGGTGAATCGTTTACATCCATTCGATGATTTATCAGAGGAGCAGAAGAAGCTAGCGGCTGACGCGTGTAAGATGTTTGAGGAAATTGCTGCTGAAAAGAAAGGTCTTGGTAGAACTCATTTGATTTCTCATCATATTGACACTGGAGATGCTGTCCCGATAAAGCAACGCTATTATGTGATGTCTCCCGATAAGCTTCGTGAACTGAACAAACAGCTAGATGAGATGATTGCGTTGGATGTGGTCGAGCCAAGTTGTAGTCCGTGGAATAATCCTATCACCATGGCCCCTAAGGCTGATGGGACTTTGCGTTTCTGTCTGGATAGTAGGAAACTTAATGAGGTTTCTAAACATGATGCTTATCCTTTACCGTATATAAATAATATTTTAGATCAACTTCGTGATTCTCGTTTTCTTTCTTCTATTGATTTGAAGGCGGCTTTTTGGCAGATACCTTTAACTTCTTCCTCTAAGGAGAAGACTGCGTTTACTGTCCCTGGGAGAGGTTTGTTTCAATTTAAGGTTATGTGTTTTGGTCTGACATCTGCGCCGGCGACGCAGCAGCGCCTGATGGATAAGTTGTTTGGTCCAGAATTTGATGGGCGTGTGTTTATTTATTTAGATGATATTGTTGTAGTGAGTAAAACTTTCGAGGAGCATATTGAACTCCTCAAGGAGGTTTTTGAGCGTCTGAGGTCTGCAAATCTTACTGTTAGTCTGTCGAAGTGTTGTCTGTTTAGAAAGCAGCTGAAGTATTTAGGTTATGTTGTGGACGAATTGGGGTTGAGGACTGATCCTGAAAAGGTTAAAGCCATTACGGACTTTCCGATTCCTACATGTGCGAAAGACGTGAAAAGATTTCTGGGTACTGCATCTTATTATAGGAGATTTATTCGGGGTTTTAGTACTATCGCTGCACCTTTAAACGCTTTAACGTCTACTCGAAAGAATCGGCCTCCTTTTGTATGGTCTCCTGAAGCTGAGCTTGCGTTTCTGCAGTTGAAAAGTGCTTTGACGTCTGCACCAGTGTTAGCTTGTCCGGATTTTTCTCTTCCTTTTATTGTGCATGCTGATGCCTCGGATGTAGGTATAGGTGGGATGTTAACTCAGATTTTTGATGGGGAAGAGCACCCTATCGCGTATTATAGTCGTTCTTTGAATAGGCCTGAGCGAAACTATTCCGCTACGGAGCGGGAGGCTTTGGCTGTCGTACAGGTTGTTGAGCATTTTCGGCCGTATCTGGAAGGCCCTAAACCTTTTAAGATAATTACCGATCATGCAAGTTTGAAGTGGTTTCTGAATTTACGGAATCCTACTGGGCGTCTGGAACGTTGGGGTTGTAGGCTTTCTCCGTACAACTTTATTATTGAGCATCGGCGTGGAAAGGAACATTTGATTCCAGACTCTTTGTCTCGAGCTGTACCTGTGTCTGCTGTGAATATTTCCTCGATGGATCCTTGGTTTAAGAATCTTTACTGTTGCTGTAGGGAAAGGCCCCAAACCTGTCCTAATTACCAGATCATAGACGGCAAACTCTATCGTTACACCAAGAGTAAAACAAAGTTGACTGGGGATTTTGATTGGAAGGAGGTTGTTCCCTTGGACGAAAGGCAGCGTCTGATTTCTGAATATCATGATTCTCCTTTGGGTGCGCATTTAGGAGTGGAGAAGACTTTTAAACGGCTGCGTCTGCATTTTTACTGGCCTGCTATGTATAAGGATGTTGAGGAGTACATCTCGAAGTGCTCAACTTGTAAGGCTTACAAACACCCTAACCAAACTACTCCAGGTCTGTTTGGTAGTCCTAAGGTTTGTCGCAGACCCTTTCAGTGTATCAGCGTAGACTTAGTTGGTCCACTGCCCAGGTCGCGACAGCAGAATGAGTATCTCCTTGTTGTTGTGTGCTGTTTCTCGAAGTATGTTCTGATGTTCCCTCTGAGGCGTGCGACTAGCAAGGTGGTGGCGCAACGCTTAGAGGACAATGTTTTCTTGGTTCACGGGGTTCCCCAAACTGTTATTGTTGATAATGGACCGCAATTTATAGGTCGTGAAGTGAAGGCGTTATTCTTAAAATACCGCATTCCGCAAATACATTATACTCCGACTTATTGCCCGCAGGTTAATACAGTGGAGCGGTATAACCGTACTATTGTCACTGCTATAGCTGCACTTGTAGGTTCTGATCAGCGAAGTTGGGATTCTCATCTCTGTGAAATTCAGTTTGCTATGAATACTGCTGTTAATGATACTACTACCTTCACACCTTTTCTTTTAGTACATGGACGTGAGGCTGTTGTTAGTGGAACTGTCTATGGAGACAGTGAAGATCTGGACGATATCGTGATTGGTTCCCGTGCTGACTACGTCGATAAGCTGGGTGAGCTGAAGGATTTGTTTCTGAAGGTGGATAGGGAACTGAAGAAGTCCCATATTCGGAACGCTCGGTATTACAATAGGCGTAGGAGGGATGTGAACTTTGAAGAGGGAGATGTAGTTTGGCGTCGCACCCACGTGCGCAGTGACGCTGCTAAACACTTTTCGTACAAACTGGCACCTAGGTTTGAAAAGTGTAGGATAATTAAAAAGTTATCCTGGCTTGTGTATTTGCTGGAGGATGAGAGTGGGAAGAGGAGTGACTGTCATGTGAAGGATATTAAAAGCCTGGATTAATTTTTATTAGGTGGAGGTAGGCTTAGTTGTGTTCTGTTTAGTAATTGTAAGGGTTGTTGGCTAGTGTTAGGTATGTTTAGTAATTATAGGGGTTGCTGGTTTTATTTGAGTAGGTGGCTGTAGGTATGCTGTTGTATTGTTGTGTTAGAATAGGTGTTTAAACGCTGGAGGGCCAGCGTGAATTTCTCTCGTTTTCTCCTCGCGAAATTCTGGTGGGTGACGGGGTACTGTAACACTTTTTTTTGGGAAGCTGAAAGTAACACTTACTTACTGTTAAAATTTATCCTGTTTTCATTCTAAATGCCTTCAAACTCGTATGTTGAGGCCTCGCATTCATATTTACATTCTTATTACGTTGCATTTACAACAAATTTAACCTTTTCTGTCTTAATTCACTTAAATACAAACTAAATATTGGAAGTAAAAACAATCAAATGTAGGTTATATGGACCCGGCTGACGTTGACGTTTCTGTAGAATTGACAATTGACAGATCAACTAACTTATCGGAAACTTCGTTCCGTTTCGCACTCGCGTGTGTTGTAATCTATGGCTTGCTGAACTTTCGAAATTTAAGTAACCAGATCTTTTAGTATATTGTTCTTTTTAGGTTTCTGGAGTGATATTATTGGGCTACTACTTATTAGAGTCTGTAGAATTGTTTCAGCTGGATTTGTAAAATATTTAAATTAGGTATATTTTCTTAATTTGTGGTGGAGTAAATTCTGAACTGTAGAATGGAATGGTTTGTACTTGAAGGGTGCGTTCTGAATGAATGTAGCTGTATCGTGTATTTAATGTAACTTATGATTTCATAATTGTTTTCAAAATAAATAAGATATTAAAGTCAAAAATATTGGACTAACTGCTTGTTGAAAATCTGTAAGTTGCTGGCTTCCTGAGTTTTATTGGAAGAGTTTATTTGATTGAAATCGTTGGGAAGTTTGGAAGGTCTCGGATATTATGTATGGTTTCCGAACACTGATTCCGGAAGCTATTCTGTGTGTGAACCCTGTTCCGTTTTCTGGTGACCTGCGACTTTGGTAGCTTGGAAGAGGCCATTTTGATGGCTGGGAGTTCATCGACCGAACCCGGTCGGTGACTTGTTATTTTTTGGCTGTCTGTTACTGTCTTGTCTGGATATCCTGGTGGTCCAAAGGATTCATTTGGTGAGATTTGTGGATTTTTAGTGGATTTCCCACTGGATATTGTGATAATTCCATAATATCGTTTCCTTTAATATGGGTGGTTATTTGCAGGGCGTTTCTGGAAGTTTTCTGCAGACCACGCGTTGGTCGCGTGTGCTGTTTGTCCTTGCCTGGTGAGTTTATTTATTTCGTTATGTGACGGAATCAGTGATTTGTTAAATTTTCGTGGTTGTAATCCGAATGTTCTATGCAGGGTTTGAGGCTCGATTGGCGTGCTGGCCGATTGTGGTTTTGTGCTGTGGCTGTGCGCTTGATTTGCAACACCTCCCTTACAAGGTATGCATTAACCTCATTCACTTTTCTGCTGTGATAACTAAATTCTTAGTAAAGTTTTGTCTGAAGGGTTAGTGAGAATAGTGGCCTGTAAGCGTGCCGCCGTGCGGCGTCCCTTGCATTTATTTGTTACGCTTATAAACATTCTCTTAAAATGCCAGTGGATATATAGTACTGTTAATTACTTAATTAGTTTATAGCAAGTGTACGCTGTGCATTAAGCCTGATGTTTCTTGTTTTGTTTGTTAGACCCTGTAGTTCTGTATTAGACTGTAATTAGACTATGTTACTTTTGTAACATAAATATAATTATTAAGATAGAATCTGTTCTCTTTACCGAGCTGTTTAGACTGCTACAAATATATTCAATGTTGTAATTAATTTAATAAATTCAGATGTAATGTTTCAATTTAAACTTAATCTTACTCATCGATTAGGGCCTGTTTAAGAATTATGTAAGCTGTATTGTAAGACCTGTTTTCTGTACTCGTAGGAGGTGTTTTTATCCTGAGGGGACAGTGGCTGTTTCTGTCCTGAGGGGACAGTGGGTTTTTTTCTCCGTACTGGGAGACTGCAAGTTTTTGTGGAGACTCTGGAAGGCCGTTTGACCGGGGTTTCCTATAGACACTTCTTCATGTGGGCATTCGCTTCTGAGGGGAAGATGCGAGGAGTCCAAATGGGGAGGCGCTGGGAGTTTTGGTGTGGAGGCGCGTGAGGAGCGTCCTCTTTATTTATTTAATTAATTTTTTTTTAATAGCGTCCGGGTTATTTAATTAATTTCTTTTTTGTTTTGACTACCGTTCAGGTTATATTTTAGGACCGGTCAAACAAGCCAACAACCCCCCCCCCATATTTCTTTTTATTTTTCTTTATAGATTAACCCAAATTCTTATTGTGTTAATAAATAAATGTTTCAACTTTAAAAAATTTTTTTTCTTTCTCTACTCTCTCTCCCGGGAAACCGGCTACAGTATGTACATAAAGCATAAATAAATAAATAAATAAATAAATAAGTATCTGTCGTTGCCCCACTATGAAAGAAAACATTGTAATATTTCATTACGATATTTTCCATTACGTGCCTAAGGGTTATACAAAATTACTCAAAGGTAAAGGTAAATGGAGGGGAGGGGGAGGGGGGGGGACCTTCAAAAGGTACCCGGCACCTTGTGAGAGGATACCGGGTTATGTGGGATTTGAACCACACTGAAACCACCTCGGTGGTCTGCCTCTGCGCTTGGGGAGGACTGCGGGATCTCCAGTGGAACTCACCGGTGTCCTCCACGCGAGGCGCCCCAGAACAGGCCCATCCTCGAGAGAGCAGTGTGCTTTCCTGCACATTCCGATGCTTACGGCGGCATGCGGCCACGCACACAGCCCCGTCTTATAACCTACCGTCGCTGCACCCATTTCTACCGTGAATCAATTCTATTGTATTCCGGTGGAATTGTGCGGCTGACAGCCAGGTCATGAGACATGAAGACACTCAACCTCAGGCAAAACTCCGCCTTGTTTGAGGGTTTGCAGACAAAAATAGGCTGCACTGACATCCACCTGGTCTGCAAGGTCGTCTGCTACAAGACCCTATTATTTAAATGCTGTAGCTGCACCAAAAAAATTCAAAATCCTTATGTTAAAAAGGTTGCACTAAATCACGCTTGGAAAGCAATATAATTGTTAATTATTTTTTGTACATGATACATTACCGTTTAAATCAATTATAATTAAGTCAATTGACTATATATGATAAGTGACGTCACTAATCATTTTCTTATACAAAATGTATGGGGATGACACGTTTTGACAGCTCATTAAAAGTATCTCAATTGACTTGGTAGTCCAAGACCGGATTATGAATGTGTCCATGGCACCCACTATACAGCTTACTTAAAATTGTTAAGCGAGGTATTATTTTATATCACAGGCGAATTTCAGAAAAAGTTGTACAATAACAAAAACCGGCCACGTGCGAGTCGTACTCACGCACGAAAGGTTCCGTACATTATGTATAAAAAATCACGTTTATTGTATGGGAGCCTCCTTAAATACTTATTTTATTCTATTTTTAGCATTTGTATAACAATAGCGGCAACAGAAATACATCATTGCCTTTGATTATCCATAGAAATTATTGCATTAAGATTGAATGAAAGGTAAATTGTGGTTTACGATTTATGACGTATTAAAAAAACTACAAACTAGATCTCGTTCAAACCAATTTTTGGTGGAAGTTTGCATCGTAATGTACATCATATATTTTTTTTAGTTTTATCATTCTCTTATTTTAGAAGTAACGGGGAGGGGGGGGGGGGCACACACACATTTTGCCACTTTGGAAGTGTCTCTAACGCAAACTATTCAGTTTAGAAACCTCAATATCATTTTTGAAGACCTATCCATAGATTGATACCCCACACACATATGGGTTTGATAAAAAAACAAAAAAATTTATACGTATAACGAGTTTCAACAGTATAGTTCTTATAGTTTCGGAAAACAGTGGCTGTGACATACGGACGGACAGACAGACAGACGTCACAAATCCATAAGGGTTCCGATTTTTGCTATTTAGCTACGGAACCCTAAAAATTCAACGGCTATCAATATATTTTTCGACAGTCTGTTTTATCCATTGGAAGGTAACCGAAAAAAGTCTTGTTTGCGTAAAAATTCTATAGCTACATGACAAATGGACCTGTTACATGTACGTTATTTTTAACGTCCATACATCACATCATTCACATCCCGCCATCTATCAGCCTAACATTAGGGGAATTACTTCAGCTGTGCTTTTAATAGCAAAGTAGATAATCGCTCATTCTAATTGTACGCTCTAAAACTGTCTGTCAGATAGTATTTTTAAACATGGAATAAGTTGCGAATATCACAAAATAACAGCGGGTGGACTATGGCCTATCCCTCTTAATTTTGAAAGGAGACTTGTGCCTAGCAATGGCACATTGAAAGGGTTGAAAAAAAAAACTAGCGAAGCGCGCAAAGCTTCTTGTGAAGGACTACGATGGTAAGCAATGCCGGGTGCGGTCGGCACATAAATGCATGATCATCAGATGCAAATTTTATGTGAGTTTTGATGCCTTGGAGAGCATTGTCAGATAAATTGTATCTCTAATGGAGATTTGATAATATCTGATTGATGCGGTTTGGCCAGAATCTCCCATTAACCAGTATCACCACCAACCTGCATTTAAGCAGCGTGGTGATGTCTTCTCCCCAATTACAAGGACCGTTACCAGCAGCGGGATACAAAAAGTGACTGATGACAATGTACCTTATTTTTTTTTTAGACACTCGATCACCCTATCTATCTTTCGAATGTACCCGTTTTGCTTGACCAATTGCGGTAGAGTCGGGCGCTTCAAATGAAACTCTGTTTCGTTAGAATTCAATGCATAATAGCTTGATAGAGGAATCCACGTTGCTACAAACTTCCTAGAATACCTACATCTGATTCTACAATCGGTCATTCATTAATACAATGTATAATAATATGTTCCACAAAACTTCCGATACGGGATTATCGCTCTTATCACAAACGAACAGAGGCCCATTGTGGTTTAATGTGTTTCGGTTAAAATGTTGGCACACATTACAAATTGTATCAGCTCCGTCATATTATTATCTCAATCGCTGTGAACCGAGGCAGAACATTTGTCATACCATCAATACCGAATGGGATTTATTATTGACTTGTATTGTTTTGCTGACTGAATTTAAAAAGCAAGAATTACAGACGTGGCGATTCTTTTGAGTTGTGAAAAGTTGATTTTCTTGAAGAGTTTAAGCAGCAGTTCAATGGCTAGCATATGAAATCTGCCGCACTGCCATCATCCAATTTTTTATTTTCAACATTTTTTTTTCATTTCGTTATAATTATGCCGAAAGGTAAACGCTCATGAATCATACATAAACACCAAGCTTAGTGGAAACGAAGGGTAAGTCAAACTACGACCGGAAACTAAAAACAGCAATCTGAGGTTCTGCCGTTTTGTAATAAATAATATACTTAACTTCTTATGTGACTGTATAGAGATGTAAAGAGAGTCAATTACAATATTTTCTTAATTAACTCAAAAAAAAAAACAAATTTGAATCTATATTGGATATTGAGAAAGTGAAAACAAAAGATCAGTAGACAATTTTTACCTATATATCTACAGTGATAGGCAAAAATGGATCAGGATTAGATTAGTAACGAATCTTTATGCAAGGAGTTAGTAAGAGGGAGCATTAAACATTGCGTTTGCGCCAGGTTCAAATTTTTAACAGTTTCCTGTTGCAAAGGACCTACTACGGTGGTAGTTCCTCCATTTTTTTTATTTATGTAGGTACCTACTATTGTATTATTTCCGTTATTTTTTGAAGCAAAGCAGGCTAAAACAGAGCTTTTCGGTTTTCTTTTAGAACCTTATTTCATTGTCCACTCTAAATGCCTCAGCTGAAACTGCTGAAAGGATGTGTCAAAATTACATGTACAAGATTGTGGCAAGATTGGGGCGTGCAAAACGAACTATGGAGGACTTTTTTCCAACCATTTTTAATGTCCCACAGCTGGGCACAGGTCTCCTATCACAGGTGAGAGGGAATTAGGCCATAACCCACCAAGTGCGGATTGGTGGACTTCATGCTAATATATATGCTAAATTGTGAATTTCTCTGAGGCATGCACAGCGATGGAGAACAACATAATCAATTAAATATCACGATAAATGCGCACGTTACGTGTACTTTCTTTGTCAGAGGTGCGCGCCGAGGATTTAAACCCGGTATCGGTTGCGTCAAAGACCACGGTTTTTTACCACTCGGCCGACGCTGCTCAATGGAGGACTACCACGATGACAATCCATATTGTGCCTCTGGAATGTCAACCTTCGTCGGGTGATATGATGAAACGATGACGTGGGCGTAAATTTGTATTTATTTCCTCATGGAAATGACCATAGTAAAGTTTGTTGAACACGCACAGAGACTAGATTTCCCAAGCTGTTTTAGCCTGTCAGTCATTCTTTCTGATGAGATAGCCACGTTTGTCTACGTAATACAATAATTTCAAATTACCTGTTGGTGTATATCGAAGACTAAATGTGCTCTGTCGGATATGATGAGCCGTTCCTGCCAGCTCTTCATGCCTTTTAGTTCGTTCTTCTTCAGCTCCTCGAAGAGACCTGGCAGGTGGATCACCACGCCATTTCCTAAAAGAAAATAATAATTATAATAACGCTTCACACTCGTAGCTGCATAGAATGATAATCTGGGTGCCAGGGTAACAAAGATGAAGACATAAACATACAGACGAGAAAAAGATCTCTATATTTAATCATTTATCTAAACCAATAGGAATCGAATCCGGGATCTTTTACGTGGCATCAGCGTATACACGCCAAGGTTTTGGTTACCGCTGCTCCGTAAGGATTTTTACATTCGTTTTCCTTGTTAAATCTTTTTATTAGGGAATTATTGACATTATGCTCGTTGTTGTCTCGTCCTCGATGATGATAGTTTACTAGTGTAGTCCCGGTTTTGTAGTCTCTGGCGCCACACAATTTTAAAACGTAAACACAATTTCTGAACGCAGCCGCTATCCTAGCACATCCTTTATCTATGCATCCTGTCAACTCATTCGGTGTTTCGTGTTTAATGGCGTCACGTACCGGCCGCAAATAAATTATCAAAAATTAGAGATATTACAGTAGATAAACAGCAAAATGGAAAGGAAAAGGAAACAAGAGGATAGACATTATCTCCTGAAAAAGTTACGGCGTTCGGAGAAGAAAATTATAAGTCTGCCGGAGTCTGACGACGAAGGTGAGGTGATCTATGAACGTAACAATTACCTTGTTATTTCGCATTTCACATCTTTTTACGCAACCATCGAGGTGTTCTGCGGGAACACACACGGTTGGCAATGTAACCAAGGGGCATTCTGTGGGAATGCACGTGGTTTTTACGTATGACGCAATAACACTAGGTAGGTACTTAGTACCTACTGAACAATGGATACGTTTTTTTTTTCACATTCACGTGTTTTCAACATCCTTTCGTCATTTCAATGCAACCATGGGGGTGTTCTGCGGGAACACACGAGGTTAGCAGTATCACACAGGCACAATCCCGTAAATTATAGGGATTCAAACATGGATGACACAAAAGAATTTTTTCTTATATACCTATACCTACCTATCCTTTTGCAGTCAAAGAGGTCGAGGAAGGGGAAATTGAAAGCGAGAAGGAAAATGAATCTCCTGAGGTCGAATTCCTCGAGGATATACTCGATGAGGAAGAGAACTCTAAGGAAAATGATTTAGAGGAAGAAGTCTTAAACATATTGGGCGCTGCCCCAGCTCCAACCCCCAAGAAGGAGACCCTACACAAACAAATAGCAGAGAGATGGTGTGAGATCCTTAATAAAGGAATGAAGAAAGAGGAAAAGGAATCTATTACTAAAGATAACCCACCGTTTGAAAACATCCCAAAAATGACTGCCCCAAAATTAAACAAGGAAGTTGCCGCTGCTTTGCAAGAAAATGCAAAGAGAAGAGACCAAGTAATTGAGAATAGACAAAAACAAATGTCTACAGCTTTGGCATGCATAGGTCAAGCACTACAGATGGGCATCGGAGATTACCAAAATCAAAAGTTGGCTATCATCAAGAAGATGAATGAAGCAGGGAGATTACTGTGTGATTCAATGTTCCTTGAAACAAAGGGTCGCAGAAGTCTAGTGCTCTCAACAATAAATAAGGACTTAAAAGAGTCACTATTAGAGACTGAAAGTGCTGAGTATTTGTTTGGTGAGAACCTGACTGAGAAGATTAAAACTGCTAAGGCAGTACAGAAATCTGGAAAGGAACTAAAAGTGTTTGTTGATGACAAGAAGAAGACCTTTGTGAAGCGCTCTGAAGTCATCAACAAGAACGACAACAACCGAGCTTTAAACTGGCGGGACCCTCCTCGGATGGGACAATCTCAAAGGTTCCAGAGGTTAGGGGGGCCATCCCTCAATCGCCAACCACCAGCCAACAAGAAGAACGAAGACAAACCAGCGGTGAGGAGAGGGAAGAAATAAGTGCCCAGGTAGGCAGAATTAAGTTTTTTCTTGAAAGCTGGAAACAAATTACCAGCGATCCCCTAATACTGGATTGGGTCCAGGGATATAAAATACCATTTATACAAAAACCACACCAAAAATCCATTCCACCTAACAATAAGTTTTCTCTGTCAGAACAACTACAAATAAGGTTAGAAATTAACACCCTGCTCAGCATAAATGCTATTGAAACCTGTGTGACAAGCAGCAATCAGTTTTGCTCTCCTATTTTTCTTATAAAGAAACCAGGGGGTAGTTTTCGCTTTATTTTAAATTTAAAGAAACTTAACACTTTTGTCAAATCAGAACATTTTAAGTTAGAGGATTACCGCACAGCATGTAAACTAATTCAAAATAATGACTATTTTGTTACAATTGATCTCAAGGATGCATACTATATGATTTATATACACGAAGAGTCAAAAAAGTACTTAAGGTTCCTTTTTGAAGGACAAATGTACTAATTTAATGTTCTTCCATTTGGACTCTGTACTGCTCCATTCATTTTCACAAAGATAATGAAACCTGTGACTGCACACTTGAGAGAAAGTGGTTGTATCTGTATTCTGTATATAGATGATTTTCTGGTAATTGGTAAAAATAACACTGTCTGTATTTACAACATGAACTTAACATTAAACCTATTGTCAAAATTAGGGTTCATTGTAAACAAGGATAAATCTGTTTTAATTCCTAAACAAAGATGTAAGTTTTTAGGTTTTATTTTTAATTCAATAGAAATGTTAATAAGCATCCCAGATGACAAGAGACAAAATTGCCTAAAATTAATTAATGAATTAATCACAAAAGATCTTATCTCAATAAGGTTTTTAGCTCAAGTTGTAGGTAAACTTGTTTCTGTCTGCCCTGCCATTAAGTATGGTATCTTATACACAAAAGAACTGGAACGAATTAAATTTCTTAGCCTTAAGAAACACAATGATAATTATGAAGCAAAAATTACATTAAACAAACAGTGCAAAGATGACTTAAAATGGTGGTCCAATCATATTCTTAAGGCCAGTAATATTATAAGAAAAAATAACTATAAATTGGAGATATTTAGTGATGCATCTACAACAGGCTGGGGTGCATCATGTGGTACAAACCAAACAGGGGGGGCTTGGACAAAAGAGGAGTCAAACCTCCATATAAATTCCTTAGAATTAAAAGCTGCCCTTTTTGGACTTAAATCATTTGCCTCAAAACTAAATAATTGTGAAATCCTCCTTAGGATTGACAATGTTACAGCCATTTCCTACATTAACAGATTAGGTGGTATTCAATACCCACACTTGCACAATCTTGCAAAGCAAATATGGCAATGGTGTGAAACCAAAAATTTATATATATTTGCTACCTATATAAATACCAAACTAAATGTTATTGCAGATTTTGAGTCACGTAAGCAATTAGGAAATACAGAATGGGAAATAAATGATATCTACTTTCAGAAAGTAATCTCAGTCTTAGGAAAACCCTCAATTGACCTTTTTGCAAGTAGAACTAATACAAAATGTGTCAAATTTGTATCATGGCATCCAGACCCTGAAGCGTTTGCTGTAGATGCATTCACACTCTCATGGTCACATTTAAATTTCTATGCTTTCCCTCCATTCTCCATGGTCCTTAAGACTTTGGAAAAAATTGTTACAGACAAAGCAAGGGGTATAGTAATAGTACCCCACTGGAGTACCCAACCTTGGTTCCCCGTGTTCAAAAGGTTGTTAGTCAGTGAACTTATAATACTTGAACCAGCTAAAGATTTACTTACTTTACAAAATTCCAGGGATCCACACCCTCTGTACAAGAGTCTGAGATTGATGGCAGGAATACTATCAGGCAAGCCTTCTTACAGTCTGGGATAAATGAAGATGCAGCAGAGATCATGTTAGCCTCATTGTCACCTAATACTCTAAAGCAATATCAGCCATGCATCGTTGCATGGATCAAATATGCCCATGATTCAGGTATACCACCTAATAAACCTAGTATCTCTGATATAATCATTTATCTTACAAAGAAGTTTCATGAGGGCCTATCTTATGGTAGTTTGAACTCAATCAGATCTGCATTATCGTTGATTTTAGGTACTCATCTAGGTACAGATGAAAAAATTAAAAGATTATTTAAAGGTTTTTTCAAATTAAGGCCGAGTGCCCCAAAATACAATCATACATGGGATGTATCAATAGTGCTTAATTATATAGGAAAAAACTATACAGATAACAATAATTTAGAAATTATCACTAAAAAGACTGCAACACTGTTAATTCTAGCAACAGGCCAAAGAGTCCAAACAATTACCTTGATTAATATAAATAATATAGACATAAAAGATGATTGTATAACAATTAAGATTGATAAGCTCATTAAAACTTCAGCTCCTAATAGAAGTCAACCCTTTCTTACTTTGCCATTTTTTAAAGATAAAGCTGAGATATGTCCGGCTAAAGCTCTATGCAACTATCTAGACATCACAAAGCAGTTAAGAAGTACAAATAATTTATTTATATCATTTAGAAAACCATATAAAGAAGTTACCACCAGCACAATCAGCCGTTGGATTAAAAAATGTCTAACAGAATGTAGCATTGACACTTCCACATTTTCCACTCACAGCACTCGTCATGCTACAACATCTGCTGCATTTAACAGAGGTGTGAGCATAGATGAGATAAGAAGAACGGCTGGCTGGTCTGGAGAATCTATAGTTTTTGGTAAATTTTACAATAGACCAATCGTAGACAATAATGTTTTTGCAGAAACTGTTTTTAGAAATCAGTGAGGGTAACAATATATAGTATTATAATATAACTTGTGATTAATTACTGTGGTAACCAATGTTAATAAGACTGATTGTGATTATTAATGTGATGTTTAATGCTAATTATACCTGATTATTAAGTAAAAATTACAAATGAAAGTCTGAATAAATATTAATATTTTATTTTTTCTCTAATTGTTTAATTTTACAACTTTTCTTTGAACATCTACACTAGTAAACTATCATCATCGAGGACGAGACAACAACGAGCATAATTAATAGTCAAACGAACTTACCTGTACGTGAAGTTCGACTGTAATTATGTGAAGTTGTTGTCTCGTCCGAAGATGATGAGACCCACCCAACCCATGATTTGTTGTAATTACTTTAGTAATTACAGAACCCTAGTTGTAAAATTAAATACAGGAGGGTATATACTTTAAACTTGAATGAGTTGACAGGATGCATAGATAAAGGATGTGCTAGGATAGCGGCTGCGTTCAGAAATTGTGTTTACGTTTTAAAATTGTGTGGCGCCAGAGACTACAAAACCGGGACTACACTAGTAAACTATCATCATCTTCGGACGAGACAACAACTTCACATAATTACAGTCGAACTTCACGTACAGGTAAGTTCGTTTGACTATTAATAATATCTTAACTATCTATCTATGATAAAGTAAATGGTTCTATTTCGAGGTTAACAACTGCACAGCTTTTTATTCATTTAGTCATTTGTGTTTCAGCAGGAAGAAAGGAAGGAAGGGGGGGGGGGGGGGTTTAAAGGAGGGGTTTTGTTTTTCAGTCACTTTTGTATTCTTAAGGAAATCATACGCCCTTAGGACAGCATCTGCCCGTTTATGATTTTCGTGGTCAACTAGCGCATGTTGTGTTTTGGGTTAAGTAGGATGAAGTCAGTCCTGATAAGACCTTTAATTGTGACCTACGAGCTTCATAATCATTCATCTACTTTGTACTATGCAGTTAATCCTGCTTTAGTTTATAGCCGCAAGTATTCTTTTAAAACTAAATCAAATCAAAATCTGTATTAACCGAACCTCGCCAAGGTTGAAAAACTCTTTCTGCAAAGCGAAACGACTTCTCAATTAGTCGTCTTACGTAACATTAAACGCTGTAATCCACCCGACCTTGTGACAGACAATATTCATTCTGAAATACGATAGCGCACAGCGTATTGGCATTTCAGATGCCATGCGATGCGGCTTACTGCTGCGGATTGCGATTTTAGAATTCTTATTTCAGCGACAATTTTTATGAAGAAGAAGGAAGCGCGCATGACCCGGCGGTTAGCATAGAACGCAAACGATCCATGCAACTAAGCCAAACGGGCGCGGTCAGGTGTGAGATGCGTGACCGCTAGTGGCAAAAAAATTTCATGCGCGTTTCCGTGCTTTGGATGGCAGATTAAGCCGTCGGTCCCGGTTGTTGTCGACAGATAACAGTCGTTAAACCTTATGGGCGGTTTAAATACAGCCGACAGCAGGTTGGCCACTAACCCGTATCTCCACCAACCCGCATTGGAGCAGCGTGGTGGAGTAAGCTCCCAGTCCACCCCTATAATGGGGAGAGACCCGTGCCCAGCAGTGGGCTGCAGAAAGGGTTGCAGCCAATTTTTATGATCATAATGCCGATAATGTTAATCGAGATTTGAAGGAAAAACAGTGGCAGCAAATATTATACATGATGAAGGTTTACCAAAAGCAACTGTGCAATATGCACGACTGCATACAACTACTGGTAAATTTACTCTCCAGTTTAGCTGCCCATATTCTGTTTATCGTTCGTTTTAATCCGACGCTACACGTGGCTATGTCAGACGTCTCTTATCCATAAGGAAACTGGTACTTGTCTTCTAAGAAATGCGTATTTAATACAAATACACATGTAGATAGATCTTTTTAAAATATATCTAAAGATAAATGACATTCTTAATAAACAGAGTAAGTATTACGACAGGTCAGGAGTAATTTTCTGATGAAGGAGGCCAAGACGAGTTTGGGAATTTCACAATTTCAGAGTTCCTATGAAATTCTTTTATATTATATTATTTTATGCAGGGTATTCTTGATACGGAATACGAAATACGTGACAGCCGAAATACAGCCAGAAAGACATATTTGCTGCTGTTATAAAACATGCAATCTTAAAGACTGTCTTGAGTTGAGATTGAATACATCATGAAATACTAAAAGAAGGAAGACCGAAGAGTATATGACGTTCATCTGCTCACAGCCTAATGCCGCATGTAAAATTTTACGACGAATGCCGGTTTACCTTAATTAATGATACAATGGCGACCGATTAGGTTCGTACCTGCCGTGCCTCGGTACAGAATCAATGCTCTTTGCTTTTTTCAAATTACTTTTAAATTTTTTCTTGTTATACTAGCATCGGCTTCACGAAATGGTTATTGCTCAGCAAAATATGCTTTGTGAAATCGAGGATTATTTATATTTATCACTGACTACAGGATATTAATGTCTACAGATCAATCTACCTTTTCTATTACTTATTACTTCTCTATAGGAAATACTGGCTTTATTATTATAATATGTCGTGATGATGTCGGCTTTATAAATTTTATAAATTGATTTTAATCAAAAATGAAAACTTTCAAACAGTAAAAATAAAATTTCCAATTTTGTGTTTACGTCATCCAAATAAAGAGACCGTATACGAAATTTTGCCGATTTCGCAGATTTACCTGATTTTACACATGAGACTTTGCAGATTAAACACAGTATTTCCATTAGTTTCACAATATGACTGATGTCAAGAGGCCGTATAAGGCCTATAAAAATGCTCATGAAATAAAATCGACTGGTCCAAACTATATGAAACTTATATGGGAACAAATGGCAGCTATTCCGCACCGAACGAAAAATAATCGTAAAAATCTGTTCACCCCGCCGAAAGCCAGGTAACAAATATAAAAAAAAAATACAGTCGAAGGTCTATTTTTTGACGTCGTTTAAAAAGTCCACAAAAATAAGATGAAATATTATTAGAGAATTGGAAATTTTCAATGAAGGTTACATTGCGTTATTATCAGATACTTAGGGGCTTATAGAACAATACTGATTGATCGGCGCCAATCACATGACCAATCGGAGATAAGACATAAAATATTGTTGTTACTTATCATTTAGAGTTCGTATTCCAAGCGAGGATCAGTTATAAATATCTAAAAAAGAACAAACAAATAAAAATTTACAAGAAGATAAAAGTCAAAATTGTGTGTTACCCTGACTATCACTAATTTCATTATCATCTCTGGCTTTTTTTGATTGAATAAAAAGTGGTATCTCTAGCAGACTTAAGAATTTTGCCATCGATGAAAGCCGGCTATAATGTGAAACATTGAAATGATTTCCTTTTGGAAGTTTTGATCTGTGTTTGGGTGGATGTTTGTTGCTCAATCACGCAAGAACAACTGAACGAATCAGGATGAAATTTCATACACTGATATGAGTAGATTATTATCTGGAATAGCAAATTGGCTACTTTTTATCCCGGAAAAATATACTGTTCCAGTAAGTTAGATTAGTATAGAAAAAAAAGTTAATAAAAGTGGTAAGGAACTAGTGCCACAAGATTTAATTTAATTTAATTTATTTATTTATTTAATTCCACTTATCAACTAACATGACAGGATCTTGCCTAATGCGTTAATTGAATTTAATATACATATGAGTCAAGTACACAAACCAATTCAAATTATTAATTTCAATAAGTCAATTTCAGTCATTAAACATAAAAAAGAAAAAAAAATCAGATGTCAAAATAAACTCAATAAAATCACAATAAATTAAAAATTAAATAAAAAACAAATTAAAATTCTAGAACATTAGCATTCAATAATCAATATAATCAAATTAAATACCATAATAATAATAATAAATAACAATAAAAATCAATCGATAAATTACAAAATAAAATTAAAATAAATAAATTATGCTGTCATTTCTACTACATGAAATACGACCTTCATGAACTCATTCAGCGTGCAAGCGAACAAATCTATTCGGTCGGCGACGGTGTTTAATGTGCGCATCGCTCGCGTCAGCGGCGCGGCTCGCAGCAGATTGCTGCGCGCATGTGGTATCGCCAGCAGCGGCAGCCGGCGGCGCCGCTCCACACACTTGTCCGGCACACATAACATTATCTGCTCCAGGATTGATGGGTTATCCAGTTCACCACGTAATACCTTAAAAAGATATTTGGCGAGCGAGACTTCCCTGCTCACTTCCAGCTTTCTGTATCCTACCATGCCGAGAACGAACATAGTAGGATACAGTAACGGGTAACCGGGATACACTCCATATAACTTCAAATAGAGGAACCGTGCGAATTTATTTTGTACCCGTTCCAACATATTCGTGTACTTAGCCTCTGTTGGAGCCCATATAACCGAATTACCCTCCAAATGACTCTTGACCAAAGCTTCATAGAGGGCTCGTAAAGCACTAAAGTTAGTGAAAACGTCCGATTGCCGCAATATGAAGCCTAGGTTTCTGTACGCTTTTTTGCATACTTCGGTTATATGGCCTCGAAAGTTAAGATGGGCTGTAAAACGAACTCCTAAATCTCTGATCTCTGTGACGTGCTGGAGCGGCTCGCCCTCGACGTTGTATGGATAGTGCAGCGGGACGCGCGCGCGACTGTAGGACAGCACTGAGCACTTGTCCAAATTGAAATGCAATTTGTTTTTGTGTCCCCAGTCGACTACGCGGTCTATGTCACGCTGCATCCCAACTTGGTCTGATATGTCACCTACCTCGCAAACCAATTTCAGGTCGTCCGCGAACAGGAGACATGTTGACTCCCGGACCACCTCCGGCAAGTCGTTTACCATAATGATAAACTGGAGGGGCCCAAGATTGCTACCCTGGCTGACGCCTGATCTGGTCTGGTACTCTGCGGATCGGCATCCACCACAGTCGACATATTGACGTCTGTCCCGCAAGTAGCTGGCAAAGAAGTCCAAAGTATGCGGCGTGCAGCCCACTCTGGCCAGCTTTGCGAGCAGTACATCATTATCGACTGTGTCGAATGCCTTCCTAAAGTCGAAATAGGTGACGTCCACCTGCTTTCCAGCATCCACCGCTGGCACCACCCGCGCCATTAACTGCAATAAGTTTCCTGTTGTTCCCCTTCCCGGGCGGAAGCCATACTGCGCATCAGATAGTTGAGCCTTCACTTGAGCGTACAGTGAATGATGAATTGCAGACTCAAATATCTTGGCTGGGGTGCTTAGGAGAGCTACAGGTCTATAGTTGCTGGGGTCCGGACCTCCCCTTCCCTTCGGCACCGGTACCACCCGGGTCAATTTCCACCGATCGGGAAATGTCGCAGAAGCGAGGCAAGCGTTAAAAATGTGAAGCAATGGCTTCTCTAAAGTAGCACGACAGTCCCGAAAGATGAAAGGCGGTATTCCATCCGGACCCACGGAGCGCTTCGGAGGCAGTCTTAGGAGCGCTCGACCCACTTCAGCCAGGCTCAGCTGGTGCAGGTGGACGTGCGCACCACCGCTGCCCGCTGCGGCCACCGCTGACGCTCCGCTTGCCGTCACATCTAACCGCGCCGGCTCCGGATTATACACGCTACAAAAGAATTTCGCGAAACTATCCGCGCACTCCTGATCCGTAAGCGCTTCTCCATTTTGTATTAACTTACCTTGCCTACTCTTACTTCTTTTTGATCTTACGTAATCCCAAAAAGATTTGGGATCCGAAGCGAAATTGTGTTGAATGCGGTGCCTATACTGGTCATGGGCGAGCATGATCGCAATCTTAACTTTCGCCCTGCATCGAGCGAATTTCTTATAGTCATCCGGGATCTTACTGCTTTTAAATTTTTTATGTAAATCGTGCTTGAGTTGAATATCCTTAATGATTTGGGAGGTGTACCATACGGGGTAAATATACCTGTTTCCCGGATTAACCGATTTAAGTGGTACACAATCGTCGATCACTTTATTAATTTTATCATAAAAAAAATTTAAAACCAAATCAGGATTATTAATTTCATACAATTCGTTCCAGTCTATAGATCCTATTAAATTATATAGTCTATTAAAATCCGCTTTGTAAAAATTCCATTGCCTACATGGAGACTCAGTGTCTGTCGCGGTCACGGAAGACGTGGAAGGCGCGGAGGGAGCGGGCGGGGCGGGGGCGGGGGCTGCGACGGTGACGGCAACGGCGAGCGCTGGGTGATACGCGTCCACCGGCTGCAGCGCTTCGTCGGCCGCCGCCACCTCCACCCCGCCGCGCGCGCTTAACACAAGGTCCAGCTGTCGGCCGCTACAGTTTGGAATTGTATTGTACTGAATGAGTTCACAAAAGGCTACGAAATATTCATAATAATTTAGAACAGTATTATTACTCGAAAATAAATTAAAATCTCCTACAATCAATATATTATTTTTATATTTTACACTTATTCTTTCTAACAGATTAAACATCAATATGTACTCATTTTCCCCTGTTTGTGGTGGTATATAGACAACACAACAGGCGAATAAAAACCTATTGTTGGTGTACACTGTAGCGCAAACGAGCTCAAAACTGTAGGTATTAATATCACTAGGCATCGGTACTTGTCGTAGAACGAATCGGGGCGCTGCCACCAACATTACACCGCCCTGCTTCCGTCCATCCACCCGGTCACATCGTAGTATGGAATACCCGGGCAATGTAACTTCTGCGTCTTGTATGGATTCGTTGCAGCTTGTCTCCGTAATAGCAAACAAATCAGAACCCGACGATTCTAGTAAAGCTAAAAATTTAGACGTCTTCGTTCGTAGGCCTCTAACGTTTTGATAAAAGACACTGACTGTTTTATGGCTTGAATTGGTGTTATGTGTTTTTTGTTTTACGAAAAAACATCCACTCGCTAAATTCAGCATCTTTGGGCCACTTACTGGGATCGAATAACTTCACAAAATCACTCTCAGATACGCAAATTCTAAATGAGGCATATCCTCGTTCTGTTTTGTGATTTATTTTTTTCACCTGTATGTGACTGCCTTGGTCTAATAATTCACGTACGTAAGACGTTAAATCTTCCTCTTTTGTGTCCGAATCAAGTCTCCAAATATGAAGAAATTTTTTACGTTCAACCGCCTTTATTTGGAGTGGTGACGTATTACTTCCCTTATTAATCGGTAATATCTTTGCGAATCCCGGTTTGGTAAATTTACTACCACCCCCTGCCTCCTCCTTATTTGTTACTTTTTTTAATGTGCTGTCAGTGTTAATTTTCGTACAGTTGCTATCCTGATTAGGAACGTTTGATCCACGCATACGCCTCGGCTTGCTGTTGACCCATTCATTTTCGACTTGCAGCGCGAAATTATTACTGTGGAAATTTTCAGTTTCACCCTGTTGTGATTGAGTCGTTGTTGCAGTTGACTGCGCGTTTAAACATTCCCGCCTGGCTGACGTAGTCGGAGAAGCCGGCGCATTGGCTATCGCTAGCGGAGTTCGGGCGGGCTCGGCGTTCGCGAGTTTAGAGTGGTCGGACGATTGCGCACTTCGATCAACGGTGACTGCCGACGATTTTGCACGATCGCGGACGCCCGACATTGGTCGCTGCGAAACTTTCGTTTCACATCCACCCTCTTCTATGTCGATATTGCTATGAAATCTTGAAGCACAAGCACAACCACTAACACTGATTAGTTTTATAATTAAGTTGTTTTGGTCCATTATTATCTTTTCTAGAGATGCAACTTTACTTTCTAGAGCGAACACAGTTCTGGTCAACTTGTCCATAGCACTTTCGAAAGGTTTGGAAGCCATTTCGAATTTTACCACTTAATTTATGACGGAGTGTATAACAAACTTCTCTCGATCACAACGGCGCGGGGGGTAATATGTATGGTAGATACATGGTTCTACCATGTACCAGCCTACCAGATCTTTTTTTATTGTTTTGAAAATGAAGTAATCAAATTTTTCGACAACGCAATGCGGAGATAAGTGTTAGATAAAAATCCATTGTTACGATAGATGTGGGTCATACTAAATTATCGACTCCCGCGTTTGATACGTAAAGATATAGATAATGATTAACATAATAAGTAAATTAACATTATAAACAACACAACAATATGTGCCACAATTGTAGATAAATTTTTGTACTCGAATCGTACCTAGGTACGTATTTTTATTCATTCAGCAAAATATCTATTCCAGAAGTTTGTGTTTAAAAATGTTAGGTACTTAGAATGGGAAAAAAAGAATAGAAAAGAAAACCCCCTCGGTGGCCTGCCTCTGCACTTGCGGAGGACTCTGGGATCTCCAGTGGAACGCACCGGTATCCTCCGGGCGAGGCGCCCCAGAACGGGCCCACATTCCGGAGAGCAGATGCGCTCTCCTGCACCCTCAGACCGCTCAGACGCTCACAGCGGCATGCGGCCACGCACACACCGCCGTCCATCCCGGGGCTGCTGGTTGGACGGGTCGAGCTCCCACTTTCACCGTCCGCAACCCCGGAAGCCCCCATAGCCCCTTCTTAGTCGCCTCCTACGATCAAGCACGTGCCGTAGCTCTATTCTTAATCACAAAGCCACAGTCACGTCACTTATAATATTTTGACCATCCTCAAAATCAAATTTTCCCCTTTATAACATCCTTTACGTCACGTACGTCACGTAATATTTAGACCAACTAATTTTCCCCCTTTTTAACATGATTTTATTAGTATGTATGTATGTAACGGATGGAGTATGTAACGGAATCTTTGAACGTGATTGACCGACTTTGAAACGTCGGATTAATTTGAAACTTTATACTCATAAAGGACCGATGACAATGCAATAATATGAAAAAAATCAACTAAAAAATTAAAAATAAATAATGTAGTTTAAAAAACTATAAAACACGCTTTTGTGAAAAAATGGACTAAAAGTAAAAAACAAGAAGAAAATTTTATTGAAAAAAAAAGCGTGGAGTGCTATTTGATATCAAAATCTCCTAGATAATCCCTCTACTAATAACTATTGATACCACGCACCTCACACTTTTTTTTTACTATAAAATAGGTACATTTTCTTCCTATTTTTTACTATTTAGTTCATTTTATCACAAAAGTGTGTTTTTTAGTCTCTTAAACTACATTATTTATTTCTTTTACATCTTCACTATCAATATTCACCGCAGTATTGAATCCGTTCGTCATGCAATGATTTAGAATTACTTTGACCTTTCCTTTATTAACATTGCAGTACGAACTCAAGCGTTGCGTGCATCAACATTCATTGATTTGATATTAAAATTTCTGTTTCCGGGAGCTTCCTCGACAGATTTGTCAAACTTGTGCTAATAAGGCCAATTAGCAAAAACGCAGACAATAATAAGTTAAAAGGCCTATTAATTTTTTTGTCCAAAAACACGATAGGTAAGTTTCCGTGGGACGTAGTTAGTATTATATGTACTTTTGGGAACATATAGGTACGAAAAACAGCTTTTGGAAAATGGCTAAAATAAGTTAATATTTTGATGTAAGTATTAGAATTTTACAAAATTAAGAAACGTTTTTAAAAATTCAATAAACATGCATTTTAAAACTAAATTACTGATTTTAAAAAAAACTTAAGTTTCGTAGCTTTACAGCCGCAAAAAATTGTTTTTGGACAAAAAATGTTATAGGCTTCTTAAATATAAAAGACCAGAGTATATGAAAAACAGTATAAGAGTGGAACCGATGAGTGAACTGAATATGGTTTTGCTTTTCTATTGGTTATTAATTTTGAAACTATGCGAAAGTACAAAATGTAAATGACGGGAAATTCGTCATGACGAATCGATTCCCTGTAGAGATTATGAATCCTTGATCCGTAACAAAAAAAAAATTACGAATTAAAAAATATATAAAAAATACAAAAGTAATCTATACTCTAATATTATAAAGCTGAAGAGTTTGTTTGTTCTCTAAGGTCGATTGTCATATGCAGAATTGCATATGCATATACTAATATATGAAGCTGTAGAGTTTGTTTGTTTGTTTGTTCGAACGCGCTAATCTCGGGAACTACTGTTTCGAATTGAAATTTTTTTTTTATTATTGGGGAATGCTATAGGCTAATAACATCATGCTATGACTAATATCAAAGTCCATGCGGAAGAAGTCGCGGGCGGCCGCTAGTATGTAATAAACGAGTACAGGTGTAGTACGTCTCTATATCGCTCCTTGAATACAAAAGGGCCACAAATAAAAAAAAAATGAAAATCGTTTTATTGCAAAAATTACACCTGAACCGACTATATTTTATAGTGAAAAAAAAACTCCCATCATTTTTGCTTATATTATGGCTACACTAACTTACCGCCATTTTTGCATTAGCTCACTTTGACAGGTAATGTCAGTGCAAAACCGCCATTTTGTTAGTTGCGCCCGGAGATTCAACGCAAACGCACGTCGGTTGCGTGAAAAAGTGCCACAATCCAAAATACGTCTGTGTTGGATTCAAAGTCTCAGGTAAGTGTGATTATATTTTACAATACAAAAGTGCCATATTTTGGAAAACGTCTGTTTTGCATTCTAACATTAGTATTTGTAACCATAATATATAATACAAAAGTGCCATATTTTGGAAAACGTCCGTTTTGCATTCTAACATTAGTATTTGTTATTATATTTTGTAATACAAAATTGCCATATTTGAAATGCGTCCTTTTTGTAATCCAATATTAGTTAAGTATAATTATATTTTATAATACAACAGTAGCATATTTTGAAATACGTCCCTTTTGCATTAAATTATAGTGAAATAAATAATTATTTTTAGCGTGCTACAATGGGAAAGCCAGAAATATGGCCGTTTTGCATGATAATAATTTTAGTTTTCGTTACAATTTTAAAAATAAAAATTACCATTTTGATGTTAATTTTGTTCTATTCTTATTACTTCAGTGATTTTTAACTTAAAAATCATATATTTATTTGTTTGTAAATTAATAATATAAACTAAATTGAAGCCCTGTCCCTGTAGCTTTCGTCACTAATTTAAAGTTTTTTAAATAATAATTATCAGTGAGTGTTTATAGGGACCTATAATAATATGGGTAGATATTCGTAAATGTTGAAAAATATGTGATTAAAATGCATTGCCTCATATTTTCTGTGAATTTGAATGTTAAATATGAGGTGGTAGCTTAAATTTGTTAAATATAATTAAGGTGTTATTCCTGTCAAATTAGTATTGAAAATGTCATATTAAGGATTGTTATTTATATTTGATTGTGTGTATGTTTTATTGTATGTATGTATGTATTTATTGTGTGTATGTACTAAGGACTGTATAATATAATTATGTATAGAACTGTGTGTATTTTATGTTTTTTAGTTATAAAACGTTAAAGATGTTTTTTTTTACAGATTGACAAAATGAATAGAGCACGAAAAATGTTGAATATGGCAACCTCCGTTCAAGAATCGGAATAAGTTCAAGCATTACCTGGCCACAATAATAATGTGCAAAATAAAACTTTTTTTAATACTCCAGCTGCACTCAGTCTACCCGTCACTTTACCCATTGATTCTTCAGATACAAATTCTATAGCAGACAGTCAACCTGATCTTAACCTATCAATATTAGAGGATGAAGACAGTGAAGTAAGCTGTGTAACGAATCCCAAAGACACAAATAGGCCAAAAATAGTTGTTGAACAGAGTGACTCGAGTAGCAGTTCAAGCGACTCTGATAATGACTCTGATACCAATTCCAGCCGATCATCAACATCCAGCAGTTCATCAATTGCAGATTTTTCTTCTGATGACAGTGTTTTAGATCCCAACTTTCTACCTAGTCATGAAAGATCTTCTGATTCCGAAGGAGATATACAGTCAAAAGTAATTGCCAAACCATTTTGTATTTCAGTTTACCTCGGTAGCCACGCTGACAAAAAGAAGGTCTGCTAATCCTATAGTGCCAAAAAAACTGTACAAACAAAAACTTAAAATAACTGAAACTAAAATACAGGGTATTCTTAAACTTATTGAGAAAAATATCATCCCTAAGTATTACCAAAGCTTTTACGAAAATTTGTAATTTTATTATTAGATACCTAATTGTGATAATATTTAGAATAGTTAATTTTAAAAGTTCCTTTTGATAATAAAGACTTATAAATTTCATACGAACATTTACATATCAATAATAAATAACGATTATAATTTGTAACTTAAAATAGTTTACGTAAAAAGTGCCTTAAAGTGTTTATAACTGTGATTTTGTAAGACTACTTAGATTGTTATTGTACAATAGTATTATTACATATAAGCTATAATATTTTGCTACTGAATTATGTGCCTTTAGAACTGATCTTGTATTTTGTTTTGTTTAAATTATTAATGTTAAAGAGAGACAAATTAGTGTCGTCACTTGATTACTTTTTGAGTTATTTAGAGAATTTATTAATGAATATGGTTATTTTATTTATATTTTGATAATGATTATTACAGTTTTATCTCTTGTTTTTTCTATAATTCTTACAAATATAATTGTTTTAGAGAGATGTTTAATTTTGCTGAATAATAGTTACGTACAAAGTTGATCTCAATTATATTACTTAATAATAAGTTAAGATTTTTTAGTTTAGATTTTTTAATACAATGTTCTCCTGGTGTCCATTCACTTATGTTTTTACCTAGTAATAAGATTAAACTTTTTGATACGGTTTTTTACCAAAAAGGTACAATAAACCATTTTTATTTGTAAAACTGTGTTTAATTTTTGACATATTTTTTATTATATTGGTTCAAATTTTGAATGCAAAAGGGACTTTTATGCTTTTTTTTCTTAATAGGTAACATCTATTACAAAGTTTATATTGTAGATAGATAGAGCTAATAAATACGCATCTAATGATATATTAACATCTTATGTTTAATTAATAAATATATGAAATATTATAAAAAAACAGTTTCAAAAATTTGTTTTGGCTGTCCTGTAAAATTTATGGATTTCGATTTGTGCCCTTTTTGTATTCAAGGAGCGATATGACTGTACTAAGAATTGATTTACTTGTTCTTTGATGTTTCAGGCCACATAATGGCCGTAAAGATAATATATTCGACGGCCAAATTAAGAATAACAAGAAACTAAAACTAAATGTAATCAAATAAAACGTTGACATTATTTTACACATTAACGATAGCGTTAAAAGTAGAACAAAGGAGCAGCAAGACTAAACAAAATCTTTAGTACTTTAGTAATAAGTATAATATTGTATGCCAGAGCATGGTAGACTGTTTAAACTCTTATAATAATTTTAAACATCTAACTGTATGTATGTAAACAGTCAACAATAAAGTATTTTCATTTCATTTCATTTCATTTATTTTGCTCATAGGTATGAGACATACTGAATTACTGACATATCAACTCCCTGTAGCTTCGGGATTAAGAATAGACCTACGGTATCCCCTGCCTGATCGTAAGAGACGACTAAAAGAGGGCTTCCGGGGTTGTGGACGGTGTGAGTGGGAGCTCGATCCAACCAGCAGCCCCGGGAAAGGCGGCGGTGTGTGCGTGGCCGCAGGTCGCCGTAAGCATCGGAAGGTGCATGAGAGCACATCTGCTCTCCCGAAGATGGGCCCGGCGTTCTGAAAAGTCGCGCGTGGAGGACACCGGTGCGTTCCGCTGGAGATCCCGGAGTCCTTCCAAGCGCAGAGGCAGTCACCGAGGGGGTTTTAGTGCGGTCCCACATAACCCGGTACCCTCTCCCAAGGTGCCGGGTACCTTTTGAAGGTTTCTCCCCCGATACCAAAAAAAAAGGTATGAGACATATCAAAATATTTTCGCCTTTAGAAGAAATGTAACAACTAAATGTAACTATGTAACAAATTAATGTAACACAGCTTTACATTGAAGATTGAAGTGAATAAAGACTTAAGAGTTTTCTCACACTATTGACTATAGTGTTGAAAGATGACAACATACATAGATAAGTTTTAGAAGAAATGTAACAACTAAATGTTACTATGTACCAAATTAATGTAACACAGCTCCATATTGAAGATTGAAGTGAATAAAGGCTTAAGAGTTTTCTCACACTACTGACTATAGTGTTGAAAGATGACAACATACATAGATAAGTTTTAGAAGAAATGTAACAACTAAATGTTGCTATGTACCAAATTAATGTAACACAGCTCCATATTGAAGATCGAAGTGAATAAAGGCTTAAGAGTTTTCTCACACTACTGACTATAGTGTTGAAAGATGACAACATACATAGATAAGTAGTTAATTGGTTGTGTAGAAAGACTATAAACAAAACAAAATATTGATGACTCCATTCGCCAAAATATTTACGCATGTGCTTAGATTATTTATTAGCATTTGTAACACCAAATATTTATTTCAATAGAACCTTTCCTAGAACAGATTGAGCAACAACAGGAATCTTCTCATCAGATTTTTAAGGAACTACTCAGTAGCAAGGGTACATACTTCAGCTTCTGTGCCTTTATATAAATCACCTATTTAAGCCATTGAGATATAATTTATAATGTACTAATTAATGTACGTACATTATGTTTTGAATTCATCCGACAGCGGGTTTGTCACTACCCACATTGCAGCGTGGTGGAGTAAACTCTAGGCCTTCCCAGTTATGGGTAGGGAACCATGTCCAACAGTGGGACGCTAAAATGGGTTTCTGCCAAGGTGAAGTAACGGCACTTCTCCAACAAAGCTGCGAAATGCCTACCTCCTACAATAAATCAATTCCTGCGTATTTTTATTATTCAAATACACTAGACAGTCTCCATAGCATCAGAAGAAAATTTCCTAAGCACGTGACAGCCACACCTCAAAATTTATTTTCAGTGCACTAGTAAATTTCATTGAAGTCAGTTTTACGATTGTCAGGGTACCGCATGTTATAAAGAAAACAGGAAATTAAATTAATTTAAATTTAGTCTAAATTACCACTTCATCTGCCATTGTTATGTTTTTCATGATGCCCTCAAATTAAAATTAATATCAGGCCCGGAGGTCTGGAGTACTTTGTTGGTGCAATTAATTTAGTTTTAGTACAAATAACCTTTTGAATAGAAGCCTGTTTTTAATTTAGGTTTTTTCACTAACATTTTTACTAGTAAGAAATTGAAATAATTAATTATTTTTTTTATAAATAAACCTAACAATAAGGCAGACGGGCCGCGTGATGTTAAGCGATCGCCATCGCCTATGGACACGGGCAACCCTAGGGGAGCCGCCCGAGCATTGCCGGCTTTGGAGGAGAGCTTTTTTTACAGCTTTCTTGAAGAACCTATAGTCCACTGAGAATGCCTCAGCTGGAAGGTTGTGTGTTATCTGTTTTATTTTTCTTGGTTTGGTTTCTGAGTAGTTGACGATATATCCACGCATATTCTCTTTCTGAAAAGTACTAGTTAAGTACCAGATAGGTTAAAAACAAAAAATCTATTTCCGAGATCAACGATCCATTGAGTTTGTACAGAACCCAAAATACGCTAGACAGACTCGCACCAGTCCGATTTTTCTAACCTCAAGTTATATAACGCGTGATGCAACGCCTGGCGTCCATTCAACGGTGTCAGTGTTATCGGGCAGTATTCAAAATACGTAAAAACGTCTAAGTCACTCACTACCCACTTCCGGAATGTATACAAGGTTATGACGTTTTTTGTTTGCTTTTCAAATCAATCAAATGTATTCATTCCTATCTAATTTCTTGCAGATAATTTTACCATTACTAATCATAATGTCATCGCATATAATTTATCCTAGCGGAATGGTCCCTCAGTTGGGCACGAATTTGTAGAATGTAAAGCTGTTTAGGTCAGGATTTCAACCATTGTTTTTTAACCCTTTTAAATGTCCAACTGCAGGGCAAAGAAATCTTCCAGAATTGCTATATGTACCTTGTGCATGTTCGATCACTTGAAAAATTTTTTATCACTTGACAGTTTTCAGTGACGATCGCGGAAAAACTCTTGACCAAAGCGGATATAACCACTAACTGTGACAACCATATTTTCACGAAGGGATTAGTAACCTTTAAACTAGTATATTATGATAAGATCGATGCCTTTAAATATTATTGTATTATTTTATGTGACTATACAAAAATCCTTACAGCTGCGGCAGCTGAAAAACCAGCGACAAGAATTTGCTATGCTAGTGAGTGAGTAACTCGCATTAAAAATTTGGTTGTATTATGTTCCATAATGAAGTCGTTCCATTTTTCCTAGATTAAGAATATGTGTTGTGTATGATTTTATATAAATTAACAAATGAAGAAAATATTATTCGATATTAATGTATTCTAAATAACATTTTGGCTTTTAATAAAACTAATGCAAACAATTATGAAATATTAATTTACTATAGAATAATGTCAAAGTAGAATTGTTTTATGCTAAAAATAACACGGAACGTAAATAATATCTACGTGCCGGAAGCTTTCCGATCCGCCTTTACTTATTTTGCTTGTGAAAATAAACGTGTTACTTTACATATTAACCTTTATGCCCTCATGGAATAATTGTCTTATACTTAATTTATTGTTGCATCTATTGTTTTTTTTATTCCATTTTATTAAGTTTTTAGATTAAAAGTAGTTTTCTTTGTAAGTTTCGAACAATTTAATTTTTATGCTTGTCATTGGTTGCTAGTTTACGCTTTATCCGCATCGAATGTGCACATAATAAAGTAGCATACATCCACATCAATATAAAGTAGTTATGACGTTTTGAAGAGCACGTTAACCAGTAACCGTTTGTTACTGGTAAACGAACCAGTGGAACGATACATAATAATATGCTGGTTGGCTACGAACGACAAGGGAATTTTACCGGATCCAGCCAGCGCGAGCGGCTCCGAAAAGCCCCCGTCCGTAAGCAGCTGAAAGGGTAGGTAGAAGAGCTACATTGCTCTCGAAACACGGGCCCGTTTGGGGCACGGCACCTGGAGGAATCTAGTTCACCACAAGCGCTGAGACGCCGAGAGGTTTAAACGTTGTACAAATCCCACATTACCCAATATCATTATCAAGGGTACCCTTATAAAGACTTGCTCTTGATACCAAGACTTTTTCCAAACATCAGCAGAAACATATTATTATATTACTTACCAATGACTGAGGTGCATTTTTGATTAATGATGCCACTGGGCAGCAAATGGAAGTCGAACTCCTTGCCGTCGACAACCACGGTGTGACCGGCGTTGTTGCCACCCTGCATGGACAAAAGTATAGGTTCTACACCAAAACACAAAATAAAACATAGTTAATTACCACACACGATTCCCACAATAGATGGAGTGTGAATTTGATCTTAAGATTTATAATATGGAAAACCGTAACCGCTCAAGGTTTTTGAAACCGATTCGCAATGAGAGGAAAAAAATTCTTAAATGATTACACTCAAGTGCGAACAAAATGCGATTATCCAGTTTAGAGTATTATGATAGCTAATCTAAGTATGTAAATATTTACGTTCAAATTCAAGCGAAATGGATGAATATAGAGGAAAAAATATCGTTATAATGCAACAATCTGATAGTACGTAGTTGAGTTGGCAGATCAATAATAAGCCTGTGATCGAATGCACATGAAAAAGTTTAGCAAAAGCAAGATGCGAACGTTAACACTAGTTCAAAGAGAGAATGATCGATTTGTCTTATATTTTTGAAGAAATTAAAATTTTATATTAAAGTCTTGTTAAATAGGTATTTTAAATCAAATAACTCGCCTGTTGTCAAATACACTCTCAATTCTATTAAAAAATCAGATAACGCCTAATACAGCATTTGAGAGGAAAACTTTCGAAAAAATAAATTCAGACTTTTTCAAAACACAATTTGATTGAATATCGATGGATTGCTCACAAAAAGTATTTCATTTGATCCAAGATGAAATGCAACAGTTTTATGTAGTTTTAATGTTGTTATAATTTTATACTTATGTACGGAAGTTCTATGAATAAACAAGTTAACTGCAACAGTAGCAAGAATGAATGATGCATAGTATTATTTATACTAATTTATAAAGAGGAAAGATTTGTATTTTTGTATGTTTGTGATCAATAAACTCAAAAACTACTGTTCCGATTTCAAAAATTCTTTCACCATTAGAAAGCTACATTCACCCTGAGTAACATAGGCTACTTTTTACCACGAGAAAATGCTTCATTCCTACGGGTAATAGGGTCCACGCGGTTGAAGCAACTGGCCAAGCGCCTATGATTTCAATATAGCAACGAAGCCTGGAATAGCACATAGGATATTTTTTATCCTACGGGGACCCATTAAACGGTTCCACGCAGGCGAAGCCGCTGGCGGAAGGCTAGTTATATATAAATTAAAAAATATTCATAAACTGGAAGGCTCGATGGACTTGAAAGTCATAGTTGGCTTGATATTTAATTTAATATTATAAGAAATAAACAAATCACTTTAAACGAGGTCAAACAATTCAAAATCATAAACAATATTACGCACACAAACTCATATCTTAGAAATAGTATCTTAAGATGCCTTAGAGAGAAATTAATTTGTAAGTACCTATTTGCAATGTTATTGTGGTAATATTGAAGAAAACATTGTCTCAGCACTATACACTTTGTGTGAACAGTATCACTTATGATAAGCAGTAATCATTGTACTTTATGTAACATGTCCTGTTTTATGATGGGTGAAGAATATCTGCTTAAAATGGAACTCATTGGTATAATACATGTTTTTGAAATACTGCCTCGAAGGTCGTCGTACACACAAGTATTTTAAGTTACAAATTTTATAGGTGCTAGAAATTTCATGGTGCAACCATTTATGCCATGTAGCAATTTTATTTTCTTTCAGTGTGTAGCGTACCTTCCGCTACTCATCAAGAGATGGCGCCACGGGTATTCCTGAATCACGCTATCGAAGTTTTCTGAATATCCGACCATATATACAAGCTCCGAATTGAGTCAGTCGGAGCGCGGCCGCTCCCCGGGCATCGGGCATAACCACCTCGCACGGCGGGAGGTCTCCCTTGCCAAACTGGAGTTTTACAAAGGGGGTAGGGAGATCGCTACAAGGGGAAAAAGGTTCGGATGCCGTCCAGCGCCGCCAACAGCTGCATACGCCCACAAGCAAGACTCAGGTGTGCTCATTTGTGTTTAGATATAACCTGAAGGCTTGTCACACAAGCCTATTGAAATAATCTTTTGGATTGTATGGTGCCGATTGTTTATGGGCACAATAAACCGATTTGTACGTCGAATGATGTGACAAGGTAGACAATGTAACTTCTTTATTATTGACTAGCCTCCACCAGCGGCTGCGCCCGCGTGGAACCGTTTAATGGGTCCCCGTAGGATAAAAAACTATGTTCTATTCCAGGCTTCATTGCTATATTAAAATCATAGGCGTTTAGCCAGCTGCTTCAACCGCGTTGACCCTATTACCCGTTTTCACGTAGGAATGAAGCACTTTCCCGCGGTAAAAAGTAGCCTATTTTACTCAGGGTGAATGGAGCTATCTAATGATGAAAGAATTTTTGGAATCGGAACAGTAGTTTTTGAGTTTATTCATTACAAACATACAAAAATACAAATCTTTCCTCTTTATAATATTAGTATAGATATAGATTAGTATAGATATTGTCTATAGAAATATTATTACGGCATTTAAAACGTCATTGAAAGAACACAATTCCTTAATGCTCCTTTTGCATATGAACAACATCACGTGTCGAGAATATTCGAGATGTCTCATCAATGAGCAAGTGAGTTTTATGTAACACAATGTTTTATTAGTTCGCCTCACGAACGACGCGAATTGTTGAAACTAGTAAATATTGGAAATATCACGGTACATATTGCGCAAGAAACGATATGCATTGATTAATTTTATGAGTTCGTTTTATTCTGTACATGAACGCTGCCTTTAGTTCTAACAATGCAATAGAAGGACCCAGAAAACAAGAGTCTCTGCTTCGACCTCCCATTCTAGCCACCAGAAACCCCGGAAGCCCGCTTTTAATCTGTTACTATCAAGAACTCTTAGCACCTACATAAGTACGTATTAGTTTGCGTTGCATACGGATCGAAAAAATTAACGAAGATCAACCGTTTCATTTATGTATGTTTTTACTTTTTTTGAATGACAAGGGCGTTGGTAAGATCCGTAAAAATTTTAATACATATTTAATATGTGCCTTTTTCGATTTAGATTCATTTTAATATTTACAAAAAATTTAATATTTAATAAGTGGTTTTTTCGATTTAGTTTCATATTAGATACTAATGTGGTGTGCGTAAGGGGAATCAGCAAATTACAAATGCAGCAAGTAGCGTAAAATTGCAAATATCTTGATCACTAAAGTAATCTGGACGCAATGCCAAGCTTCTGGAGTTGTTTATTCTGTTGGGTTGCTTGCTGTTTCACCTAGAGGACTTTGTGGTTCATCTGATTTTTGTGGTAAGCCAGAGGCTCTACCGGAAGATAGGAGAGAAGAAGGAATCGAAAGACTGAAGAACAGGGAAAGAATGGTCCCGGGTCTCGGCCGGAAATCCGCTGCCCGTTTATATTTCTCCAATCCAGGACAGAGAGGAAAATGGGCTAAGCGACCGATTCAGGACATCTTCTGTAGGGTTTGAACCATGGACCGGAACGAATCGGTATATAGCACACAGAATACATCAATGTACATGATACGAGTAAGATAACACATGACTAAGAACTTATCAGTGATATGAGAGCGAAACGTGAACAAATGTCAATATGTAGTGCTAATGAAGTAATCTCCTGGGTAACATACATATTAAGATTACTCAAACAGTAAACGCGATAATTATGCAATTAACTGTAAAGATTAATAAGGTAAAGTACAATCGATAATTGTAAAAAAGAAACGACGTTGTATATAAATGTCAGTTTAATTTTCAGTAAAATATCAGACAGGAAAATCATATTCCTGCAGCACATTTCACAAAAGCTGATGTCAGAAATAAATGCATTTTTGGCAAAAGAACAATAAACTTTAGAAGGTAACGTAATACTTGGGCAAATAATGTCATATGACGTAAATGGTGGGAGACATAAATTATGAGAGAAGACAGGAAAATTATGACTTTCTATCATATAATCCAAATTTGATTTATTTAATTGTAGATAACATTTACAGATACTGTTCAGAAAGAAAATACATATACGCGGATGTAGTCTCTGTTAAGGTTTTTCATAGTTTAAAGAGTGATAAGAAGTACAGTCCGATAAACCGGGATGTCAGGGTACATTGAGAGAACTGACTTAGCCACAACCTTTATTATAAACTTGATATTAAAATAAACACGACTAACAATTGCTGAAAATATTGCTATATAGAAAAAGATAGTAAGGCTACTCAAGGCAAGATCAGCGACAGAGATGTCAGGATTAAGTTACGACTGCAACTATTTTTGTATCATACACATAGTGGAGCATATTCCATAACATGCTATTCCAGTGACTGGGGCTAGGGCCCAATAGTACCAACAACCGAAACTGGCAGCATCTGGCGGCTTAACATGGCATTAACAGCCGGAAAAGACATTTGGCGATAGAGGTACCAATCTTGATTTGGCCTATACTAACTTATGATAAGTTACTTATCTCATTTCTACTCCAGAAGGGGCTTCTAATGCAAATAAAGATTGCAAGAGATTAATTAATGAAAGAAGATAAAACGGGTACAACTCTGGCGCCATTCGAAGTACATCATCTGAAGCCGTTGCAACCAGTAACTATCTTCATCCACTGCAACAACCGGACAAACCCATATCTTGATACTAGACCTTGTGACATGATAAATTACTTAGAAAATAACACAGAAATCAAGTATAATTTTTACTTGTATTATTTGTTTGTATTCGTTGTTTTTATCAATGCAGTAAAGGCGAATGATATCATAACTGAGATAGATTGTCTTTGTCTTTGATACATGATGGATGATAGTATGACCAAGATTTTCAATCACTATTGTCTTTGGCTGGTGAGAATGCTTTGAATGAATTTGATGTTTATATGATTTATTGAAAGTTGATGATTCACCGTATTGTATCTTATCTATTTTCGATATAGCAAACGAATTGCATTTTCAATATAATAAGCAAAATAATTGTGTTTCGTAAGATTATTTTGCTCTATTTACAAAGGTCACGTTTCTATTGCGACACATACATTTTCTGCTTAGCATTAATTTAAAGACCTTGGCTGAACAATTTCTCCTTTTTGCGGTGTTCGATTAATGTTGTTATTGCGGTTCTTATTGCTGCTGCCAAGTTATAATGAGACACTGCTGGGTCTCCGCTGTTTCGCAAGATGTTATAATCTTACAATAGAGGTAATACCCTATAGTAAACTAAATTATTATCTGGATGAGGGAAGTCGCAAACTACACTGAATGGCAGACACTATGTGATTAGATCAAGCAGCCGCAGATAAAATTGTAACATTAATACATTCTACTATAGTATGTTCTTCTAAGCCAAACTCGTTTTTACCGAGTTTATACTTGTTTGGGAGTGACGAGTCGTCACTGACGACATTAGGGAAGAATGACATTATTGAGTGGAGAGTGGAGATAGAGTGGAGGCCTCCATCACGCTGCTCTAATGCGGGTTGGTTGCGGCGGTATATGCTTAGCTGTACGAAATTCGCTGGAATTTAGGCCTTATTAGCCTGGCTCGTTAACGGTGCAGTCGTCGTCAGAAATACGTTAACATGATTTGCGAAAGTCATACTAATCACGGCATATAGGGACACTACTCAACTAGCTATGTGTTTATAGCACAGGAAGATTAAAGGATGGAGAACTTGAGTTTACTACCAGTGGTAACTATCATGATCAATTGATCAAGGCTCTTCGTTTTTTATGTCCTTAGTTTTGGTCCTAGGTTTATGGTCCTCAAAAGACGTTGCCAGCGGAGTCACACATTTAGTAGTTACGTTAAGATTCGTATGGAACTCTGTTCAAGTACCAGGTATTTGGTAAGGTAGGATCTAAGACAAAATTCGAGAAAATCCGACACAAAGTTAAATCGCTTGATCACGATATAAAGATAGGTGTACTACTACTACTGGTTGCAGCAATTAATGAAGAGTTTCTTCAACTCAAGTGGTTAGCAACGCGTCGAGGAGTAATTAATTTGTGGACGGGAAGCTTTATCTTACTAGGTTATAGCGTTATCATCGTAAAACTGTATTGTGAAGAAGAAAGTATCAAAAAAAATTTGGCAGGAAAAGATAAGGATTAGGCAATATGGACGTACAAAATTGTTTTTTCTACGTTCATGGGATTAGGATCGTCATCTTTATCATCGTCATCGCTAGGACAACAAAAACGATTTTACTACTTGGACAAATTAACATCACACCTAAGACTACTCTGTACGCCCGTATCCAAATAGGCCTCATTTTTGAGTAAGACTGACGAAATTCTAGCAATATTATTCATTCAGTGGCTTAATGTTATCAATCACAACAAAGCTAATCTTATAAATTCATGGAAAAAAATGGTCAAAACATGCCAAAAATGATTCCAAATTTTTTTACAAGTTGTTAATGAACTTGTGGATGGATGTATATAGGGTCTCCAGGTGTCATGTTAACTCGTCCAAGTTACCTACATTTTTAGAAGCATTAAAGTTCTTACAAATTGTGTACCTACTGTGAATGAATTTTTACATTTATTTATTTTGTATTTAAAATTCATTTTAACTCAACATTCACCAATGTTTATAATGAGATCGTCAACATCACAAATAAGATCAAAGACTTCATAAACAAACTATGACTCACACAACAATGTTATCATACCTCTAACAGTGAATATCTACTATATAGAATTGCCTACAATATATAACTATTAAAACTAGAAACATTTTAGTGGATGCTGTCTTTAATGATGCAGGTAGATGCAAGAACCAACCGTGCAGCCACTTTTGCTGTGAAGTATTTATGTATATTGGGTTTTGGCGGAGGTGCAATTGCCGGCCAGACTTACATAAGGCAGGTGAAGCTAATAAACTGTGTTAAAAAAGCAAACATCTCTGCGAACAACGAAGTGAGGGCAATTAAACTGCACCTAACAGTGTACATACACACACAACTGCTTTGACGATATTGCTATGCAAATCCGGTTCTTATTTCTTATTAGATAAATTGGATTTTGCATACAATATTATTCAATAACATTTTGCAAGATTTCATTGTTGAATAGTTACAATGGTTGAATAATATTTTTAAAGAACATTGCATTATTTTTATTTATATTTATTGGATATATATTTTTTGGTTAAATTAATATATTTATTGAACTTAGTGGTTGATCGTATGGTTATATTCAACACCTATATGGTGCATGTTGTAAAACATTGTCAAAAATAATAAAATTCACAAGAAAAAATGCCAAATTGTGTTGTGCAAGGGGCAATGAATAATAATGATACTTATTTTTAACAAAATTAAACATATAATGATGCAAATTTTAACATCATCATTTATATTCTATTTAAGTATTAAAGGACTCATATGCTCACTTCTTAACAGTCATGCAATATCAGAGTAGGCAGTTAGGTCACACAGGGTTTCAAACGATGACTAATACCCATTTACATATTAGCATACTGATATTGGTTTGGTTCAGTTCAATCTAGTAACTATAAATGTAACAGACAATTCTTGTTGAAAACACATTTAAACATATATTATATTTTGTTTAGCTCTCCACTGTTTTCCTAAGGTCTACTAGGACCGCCTAGAATGGCCTCTTAGGTTCAGTGCTATTTTCCATAGCTTTAGGGCTGATTTTTCAATTCCTGCATTAAAGTATTTGACAAATAAATGTTAGTGCTGTCATTGTTGCTCTTACAAGATATGAAAAGGATAGCAATAATATTAACTGACAAATTACCTAATCAATGGATTGAAAAAACACCTCTTAATCTAACTGATATGACTATGCGATTGCACAAGGAATCGCAGGACATATTGAGCATAATATAGTCTACAAGGTAGTGCACCATATTCCCAATTTTCAAACTAAACAAAGTAAGGACAACAAATAAAATGTGTTTTAGACAATAAAAATCATAACAGCCGTGTATGGTATCAAGCAGATACACATAGAGAAGAAACTTATTATAAGAATATTATGTGGTATTGCACCAATATCAAGCATTGTTTTGTGGATGTTATTGCAAACAAGCCTTTGTTAATACATTTTTGCCAGTGAAATATAGGTGCAAAAATTGGTACTTCATTACATTTTGCAATCTTTGGTTAGTGGCCACAGTATTATTCAAGCTGCCCATTATGGGCAGGTTATTAAGGTTGTATGACTTTGATATTATGGTATGAATATTGGTATTGATGGAGTGGTGAGTCACAGTGGTCAAATCCCACATAAATTGGTCAGTGTACAAGCATATTGACAGCGTTAACAATGATGATTAAAATATTTCTCACAAAAACGCAAACAACAAAACAGCAGCAGACAAAAAAGCAGCAGCTTCAAGTGGACACAGAAATTTCAGAATTTCCATTTGATTAAAAACTGACACACAGTTATGTCAGTTAAGATTGTTGAAATATTTTAGGAAAATCTTAAATAAAGCAACTGGTTATAACATCAAACATGATATTGCAGAGGTCCAAAAAAATCTTAAACAAAACAATTTATTTAAAGCTTTTATAATATGCATATCTCAGATTCTTTTACCCAGTAACATAATCAGTTTTAAAAATATATCTTTAAAATTAGAATCAGCCAGATAGCGTAAAAACGTATAGGTGGTAAATTTATTTGAACACTGCTGCAGTAACCATGACAATAAATGCTGTGGACCTTGGCAATTCTCCACAATTAGCACAACAATATATATCTATATGTTGCAAAACAGTTTGCATATTTACCATTATACTCAATAATTGTTCAGTCACATGACGAAAAAAAGATCGCGGGAAATATAATAAGTACTGTTATGTAACAGACATTTATTACGATGGTTTACGCGCTATTATTTGCTTTATTAGCACTTGGCACTGGTTTGCACATAACACGAGTTTTATACAAAAACACAGCAGACGTGTTTCCAAAGTTTTCAAACAACCTGGCAGCCCGCCAACGCAAAGCTTTTTGTGGGAAAAAATGATCTTGAATTAAAAATGCCATAATGTTAGACTGCACTTAGGTACCAAGTAAAATATATTATCTTGGAGGCTTTGGCTGACTATAATAATATAAAAATTTGGTTTTCACTTGTGGTATAACCTAACAGATGAGTAAACATAACACAACAAGGTTCACGCACTTTGTATTTATTCAGGGTAATTAGTACAGTTATATGCTATAATATCAAACGTATTTTTAGGATTTTTTAATTCATATTAAACGTAAAGTTCATTAATTACCTGACAGCGGCACACGATGTCTGAGTTCACAGCAAGTAAATCGACCACTTTTCCTTTTCCCTCATCACCCCACTGCGCACCCAAAACAACAGTCACTTTATTATTATTTTCCATTTTATACTTTTTACACGGACCAGCGCATAAGTCGCCGTTTACTTCTGAATGCTTTGAATTTGTAATCGAAGCCATTTTATATGAACTACGAAGTACGAACTTCGAAAATTATTACGAGGGAACAAGCATGCGCGCGCAGATACCGAGCGAGCGACGAAAAAAAATACATAATAGACAAGACAGACAGACAGATGATACCAGCAGAGTGAATAAAAATTTTTTTTTGTCCGGACGGACACTCACATCACAACCATAGACTTATAATGTCCTCTGTAAGGCAAATCTGTAGACCAGGTCCTGTGACAAGATTTTGTTTGATAGCGGTCACAACTTGTCACACGAGAAATTAGCCCCCGTAGTATTTTGTGACTTTTGTGTAAGTAAATCGTGATTAATTTTAGTAGGTAAATAAGATTTTATTCAACAATGGTTAAATATTCAGTAATCAAATGTGACGTGAATCATGGGAATTATTCTGAAAATTGCACATTTCACAGGTAAATAGGTACTTATAAAGTCGTATTTGCAATGATGCGGTTTTTTTTTGTTTTAATCTTAAATTTGTCTTTTATATCACGTTATTTACACAAAATTATATCGATATTTTCGATAGTTTTTATATTTTGTGTAACTTAAATTCTACTTATTTATAATTTACATGTTATTGGTAAATAATTATTTCATGGATTTATTTTACATGTACACTAGGTCTTGACTTAAGTCGATATCACCAACGATATTTTTATCTTAAAATTTTACAAAGATTAAAAATACTATTTTACAATTAGTGTCGCTTTTGTAAGAAAAATGTGGGTACCTACTAACGTTAACTTTCATGAAATATATAATAATAAATTTCACATATTTTTTCTTACAGATATCTTCTGGATCCTTTAGTAAAAGATAAATGATTGAGATTAATTGGACGCGTTCGTTGGAATCTAAAGAATAATTCTACTATTTGTAGAAAACATTTTTCTCATCAATATAAAACTTGAATAAACACAATTTTAGTAAAATGTGCCTTTCCAACTTTATCTGTGTCTGTGTTTGCATTATTTTTTTCTGATATACACTGAAGATAAATTATCTTAAAATTCCATACAAGACATTTTGAACATAATACTTATATTATTTAAGTCATCATTGGTGAAGGATTTTTGAAACTTCTATAACGATGTGTTTCATTGTCATCATGTATAAATTTATACAAGTAGAGTGATTTTATTGTAGAGTATCAATTCAATAATAATTTGTATATGTATATGGTCATAAAAAAATATTTGGATGTATAAAACTTTATATTTTTCAGGGACAAATAAAAGAGAGAATCCCATCATCGTAATATTTACTGTGATATGCCTTTGACATCCAGTAATGTAAAAAATACCTTCAACATCTCAACAGCAAGAACGAAGTGTCCCACTTACTCCAAGAAAAAACCTGTTATCGAATTTTTTTAATTAAAATAAAAAATAAAATTAATTTTATTGTATTTAATTTTAAATTATATTTATTCTTTTTAGATCAGATAAGAATTACTTTTTTTTTAGTTCAAAACTATTTAAGAACTGTCTGAAAGAAAACATCTTTATCAAGGATCATTCACGACCTTAGAGCATCAACATTGACAGGTATGACACCTGAGGGTGAGTCAGTACCTTTGATGCTCTAAGTTCACGACCATTATCAACAACGATAGTGTAAATTATTTATTCTTATGACGATAGGTCGATCATAGAGATCATCCTTACCTTAGAGCATCAAACGTACTGACTCACCCTTCAGTGTCATACCTGTCAATACCTTGATGCAAGGCTAACTTACACATTGACAAATCAAAATTGGTTACGCATTATCTGGCTGTCAGGTCGTCTCTTTACGTAAGCATATTATAAGAATGTGCTCACAACACACAGCAATCTTGATTGGTGAGTCAGTAACTTAGAGCATCAAAGTTACTGACTCACCCTTCAGGAGATAATCCCTTCGATACATAATTTTTGTGCCAAATCTGGTGCGGGGAAAGAACGCCCACATTTTAATTTTGTCACACATTCACAAATATTCTTTCATCGCTACAGACGCATACATTGCTAAATATGTCAATTTCAATTAACAAAGTCATTTTCTATGCACCGTCAACACTGACACAATAGTTGTATAACTAGAAGGCACATTGTGCATGCACGTTGGGACGAGGGGTTCGCCCGTAAAGGCCACTCCTCTGACGGGTGTCATACCTGTCATACCTTGATGCTTTATCACAAGTTCACATGCCTATACCTAATTCGCTGGCTTGATAGAACATATAGTGAAGAATAACACTTAATTTGAATTGGAATCTACGAGTACGTTAGTTACTCAGCAAGGCTAAGAATATTTTACGCATTTAAAAAAAACTTTGAGTAGTAATAATAATACATTTTTACTTCCTTACATTACAGGGGTCCATAGATTTATGATTTAATTTAGTAAATGACTATAATATTTGCGGTTGTTTTTGCATTTATTTTGTTGTTAAGTGGAACACCAGAGACAGAGTAAATTGCCTATTGTCGGGGTTTCATTAGTCATTGGTTGTCCTTCACCATCAGATGATTGAGTTGACATTGTCATTTTGATTTTATATTTGACAATTGACATCAACTTGTTTATATGTGACGGTGGTGACGGTTCACGCACGACCGTTTGTGACTTGTGTATCGATCGATTAGTGTCGACTGTCGTCCGTCCAGTTGCGATAATGATTAGATCCCGTTGCAGATGAGGGAAAAATAACTTATTAGTATAGAGTGGCGGAATTTTGTAAATAGAACTTCTATATAATAAGGTAGGATAGTGTGATAGACAGCATGAAAGCTGTATATTTTATGTTGCTATTTGTTTTTTGTGTGGCGGGTAATGATAAAGAAAGTGAGGAGGATAGTAAGAGGAAGAGAATAATTGAGCAATTGACAAAAACCCGGACGGTGCTGCTGGAAGACTACGAGCTAGAGAGTAGGCAGGTGGCCACAGATGTATATATGTATAGAAGTTACCGCACTGTTTCTGTCGGAGTTTATAATATCCCGTCCGGTGTAAGCGATGCTCGCTTTACGTTTCTCTCTGAGGAACTTCATTTGAACAACATTGGTAAGTTCAATATTTGCTCACAAAGTTTAGTAGATTTCATAGAACAGGAACAATTATCTATCAAAAAAACTAAAGTCAGTCTTTCTACTGTAACAAATGTTAAAAATCTTAGTATATGCAGATTATAGTGTCTAAAAGATGTAGTAAAAACGAACTTTAGTATTTCATTTCTATCATATAAAATTTGTAACATTGTATGACGTTTGTCATTTATTTAACACTAGTCTTCTGCCAGCGGCTTCGCCTGCGTGGACCCGTTTTATAGGTTTCCTGTAGCATAAAACCAACCTATGTCCTTTCCCAAGCTTTATCAGTGTTCCAAATTTCATTAAAATAGGTTCAGTAGTTTAAGCGCGTAGTAAAAGCGTAGCAGACAGACAGACAGAGTTACTTTCGAATTTATATTATAGGGATATAAAGTTATTAAAATGTGGGCAGGGAGTTTTTCTTATAAAATGACATAATTTCATGGTGGATGGTTTTATGATTATCAAAATATGACACATAAAAAAACAATGGGTTGCACTCCGGGAGTGCCGGCAGAAGTGAAAACATTAACGTTGTGCATTTTTGATGTCTTGGAATCGTTAGGGAATAATTCCGCACGAATTGCTTGAATTATCAGTACCTATTAATTTCTATCTAGTATTTTTACAAAGTACTCTCTCATTTTCTTTCACTATTTCTTCGTCACTTTTTTCATTAATAGATGCACTTTGTTCAATGTCCATATTTTAAATACTTGATATAAACGAATTTTAAGATAAAATTATACTTGACGCTGGCAATATGCAGAGTTTGCGATGCCATAATTGAAGAAAAAAAGGATAGACAGCCGTCAGATGAGCCATCATTAGCTGTCACCCCTCCGTCTTGGTCTAAGAGCCGGTGAAGATATTCACTCGTTCGGTTGTTACAAGAGTGAAGGTGATATGAAAGAAAATTGATTAAAATTAATTAAATTAAAAATAGCTATGAACACTTTTCGATAGTCAAGTTATCATAGGCATATATGTTTATAAATTATATTTGGTAAACAATATGTCTCATCGAATTTTCAGATCGGTGAAGGTCGATCTTCCTCGTCTCCACTACTATCTTACGAAATTTTGCGATCAGCACACGTGACGTCGCGCGAGTTTCATAGTTTTTACCCATCCCACAAAAAGTGCTCAACGCCGCTAAAGAAGTTTTCACTTCAAAAATTAAAAAAGTAGCTGTTTGATAAAGTGAAACTGAATATTTACTGATTGCATATTACAAGTTATCTGAAACAATATTTTTTCTTACACAAATAAAATACCCTATTATTTTCATGTTAGATTTTTCAGTTCAATACTTTAATCCCTACTAATATTATAAATTCGAAAGTAACTCTGTCGGTCTGTCTGTTTGCTACACGTTCCCGCTTAAACTACTGAATCAATTTTAATGAAATTTTGAACAAAAACAGAGTGGACCTTGGGAAAGGACATAGTATGGTTTTTATCCTACAGGAACCTATAAGACTTGTCCACGCGTGCAAAGCCGCTGGCGGAAGGCTAGTATATTTATAAAGGTAGAGCTAAAGATTTATAAAATAATACTTAAAAACCACCTCGCAGTACCTTTATGCATAATGGCTTAGTTTTAATTTTATTTATTATTTATTCTTTATTTACTGATGCTTATTCCATGCTTTAGAACATTATTTGTTGCACATTCTTTAAAACAGCAATTATATAATAATTCTTCTTAATATTTATGCACAGGAATTATTAGCATAAACCTTTCACCCAATACCGCTACTGCATGTTACTAACAGGAATACAACATTCTTCATTTTAAGAATTATTTTAACGTGTATTTATCATTAGGACATTATTATTGGTTTTGTTTAGCTGCACAGTTTGCTAATGTTCTAAGCTAGCTGTTGGCCCATGCACGCTTCAATAGTAGGTAACAAATTCGTCTATGACATTACTACCCTTCCGCCAGCGGCTTCGTCCGCATGGACCCGTTTAATGGGTCCCCGTAGGATATAAAATAGCCTATGTGCTATTCCAGGCTTTATTGCTATATTAAAATCATAGGCGTTTAGCCAGTTGCTTCAACCGCGTTGACCCTAATACCCGTTTTCACGCAGGATTGAATCATTTTCCCACGGTAAAAAGTAGCCGTTGTCACTCAGGGTGAATGTAGCTTTCTAATGGTGAAAGAATTTTTGAAATCGGAACAGTAGTTTTTGAGTTTATTCATTACAAACATACAAAAATACAAATCTTTCCTCTTTATAATATTGGTATAGATTAATGGTTATTGTGATGTACTTATAACTTATAAGATAATTTTTATTCATTATTTGTTAGAATCATTGTCATTTTAGTTGTATTTATTTAGTGTTTTATTTAGTATGGATGATAATATTCATATTCCTTACGGAGACTTGACAAAATTGTAACAACTGACTCACAAACTAATTTTCATCCATTATCATACATATTGCTCAAGTGATTTGTGTAACATTATCTACATTTATCATTAGTCACCTACAGTATCTTAACGAGTTTTGTAATCAGAAATTATAGTTTTACAGTAATTTCACATTCTATATTATTTTACTTAAGACTATGGACGTTAAACAGCTCTGTAACTGCAACCAAAACTATAGGATATCCCATATTTAAAACTCTATCCATAACCAAATGTGATATAAACGTAACTCTGTCTGTCTATCTGATACGCTTTCCCGTTTAAACTACTGAACTAATTTTAATGAAATTTGGAACACAGATAGAGTGGACCTTGGGAAAGGACATAGGATGGTTTTTATCCTACGGGAACCTATGAAACGGGGCGCGGGGCGCGGCCACGCGGGCGATGCCGCTGGCGGAAGACTAGTAATATAATACATATTATGTAATAATGTCGATCCCCACTCACAGCACAAAGTAAATAGGTACTCATAGCCATTTTTTGCCAGCTGAAATCCAGTGTCAAATTAATCCTGACTCCATCTAATATCTGTTGACTAGACCCTAGGGCCTAGACCAAATCATGTTAGTGAAAGTTCCCAAAGTAGATACCAATTATCTCATAGGAAATAGTAACAGGGCACTCCCCTATTGCGACATCGATTTTCCCACGTACTGTCAGCCTTCCTGTACCTAACAGAACAATCGACGATAGTGTGACCCACATATAGGATCGTGCTAATCTAACACTAATTTAAGCTTTTGTTGTGTAATACTCTGATTGTGCCAAGGTTTTACAATAATTAACATCAAATAGGTATGTTATTTATCTGTCATTACTTTTTAAAAACTAATGTAGCCCGAGAGCTTCGTCTATCCGGCTTCTAGGGCTGATCCACAATATTGAGCAGGAGAAATTATAATTAATATAGAGCAATGCGATGTTTGACAGTAAAATAAATAAAGAATACATAAAATTAAATTTGTTTGCACAAAGATCATATTTTAAACAACAGTACTTAAATCTATCGTATTTATTTATTAAAAAGGTATACTTTTCATGAACCTTTCATGATCACTAACAATAAAAAAGACCACGCCAGCGAATTATCGAATACTATCTGTGCCCCGCGGTTTCACCCGCATTATTTTTTTTAAAGTATCCTATTTTACTTCTGATAACTCCATGAATATATGTACAAAGTTTCATGATGATCGGTTGAGTAGTTTTCGCGTGAAAGAGTAACAAAATTACTTTCGCATTTATAATAATATGTATTAGTAGGAAGTAGGATTGCGAAAGTACCAATTGTCCCAAGTGTGTTGTACACATGCTTGTGTGATAGAACAAGTCGGCAACAGAGTGGATAGAATGATATCCAGTGTAACACATTGCAGGATCGTGCAGTCCGCAGGATGTGATAATCAACATCAAGCACGGTTCGTATCCGGCCGTCAACCCCGATGGGTACGCCTTCCCCAAGAGCTTTATCGATCCCGCATCCAGAGGGCTTATCCACGACATTGAGTTGTTGTCTGACGGGAAGAACAGGACGTTCTCGTTGAAGAACCCCAGGCCCGGGAACTGGTACGGGCTTATGTACATCAAATGGCAGGACCCGAGGACCCTGAAGGTTGAGCAGGAAGGTGAGTCTCTTCAAAATTAAATGTTTATTTTAATTTCTCTTGATATTTATAGTTACACAACACAAGAGACTTCTCGATTAATCTTAATCTACTGCTACAGTCGCTGCACCACTACGATTTTCACGTTCATGAAAAAATCATAGGCGAACTTTGTAATTTTCGTTTTAACGCTGCGCTATACCACAATTCTCCACCAACCCGCATTGGAGCAGCGTGGTGGAGTAAGCTCCAGGCCTCCCTGCCCAGCAGTGGGACGCAAAAAGGGTTGCAGCCATACCACAAAACTATACACTTATAGCACTGCGATTCCGTTTTGTCGTGGCCGTGGTGGGTAACAACATAGACACACGTAAGACAGAAACACAAAAACCTACGATAGATCGAAAATAGAAATTTAGACTGGCTTTTACGTCCCACTGTTGGGCGCGGGTCTCCCCCCATTATTGGGGAGGGCTGGAGCATACTCCACCACGCTGATCCAATGCGGGTTAGTGGTCAACCCGCTGTCGGATGTTTTCAAACCGCCCATAAGACATCCGACAAGGTTTAACTACCGTTATCTAACGACAACAACCGGGATCGAAGGCTTAACGTGCCCTCCGAAGCACGGAAACGCGCATGAATTTTTTTGCCACTAGCGGTCACCCATCTTACACCCGACCGCGCCTGTTTGGCTTAGTCGCATAGATCGCTTGCGTTCTATGCTAACCACCGGGCCGTGTGCGTTCATTTTACACGCTTACTATGCTAAATTCCTGTGAATCCGCGAAATTTGAACCCAAAAATTTATTGCAATAGAACGTTCAATTCTTAAACTATAGGATTTAAAAATAACATTTTTGCTCAAGACTCCGAAACTCAATAATAGATCCTTAAATAATTTTGGGACTAGTATGGCGATATAGAAACAACGTTTTTCTTTTTATATCTGTTGGTTCTCTGATTTATTGAATAAAGTAGTCTGTCGTCCTTAAAACTATTCTTATCGCTGCAGTCTTCAGTTTATACATATTATGTATCATACCTGTAATTGTATCCAATCCTGTGAGTGAATACGAGATTGACCTACCGACCACAACATCCGGATGTCCATCTCAAGTGCATATTACCGCAGATGACATCAGACCAACACCTACAGACATTACGATTGTACTCAAATGCGTTGTCTTATAACTGACTATATATACCTTCTCGTAAAGTAAAAAACCATATTGCAGCAGCGTACACGAATCCATATTGGAAAAGCGTGGTGGAGAGAGCTCCAGCTAGATCAGCTCCACCACGCTCCAATATGGATTCGTGTAGATCTATACTCTATACTTACTTCTATACTTGTATAAAAAGCTGAAGAGTTTGTTTGTTTGAACGCGCTAATCTCAGGAACGACTGGTTCGTATTGAAAAAATTTTTTTCTGTTAGATAGTCCATTTATCGAGGAAGGCTTTAGGCTATATAACATTACGCTGCGACCAATAGGAGCGAAGGATCAGTGAAAAATGTTGCAAAAACAGGGAAAATCTATAAGGTTTGTTTGTTTGAACGCGCTAATATCAGGAACTACTGGTTCGAATTGAAAAAATATTTTTGTGTTAGATAGTCCATTTATCGAGGAAGGCTTTAGGCTATGTAACATCATGCTATGACTAGCTACACCAAAGTCCAGGCGGACGAAGTCGCTGGCGGCAGCTAGTACGGGATAATGGGCTTACTGTTGTCAGATATTTTAAACTACGAGATCTTTAAAGTTTCGCACAAGGTTTAACGATTGCTCTTTATTGCCATCAACCGAGGTAGGAAATAGGTACCAAAGTCGCACCTCTACTGGTCGTAAACAAATTCTGTTGTGTTTTGGTGGTAAGGTGAACTGGATAATACACCAGATAAATCTTGAACTTTAAGCGACAGGCGCGGTCCTAGGTCCGGTCCCCCTCCGGTCACCAGGGGACATGCCCCCCCCCCCAAATCCATCAGTCATGTGTAGGTGGAACGCGAAACAAGCCAATTTGGGACACCTCTTTCCCCAAAATTTCTTGGGGACCCCCCCAATTAATATTACTATTAATTATTATTAATATTAATATTACGCACAGTTGGATGACCTCGACACGACTCTGCCAGATAGGATGTGTGTAGCCTGTGTGTGTGTTGTGAGGGACAATCGCTTCCTACCAACACTAGTATGAATATTGTTGGACCATAAAACTTTACGCCTTTATTTTATTTAAATAAGGCTGCACACGAGCCTGCAGCCCATATGACGTTAAGTGGTTTACTTTAGCATATGGATCTTCAATACCCAACTTTAAAACCGTCTGATGTTTCTTAATGAACGATATCAATAGCTTATTTTATCTATATATGTATATAGATAGTAATTGCGTAGTTGACTGATATTGAGGATGTGATTATGAATATAAAAATTTACTTACGGGATATAAAGGTATATACCTACCACGATTCACATTTTGTAGGTGGTAGAACTATTATGGTTCGCCCGGGGAAGTACCACCGCTGCACCCACTTCTGCCGTGAGCATGCCGTGAGCAATTCAATTGCGTTTCGGTGGAAAGGTGCAGTTGCCGGCCACACTTACATGAGGCGACCACCAGCCTCCGGAGTAGCAGCGCAACTGCATACGACCTCAGACATGACTTACCTATGCTTGCTTCAGGCTGTATGTATGTAGAATAAAGTAGATGTCCATGTGCTGCAGCGACCACTTAACACCACGTGGCCTGCATGCTCGTCTGCTACTCCATTCAAATAAAAAAAAAACATTATTTTCGAGCTCCCCATACTTCCCGAGTATACCTATATCCCGAAGTAAAGTTTTAATTGTAGTGAACAACTGCAATAGTCTCAAACAGAGTGATTCTGAGTATTCACGAATGAAGTATCCATGAATATAGTCTTATACTGCTTCGATTGAACCGATAAGATAGAAAATACCCTCGCTGCAAATTTTTATCATATAATATGAATTGCTCCGGTTTTTATAAAAGTTATTATAAAAATCGTTGCCAAGTTTTAAAATAAACATTGCCAAAAAACTAAGTTTGATCAATGGACTTGATGCCTAGTAAACAATTTTCTTATGAAAGGTACCGAGTTTGAAGTATGTTTAAAAGAGCTTTGTAATTCATAGCACCGGGCTTTTTGCCAAGGGTCGTGTCTTCTGCAATGTAAATCCAATTACGTGTCACGACACGACTAGGTTTCCTTTTATAATTTAACTAGCGGGTACCCGCGACTTTGTACGCGTGGTCTTCAGATTTAGAATTTTTCTAAAATAATACTAGTCTAAGTTACTCCTTATTACCTTAGCTACCTGCCAGAGAAAATCCCGTCATAATCGGTCCAGCCGTTTCAGAGATTAGCGGTCTTCAGTTCCTTTTGCGGTGGATCGTGATCAAAGTTCTATATCTGTATTTATAAATACATACTTATATTCTTATTTATGGTTACGTTTTTTGTGAAATATTATTATATAAATTTTTAACAAAAAAAAACGCCTTCAAACGGTAAAAAATAATATTGTTCAGTACTTCGCATTTGATACATTTCCTTGCTTAACTCTTAAAACTGTTTCGGAGTCGGTGCACATTCAGAGCGAATGGTACTCCAAAATTGTTTTAAGAGTCACTACCATTAGCAAGGAAATGTATGAAATACGAAGTAGGACTGAACAATATTATTTTTTATCGTTTGAAGGCGGTTTTGTTAAAATGTTATATAATTTCACACTTTTTAGTACCTTTAATTTAATAATTCTGTATTGTTTAAGCATAATTGGCGAGATTTCCACATATGTGTGCCTATAAAATTTGAGAGTCCCCTCGATTTCCCTTGGATCTCATCATCAGATCTTCACTTGGTGACAGTTGGACCACCTCGGAAGTATGAGCTTTCGAACAAAAGAAGAATCATCAAAATCGGTTCATAAACGACGAAGTTATCCGCGAACAAACATAAAAAAAGCATACGGTCGAATTGAGTACCCTCCTCCTTTTTTGAAGTCGGTTAAAAAATTGTTATTTATATATGGTGTTGGTCGGGTTGTCTATCATTTAAATTACAAATTTTTCGGTTATTTTTATTAGGTCCTTACATAATATGATTTTGCCGATACTTAATACTGGCAACTTTAAAATCAAATATCTTGCGTTTGATTAGGAATTCCAAATTTATTTCAAAATAAAGTTAGAAAAAATATTGTTTTAAAATTTGTATTTCATTTGTTTGAGCTTCAACATTGCTATAACAACTATAGACAAATTGAAAATTAGCGGTATTTACGAATACGAGTTCCACCGTGGCATCAGTGCTGCAAAAACGACTCGAAGATTTAACGACGTATACGGGCCAAGAGAGGGCGCACTCTGTACGCCCGTATCCGAAACTTAGTGAATTTTCGGGCCTCATTTTTTAATAAGACTAAAGAAATTCTAGCAATATTATTCATTCAGTAGCTTAATGTCATCAATGACAAAGCTTATCTTATTAATTTGTGAAAAAAACGATCGGAGTATGCCAAAAATGATTCCGAAAATGTTAGAACTTACGGAAGGATGCGTGAGAGTGGGCCCTGCGTTTTTACGGTACCGCCATAACGTACCGCAGTAAATTTGCTTTCCACGTTACGCGATGACACGCATACAAAAACCAAAGTCCACGCGGATGAAGTCGCGGTCGGCCGCTAGTAATATTATAATTTATATATTTATTATGCCCAAGCTCCAAATACATTTTTTCGAATTGTATGACTGCAACACACCCACATACGCCGGTTTTATTATTAACCTGCAATACTTAGTCTGGTCCTGTTTTGCTTTTGCTTCCTCTATCTTTTAGAGGTAATCATAATTATCAGATAAATTATAATCGTTACGTGTAAAATGCTCCACAATTACGTTACTTTCAGACATACTGTCCAATATTATCTTATCGTGCATCATCTTAATAATAAATTACGTGTCACGTTGTATGTCCGCGATGGACTCCTAAACTATTTAACCGATTTTAATAAAATTTGCACACCGTGTGCAATATAATCCAACTTGAAAGATAGGATAGCTTACATCTCAATTTTATAGTCGCAATATTATTTTATTTCTGATACATTAAGCCTTAAGGCAGGACAACGTCTGCAGAGTTCGCTAGTACGACATAAAACAATTTTGCGATATAAACCAATACGCGCAAAGGCGGCGAAGTTTATGAATTCTTATTCTTATTTGATGATTCATTTAATTTAAAATTTATTTAATGTAATCTTGACGAGTGTTTGAAGTACATAATTTTGAATACTGAATTTTGATACTTCCAACAGGAAAAATCGAAAATTATTCAAATACTCTACTCTGTACTATATTTGTCGTTTTTTCTTGTTGTAATCTCCTTCGTATAAATGACTACAGGTGCATATTTTATTAATATCTTGAAACATTATATTTCTTTTTTTATGATTATACTAGCCTTCCGCCAGCGGCTTCGCCCGCGTGGACCCGTTTTATAGGTTCCCGTAGGATAAAAACCATCCTATGTCCTTTCCTGTTTGTGTGTTTACTCTGTCTGTGTTCCAAAGTTCAGTAAAATTGAGTTCATTCAGTAGTTTAAGCGGGTAAGCGTAACAGACAGACAAACAGACGAACAGACAGACAGAGTTACTTTCTAATTTATAATATAATATAATTGTTTATTTGCAAAATAATATATGTACAATGTGATGGTCATATTAATTAATTCCTACATATTATGCCTATACTGGCGAGTAAATGTCATAGATATTAGTGTAATTGTTTAATTACACTAATATCTATGACTTTTAATTTATTATATTAGGGTTTATGATTATTTTATGATATGGTTATTAAAGTTAAAAAAGCATTTAAAAAGTTTATTTCTGGCAAGTATTTGAGCTTTTCGTTTGCTTCATATCTAATCGACTCACTATTCAACTTACTATTGACTTGTAATATTAATTATACTAAAACGTAATATACGGTGACCTTCGCGTTTACACTATAACATGCTATAACGGTTTTAGTTCAATACATTCGGCACGTCACAGTTAGACGTGTTAACTTATTAAGTAGTATTAAATATATTAGCCATATTACTTTTAAACCGTATAAATTTCTATTAAGTTCGTTGGAATATCTTTTCAGGTCTTGTCGCGGATTGTCGCACCATCCTATACTCAGATCTGCAAGTAAAAAAAGAAAAGAATATAAGCCTAGTGAATTGCTATACAGGGATATCTGTAGACTACAATAAGCTACCTGCCCTTTTCAAATGCATGGCCCCTGACTGGCCGAACAATGTCGATCCTATTAATTTAAGCGTAACCGTACATAACACGCCTTCAGTCAACAACACAGAGATCTTATTCAGAGTCCAAGCTTCTGCTTTGCCCACCGAAGAAAACTTTCTAGTCTCCTGTGCATTTGATCCAAACGTCGATAACTCTCCAAATATAACTTTCTACTCGAGCCCAGACACCTGGCATTACATCAGTCTTGACTACGTGTCGGGTAACGTGTCTCTGATTGCTGACTGCGAATCCTACTACTCTCGCGTGGATTTCGAGGAAATATACAATCACACAATTTTGAATCTTATGCGAGACGACAAAGGTCGCTTCTTTACTTTCGAATACGGATTACCGACAACGGACCTGCAGGATGCGTCCAGCTTAGTAAATATAACATCCAACGAAGTCAAGTCATTGAGGTTTAGAGTGCACCCCATCTTGGACATTGGCGGGAACTTGGCGATCGAAGCTAGCATTTTGATGAGTTTGAAATATTACATGGGCTACAAACGGGAAGTACTAAAGGGCGGGTTGTTGGCGTTCACGGAAGAAGACCAATACTTCAAAGTTGTGATTTGCATGAGTATTGAACACCCTAGTATACCGCTCGAGAGTGGCCACTGCAAGTTTAACGATCAAGTAAAGCCTGCGCTTTTCATCTTAAACAGTACCGATTCTGATTCTATTTACGAGAAAATCATCATCCCATATCCCGAGAGTGGTTTCTGGCACTTGTCGTTTCGATTGTTCTGCGATGATGTGGTGTGTCCCTGTAAAACATCCGAAAATGGCAAGAAGTATTACGTTGGCTCAAACACGGTAGATTCGGGTACGGGCGTGGAACCTACATTTTCGAATGTTACTCGTGAGGGCGTGAACAACTGCAATACTACTGTGGTTCTGGTCATATCTTCGACTTCTTGCGTGGGCGGAAAGTGCAGCAACCACGGCAACTGCGGACTTAACACCTACGGTGGACTTGTTATGTCATACTGCCACTGCTTTGCAGGATACGGAGGTAATTATTACAACTTTCTGCTCTCCTATGATTACTTTATTTTTAAATCTGTAATATTGTTGTTCAATATCTAGAAAATGGTTCATGGATCTACCCAAGTTTAAATGAGTTCAAGATTCTCAATCTTTTTTCACATTTCTTTTTGACATTTATTTACAATTTTTATATGGGATGGATGAAATTCTTATTTATATATAAATCCTTTTGCGTTTCACTGCTGGGTACCGGTCTCTCCCTATTATTGGAGAGGCCTGGAGCTTACTCCACCACGCTGCTCAATTGCGGGTTGGTGGTTAGTGGCCAACCCGCTGTCGGATGTTTTCAAACCGTCCATAAGTCCACCGTCAAACTTTAACGACTGTTGTCTATCGACAATTACCGGGAATGACGGCTTAACGTGCACCGAAGCACGGAAACGCGCATGAAATTTTTTGCGACTACCGGTCATCCATCTCACACCCGACCGCGCCCGTTTGGCTTAGCTGCATAGTCCGCTTGCGTTCTACAACCGCCGAGCCATGCGCGCTGCTTATCTTAAGTTTTTCTTAATTTAACTATTTACCACGCAATTTATCCATATTTTCTCATGTTTTAAACCTTCACTGAACCTCTACAAACATTTCTTCATCTTCATCCGTCTTAATCTTCAGTTTTATCCAGACAAACGAACAGCAATTCATTTTTATATATAGAGATGTGTTCCCGTGCATAAGGAGAAGTGTTATAGAATCATTGCCATCACCAGTGAAAAAGTAGGGATAACCAAAATGAACAAATGTGTCCTAAGATTTCGATTATACCGGATCGTTTTCTTCTACGCTCTAATTGTAATACGCGTTTACAAGGATAATTTCTCTATCTTTCAGGTTGGGACTGCTCAGACGACTCAAGAATGGAAAGCAGAATCTACATGTTGGTCTCGATCTTGCTCCTCACACTCAGCAACTTGTTATTCTTCTTCTCTATCTACGTTGCTCTCATCCGAATGTACTACACTGAAGCCATGATGTACGCCTTCACTATGATTTTCTCGACGTTCTACCACGCTTGCGACGCGCCCGCTCAGGTAGCCTATTGCATCACTAGAGGTAACATTCTCCAGTTTGGCGATTTCTACTGCGGCCTGATGTCCTTTTGGGTGACCCTATTAGCCATGAGCATTATAAGCGACAAATTGAGATCCTTCTTCCAGCTGACAGGTGCCATTGTGATAGCGTTACTCACTACTTGGAATATGCATTCGTTCGTTGCGTTCCTGCTTCCCGTTGCCATTGGCATCTTTATTCTTCTTGTTTCCTGGTACTGGGATTACAGGAAGCGTAGGTGCATGAGGTACCCGAAATCGTATTATATGAGGCATGTCCCGTTTGGCATAATGCTGGTTTCCGTGGGTTTGATATGTTATGCATTTCTGCAGACCGAACAGAATTATAAAATCGTTCACTCAATCTGGCATATGATTATCGCGTTGAGCGTTGTGTTCCTGTTACCGGATGTTAAGAGGAACAATGTCAATCCATTCTTGCCGAGCCCAGAATCCTGTAGAATGCCATTTTGTAAAGTTTTCCATAGATCTCAAACGCCCATAGCTACGGATTGATGTTTTTTAATCTGTATAGAAGTGGGTGTCTCTATATTAAGTTGATTATTTTGAATATATTTAGTATTTCTAAAGTATATAAGAAAAATGTTTAAGCAATTAATTGAACGGTTACAATTAGCTAATGGTTACAATTAATTACAATTAACTAACAAAACTTTTTTAAAACATTTGGTAAAATAATGTTGGGACTAAATAATTATGATTCGAATATGAATTCTAATATTTGCAAAATAAATATGTTATTACATATTATTATATAAAAATACATAACATTAATCTTACCTATATATACATATATCTATATACAAAACATAATTATTTGATTGCCGAATTTAATGGCAATTTTATATTATATGTATTGTATGATAGTGTAAGCTAAAGTGACTTTCAGTTTATATTAAGAGGTCCCAGTTTATGTATCCTAGTCACACAGAAATAGTAAGCATATAGTGAGATTTTATTCATAATTAATAATTAATCAATGATAACAACTTTGGGTCGATAATTAAAATGAAGCTTTGTTAATAAGATTATTGGAAAATCCGAATTGCAACATTAATTTTATTGAATTGTTAACTATTTTTTCTTATTTAAATTTAACTTTTATTTGTGTGCATAAAATATGGTGTGATTTTGTTGATATAATAATTAATCAATGATAACAACTTTGGGTCGATAATAAAAATGAAGCTTTGTAAATAAGATTATTAGAAAATCCGAATTGCAACATTATCCATCATTAATTTTATTGATTTGTTAACTGTTTCCTAGTTTAAATTTAATTTTTAATTGTGATTTTTTGCGCAACTTTAGAAAAAGTAATTATTGGTTTTAGACATCAGAAAGTATTTTTTGTAACCCACGATTTAAATTATTTTTAAAGACACTATGCACGAAATAAGCGCGAAAATTTGCGTCGTATGCACCGTACTGGCCGCCAAATAAGTCTAAGAAGTAATAAATAAATTATAAAAGAAAAGGAATTACCAATGACAATAGTTTATAGGATTATTGGAAATGATATAATTGAGGTATTATAAGACTGGTACATTGAATGCACAAATTTACAAAATTTTAAGCTAGATGCAATGTTCGATTGTACATATATGCGTTGCGTCATCACTCATCAGTCATCACCTACCTAGTTATTTGATGAAGATGATTACTCATCTCTACCAGGTTTTGCGAGCGAGGTTTTGGTTTTAAATATATAATGGGTATTATATTAAAACATAAAAATACAAGCCAAGGAGGATAAAATAACTATCATTTGTTTTCTCTGTGCAACAAGTCATGTTGTAATGTTTTTTATAAACCGTTCTATTTTTGGTAATAACGACTTTAAACTCGCAATTTATTTAAGAAAATTTAGTCATAGTAACTGATTTATAATGACAATCCATATTTGGTGCGTAGTATAGTAAAATCTATTTATTTCTGTTAATTCGTTGCCATAAATAATATTTCTAGCGATTATATCCATTTTAAAACTTCGAACTTCAAAGCTTAAGATTGTAAGGCAATAAAATTTGTAAGTTAAATTACAACAATAACATTGTACAAAGATCGGTACTAATATTCAATATTAAATTACATAACTTATGTAAATATGCAAGAAAACACTCAAATTAAAAAACAATTTTGACAATAATAAACAGTAACAAAAAACTTGAAAAAGCCTATAATCTGTCTATATCGTCTTGAAAAAAAATAAAAAAAATATGGACATTGTTAGGTCGGATTCGGTAAACGACTGGCAATTTTGTAGTTGCAGCTGAGCCAAAAAAGTATTTATTAATTATATTATACAAGTTTAAATAAAAAAATCAGGTATCTTGTAAATTAATTTTATTTGCCAAAGGTACTGAAACTTAGGCCAAACTCGTTCGGAAAGTGCAATTCATTTTTCCCCAACTGTACCTATTGTAAACACTCAATGCGATATTGATCTCATTACACTATTTTACCGCCATTTTAGTTAGAAAATCTACATAGATTTATTGTTATAAAATCTGTTGTAATTGCGTTATTTATAAATATGTTAATTGCATACTCTTCTTTGATTATGTTCCCTTTATTAACTCGTGTTGTTTTTGTTACATGCGAACGTCCGTACTATCGTCAGTTTTTGTCAGTGTCCCGATACTCGTCATTCATAGAAAAAAATGTTACTTTTGGCCGGTTTTCTACGGAATGACGAGTACTAGTACGCTGTCGACATTATGGACGTTTACCTTATAGCTACATATACTTCTATTTTACTCTAAAAGTTAAAAGTTGACAATTAAAGATAACTGTGTCATAGCATTTGTGTATAAATCGTACAAAAAAAAAACACTGCCATTATTATGACAATGCAAATAATTATCACTGTTAGTAATACTATAAATATTACTTAGGATATTTTGTGCGTTCTAAGCATGGAAATGATAATAGGTATCAATGATTTTATTTATTTATATAAGTACCTACAACAAAATATGTAATTATCATATATACAAAACTTAAAGTAAAAATAAAAACATACAAAATATAAAAGGTTTATAAATAAAATACTTCATCTAAAAAGTCCGTCTGCGGCGTGGTACCCAAGACACTGGCGGCTTTGCCCCTTTGTTGTACGGCTAGACAGAGCCCTCAGGTCAACCCAGGCACGATATTTTTTATTAAATTATTATCAATAGGTATATATTTTATTTTCACATTAAAATACAGCTTTTCTCTATATTTATTTGTGTATGTTATACTACTCGGTCAAGTTGACATGACACTTGGGAGGCTAGTATGTACGCCCGTATCCGAAACTTCGTGAATTTTCGGGACTCATGTTTAATTAAGACTGTCGAAATTCTAGTAATATTATTTATAAAGTGGTTTAAGTTATCAATGAAAACGCTAATCTTATAAATTCATGAAAAAAAAACGGTCTGAATATGCCAAAAATGATTCAGTAAATGTTAGAAGTTACCCACGAATGCATACAGAATAGCCTCCCAGGTGTCATGTTAACTTGACCGAATAGTACCTATGTACTTCATTTCTGTGCAATTTTACCAGACTACTTATTATCATTAAATTGAGATTTTAAATCAGCCATATTGTTAATTGTATTTTTAGTATTTTAAATCTAACTATGTAATTCAATCCTTACTCATATTTTATAAACGTCCTCTCTATTTACGAGTAACATTTTTTATTTGTTAAACGTAAGCATTTTATTTAATTACTAAGCGTACCGAAATCAGATTAAATCAGATAAAATATTTACAGATGCATATTTGCATAATTATTATATATTATGTACATAATACACGTGCACATAATAATGTGCATATATAATGTGAAAAATGTAAGCACGTTTAAAATAAATTTTACATTAGACATAAATAATAAATTTAACATAGTGACATCACTGTATTGTATCGCAGTACAAAATACCTACCAATTAGTAAAATTCTGTTTTGTTACAAAGTGTCAGTCAGTAATCTATAAATAATTATTACACTGTTGTTTATTGCGGTTTAATTAATTTGTTATTTTAGGAAGACTACATTCCTATTTTATAGATAAATACTAGATAATACTACATATTCAGTATCAGTCGACTACCCAATTGTAAGTGTAAATAATTATATTGGTGCCTTATATTGTCGATGACTACAGATTAACAATAGTTATGTGCCATTATCTACAGTAAAAAAATATTGTAGATTAGATTTATATGATTTGATTATGCATAAGAATTTAGATAGAAAATTTAAATTACAAATATGACATAAATTATGCTTAAACCATTTTATTTTTAAGGTGAATTTATATAGCACAAATTAATTAACTATATTAATATTTTTAATATCGTTGTTGTTAAAAAACAGTTTCATTGAGTATTTTGTGAGAGTTACCAAAAATGTGCTATCGCAGAATGTATTTTTGTATGAGATTTGATTAGTTCCTTTTACGCAATGTAGGGGCGCTGCAAGTGTGTCGTACAAACTTTTTGTCATTGTACGAATGTGCGATTACTTGTTTTCGATAGTACTAAGATATTTAGTAATTAATAGGTGTTATTGTATTTTTAATGTAAGAATAGGGTATCAACGTTTTACTTCTCGATCCCATGTTGTAAAAAGCATCGGAAAAGGTATTTCTGTAATTTAACATTCCATTTTGTTAGTAATAGGATCATAATTTCGTATTATTTGGCTACTTTCCTTCCTTACGAATTTAAAGTACAACTTATTGTGAGTTGTTACATTATTTATTAAAATTCCATTTGTCATGGGACTCAAAACTTACTTAACTGCTTGCAAACATGTAATACTCAGAAACATCAGAAATTGTAAAATGAAATAAGTGTAATGTGATATGACAAATAATGTACCTCGAAGAGTAAACGTCCTTACTCATCAAGTTATACTTTTCAATTAAAATGGATAATCATGGTTAAATAAATGCTCTGAAATAAAAGAACAATTGTATTGTACCTTATATGTATTCATACGAGAGTCGTATTATACGAAGAATACATACGCTTAGTTTTTTTTATATATTTGAATATTATGTTAATACATAACATTAACAATCACAAGGTATATTCTTTATTGTCTTTTTTACATATTAGTAATAGTACCTATGTCGGTAAAAATATTGGATTGGCGCAGATATCGAAACTGGCAAATATCGAATAATAATTTGACCTTTATTTTATTACCCTACACAAGTATATGAATATCTAGGTGTCCAAAAATAGTTTACAAGCGAAAGTCCAGGGATAAAGCACCCTTGGGGTAATCGAATTACACCCATTTATGTGCTGCTTTTTTATATTCGATCCAAAATAGTTTTCAAGCGAAAGTCCAGCGATAAAGCACCCTTGGGGTAATGAATTACCCCCATTTATGTTCTGATTTTTTTGATATTCGATCCAAAAATAGTTTTCAAGCGAAAGTCCTGAGATGAAGCACCCTTGGTGTAATCGAATTACCCCCATTTATGTGCTGCTTTTTTATATACGGTCCAAAATAGTTTTCAAGCGAAAGTCCAGGGATAAAGCACCCTTGGGGTAATGAATTACCCCCATTTATGTTCTGATTTTTTTGATATTCGATCCAAAAATAGTTTTCAAGCGAAAGTCCAGGGATAAAGCACCCTTGGGGTAATGAATTACCCCCATTTATATTCTGCTTTTTTTGATATTCGATCCAAAAATAGTTTTCAAGCCAAAGTCCAGGGATAAAGCACCCTTGGGGTAATCGAATTAACCCCATTTATGTTCTGCTTTTTTTGATATTCGTTCCAAAAATAGTTTTCAAGCGAAAGTTCTGGGATAAAGCACCCTTGGGGTAATCGAATTACCCCCATTTACGTGCTGCTTTTTTATATTCGATCCAAAATAGTTTTCAAGCGAAAGTCCAGGAATAAAAGCACCCTTGGGGTACTCGAATTACCCCCATTTATGTTCTGCTTTTTTTTGATATTCGTTCCAAAAATAGTTTTCAAGCGAAAGTCCAGGGATAAAGCACCCTTGGGGTAATCGAATTACCCCCATTTATGTTCTGCTTTTTTTTTGATATTCGATCCAAAAATAGTTTTCAAGCGAAAGTCCAGGGATAAAGCACCCTTGGGGTAATGAATTACCCCCATTTATGTTCTGCTTTTTTTGTGATATTCGATCCAAAAATACTTTTCAAGCCAAAGTCCAGGGATAAAGCACCCTTGGGGTACTCGAATTACCCCCATTGTTCTGCTTTTTTTTGATATTCGAGTCACGAACATTTTTCTTTGAATAAAAATTATTGTAATTCGTACAAAACCTACACACACATAGGACCTACATTATTTTGTTTATAGTTTTGATTCATTTGGTGACTTATAGGTATAGTATTTGATTTTAATAGCATAAGTAACTCAATATGTACCTACATATATTATTATGTTAAGTGTACGTAATTGTCTGTTGCTATTTCATATAATTATGTTAAAGTTGCATTGCTTGTGGAATATTTATCTTGACGTGTTTGTATAGTGATTTTAATAAAACAAATTTTATTAATAATTTTGTTTTATTTCTATAACCCTTTTTTTATCGAGATTTTAAGTTTACCGCTGAGAAGAAAACGAACGTAAGATGAGCATATCGTAGCATAGCGAAATATATTCCTGTTTCTTTGTACCTTATCGGGGGGAAACCTTCAAAAGGTACCCAGCACCTTGGGAGAGGACACCGGGTTATGTGGGATTTGAACCTCACTAAAACCCCCTCGGTGGCCTTCCTCTGCGTTTGGGGAGGACTCCGGGATCTCCCATGGAACGCACCGGTGTCCTCCATACGCGACGCCCTGGAACGGGCCCATCTTTGGGAGAGCAGATGTGATCTCCTGCACCTTCCGATGCTTACGGCGGCATGCGGCCACGCACACACCGCCGTCCTTCCCGGAGCTGCTGGCTGGACGGGTCGAGCTCCCACTCTCACCGCCCGCAGCCCCGGAAGCCCCCTTTTAGTCGCCTCTTACGATCAGGCAGGGGATACCGTAGCTCTATTCTTACTCCCGAAGCTACTTACTGGCATTATCCTGCTCTGTGCTGCTCTATATAAAAAAGTAATTTAAAGACTTTTTTATATTATTTAAATGGAACAGCACATAGGCATGTAGGCCACGCGGTGTTCAATGGTCGCTGCAGCCCATGGACATACCTACACACAACCTCAAGTAAGCCTGTATTGCTTATGATCGTAACTAGAGATGAAACGGATAGCTGTTTGGCCAGATACCGGATATTCGGCCAATAATGTGGCCGGATATCCGGCAGAACTTAGCCGTTTGGTGCATCGCACACACACTTGTATTATTTAATTTTATGAAGAGAAGCGAAACCGCTTGCTACCTCAATGCAGAGAAATTAGTATTGATTCACCATAATTTGCCCTTAGTGCAGTATGAGTACTAAATAATAAATTTTCTTTCTATTACATTCATTTACGTGTGATTAAAATTTAAAACTAAAACTAATTATATTTCTTAAGTGATAGTAAGACTAACTAAATAAAGCAAATAAATATTTTTTATCCAGATTTTTTTTAATTCGGCCTTAGCCTGTCCGGCCAAATAGTAGCTATCCGGTATTCGGCTGGATAGTATTAAGGCCGCCGGATACCGGATATCCGTTTCATCTCTAATCGTAACTTTGCGCTGCTATTCCGATGATGGTCGCCGAATGTGAGTCTGGCCGTGGTCTGGCCGGCTGGTAACACTGTTGATATTTTATACGTATAATGTTAGCCTAGACAAACAGTGTGTTGTATTAGGTGCTAGAAGTTATAAAGTTTCATTAAAGAAAACAAACCCATTTAAATGTCAAGTATGTAATAAATTATTTTCATAAATAAATATTATACTTTTTATATAGCTAAGTATAAGAGTTCATATAGTTTTAATAAATTAACATAGCTCTACTAAAATAATTCCCTGTTTTAGCATTACAAGTTAACTATAATTAAGTATTTTCATAGGTCTTATCGTTAATTTAATTTCCTAGAAAAGCTGTGCAGTGGGTACAGTCCTTTTTATCTAACAAAATGTTGGTTTACCATAGTTATATAATTAAGGCTAATGCACATACTAAGTATCTTTTTGTGTTGCCTAAAAAGTTGTCAATTGATTATAAGGTACCAGCAAATTAGTTACTCGCTGGTAACTATAGTTTACCCACGTGCGCATTGTCTCTGTATGTGTTACCTAAAAACTTGTCAATTGGTTATGAGTGACTATAGTCACCAGATTAGTTACCTACTTGCTGGGTCCTTGCCTGGAGCGAGCCGGGCGCCCCCACGCCTTCCCAACTTATGACTGTGTCTGTCACACACACCTGGCCTTGGCGCCACTTGCACTGTTTAAGATCTCACTCCAGCACCTGCAACCCTGGACATTCCTTCCTTTTAGTCACCTCTAATGAAAGGAAGGATACTTTAGTCCTGGACTACAGGATTAACTGCACCACTTTTCTATGAAACTTTTCTATATTATGAGTACATCTTAATTTATAGTGTAATATACTCATCAGATAATAATTTTATAGCAATACCCATATAGTAGAAATACAAGATTTACATAAAATGGAGTATAGTCAAGTAAGTCTATAATTAAATAAAAAAATAATAATGCTTCACACTCATAGCCCTGCAGTGGCAGCAACCCTTTTTACGTCCCACTACTGGGCACGGGTCTCTCCCCATAACTGGGGAGGCCTGGAGCTTACTCCACCACGCTGCTCCAATGCGGATTGGCCCCGCCGCCCCGCAGTAGGATATACATATATGTATACCCTGTGTCGTGGGTGCTATGGACACATACAAAGACAGAAACACAAAAACCCAGACCAAAAACAGAAATTTAAACTCATCAGATTTCTGTTTCGCTGGAAATCCAACCCGGGACCCCTCGATTCGCAGTCCGGCATGGTAACCATTGCGCTACACGGGTCGTCATAATATAGTTAAGCTAGCAAGTATGATAGGCGTTCATATAATTAATTAAAGTACAGAGAGCCTACTCTGTACGTAATTTTAAACATTTTCGGAATATTTGCTTGTTTCTGTAGAGAAAATTTAGAGTTTCTCAAAGGGGAAATGCTGCCAGCGTTCTGGGCACAATGCCACAAGCGATACTTTTAAATGGGGTTTTCTTTTTATTGTTAATTGTTTTTAGTTTTTTATAATTACTTTTAAAGTTGGCTGCAACCCTTTTTGCGTCCCACTGCTGGGCACGGGTCTTTCCCCATTATTGGGGAGGCCTGGAGCTTACTCCACCACGCTGCTCCAATGCGGGTTAGTGGCTAACCCGCCGTCGGATGTTTTCAAACCACCCATAAGGCCTCCGACAAGTTTAACGATTGTTATCTATCGACAACAACCGGGACCGACGGCTTAACGTGCCCTCCGAAGCACAGAAACGTGCGTGGAATTTTTTTGCCACTAGCGGTCACCCATCTCATACCCGACCGCGCCCGTTTGGCTTAGTTTCATATTATATCGTTTGCGTTCTACGCTAACCGCCGGCCCGCCGGGGCACGCGCGCTTCTATTTACTTTTTTTACTTTTAAGTATATAATTTCACATACTGTGTTATAAATTTTCTCTGTAGAGTTACGTAAGTTGTGGAATTTACTAAATTCGCCTGAAGGCTAGTCAGGTTACTATAGTTACCTGCTGGTAAGTATAATAACTGGAGACTCACTCACAATGCACATGCCCCCTAACAACCTTGAAAAACCTGCATTCCTGAGATAAAAAGAAATTGTACAAAGATCACAGTGTGTTTAATTAATTAGTGTCTTTTAAGATAGTTGATGTATTGTGCTACATAAAATAGTATTTAAATAGTCAGTCAAAAATTAGACTAAAGCATTATAATACAGTGTTAATGACAAAAAAAATCTACCATTTGATAGTAGGTAATGAGTTTACAGAAGCTATGACATTTTAAAGATTTATGATGCTTAGGCAATATTACACTAGTCAACTAACGTAACATTGAAAAGCCACATAGATTCAACAGCATGTGATTTTATCATCAAATCAACTCTTTACACTTAGCAGTTGAATGTGTATTTGTGTGCCTTTTCGTTTTTTAACACATTATTCAAGCAAAACATATACATATAAATAAGGAATAAACCATATAAATACTAGAGATGCTGCACTGTATTGACTGGTTATGCCTAATAAGGCTGAATTTTACTAGATATCTGAAACTTAATATTTTCTTTTAGATAATTTTAATAGTACAATCTTAACAATCTATCCATTATACAATGAGAATTGAAGATTAAAGATCTAAGTTGATATGATGAATATGATAAGAAATCACTACTTAATTGTTTCCTAAATATTTTTGTCAACTTGGTTTTATATGTCTGCTAGTTGAGCTTTTATAATTGACTATTCAACAATTAAATTTGTAAATAAAATTAGAATAATCTAAAGTTGCCAAAGAACATTTCATTCTGCAACTTCTCTGGAGTGATGGTACCTTCAATACTTTCACAGTTTTCATTAAACACACTGTAAGCGGATATTTCCCCCCTTTTCTTGGGCCTAGTTCCAGTGTTCAGATAAATGCCTACTAAAAGAGATACAGCAAAGAAAACAGCACCAAATTGGAGAGATATGAAATAGAGATATAAAGTGACCCAAATAGCTGTATACAGTGTCCATTTTATGATGAAATGTCGCCATGACTCTGGATGTCTCTCTTTTTCAGATTCTACTTCACTGATGTCTGAGTTTACTTCTATTAAGCTTTCTTCGTCCTCATCTTTCTTATTACTGTTTCTGCTTGATTTTACATTGTATTTTTCTTCAAGCTGTCTTTTGTTTATAGGTTTTTCATGGGCTGGTTTCTGTAATAAAACTGTCTGATTAGTATATAAGTAAGTTGTGCACAGAACATATTGTGCTCATTAAGTTCAAATATTAATAATGAAAGATGTTGTTAAAAGGTAACAGCAACATACAAGCCATGTGATGCTATGGTAGTCAATACTGTTTATTGGCATCAATTGGTAGTAATGTATATTTTTTATATCGTCTGAAAGCAGAGATTTCAACTAAAAAAAAGCACACCAACATTTTTAAAAAAGCAGATATTTTGACGTGAGAATAATTTTCCATTGAAAACAAGGGTGATTTTTCGATATTAAGTCAAAATGTGGTGAAAAAAATAAATATATTAACTGAAATAATTACTGTTTGTTTGTGACATAAAAAGGTAAGTTTTCACCTTTCTGAAGTTAGGTCCCAGTCTTGTGAGGTTGTACATATAACTACATAGTTATGATACTACTCTGGAGGCTGCTAGTAACCTCATCTTAGGGCTGATTTACATTGATCCAATGGCTGGATCCAGCGTTATTGCATTCCAGCGTTGGATTGGCATTGCTACTGGATCAGGTGGTTTACATTCAATCCAGTACGCTCTTTCTTTGTTAGGGTGACAATAAGTTTTCAGCAAATAATTGGTACTTTGCATCTTGGAAAGCGCAGGCATTAAAATACTGTCAAAAAATCTTTGTATCAAACTGCTTCATGCAAAAAAAATCTAAATCTATGGCTTCACAATGCAAATGAACTGTTTGAGGAAGAATAGTTAAAGTAAAGGCTTATTTGAGAAAATAGATAGGTAAGAGATAGGCAGAGTTCTTAAAAAAATGTGTTTTTGCCAAACTTGTATTGTATACACGACTATCAAAAGTGTGTTCACTATACAAGTACGTGGCGGAGGCTGCTTGTATTTACACAGTTCCAGTGACAATGGCGCGGGGTGTGCGGGTGGAGGTCACTGAATTGAAAAATAGGAACAATTCTATTCCGATCCAGCCCAGCACTGGACACTGGATGCTGTACTGGACTGAAACATGTTTACACTGATCCAGTGCCGATTAAATTTAATCAATGTAAATCAACCTTTTGTCGGCCAACCCAATATCTAACAGATATGTCCAGTTTAGCACTGGACACTGGACGCTGTACTGGATTGAAACATGTTTACACTGGTCCAGTGCCAATTAAATCAATGTAAATCAACCTTTAGTCGGCCAATATCTAACAGATATGTCCAGTTTTGTAATAAAATATAGCATTGAACTGTTTGAATACAAAACCAGATTATTGTGACTGTGATTTAGGTACCTATCTTAACAAAATGTTAGAACTATATCTTTTTTCAATCTCTTGTTCAGTCTGTTTCAAAAACTTGTTACCTCTGTAATAGCAGGAGCAGCTTCGACTTCTTCAACATTTATTTGGATCATATTTCCGAAAAAGTCCACGACACGACGCTTTGCGTTAGTAAATTTCTCTGCGGTTTTTTCTACAAGTTCTTGACGACGTCGACGTGCACGATATTCTCTCAGTTTTGCCTCCATTCGGCTGCTACAACTGATAACTTTTGATTTAGAAAACAGTCGATAACAGCGCGGATTTATTAAAACATTAGTGAATAGTGACTGTTTTATGCACTCCTTTTCCTAATAAATATTAACATTACATTAAGAATAGATAACTACACTTGCGAAAGTTGTTGTTTTCGAGTGATTTCTTATTCACCATCTGTTAAAAGTTTTACAGATTGTTTCCATGCTTTGCAAAATATTTTGTTTTGACGTTAATAAATTCACACATATGACATTGACATAACTAATCATTTGACATTGACGCAGTGACATAGATATAATGACATAGACATAAACCTATGGACCGGCCCTACCTACGAGATTTGCGTGCCTACCTAAAGTAATTAAAGTTGGAACATAAAATGGCTGCTTCTTAATAGGGTTGTGCGTTTCAGAACAACACATGTAGCTGATATCGATATTTTTGTTTCGTATTATTAAAGGATTCATTTATTTAGGTTTTTTATAAAAACTTAAAAACAAAATTTAAAATCATGTGTAAACTTTAAATTGGTGTCAAAGAAAATATGAATACTACAAATTTTATTTTGTACTATCATACCTCTACTTTTCAAAAATTTGAATGAATCATATCTTTTTTTATTTAATTCGCACAGTTTGGCAATTTTAACCTGTATTAAATGCCGAAGCTGACAAACCCATGATATTATAATACTGAACAGAACAAACAATCATAAATACCTACATACATACATCCTCACATACTTTAGAATTTTTAATAGAAGTATGTATATAGATTTTAAATTTATTTGCTATTGATATTGATTAATGATCGAGAATAAAACAAGTTTCTGAGTAACAATTTTTATTTGTTCATTGCAGAAAAAAAACTAGTTTATTATAATACATAGTTTCTATATTATATAGAAATTTGTTTACTAAGTTTTTTGAATGCTGTCGGAATCGCAGATCTTAATAATTGACTTAATTACCATCAAACGATGATCAGTATTGTGTTCCGTGTTGTGGAGCAAATACAAGATAATTTCGCACTCATAATACTCAGTCATAAACCTGGAAAAAACCTGGAATATCGATATATTTTTTAATGGACACCTCTAGACAGCAGACCTACCACAACAAAACAAACGCACACATACACAGAGTACATTTGTAAATACTGGGAACATAAAATGGCTGCCGTGGCACGATGGTGCCTTAACATGACGTTGTTGCCAAAATTAGTTACCACTAATCTTTTATTATCTTTATTTTCTTATGCAGCCATCCATTAGTTAAAAAGAGACAGCATGATATTTGTCATGTTTGTGTCGATTATACAGATATTTGTTAACCTGCTGTTCCTATAGTAGAATAGGGCCCCTCTATGTTTTATTCCTACCTCTATGGTGCGCGATTGTATCAACTGTCAGTGTCAATTCCTTTTTTTTCAATTATGGCATCGCATATTCTGCATATTGCCAGCGTCAAGTATAATTTTTGCATCACGTTTTTGCCAGTTTCGGTGAAATAGTAAGTCGTAGTAGTTAAGTCAGTAAGTCGTTAGTAGTCAGTCAAGTCAGTCAGACATACAAGTAAAGCGATGGCTTCTTTACAAGAACGTGACCAATGGAATTTTCGAGGCAAGCAGAAAAAACATATTTTCGCACTGTTATTTTAATTCACAACACTCGTGCACTTTAAATAACCTATATCGAACAAAATGCCATCAAATTTATCCGATATAACTCAAAAATACACTAAGAAAGTAAAAAATAAAACAAGAGCACAATATGTCTTTTTCGACTTCCCGCCAAAACTCCAGTGTCAATTCAATGCACACTGTCATTTTGACAGTCTTTGTGCGTTCCACAAAACGATAATAACTGCGTGTCAATATTATATTATTATAGGTAGGCACCGTTCAAAATTAATAAAATTATCATGAAGTTAGCAAAACATTAAGTACGAAAAGCTATTACCAATATCCACAAATTAATAAAATAACTATTTACAGTACTAGAACATAATGGAGTATTGCATACTCAAATACAACCTCATAATTATTGATATATCCGTGATCAAAATATAAACAGCTCCGTATGTTTAGTGGAACGTCGACAGTATCAATTAATCTTATCAATCAATTATCATCGCAAGAAAAAGTATGGAGAAAAGTATGGCAATAAGGTAAAAATCGGGGAAGGAAACATCACTTTCACCAACTTCACTTCGGCGCGCGGCGGCGCTCAAAAACCGATCGATATCCTGCGCAAAATAGTATTTGTTACGTCTTTGAATGAAGAGGATATTTAATTTTAGTGTATTGTTAAACATAAATATTACAATAAATGGAACATCAGTCAGACATGGGAGCTTACGGTGAAAATCCAAACGTACAAAATAGCGGCAATTACATTACTATAATTCCTGTTGATTATTCTAGAAGAGGGTATCCTATCCAGGCCGAATATCAATACAAGTGAGTTAAACAACCTTTTATTTTTTTAATTTTTATTTGAATAAAATAAAGTTTGAAATACCGCAATAAAAGGCAAAGGCATGGGCCTTTATACATCCATTCTTTTTTCAGCGAATTCAGATCACGGGAAGAATATTATAGCGTTCAGAGCCAGAAACTGCAAGCAGAAGTAAATGCCCATCTGTATTCAGTATCGCAGCGATTGCCACATTTGTCTTACAGTCCGCTGGGACGCCACAATGAATGGGATAAGCATGATCCACATAAGCCACTGCCAGATTCAAAGGAGAGCAATAGTTCTGATTCACTCGAAAAAAGTGTTATGGGTACGTTTACTTTAAAAGTTAGGTATAATTAAAATCGTCGTGGTCTCCTGCCTGTGTTTAAGCGCTTGCGTAGGCCTTCTGTTATTTTTTCATGTTATTGCCCAATTAATGTTAATAACCAACAGGCACTGCAATCAGTATACCACTCTGTTGCAATACTTGCAATGTAGATTGGGGGAGAGTGGCACTTCCGTCGGCAACTACCGGCATCCCAGAAATACTTGCAATGTAGGTTGGGGGAGAGTGGCACTTCCGTCGGCAACTACCGGCATCCCAGAAATATCGTGAAACAAGCACAAGAACGCGCTTAAAAATTAACCTTACCATATCTTATTACTGAGGAGACTAAGAGTAGAGATTATATATTTATTTATTGTTGCAGGATCGAACCTCAGCAGTTGCTCGAACCAAACAGGCACGAGTAGCATAGCGGCCGGTTCTTTTAGCACGACGGAACCAATAACCAGTGGGGGCAGTTCATCCAGTGCTATATCACCACCTTTGCCAGGTAGCAGTCACCAATGTTCTGTGTCTTACTTGCTTGCCACTTCCGACAGCTTGCAGCATTTGCGTAACGCTAGTAGACGATCATCGATAAAAGCGCAATGACTTAATCAGAAATCTTATGTATCTGCGAGAAATCATCGCAAAAATGCGGGTATCAAACACATTAATTATCAAAAAATCGATATGTATGCATGTGTAAGTAAAAATAATATCGTTAATCATGCACTTAGTTACGTAGGTTCTTCAGGTCTAATTTATAAGTTAGGTACATGTTCCTTGATTTGTATATGCTGGGAGACACAATTTTCAAAAATCACGTCGAACTTTTTCGTTAAAATCACGTTACGTTTGTAAATATTAGCGGTTTATTTAATTTAAAAACGTACACTGCACCAATTCATGTACTATGTAAGTAACGTAATTAAACAAAACGAAACTTGCATACGTAATACAATTTAAAAATAATCTTCCCTATCTCTCAAATATTAGACTGAACTTTCAAATACAGAGGAGGCTTCGTATCAAGACTGTGCGAGCTTTAGATGCTGCCGTATGGCCAATAGTTAAAGTTATATTAAAGTTTGAGTAAAATAAATTAACTTTTCTTCCACCAGGGTCCTCAGGCAGCACGGCTTCATCATCGACGGTGTCCTCAAACCCAGTGACGTGCGTGTACCTAATGTCCCGAGCGGCGATCATGGTGGAGATGAGCTCCGAGGAGGTCCCGACCGCGGTGACGGCGGCAAGGTTCCTCAATGCGGTGCTAGCGGCTGACGAGCTAGGACTGGTGCAGCCTACCACCAGGAGCTTGGCTGCCAATGTGTTTGCTTTGTGGATGTGCAGCCCGTTATTAGGTAGAAAAAAATTTAAAAAGTGAAGTACATTTACGAGCGCTTGATCTAGTTTTTACCTATATACGATACGATACATGCGCAGGGGCGTATTTAGAAATTTGCCGCCAGTAGGCTATTCAATTTATGCACCCCCCATTCCCTCCCTACTGACCTCTGAAATTCGATTCCCTAAAAAAACTAGTAAGCTTTTACAAGTTCAAATTGAAAGTGTTTTAACGCAGTCAGGTTGTCCTTTAATTTTGTGAAACAAAAACTTTTTGGCCGAAATTTGCCGCCCCCAAAATCTGCTGCCCTAGGCTCCAGCCTACTCAGCCTTTTGGTAAATCCAGCACTGTACATGCGTAATATATCAAGAGGTAAATTTGGCATAAAATATATCGAAGGAGGTCCCGAAAGCTCAGCGGACAGCAAAGTTTCTCAATGCTTTCAATCCAATTCGATTTAAATTCTATATCAAATCGAAAAGCGGATCAAAACATTTTTGAAAAGCAACTGTCACTGCCTCACATAAATATTACGCCATTGCATGTCTGTAAGGTACCAACCAACATAAAAGTTTTAGCCGTGTCACGAGTAGGTATGTGTGACTGCGAACAACTGCGTTTTCTCAACTTTTTCTTGATCTTGATGATATTAGTTGAAGGATAAATATTTTACGCAATTGCAGATAACGTACATTAATTGAAGGATAAAAACGGAATACTTACTTGTAATACTTTTATTTCAACAGAAATCCAGCTTAAGCCCCATCACTGTCCATGGAAGATTTGGGCGAACTGGCAGAAGATGTTGCAGAGATATGGACACGGCTCCGAATCTCGGAGGGCACGCGATCAGCCGGTCCTGAGACTGCAGAGGAATGTCTTCTTCCCGAAACACTTGGAGGAAGGTATAAAGTAAGTTTTGGAGACCTCGAAAAGTCGAAATGTTTTCATTGTTTCACCTAGCATGCACATAACACATGCACTGTTATTTTAGTTAATAGGATTATGTGGGATTTGACCGCACTAAAACCCCCTCGGTGGCCGGCCTCTGCTGGACTCCCGGATCTCCATTGGAACGCACCGGTGTCCTCCATACGTGACGTCCTGGAACGGGCCCATCTTTGGGAGAGCAGATGTGCTCTCCTGCACCTTCCGATGCTTACGGCGGCATGCGGCCACGCACACACCGCCGTCCTTTCCGGGGCTGCTGGCTGGACGGGTCGAGTTCCCATTCTCACCGCCCGCAGCCCCGGAAGCCCCCTTTTAGTCGCCTCTTACGATAAGAATAGAGCTACGGTAAGCTCTATTCTTAATCCCGAAGCTAAAGGGACTAACTACATACGACTTAAGGGGAGGACTTAAGGCTAATACTCAAAGATGTTTATGGGCTACAGCAGTCACTTAACACAAAACTGTCGCCATGCTCGTCTGTTACTTCTTTTAAATAAAAAAAAAAAAAAACTATTCAAATGCCGTTTCCTTCCACCAGAGACCCTAGAATCCAGGAGCTTCTATACGAAGAGGCACGCCACAACGTCGTGACCGGTCGGTATCCGCTGGAGAGCGCGCAGGCGCTGATGCTCGGAGGGTTGCAAGCTCGCATTCAGCTCGGCCCCTACGACCCTCATCGACATACCGCTAAGTTCTTCAGGTACCTAACACTTGGCTATTAATGAGCCTTGTGACAGAACAGAACCCATTTTTTTATTATTAAAACAATAAGTTACTTTTGGAAAAGTTTTACCGGGAACTTAACTCTCTTTAACATCTTTTTATACACTTTACGACGACCTGCGTGGCGCAATGGTTACCATACCGGACTGCCAATCGAGGGGTCCCGCGTTCGATTCCCGGCGAAACAGAAATTTGAATGATGTGTTTAAATTTCTGTTCTCGGTCTGGGTGTTTGTGTTCCTGTCTTTGTATGTGTCCATGGTACCCACGACACAGGGCATTAATTACCTTACTGTGGGTTTATGTGTAACGTTTATTTATTTATTATTTATTTACTTTTACTTTAGACTTGTTTTGTTTTTATTTCCTTTGTTGACTTCTCTGTTATATGGAATATTATTGACTTTTTTTGACAAAGGTTAATTGCAGTGCCTGAGTGTTGTGCATTTATCGGATATTTGAATAAGAAACGGGCACTTACTGGACGAAAAATTACCTATGATATTTTTTTTGTAATATTTTTCTTTACAGGATTTTTAGGCTGGTCAAGATAGAACTTAGGAGTTGGGAATAAGAGAGTGTATTAGTAGTAGTGTGTACGTAGTTATTATTGTTATTTTTAATTCTTTGATCTTTTAGTCTGTTTGTTTTTAGAAGCCTACCTCGCATTCTCAACATGACTCAGGGTCACTGGCAGACAATGCCCAGAGGCATTAGGTTTAACCCATTGTGAAACTTAGTTTAAGGTGTTTTCACATAAATAAATAAAAAATAAAAATAGTAGTAAACCGGCGTGACGGTTGATTCCATCCAGACCTGAAAATCTCTTAAAACAGGCTTACGTAATTAATGAACCTTACAATATCGGCCAATTTGGCATTACTTAAGTATAACGTATCTCTTTTTTTCAGGGAACAACAAGACAAATACCTGCCTCAACACGCTCGCTCGGGCCGATGGGCACGGTTGCTTCCCGCGGGACGGAAGGGCAGTCCAGAGGCGAAGCTCCTGGAACAAGCGCAACGCCCCCCGGCAGCCCCGCCAAGGAAACTGCGCCACAAGTATCTTGCGCATACGCGGACCTTGCCTACTTATGGGTAAGACTTTTGTAGTATTTGAACTTTGATGGTTTGACCCGGGAAGTACCAAAATCAAAAATCAAAAAATCTAAAATATTTATTTCATATTAAGAATACTAAATATTCGTTTAATGATGACATTTTATTCCGGTCCTCGCCTTTAGGTGCCCGTTTGGGCTACATGTTGAGCTGAGAGAAAAAAGGCGGCAAAGAAAACTCCCAGCGGCACTCTATTTAAAAAAAAGTACATATGTAATTGAGATAACAGTAAGGCTATGGGTCCATAATGGGCACACGTGACAGCTGATCGTATGAGACATCCACTTCCACCTGCTCACAGATGCGAGTAATTCTAAAACTATGTCCTATATTATTATTACTAAAACTATGTATTAACTTTGTACCACCGCTGCATCGACTTTATCGATGGCAAGTTGCCTTTAGGCTTGCTTGAAGTTGTGTGAATTTGTTGCAGCGACAATTTAAGAATACGTGACCTCCATGCACGTCTGCTATTCCATAAAATAAATTTTGGGCTCGATTTCTTGTCGCATTCTTCTACTGCTGTGAGTACAGTGAGTTATTAAAGTCGTTTGCGGTTCTTGTGAGCTACATACTCCATTGCTCACGATGTTAAACTTTCCTTAGGGTTTCTGTAACGGAGAGTCCAGTTAGTGTGGTCACCTGGTCGCACCATCGGGTCAATCGCAGTGTCTTTTCTAGGGATAAGATTTGATGACCCAGACTGACAATCGGGAGTCTCCAGTTCAATTCCCGGCAAAGTAGAGATTGAAATGAGGAGTTTCAAGTTTCTGTTCTCGGTCTGGATGATTGTGAAGCGTTATTTTTATTTTCACATACTAATAAATTTATTCAGTAAATGTACATAAATTTGAGATTCTTCCTTTTTTTATTTGAATGGAGTATCAGACGAGCATGCAGGCCGCATAGTCGCTGCAGCCAATAGACATCTACATACAACCTCAAGCAAGCATAGGTAAGTCTTGTCTGAGGTCATATGCAGTTGCGCAGCTACTCTGAAGGCTGGTGGTCGCCTCATGTAAGTAAGCAAGCATAGGTAAGTCTTGTCTGAGGTCATATGCAGTTGCGCAGCTACTCTGAAGGCTGGTGGTCGCCTCATGTAAGTAAGCAAGCATAGGTAAGTCTTGTCTGAGGTCATATGCAGTTGCGCAGCTACTCTGAAGGCTGGTGGTCGCCTCATGTAAGTAAGCAAGCATAGGTAAGTCTTGTCTGAGGTCATATGCAGTTGCGCAGCTACTCTGAAGGCTGGTGGTCGCCTCATGTAAGTAAGCAAGCATAGGTAAGTCTTGTCTGAGGTCATATGCAGTTGCGCAGCTACTCTGAAGGCTGGTGGTCGCCTCATGTAAGTAAGCAAGCATAGGTAAGCCTTGTCTGAGGTCATATGCAGTTGCGCAGCTACTCTGAAGGCTGGTGGTCGCCTCATGTAAGTAAGCAAGCATAGGTAAGTCTTGTCTGAGGTCATATGCAGTTGCGCAGCTACTCTGAAGGCTGGTGGTCGCCTCATGTAAGTAAGCAAGCATAGGTAAGTCTTGTCTGAGGTCATATGCAGTTGCGCAGCTACTCTGAAGGCTGGTGGTCGCCTCATGTAAGTAAGCAAGCATAGGTAAGTCTTGTCTGAGGTCATATGCAGTTGCGCAGCTACTCTGAAGGCTGGTGGTCGCCTCATGTAAGTAAGTGTAGCCGGCAACTGCACCTTTCCACCGAAACACAATAGAATTAGTTCACGGCAGAAGTGGGTGCAGCGGTGGTACTTCCCCGGGCGAACCTAATAGTTCTACCACCTACAAAACTACTTCTTTCTTTGAGGAAAGAATATCATGAAATTAAAGCAGTTCTAATAGTATTTCATACGCACTGCATGTCGAATTGATAACCTCCATTTTCAAAATCAGCTAAAATTAGAATATTTTGCAGGGCGGCTTTCTTCCAAGGGCAGATTGAGCAGCCCGTGTTGAGCCTCACCAGCCTGCTGATACACGAAGACATCCCCGTGTTGGTTGCCATCAACTCCAACGGTGTTTACGTCATCGATGACGTTGAAAGTGTAAGCCCCATAATTGATTGATATAAGAAATATAAGATGATGACTCATCAATTAAATAATAATATAGGTAATCGTTGTTCCTCGTAGGATAGAAAACGATTGTTTAGGTTTCAGCCGAAACTTCACCTATTAGTGGGAGTAGGTAACTCACTTATATCTTCGAAAGCTTTGCTTTACGTGAGTACATATATACATATGAATCAAAAGTTCTTACATGTAAAAGGCAAGGACCTGGGTCTTTATTAATAGCATTGGGTCGTTTCCGAACGTCTATTTTTGAAAGGTTTAAGTATTTAAAATATTTTCTGATTAGCAATTTTATACGAGTAGGTACCTACTCAAAGATTAAGTCTAAAATGTTAATACATACTTAAATATTAAAAAAATGTTATTTCCACAAAACTATACAGTCCATTTAACAGAAATGTTAAAAGTATGTACATAATTAAATCAATCAATAAAAATATACGAATTTTAGAAAAAAGATTTGAACAATAATTATATAGATCCATGAGTTGGTTTACGAATTTATTTAATATATGAAATGATGGAATGAACTAGGCGTATTCATCGCTGCTCTACGGTGTGTAAAAACACTGTCATATTTCATTACGATGTTTTCCATCACTGTGCATAGTTGAGAGTTACATATAGGGTTTACATATGCTTTTGGGAAACCCTATGTAACTCTCAACTATGTCCACCTGTCCAGCGTAGAGGGTCTATGGACTATATCTCTTTCGATTTCAAGAGGAGACCAGTGCCACAATACAATGAGCTTCTTTCCCAGTGCCCAGCAGAGAAATATTAGGAACGCGCGTGACAGTGGTGCCACCTCAGGACTATAAGCTTTTGAACAAACAAAATAATTTCGAAAATCAGTCCACAATAATAATTGGTGGAGTAATCAGTGAACATACATAGAAAAATATCTTACATACATAGATACATGTAATCGAACACAGCATCTCTTCGAAAAAAAGTCGGTATAAAATCTGATAAATCAAAAAAATAATGTACAAAATGAATATAAAATTCAAAATAAATATTTGTGAAATTGGTTGTACATGATTGTCTTGTCCAAATTATTTCTAATTGGATTTTAAGTTGACAAATTGTACTACCGGGAACGATTTTAGTTGTACTACCGAATATAATAGTTGGTCCATCGGGAAAATATTTGTTGGAAATAAGTATATTTTTCATACCGCCTTTACTATGGTGAGTGCTCCGAGGAACTTTTCAAAATTATGCCTATGTCACCATTTCATGAATATACCACCAGATGAAGGTTAAAGTTCCACCGACACCATCTGGACTCTCGTGGCGGTCCTCCACAGTCCGCTTTGCACGCTCATTTTTACCACGAACATGTAAATTATGGGACAATCTTCCAGCTGAGTCATTTCCAGTGGGCTATGGGGTTCTTCAAGAAAGCTGTAAAAAAAGCTCTCCTCCAAAGCCGGCTCAGGTGGCTCCCCTGGGGTTACCCGTGTCCATAGACGACGGTGATCGCTTAACACCACGCGGCCCGTCTGCGTTTTTGTACGGTTTATTTATTTAAAAAAAATTTGTTTCAGTCGGTTCTCATCGGCTTGCTGTACGAAGAATTATCATGGGACATCGGTATTCCATCCGATGATAACGAAGACTGCCTTCCGTGTCTGTTCCTTCAATTCATGGTCGTGGAGAATGGATTGAGAGTATCAAAACTGCTGCAGGTAATACTTTAGTTAGGTATTACGAGTAGATTTTGGTTCTTCGAATACTCGTTATCTATTTATAAGCACATTGAATAGGTACTTTATACGCAGACAAGTTTCGTACTAGTTTTCACAATAAATTTATAAGTCCTATTATTTGCAGGTATTTTCACAACAAGCAGTTATGATGGACACGTTAATAGAGTACTTCGCTGGAGAATTTCGGAAGAGGCTAGGACAAGAAACACCAAGTGACCACGCTAACTACGATTATCATTCTGGTAAGTATGTGTTTTATTGAAAGCACTTTAACTTTAGAGGTAGCGGCAGTTGTGATATATTGCTTTTAAAGACGTGCATAATTTACACAATACCACTCCTTCCTCCCAATTCTAGAACCAGAAAGATGGCAGGCAAAGGAGGAAGTGATCTAGGACCAATGGATATTTGGATGTTATGCATACTTTGTCTTCCTTCTCATATTGTTTTTTTATAACTTCTCCACACCTATCAGAATAAAAGCGGGCAATTAGTTCAAAAAGGAACTTAAAACGTATTTACTGGAAAAGGCGCATTACTCGGTTACTGATTTTCTAAACGATAAAGCGGCACAAAGGAATTCCATAAAAACCTAAGACGTTTTTTTCCGCCGGCTTTTTTTCCTCTCAGTGTACAAAAACCCTGCAATATGGGTAACCAAAGTCGACGATCGGATCCGATCCGAAAAGTATAAATAAATAAAATTAATAAACTAAAAGGCGCAATATGGGTACAAATAATGATAATAGTATAAATATAATAAAGTACCTAAATAATACTATTTCAATGTACTTAATGTACATTTTCATAATTGTAATTTGTAATTAGTTAAGTTCACCAAATATATAAAAACTCCTTATGTAAACACCCATATTTGTGTAAATAAAGGTCTTTGTCTTTGAATATCTCTGTATGTTTGCCCTGTCATAAGCACATGCTCATCCCAATAAAAATCATTTCAGATTCCGGCAGCTTCTGTCTACCACCTCTAACCAGACCAGACTCACCTCAGCGAAGATTGGCTAACAAGTTCTCAAGACTAGCGCTGGCAACTCACGACGGTAGGGGAAACATTCTGGGAGGTGTGGGCGAGTGGAACAGCGATCCTGATCATCCTTTACCTACATGGATATTGCCAAAGCACTAGAAGATTGGCCAATTCGTTCTCAAAGCTTCAGGCCTTCCCAATAATGAGGAGAGGCTACAGGGTGCCCATGCCTAGTAGTAGGACGCAAAAAGGGTTGCATCGGCGTGTGGAACAGCGGTCATGACTAGTGATGCAACGAATACGAATACGAATATTCGTATTCGCCGAATAAAAGACATTTACCGAATATTCGTATTCGGCGAATACTAATAAACTAATATTTTACGTACAAACGCAACTTTAATTACTAGCAGTCTGGAAAAACGCTCGTCGTCGGCATTAAAAAATACGCAAGTGTGCAGAGGGCCTTAACCGAAATAACAATAACAATAAACCTTTTAAATAAAAATTTGCCTTTTATTACCATGGCTATATATTCGTATTCGTAAAAGTACTATTCGTTGCATCAGTAGTCATAACCATCCCTTACCTACATGAATATTGCCAAATCACTAGAAGATTGGCCAATGCCAATAAGTTCTGGTCTCTAAATGATGTTAGAAAATGGTAATACAAAGTATGTCAAGGTGTCTAAAAGACAAAATCTGTTTGTTCCAACACTATTTTAAAGTATCATCTCCAGAATTTAAAACACTGATGGATATTTGATTTTTAAACTGGAATGGACATCCATACTCGAATCCCCATAAATAAAGGAAGCGAAGATGCGAGGTCTGTAATTATCCCTAAGAAGGACATAGTAAAATGTCTAATGAAGCTTCCTTAAAAAATAACATTTAATTGCTCTCTAAGTTTTATTAGTGAGATAGTTACATTGTATATATTATTACGAATTTAGTTAATAAAATATTTTTAGAAATACAGAAGTATATAATGAATAAATCATTCTCAATTTATTTAACTGCTTTTTATAATTAAATAAATACCCAAATAACTAACAACAATAATAAAATTTTAAGCTATAAATTACTAAGGATATTAAAATTGTAATACTTAAAACTTTATCAAACGTTAACATTTGTAAATTGATAACAATAATTTCAAATTTCAGATATTCAAAGATAACTTTTAATCTTGCTTGAATAGTGTTGTGCAAATGATACCGGGATACCGGGAGATCGCCTGGCGGGAGGGGAGATCTCTCTTTGCCAAATATTAATTGAGTTTATTATTAAAGGTTAGCAATACAAAAATAATTTCCTTGGCCTGACAAAGCGTTCCTGTCAGACTCTACATTCTATAATTTAAAAAAAGTTGTATCTCCTCAACTTGTTACTTATGGCGATAGTATTGCTTCATGCGTGTGTATTCTTTGAGCAAGGGGTGTTTGTCGAGATACTCCTCGAGGACTTTGTACCTAGGACCCGAGAGGTCGCGGTGTCGCGTCAGCCTCACTTCTAATGTGTGTACTTTGAACGCTAATTCAGCACTGAAAACCAAACATAAATTGTTAGAAGGCGATTGCATCGAATTTAGACGTTTATTTAAACAAACAAAATCTAGAATACTTTCAAGGAAATGCAAGATGTAAATCAAATAAAGCGATTGATAGAAGCGCGCATGGCCCGGCGGTTAGCGTAGAACGCAAGCGATCTATGCAATTAAGCTAAACGGACGCGGTGTGAGATGGGTGACCGCTAGTAGCAAAAAAATTTCATGCGCGTTTCCGTGCTTCGGAGGGCACGTTAAGCCGTTGGTCCCGGTTGTTGTCGATAAATAACAGTCGTTAAACCTTGTCGGAGGCCTTATGGGCGCTTTGAATACATCCGACAGCGGGTTGGCCACTAACTCGCATCTCCACCAACCGGCACTGGAGCAGCGTGGTGAAGTAAGGCCTCCCCAATAATGGGAAGAGACCCGTGACCAGCAGTGGGACGCAAAAAGGGTTGCAGCCAAATCAAATAAAAACTTGATGTAAATTGTCAAAATGTTTTGGTTTAAAAAAGTAGTACGAATTCTTGGTGATTCCAACTTCCACACCAGTGCTGTGGAAGTAGTTGCAATACAGAGTTATACCGAACTATCGAACTACTTAGCAGATGATATTGCCCTGAATATTCTTTAATCTTCTGTGAAAAATTTAATTCCCTATTTAAGAAAGAAAGAAGAATGATTTATTTGCGATATTTAAAGTCCGCCATGTTTACCTCGTAGTAAGGTATGCAAATATTGTTAAAGAAATAAAAAAATACATTTAAATCTACCTAAATAACATTTTGACTTAAATCTAAATAAATAATTTATTTATTAAGTTTACAAACCATGTTATTTATTTATTTATCACATATTTTGCGATTTTTATTTTGTAGTTATGAATTTATTTATACGGTGTAAAGTAAGTAAGGTTTGAAGAGTTAGGTATTTGGCTTATTTTAAGCGATAACATTTTCTACGAAGGACTCTTCATTTAACGTCACTTTAATACAGATTAGTTAATCAAGGAAACATAATAAAGATTCAAGTTTCTTACCTCATAGCAAAGTACGCACTTTCTTTTTCAGGTGTTAGTATGAATTGATTTGCAAGATACCACAGTCTCTTGTTTTTGTATTCAGCGTTCAACTGGAAAATATTTAGGTAAATAGAAAGAGATCTTCACTAATAAGATAACAACTATCCATTAATATTATAAACGTGGATTAGCGAGCGAGTTGTCAGGTGGCGTGAATGAATCGCCAATCGCCATGCATCATAAACACCAGACACCATCCCTACTAATATTATAAATTCGAAAGTAACTCTGTCTGTCTGCTACGCTTTCCCGCTTAAACCAACCAATTTTAATGAAATTTTGAACACAGATAGAGTGGACCTTGGGAAAGGAGATAGGTTGGTTTTTATCCTACGGGACCTATAAAAAGGGTCCACGCGGGTAAAGCCCTTGGTATATTACTCGTTTCTATATATTTTTCAAAAATTCTTCGAAGGTTCACATTGTATCTGTACACACAGCTTTTATCTTATCAATAACTAGCTACATATTGGCAACAACCACAGTGTATATTACCTTATCAAATCTCTCCTGCACCATTATCTGCCTGGCCAGCTGTTTGGACTTGAAGTCGTTGATGCACTGTTCCCTGACTAGCGAGGCCTCTTTGACAGTCAGAGGTTGACCGCTCCCGTGTCCCGAACCGAACATTCGTGCCAGGTAGGGAGCCAGAGGATCTATCTCTGCTTCCTTCTCTCTTTCTGTCACTTCTGCTTTTTGGGCTTCCTAGACGTTGGAGGGAGATGGGGATATTATATCGCTAATGCTATGTTGCTCAGGTTGAGGATACCTCAGTGTTCCATACTACATAGGGCCGAAAGCCTTGTAGACCTTCTTTTTGGGTATGGAAACATGGTAGTTTTATGTGTTTTTTACTTCCGCTACCCCCTAAGTATAAATGTTGCTTACAAAATGAAAGATGATAGCCAAAATGTGGAAAATATCCATAAGATCTGATGGCGAATCTCAGCATCATTTTACAGCCCATACACTCCATGCCTTAGAGCATCAAAGTTACTGACTCACCCTTCAGTAGAGACGGCATAGCGCCTCGCTTCGATACATAATTTTTGTGCCAAATCTGGTGCGGGGGAAGAATACACACATTTTAATTTTGTTACACATTCACAAATATTCTTTCATCGCTACAGACGTATACATTCCTAAATATATTATGTCAATTTCAATTAACGTCATTTTCTATGCACCGTCAACACTGACACCGACACCCACAGACACACTAGTTGTATAACTAGAAGGCCCATTGTGAATGGACGTTGGGACGAGGGGTTCGCCCGTAAAGGCCACTACTCTCTGACGGGTGTCATACCTGTCATACCTTGATGCTCTAAGCTCCATGCCCTGTCTACGACACATACTAAGGTACCTGAGGGTATTAAGGCCTAGCTAAGGGAATTTTGTGATAAAATGAAAAATATCCAATATAATCAACAAGTTTTATTATTAATCAGTCATGTACTTAAATTACCCTTGAATTTTACCAAAAAATAGCATCTAATGCTTAAAGCTTAAACAATAATAAACTTTTTTATAAACTCAGTCTGTAGGCTTTATTATACTAAGGTAGAGTAAAGAGGCCTATTGTTTAAACTATCTAAAAAAACAATGAAAACTCTGTAAATTGGTATTTTTTAGATCAATAATCATATAATTAAGGCAGTAGGAACATAATGGTATTAGAAAATTAAATAAATTGCCCTTTTACCAACTACTACTACCGACAGCCCGACACACTCTTCATGACACCATTTCGAGCATCGCGAGCATTGCCTCTATGCATCATCCATTCTATCTTCTTCGCAGGTATGACAGTACCAACTCACTTGGTTTTGTGTGGTATATTTGATGGCGATTGACTTTTTTGACATGTATGATTGACAGATATGATTTTAGCTTTCTTTGGATTTGAGGTCTTTTTAGATTTCTTCTTTTCTGTTCTATCTTTCTTCCCTTCACTGAAATTCTCCTCTTGTCTATTTTTCTTATTTTTGTTACTTCTTTTTTTTCTCTTCATTATATTTATTAAACAGATCTTTTGTGACTGGAGTACCTCGATAATTAATGGCTTTACGCCTGATACAGTCGGTGCTTTCGTTTGAACTTTAACAGGCGTAGGCAGGAGATCGTAAGTGCTCTTTGTATTGCTCGAACAGATGAGATCAGATCGTCTTCTAACCACAATGCTCGTTTGGGAGGCTTCGTCGCGGTAATAACTGAAAACAATCAGAGATTAATTAGACAGATATATACACACATGCATATATTTCAAAAATAAATCCTTCCATATTAAGCAATTTAAAAATAGGAGTATAATAAGGCCTACAGCAAAATTTTATAGGCCTTAATATCCCTCGACCACGTGCGCACAGAAAACAAAATAAATAAATTTTCGATCACGACACGTCACTTAATATGGTAAGGTAGGGTAAGAATACACTAATTAATAAAAAGACAGTCAATACCAGTATGTAAGTATAATATTTCAAAAATTACTTACGTTTTACTGGAGCCAATTTTATTAATTCGTTCAGCGTGACCGCTCCTTAGAATGTTGTCGACAACACTAGCGCGGGGTGCAGTGACAGAGTGCGTCTGCCGCTTCGCAGTAAATTATATACGCACTATGCATGTGTGAGTGTAACCTTGATCGTCAACTACTATATTTCGTACGATTTTTGTCACTTAGGCCTTAATAGCCGACAAGCCTTAATACCCGCGGGTACCTTACATCTCACCTGTTCCTTCCAGCCTTTCTTGGCAGCCTCGTTCCTCTCAGTATCAAACAACGCAACATACAACTCGGGCTCCGTTAGTTCCTTGTGCCGCTGCTTCAGATACGTGTTGATGTCGGTCTCCCTGTCCCGAATGTGCTTCCTGCTCTTGTGTTCCCATTCCATGTTGTCACATAGACCGTAGTAGATGTTCAGGGCACGAGGAGGCTTGGAGCAGGGATCAGCCTGTATACAATTTTGCAGATTGAAAACCTGAACAGCTCTAGTTATGACATTAATGTACCTACCACATGAAAAGGACCTTAATATTTTTCAACCCAATGTAGCTCAGTCCCATCCCACCCAAAGGTTGTTCGTATTTATTTTGTTCCTATAGCTTTAGATCCATGCATGAGGTAAGTTTGAAACACATTTATTTGTCAAAGAAGTTAAAAGAATTGGGCTTAAATGCACAGTTGTTTTTATCTATTTCCTTATCAAACCAATACGAGGCTTTTTCTAAAATAGGCTTAGTATTTTTAGATGACGTCAAAAGAAATTAAGTTGTCTATAAAAAGCTACAGTCATAAAGAGAGAAACGATCAGGTTTTTGTGTACGCAAGCAGGTGTATTTAGAAGACGTCAGAGCTCTTCGTCCAACATTGAATTTTAAATGCTGTTTTTGATGATTATGATATTGATGATGTGGAGGAGACTTTTATCATTAGGGTATGATACTGCAGAAAAAATATATAATACTTACAATATACCCAGAGGTTTTGTCAGGATAGAATAGGATCTTTCCACCAGTTTCAGCCAAGTTTGGTTTTATGTAGCTTCTGGTGTTATTAGTAACGAAGTTGTAATCGTAATGGTACAAGAGTTCTATAGTATTGTCTTGTGTATGGAAGAGCTTCTTCCAAATGTCTTCTTTGGCGGGAATATCAGGGTTGCGGCTAAAGGTCTCGATTATATCTTTAACTTGACGCTTTGGTTCAGCCTTAGTTCCTTCTGTATATGTTATTAGACGAGATTCTAGCCTGAAAATAAGAACTTGTTTTAGAAAATAACTATTAGTTTGATAGGATTGGTCCAGAATTATTTTACTACTAGCCTTCCGCCAGCGGCTTCGCACGCGTGGTCCTGTTTTATAGGTTCCCGCCCGTAGGATAAAAACCATCCTATGTCCTTTTACAATGTCCACTCTATCTGTGTTCCTTAAAATTGGTTTAGCAGTTTAAGCGGGAAAGCGTAGCAGACAGAAAGACAGAGTTACTTTCGTTCGAATTTATAATATTAGTAGGGATAACGTGGTATGAACAGCGGGATGGAACGTGAATGTTTTAATTTACATGTAAGGCAAGTGAGTTCTCTATTGTAAGGTATTTTTTAGAGATGATTGGAATACTACACGTTGTGTCCGTGCTACATAATCTAAATAAATCTTGATAAAAATCAATTGAGGTTCAGTTCAAATCGAAATTTTATTTCTTTATCCATCTATTTGTAATCTACATGATAGAATATTTGATTATCTTGTTATTTTTATTTACCTGTCATCCCTATCAGTGTAATACTCGTCGAAGATAAGAGGAGTGCAGACCAGCTTGGTGAGGTGGTCCAACCTTGCGTAGTAGTTAAACTCCAAGGTTCGCACGCCTTCAACTGACGTGGGTGGAGCATCGATGGAATAGACGTGTTCTAGAAAAAACAATAAATCAGGAAATTGCTTAGCTTTATAAAAATGAAGAGTAATGCCCTCTCGGGATCTTTGGAAGCCATCGGGAAATTGCCTTTTATCAGGGTCATCAGGTTGGATGGCGAATTGTAACTGATAAAAATAAGCTTGAAGTGTCCTGTGTGTGTTGCGACGCTGTCCAATCTATAGCATTAAAATAAAAAACAAGTTTTCAGTATAGATACAAGACTTACTAAGAAGGTGATCTCTTCTCCCAATACCAAAGATTTCTCTGACTTCTCGCTTAACATGATCAATTTTTACCGTCTCCATTTTGTCTACTCTATTTTTATACCATTCGTACCTAAAAGTAAATAAGGTGTTATGAAAATGATAAAAACCTTTAAAATATTTGTGGCACTAAAAATACTTAATTACGTGATTAGCGGGATAGTCAGAGCATAATCTTCGAATATTTTGATCCTTTTTACGATACCATCTTGCTCGGAGTATGGTGAGAACTTTTCTAGAAGCACCTTCTTATAGTGGATCACTTTATGACTGCCAGGATATCTCTGTTCAAAATCTACAACAGAAAAGTGGAATGAATATTACCAATTAACATAAGTAGAGACGACAGAACATAACAGTAGCAAGACTGAACGATAAGGGTGTAAGAGGTACAACGAATTATTGATAGTATGTCGCAATGGTTATCACGTTTGGCTAAGAATCGGTAGGTCTCACAATTTATAGTTATATACGCTTTCTTCTAAGCGTTTATTAACAATTAAAAAACGCTGCTTGCAGAATTTTTCTAATTTCTACAACCAACAAGCAATCAAAATTATGAATGTATCAAAGATATTTACCATCAGCACTTATATCCAGCTTCTCCACCCAACTTGCAGGGGCATCCAGGTGCTTCTCACTTTCAACGGCGGTCCTCTTGTCGGACAGATCTATGCCGACCAACTGTCGACGGTAGTACGGCTCACCGGCTAACAAATGCTCCCAGCAGGTCAAATCTGACAGGTCGTAGTTTAGAGAACCTAAACCCTCATTACAGGTTTGGAGGTTTACCTGGAAAGTGGCACTTGAATGAATTTTTGAGCCCCTCTTTAAGATCATCTATCTTGCAAGCGGCTTGCGTAGAATGCGAGTCATCTTTGCACCTTGGTGAAACGAGCGCGGTCGAGTTCAGATCACTGACCGTGATGATGCTCTGCTTTGGGGCGAAACACGTGTCGGTGGTGGTAGTACGTGGTGGTGGTAGTGGTGGTGGTATGTTGGTGTATATTTTTTATTGTTGCATGTGCATGTATCCTATGTGGGAGGTAGGGAGGTGCTATTGCATGAAAAAAGTACACACCATCATAGGTTCTGATTGCGGATTGTTGCAAAGTAGTTTTTACCTAACTGTATAACAGTTCCGAGTTGGAGTTCCGCAAAGTAACGCCTGATTCTATTAATTATAATTGTAAGACTAGCAAGCTACATACGCGTTTCCGTGTTTTGAGGCACGTTAAGTTGTCAGTCCTGGTTGCTGTCGATTTTAAGCAGGCGCTGAACCTTGACAAGACTGTAGGGTCGGTTTGAAAACACTAACAACGGGTTATAGTGTGGTACAGTAAGCTAAGCCTCCCTTCCTCCCCTCTCCCGGGAGAGACCCGTGCCCAGCGGTGAGACGCAAAAAAGATTGCAAGTATTTAACAATGATTGAAGTGGTTGCTGTAGAACATTACATTTAGAAACAACCTTAAGTAAATATATCTGGCAAGCAACTCGGTTATTGTTTAGCACGGAAAACGGTTTTAACAAAGTTAAAAATGATTCTAAAACACAATTATTCATCTATGTACTCACATAATAATTTTCATTGTTATAAACAGAGTCCAGATGCTGGTACTGCTCCGCTGTGACAGGGTATCCGTTCCCCTCACTGGGTTCTATAAACATTGGCTCCTCGATGCCCTTGAATCCTGGTAGGAGAAGAATCCAGGCGTGTGTTCGCCAACCATCTATTGCGTCTGGTGGTGGCTTCTCTAGGTCCTGAAGTACGTTTTTTTAAGTAAGCAGAAAAGGTTGGTGTCAAGCGGTCATTGCAGCTCATCGACATTTTATATTTTTTATTAAATGACGTATAAAATTAAATGTTCTATATAATGAACTCCGTTGTTGTTTTAGTGTGCGTCATCTGTAGAGCACACGGTGTCGAGTAATGTTAGCATGACAACTAAACGTAGAAGAGTTGTATGAATAAGTTAATTTGTTTGTAGTTTTTTTGTTAATTATTACTTACGCCACGGAGTTCCAAATAACGCGCGCACCCCCCCACAAGTGCGCTTGTCAGTATGTACTAAATAGTAATGTTACTATACTATAAATATTACATTAAGTACTATAATATTACATTACTATAAATAAATAATGCATCACTCTCTTAGCCCCACAGTAGGGCCATTTACATGACCATAGCTGCTGGTTTTCAGTGTGCCCTGTGAGGATGCCTCGAGTAGTTCGAACCTGCAGTGTGAAGTACCTTAATTTGTTACCTTAATTGCTAAACAAACAGGTGGTGAGGTAATTGGAATAATGAGTTTAAATTTCTGTTCTCGGCCTGGGTGTTTGTGTTTCTGTCTCTGTGTTTGTCATGGTACCCACGACACAGGGTATATTTACTCTACTGTGGGACTATAAGTGTCAAACGTTCGTTATTTATTTATTAATTTCCCCTGAAACACAATAGAATAACAGCGAAAATGGATGCAGCGGTCGTACTTGAAACCCTGAAAGTTTGATGATGAAACCACTTATGAGAAACAAAAAAAAAAAACAATTTAAATGACCAAAGTAATAAAACTGTTACACGTAAAAATGTTTATGACAAACGTACCGCGATTTTTCTGAGGCGTTCTTCTTCAATTTTATCCTGTTCTCTCTGGATTCTGTCAGCTTCTTTTTTATCCATTTCCTGACAGTATTTGGAAGTCAGATCTGGTAAGGGTACAAGACGGTAACGAGGCTCCTCTTCAGGCGGTGGTGGTTCTTCGAACACCTAAAAGGAATAAAGGATTTATCATTATGGTTTGTATAAGCAGGAACCTACTTAATCTTAATATTTTTGCCAATAAAGCTCATTTAAGTTACTTTTATATGTTACGGTATGTCAATAAAGCGGGAAACTCACACACCTGCCGCAGGGGCGATCTAGGGTGTAAAGGTGGGGATGACCCTTAATTGCCACCTTAATCGTGTCGTGTGTATGAAGGGGCAATTTCCTAGATCGGCCCTGCGGCAGGGCGGCATTTTTTTTCAAGTTTACCATGATGTCATATAATTGCTGCTTCTGGACAATAGATGGCGCTACTTTGCCCATACTAACTAAAAAAGCAGTGATTCAAGATACGAGGATTCCTGACTTAAGCCACAGCGCGTATCTCTTCGAATCGCACGCTTGTGCACAGATATTCTATGGTCATTTTCGTATCAGAGTTCGTCGGAAAGGAAACCCACTGTAATTACAGTGCCCGACCGTTGTGGAATAACAGCACGGAAACAGGGTTTTCCACCAAACTCCGTTAGGCACGCTTAGCTAAAATATCAATTTATTTACTTGAATATTGAATAATTTTAATGATCAATTTCCTGATGACTCAACGCCGGTAATATACACAGATAATGCAATTCCTTTACTCGTACTGAATAAGAACACTACCTCAGTCTCGTCCGGTATCTCGGGGCACAAAGTTCTGTACCGGATGGCCATGCAGACATCTCTCTTGGCGCAACCAACAACCACGTACGCGTCGTATCCAGCCCCGATCAACCAGGAGACCAGAACATGGGCCAGCTCGAACGGGTTGCCGCTGCGACGAATGATGGCGGTGTACGGAGACATGATACGTTCAGGCTGGAATCGAGATAAAAAAACAATAATGTCGCTCGCTTTGCATGGTACCAAAAATATATAACGGTCTACCGGAATACCCCAAAAATAAAACGGGCAAAGAGTTTAAAAAAGAACTTAAGTAAAACGTATTTACTGAAAAAGGCGTATTACTCAGGCACTGATTTCATAAACGATAAAACAGCTTAAAGGAGTTCTATTAAAACCTGGGAGGTTTTTTTCCGTACTTTTGCTTTTTGACTTTTTTCCTCTCAGTGAACAAACACCCTGTGGTATGGGTACCCAAAGCCGACGATCGGATCCGATCCGAAATATAAATAAATAAATATTTTAATTTATAAAAGGCGCAATATGGGACAAATAAAAATAATAATAAAATAGATGTAAATGTACATTTCCGTAATTTTGTTATAATTAAGTTTTTCTCTTTTAAATTTTTATCTTTGTAATATTTGCATACCTCAAGAAGGGGGTTTTAGTGCGGTATAAATCCCACATAACTAGGTATCCTCTCCCAAGGTGCCGGATACCGGTCATCGAGGAGTTAAGTGGGGTAAAATTCCCTATAACCTTTACTTCTCGCAGGATGCGCGGGTACACGTAGAAGGTTTTCCCCCGAAAAGAAGGACATAAAAGAAGGTATTTATAATAAGGGCTCACAAAATCAATGCCACTATATGCCAATATATGTACATATGTGTCCACTGTCTGTATGTGACAAACTAGTAGGTAAACTTTATTTCTGTAAATTACACCTACTTGTGGGCAATTTAATATGCTAGTAGGTAAGACATTTCAAATTGTTGTAGATGTATTATTTACCACTAGGGGCAAATTTACCCCTAATAAGGTAATCGCATTCAATATGATAACATTACTAATCCCAGTATCCCACCACTAGGAAACTCAAATATCAAGTTTTAGCTACTCGTCGAAAGATGGCGCAAGGGGTATCATTTTAAGGCAATATATTATTATATTTTTAACCCATAGAAAAAACCATAATACATAAAGCTGAAGAGTTTTTTTGTTTGAACGCACTTGTTTGATTGGTCGTATGCAGTTGAGCTGCTACTCCGGAGGCTGATAGTCGCATCAAGCAAAGCTAGCTGGCGACCGCACCATTCAACCTAACAGTAATAAAGTAATAATAAATGCTTTACCTACTGCAGATAAAGGTGGGTGGTAGAACTATTGTGGTTCGCCCGGGAAGTACCACCGCTGCACCCACTTCTGCCGTGAGCAATTCTATTGTGTTTCGGTGGAAAGGTGCAGTTGCCGGCCACATTTACATGAGGCGACCACCAGCCTCCGGAGTAGCAGCGCAACTGCATACGACCTCAGACAATACTTACCCATGCTTGTTTGAGGTTCTATGCAGATGTCCATGGGCTACAGCGACCACCTAACACCACGTGGCCTGCATACTCGTCTGCTACTCCATTCCAATAAAATAAAAAAGATATGGGTGCAGCGGCGGTATTTTCTCGGTCGAACCATGAAAGTTAGATCCACGATACGAGACAAACCACGATAGATAGATAGTGATGATTTGACTGGGAGAGAATGCCATCAGACATTACGAGTATGTCCGTCTATTGTTAACCTAGTTTTCAGGTGAATAATCTATGTATATGTTACGGTAAATCTGATTAATTGAAAATTATTAATATTTTTACAAAATTATTACGTAATAATAAATAGTTTAGTTATTTACAATGGTTAGTGGGTGCGAGGGGGGAGTGGAAGGGAAGTCTGGCTCCGTGATATCTCCGGCGCTGCGGGAAGACCACTCCCCGCCCGCCGTAGGAAAGCGCAGGCATCAAGAGAGCCGTAGCGGCTGAGGCTGGTCGCCGAAGGCGACCAAAAAGCCAAAGCTGCGAAGGCGAGCGTAAATTGCTCTCATGGTCTCCCGCCGCGCCTCCGGCTTTTTATATACACTAGGGGTAGTACAGACAAGACCACGTGGAAAGTGGGGTACTGTGATTCGGTTTTGGGTATTTTTCGGGTAGTATGTATGCGTACTGGCGCTATATATTATGGAATGACATAGTTTACCTACGTCACTACGAAGTTAATAAATTATCTATTATTACCTATTAATAATTACCGAAAGTCGAGGTTAAACACCGCCCCGCCCCGCAACCCTTGGCCACTTATTAAATTTATCACTACTAGGGTTAAATTATTAATAAAAACCGACAAATGTGATTAATTTATCACTTTAACCTCGACTTTTGGTAATTATTAATAATAATAGATAATTATTAATAATCTTCAATTATTCACTCTTACCGTAACATATATATAAATGGCTTATGTCTAACTAGCGAGCAAATTAAAGCGCTATTTCTGCCTAAATAAACTTCCGGGAAAGGGGGGTTTCGGAGGGCGAAGCTGGTTTTTTTTTGCTTTTTTTAATGGTACCATGTCGACGGAACCCAACTACGCGGGGTTCCTTTTCTGTATTAATTTAAAAAAGTCCAACCTAACCTAATCAATCCCATTCATTTTAAATGACAAGTCCTTTTTGTGTTTTTATGGCGGGGGGCTTTGCCCCCCACCTCCTCCCATTCGGGGGGCTTCGCCCCCCCAAACCCCCCTTTTCCGGAGGTTTAATTAGGCAGAAATAGTGCATTAATTTGCTCGCTAAGATTTGGTGACCATTTACTACATTTGGTGTTCGAATACAATTTGAAGTGCAGTCGTGACTAAAATAGCTTATTGTAATTTTAGACTTTATTTTTCTGGTGTTAAGTATATATTTTTGGAAAAAGAACTAAGGATATCAAAGCTTTTTATGGTGATCATTATATTTAACCCCTATAAAAATTAATCAATAATAATAATAAAGTTTCGTTGAAACTGGAAGAATAACAATGGATTAAGTCAGTCAATCGTCAAAAATCAGGTCAGTCAAGTCAGTCAGATGTCCAAGTAAAAGGATGGTTACTTTACTTTGAATTTTGGAGGCAACTAGTAAAAACATGTTTCCGAAATGTTTTTTTTCACAACAGTCGCGCGCTGTAATCAACCTGCATCGAACAAAATAAAACAAGAACACAATATTCTATTGTATTTTTATTTTTTATTTTTAATTCAAACATTTTACGTGTTTATGAGATTGTATATCAAAATAAATCCTATCATACGTATTAGGTATAGAATTTTTTAACCCTTATTTTATTTATTATGTCTCATTGCTGGTGCTGGGCACATCACGGCAGTCTCCGCCGTGGTTACCACACGGTCACCGCTGCTGCATTCTAAATTTAAATTAAACCTGACAAAATGTACGAAATAAACCCGTGCGTTCGGCATTCAAATCAAACTCCTACAAAATTACTTAACGAGTGTATTAAACAACAAATATGTCTGCGAATGTTTTACAACAATAATATGAGCGGTCCATTGAAGCGAGGGTGGCGCCCCCACCGCCCCCCACCCGGCAAATTGAATTCAAAGTTGTACGAAAACAAAGTAACTTTTGCGACTCTAACTCTCACTTTTCACTGAAAACTTTTCAACACTTTCGCTGGCCGATCTCTTTTTACTATGCGAACTATGGTCTGATTTAATTTTTTTATTTGTTGAGGTGTGTACTGAAATAGTTTAGCGTCGTTTTCGTTGTTTTTTTTGGTATCTTAAACTTTTTTAAGTCCTGTTTTCAATCACGTGGTAAACCTTTTCACATTTGATAAGAGAAACGATGACAGCAATAACATTTACTCGACGAATACTTTTATCCGGGAATTTAAACATCAAACAGGGAGGGGGGGGGGGTCGCCAAGAAATTTTGGGGAAAGTCACTAAGAAATTTGGCTTGTTTCCACACATGACTGATGGATTTTGGGGGGGGGGGGTCATGTCCCCTGTGATGTGACCCCAAGATTGTAGGCAATATTTATCATCAGCTGATGTAGGCGTAGTACATCACTGACCGGTTTAATTTTTTTGCCAATTTTACCTCACACCTGCAAATTCACTCGCGTCATTATTCTCCAGTGCTCATTATGAATTTCTTCTTTGGTAGCTCGGTATGTACACATTTATATAAATTTCTTAATTATTTTCATTTACGACAATACCTAGGTTTTTTCAGATGTTGGAAAATAATAACATTTTTATCGACAGGATCGCTTGTTTTTTGCTACTCGTTAGTTAAAAGATTGTTATTTTCACAAAACCTTTATCGACAGAGATAAACAGGCATTAATTGAATAGTTTCTTCTACACTTCCTAGGTGAATACTCTATCACTTTTTTTTAAGTCCAACGGCTGGGCACAGGTCTTACAAGTGAGAGGTATTCAGGTTAATATAGTTACAGTTTAATATAGGTACAGTTAATAATTAATTAATTAATTCACCATATTGGCCAAAGGCGGATTGGAAAATCACGCCTTCGAGAAATTATAAATTTCTTTCAGGCTGCGTCGTGGTGGAAAACATCGTAATTAATTAAATGGCTGCAACCCTTTTTGCATCCCACTGCTGGGCACGGGTCTCTCCCCATTATTGGGGAGGCCTGGAGTTTCTCCACCACGCTGCTCCAATGCGGGGTGGTGGATTAAATATTACAATATTTTTCATCACCTAGGAGCAGCGATACATACGCACATTAAAAATTTCTTCGTCAGAGGATTTCAACCCAATATATCCGTGTCGGACACCGTGGTATTTACCGCTCGCCCATGGCTGTTCGATGAAATGATAATGATAATGAAATATTCGATGCATAGATGCATGCACTATTTATCTACCTATTATGTTCCCCTACGAATGGGCACAATATCTCTGTACCTCGATACCCGTACCCAATGCCTAGAACAGAAATCTAGGTCATTCGAACCACCTGAAAGCCTTGAATCGGTATAAAGACATAGCAGGCAATACCTACATCCCTGTCGGCGTCTTGCTCGAAATTCGAATTACGCTCGGTCAAGCGCGAGTCAAAGCGAGCGTAGTCCTAATTCATGTTCGTATTGCGAATGCGAAGCGTGATTCGCGACGGAACACTATGTGCCTACGGCTACGTGCCGATCTTAGCGTCTCCTTGCTCTATTTGAAGATGGCCGCTTTACGATGATTTTAGCAGTCTCCTGCAGCAATGTTGATTAAAATTGGAACTTTGAAATAATACACAGAAAGAGTTTGGGTTCAACGGACCATATGAATCTTTTGGTCTTAACGGAAGAGATAAATTGAGTAGTTTTATCTACACTTACAAAAAATATTACTTACCAACTTTTTATGTTCTACAAAATGATTGTTCAGAAAGAGAATACTAATAACACTGGGAGCGATTTTACTCATAGTTTTACCTTCCAAATTTGTTTTTCATTAGTTCACAAAATGGCTATGCCCATTCTCTTTTTGAATGTACTAGGATACACTGTACAGCTACCTATTATGTTCCGCCTATGAAAGGATACAATAGCTCTCAGGCGCGGTCGCAGCCTTCAATTTGGGGGGTCGCCAAAAAATTATGGGGTCGTCACTAAGCAATTTGGGGGAAGAGATGTCCCAAATTGGCTTGTTTCGCCTTTCATCTACGCATGACTGATGGATTGTGGGGGTAGGGGGTCATGTCCCCTGTGACGCCCCCCTGGGACCGCGCCTGATAGCTCTATAACCATGTACCTGTACCCAATCCCTGGAACAGAAATCTAGGACATTCGAACCACCTGAAAGCCTTAAATCTCGATATCGGTATAAAGACATAGCAGGCAAGGCAATACATCCCTGTCAGCATCTTGCTCGAAATTCGAATAACGGTCGGTCAAGCGCGAGTCAAAGCGAGCGTAGTCCTAATTCATGTTCGTATTGCGAATGCAAAGCGCGCTTCGCAACGGAACACTGTGTGCCTAAGGCTACGAGCTACGTGCCAGTCTCCTTGCGCTATTATGAAGATTTTGCGCTTTGCGACGACTAGCAGTTCCCTGCAGCAATTTTGATTACAAATGGAACTTTGTAATAATACACAGAAAGAGTTTGGGTTCAACGGTCCATATAAATCTTTTGGTCTTAACGGAAGAGATAAATTGAGCAGTTTTATCTACACTTACAAAAAATATTACCAACTTTTTATCAACTTTTATCAACAAATTTTTATCAACTTTTTATGTTCTACAAAATGATTGTTCAGAAAGAGAATACTAATGAAACTGGGAGCGATGTTACTCATAGTTTTACCTTTCAAATTTGTTTTTCATCAGCTTACAAAATGGCCATGCCCATTCTATTACTGAATTTTCTAGGATGTACACCTACCTGGTCTATTATGTTCCGCCTATTATTATTATTTTATTAATCAAGCAGGTATCAGAATCCTTATCACAATTAATAAAATTATACAGTGAATTAAAATAAATAAAATTCAAATTAAATAACAAAGATTAAAAATATAGGAATAAAAAAATTGAATATAATATAATTATGAAAGGACACAATAGCTCTAAAACTTTATACCTGTACCCAATAACTGGAACAGAAATCTAGGACATTCGAACCACCTGACAGCCTTGAATCTCGATATCGGTATAAAGACGCCCGCTTTGCGTCTACTGGCAGTCCCTTGCAGTAATGTTGATTACAAAAGGGACTTTGTGATAACACATTGGTGATCGTTATACGTAGATGTAGGCATACAACGCGCACTTTGCAGCGGACCTTATCCTTGTGCAATTTTATGTAAGTGCTTTGCGACGTCTGGCCGTTCTCTGCAGTGAGTTGATTACAAAAGATACTTTACGGTAAAGTGCTAGGAGATTTCGTTTCAATATGTTGGGTATTAATTTTCAATATTAATACTATATTTACTGACATCTATTAGGGAATATTTATTAGTAAGTCATATTTCTCAGTTTATATTTAAGTTAATTATAGCTGTAAATTCGAATAAAACGACAAATTCTAAAAATAAAATCTATCTGGATCAAGCTATCACCCACGAAACCCTGGGCACAAAATTTCATGAAAATCGTTGGAGCCGTTTCCATGATTCAAACACAAATTTGTTATCCTTTTATGTTAAATTTGGGATACAACAAACAAATAAATGTTATTTTTAAAGCTATAATTGCATGATCTTAGCATCTAGTTCAGTTAAGTATAGCGTTCGTCAAACGCTACTCAAGGGAAGCAGGGTTCGCATTCAAGCTCGTATTGCGAATGCGGCGCGCGCTTCGCAACTGAACACCGTACCTGCGTTCCGATCTCGACGCTTTGAGACGACCCGCTATTTATGGATGGATGGAGGAGCGGTGTAGATTATGACCAAATACCTATTCGTAGTAAATATATTTTCATATTATTGCAGTATTTATAATGCAATAGCGAACCCCGCAGATGTTGTACTGCCTTACAGTGTCAGTAATAATCAAGTTCAAAATACTTACTTAATAATATTGCAACTATAAATCAAGATATAAGCTATCCTATCTTTCAAGTTGGATCAAACTACACAGGGTGTGTCATTTCAATTTTCCAAACTAGCTGGGATATTCCAGATTATTCCGTCAAATTCTAAGATATAGGTAATTTCAAATATTGACTCCAGATCCTGAGGCACGACAACGCGGGCATTAAACAAAGTAACTATAATTCTATTTTGCATGCTACGACATTTCACGTCACTTCAATGTTTTAAAATCTCTGGAATATTGCACAATGTTGCGCTAAATTCTATGATCTATGTTATTTTAAGCATCGACTACGGATCCGGAGCCTGGATAACGTTGACATTCAAGCAAGTTAGTCCAGTATACTTGACTTTGTTTAACGAGGGACGGGATATATACCGTCACATCCTAAGATCTATCTAGGTCATCGCAACTATCGGCTGCTGGTACGGAGGCTCTACAACTCGGACATTTATGTGAGAAACGTTAGTTCTCTAACTGAGCAAAAACAAAAAAATAATAATTAGAAAGCATTTTTGACGTCACTTCAATTTTCCAAATTATGTGAAAAAAAGTATTCCAGATTGTTCCGCCAAATTCTAAGATCTAGGCCCCTTCAAGTGTCAACTGCAAATCAAGAAGCTTGACAACAAGCACGCTGCGAAATTTCGCGTTACTTCAATGTTCCAAACTATCGGGATATTCCAGAATATTCTGCAGTATTCTAAGATCTAGGTCATCGCAAGTATCGACTGCGGCCCCATCTAGGGATCTCCACAAATTGGACGTTCACGTGAAAAGCGCTGCGTTTCTAATTGGGCACGCTGCGACATTTCACGTATATTGTCTTTTCGTAATTATTTTTCATATTCCAGAATATTCTGCCACATTCTAAGATCTCGGTAATAGTAAGTATTGATTGCAGGGCTACTCAGCGCGGACATACATTGTATGCGAGAAACGCCGTGTTTCTAATTGTGCACGCTGAGACAATATGTATCGATATCGATGTTTGGATTTTTCTAGAATTTTCCGGAATTTGGAAACAAAAAGCGAATTATTTAACCATAATTTGTGTTTACTATATATCAATAGATCAAGAGAGAATATGATAAATAATTAATTAATTAGACAGCGATTATACAATTTTAAGATCTAGTGACTACGGGTCTGGAGTCCGGAGGCTACGTAGCGCAGACATACGTCCATGCGAGAAGCGCGCGTCTCTAATTGTGGACGCTGAGACATTATCTGTCAATGTTTATATTTTTGTAGACTGTTCCAGAATTTCGGAACAAAAAGACAATTTTATCATTTAACCATATTTTGTGTTTGCTTTACCTGAATAGATCTAGGGAGAGAATCTGATAAGTAATTAAACAGCGATCTAGGTCCTCGTATCTACCGACTGCGGATGCGTGGATACCTAAGAGCGGACATTAATGCGAGATGTGGCGTCTCTAATTGAACACGCTTGGGCATTTCAAGCTACTTCAAATTATATAGAACATTGCAGAATCTTCCGTCACATTCTAAGATTTGGGCTATTGTAACTAGCGGACCCGGACCGCTTTGCCCGTAGCTCGTAGTCCCCGGACCCGTAGTCCGGGTCATTCATGTGAAAACCACTGCGTATTCATTTGAGCTCCTTGCGACATTTGATGTCGATTCGAGTTACAAATTATCTGGAATATGCATCTTGCTAAAAACATGCTACTTCAGTGTTCCAAAGTATCTGGAATATTCCAGAATGTTTCATCACATTCTTACTCATAGATCTAGGTCATCGTAACTATCGACTGCGGGGCTACCGAGCGCGGACATATATGCGAGAAACGCCGCGTCTCTAATTGTGCATGCTGAGATATTATGTGTCGATATCGATGTTTGATTTTACTAGAACGTGTCAGAATTTCGGGACAAAAAGCGAATTATTTAACACTTTATTTGTGTTTCTAATATCTAGAATTTCAGAGTAAAAAGCGTACTTAATCGTAATTTGTGTTTCCATTCCACTATCTGAGTTAGAATATCCTACGAATGGATAAGTAAATTAACATCGATTATAAAAATATTAACACAGGAATAGTAAATTATAAAGTTTCATAATTATTACGAGACACCTTTATTAAGAGAGCCACGAGAGTCCGCTGTGTTTGCATCCTTGTTATTAAATTAGAGGTAGGGAAAAGATTTTTTCAATATTTTATTAACTTAGAATTTTCTAATATTTTAGGGTACAAAACAAACTCGATGCTCATGCTGCTGAAATTAATCAAGAATGGTCTTTTTGATGTATCAATGAGATTCAAATGCCCATTGTGGGCTCTTTCAGAAAGAAAATTCTGAGTATTCTTAATAAGAGTGCAACATTATGACAACCCTACGACGCTGTGGTATACAGGACTGAATCGAGGATCTTAGGTTCTACGTCCAGCGAGGCCAAAATTGGAGTGATTAGTTTGAATTTCTGCTTTCGGGCTGTGTGTTTGAGTTTCTGCCGTTGTATGTGTTCATGGTACATACGACATAAAGCATAATGTAGTACCCACTATGAGTGTGAAGCACATATTCGGCCTACAACATACATATCTGTGGTGGGAAGCCAAAATAAGGTAATAATAAAAATTTCGTAGCAATTTTAAAAAATATCTCCACTTAAATGATTAGTGGACTTGGCAGGCATCCGTAATAGTCCGTAAAAATATCAGAATATTTTAGCAAGACTAAAGAACTCTTAACATTTAATTTTATAACCGCTTTCAAGTTACTGTTTTAAGCAACTCAGAATTATAGTGAAATTTGCAAATATCAAAGAGATTGAATCCTAGATTAGGGAGCACTCAAATAGTGACAGCACCAGACTTCGTTGCTCCCCTGCCTAGACAGCCCTTTATAATCTAGGCTTGAATTTAAAAAGTCCTTATTTGTAGGAATAATTAAACTATTAGAGTTCGAAAGACCTTCGAAAGGGTAGCGGTGGGCTGCAGGTTATAGCACTGTATTTTTTTCTATTAGAAACGTCAAACGCTGCGAGTTACACGATTTTATGGAGTGGCGATGTGTCATGTCAAAATGAAGATATTGACAAGAGGACTTAAGTCGATCATAAAGCATATAGGTATCAATATGTCGCGTTAGTTTTTAGTTTTTTCCAGGCGCTTTTTGCACTTAATTGACTTTAATAGGAGGAGTATATCAGAAAGTGATACATCGAACATATAAATTGTGATTTTCATAAAGCACGTAAAAAGCAAAAAATATTACTAACTTTGTTTCATTAGTAACTTGACATGTATGAATTTAACATTGAAGTTAAATTCCACATTAAAAAAAAAACTCAAAGTAAACGCAAACAATAATAAATAATCGACACAAAGTAAAAGTCGATCCAGCGGTAGCAGCCCTACTGCGGTTTAAGAATGGCAGTCCGCGCGAGTGATTTGCGCCGCGCCGCGTGCTCGCGACAAGGATTAGTGATGTTACAAAAACATCGCAAGTTTTTGTCGATATCGATTTTTTTTCTAATATATGTATTTATCTGGTTGGTCTTTGCTTTGGTGTAAAGTTTTGTGTTATAACAGTGTTTTTGTTATAAGTAATGTGTGTTGTAACTGCGAATGAATCTTGGGTGGCTCATCGAATGTTAACGAGCGGAGTAGCTTCGGAACAAAGGGTCGTCCAGACGAGGGAGCCTACATCGCATCGCGGGGGCTCGCGTCGTCGCGTCATCAAACAAAGGAGTGTTTTTGTCACGGCGGGTGGGTGGCGCCGCGGCCGTGGCGGCCGTCCGTCGCGGGCGAAGGCCGGCCGCGGATCGATATCGCTCGAGATCTCGGCCTACGCGCCCGCCTCGCCGGCCATTTGCCTACCTCGACGCCTCGGGCTCGTGTGTACATAACCCGCCACCCACCACCCTCTCGCCGATACACCCTCGCAGATTACCGCCTACAAAGCAAACTTCATTGGTACGTGCATGCAATATGCGCAAGGAGAAGACCAAATTGCGCCTCGGACCGCCACCCACCCAGATTGCTTTGATACCCCAGCTCCGCATTTAGCCTGCTCCACGTACATCGAATCTTAGCCGAGATGCACGCTACATGCGAGGGCAATCACGTTAATTACTGGAGCGATGCCGGCATTATCTCTGACATCGGACCCTCTAGCGACCAAATTACAGAGGCGATCTTCACGTCTTACAGTGAGACGCTGCTAACGAGTTCTCTTTGCCTATGAACTGTTGGATTTAACAATGCTTTGTAGCTATAGCAGAGCGGCAAAGATAGAAGCCACGCGAAAAAGAAAAACCTCGAATAGAATGACTGATGAACTTTGATCCCCACAGAACCGAGTGAAAATATGAAACAGTAATTAGCATCCGTCGACGACCAGGGTGGCATATTGTTCTTCACGTTGACGCGATGACGTGACGATCGCAGGGTACTAAGATTGATTTTTCGTGGGGAAAAGTACTTATTTTTTACTGCAAGAATGCACCATAGTGGTACACACATAATGAAAGGGTAATATATCTGTTTTACATTTCAAGCACAAGGAATATTCTAAAAAAGCGAGTAAGCGAAGTCGGTTCAGATGTTCGCGAGATTTGCGCTTAGCAACACATTAAGCGATTTTTATATTATAAGACGAATTATTATACTTTAACCCACATACCTACTATAAAAACTTTTATACTTATGAGCTATGTATAGTAATATGTGCTTGTAATAAGACCTTGGACTAAAACTCTCAGCTTAAACAATTTCGTTACCATTGACTTCAAAATTATGTTCCGCCAACCTTCAGTCAAAGTGGTTTAAAAGTTTTTTTTCAAATTTAAGATCAGACAATGTAATATTTGATCAAGAAACTATGTATTACATTGTCTAAAATAATTACCCAATCATGAAGCTGTAATTTTGCTGACTATAAAACTGTGCCTAGTTTAAATACACAATGCACAATTAATATTGCATGAAATTTATTTCAATCCTTTTTATGTCCCACTGCCCACAGGTCATCTCTCAGACATGAGTGGGATGTTATCACGTTGTCCAACTGCGGATTGGTGGAAAGAATTCCTTCGAGAAATTATGAATGACTCTTAGGCATGCACGGTGAAGGAAAAAATCGTATCTAAACTATTAAAAGTTTTATTTCACGGCGAGCAGCGATAAAGTCGCATAGCATAACTAATTTCTTTGTCAAATCGCGCGCCGGGGCTTGAACTATGCATTAGGTACTTGTATGCTTGTTTTTTTCTTGTAGATAGGTACCTAATTTGATATACAAAGTTATGTCATTTTGTTGTCATTATTTTTATTAATTTATGTTAATTTTTTGTATACGTATAATATTGTATAGTTGTATTGTATAGTATATGTATAAAGCTTGGCACAGACCCACACGGTTTAGTGGACAGTGCGGATAAGTGGACATCAGAAGTCTCCTAACGTTAAAATTCTCAAATAAACCCTAAAACAATGTTTGAACACTCTACGTCAAAAGTTTCATCACAGTTGACGTCGCAGCAAAGTTATCTCAAGTGGAGTCCGCTGTCGACATGCAAATGCGAACTTTCTCTCTCTCGCTGCGATGGAGCTACAATTGGCCTATTTACGATCCCTGGGACTTTTGCATTGATATTCACAAGCGTTTTCTTATTGGAATTAATTGCAACGGGCAAATGATTTAATTTAAAAATAATAATATTTAATAAAAAAGAATTTAAGAATAAACAGTCCTAAAACCATTATCTATTTACTATTAATATACTGTTGTTATTTAATATTAATTGTAATTAATCTTATAAATTCAAACTTCAGAAATCAGATGTGCTCATATTGTTTTCCACAACTACATATCTCCTCAGAAGAAACAACGTGCCTCAATAAAACTAAGTCAATTTTCTAAAAAAAATATTGCAAAACGCTAAATGCTTTTATACTCAGCGTTAAAAGATTCGTCACAGTTGACTTGGAAGCAAAGTTAGCTCAAGTGGAGTCCGCTGCCGACATGCAAATGCGAACTTTCCCTCTCTCGCTGCGACAGAGCTACACTTGGCCGATTTACGACCCGCGGGACTTTGCGATTGATATTCACGAGCGTTTTCAGAAAACTTTATTTTTCACAGAGGCACGCAGTATAAGTAGGTACACAATAAAAATGAACATACTCAATAAAACTAAGTCAATTTTCCAAAAAAAAATATTGCAAAGACGCTAAATGTTTGTATACTCAGCGTCAAAAGTTTCGTCACAGATGACTTGGAAGCAAAGTTACTCGTAGCACAAGTGGAGTCCGCTGCCGACATGCAAATGCGAACTTTCCCTCTCTCCTGCGACGCAGCTGCACTTGGCCGATTTACGACCCCCGGGACTTTGGGATTGATATTCACGAGCATTTTCAGTATCATCTACTCATTGCAAACAAAGAAAATTATTTGCCCTCCCGTGCACTCTGGAAGACCAGACTGACGTTTCATAGGATATATTATGTGGGATGACAGCTAGTAGGCTAAAATGGTGGTGTCCAGAGAAAAGAGGTTGATAATAAGTATATGTACGTAACGAATTACTGGCTGGTGATATGGATGAAGAAGGAAGAAAGACGTAACACGGATTTAAATGTAGAAAGAAGAAAAGTCGATTTCGGCCTAGACACGCGTGCATTGTGCTAAATATATTGTGATCATTTAAAAGATTAATTTAAATTAGAATTGTAGTCTTTTCCTTGCTCACGTCTCACATATACATTTTTAATTAAAAAAAATATTTTTTATTAATTATCAATAATACTAAGCTTGGCACCAACACGTCGCTATAAAAGAGTTAAACTTAACATATAAATTCAAATTAAATTAAAGGTTCATATTAAATCAATTTACTAATAAGCTTTACACAATTAAGTATGGAGAGGTAGACTGACTCTAAGGTTGAAAGAAAATAATGTTTGATAGATATTTTGGTGGATAATGGAGCCTAAATATCAATCGTATTAATAAAGCGCACATGGCTCGGCGGCTAGCGTAAAACGCAAGCGGTCTATGCAGCTAAGCCAAACGGGCGCGGTCGGGTGTGAGATGGGTGACCGCTAGTGGCAAAAAAATTCATGCGCGTTTCCGTGCTTCGGAGGGCACGCTACACACTACGCAAAGTCCCGGTTGTTGTCGATAGATAACAGTCGTTAAACCTTGTCGGAGGCCTTATCAGCGGTTTGAAAACATCCGACAGCGGGCTGGCCACTAACCCGTATTGGAGCTTGCGTGGTGGAGTAAGCTCCAGGCCTCCCCAATAATGGAGAGAGACCCGTGCCCAGCAGTGGCACGCAAAAAGGGTTGCAGCCAAATTGGTATTAATAATTATACCTTTCCTGTTTTATTTACGAATTTCATTAGGGAGCCAGAAAAGTACAAGAAGGGTATCAATAGACAAAAAATATTTACGCAGTTGGGAATAATTAAGAGACCAGTACGGAGCTCATAAAACGGCACGCAAAAACAAACAATAAAGACTGAATGAACGCCGGTGAATGGAGGTTGTTAGCCGCTGGCTAGGGGTAGGGGGTGGCTCCGTAGTGACGGGTTTTCGTGCAAAGTGTCACTCGTTTGATTCCAGTTTGGGTATAAAAAAAAAACAAATCAAAAATATTTTTTTCATATTACATAATACAAAATATTCGCTTAAGGATGTCATTTTTTCACGGTCATAGCCAATGTTGAGCTGAGAGAAAAAAGGCGGCGGAAAAAACTCCCAGCAGCACTCTTTTTAAAAAAAAACATATATAATTGAGATAACAGTATGGCTATGGGTCCATAATGGGCACACGTGACAGCTGATCGTATGAGACACTATAAACCCACTTCCACCTGCGCACAGATGCGAGTAATTACTAAAACTATGTATTACGTTTAATTTAGAAACAGCCTTGTGTGAGCGAGATTTTTTTTTTGCGGCAGAGGACTTGTTTGACTGTCTTCTTAAAGGGTGTTAAAGGCAGGGATTGAATCTTTATTGGGATTTTATTATATATCATGATGGACACCCCAATAAAAGAAGAGCTTTTTTTATGGAGACGGTATTTCGGAAATGCCGACCTATGCTTGCTTCAGGTTGGATGTAGATGCCCATGGGCTGCAGCGACCACTTAACACCACGTGGCCTGCATGCTCGTCTGCTACTGCATTCAAATAAAAAAATGCCAGCTTGTATATTATATGTTATTATATTATACGTTATTTATAAAATGCAGTTAAGTTATATAAATATGAAAGTGTTGTTGAGTGTTTGGTGTTCTTTCTTTCACGTCACTATGATGCTATCGATGGACCTGATTTTTGTATGGAGATAGTTTGGAGGCTGGAGAGTTACTTCTGATTCTGATTGAAATATAGATCGGTTATTTTATTGTATTTTTGTTAATCCCAAAATCAAACTAATATCTGTGGCCCTAGTGAAAAGGGATTTAAGTCTAAAACTACAACTTTACAGGAGAGGCAAAAAACACACGGCGCGCTCAAATTGCGTGTTTGTCCTCGTATGACATTTAAACCGCCAGCAAAAGTAATACATGTGATGTTTTTTATAGGTAAACAGAGTATGTTCTTTATTACTATTGAGTTATTTTTTATGTAAAGTTAATAGTTTTTAAAATAATGACTTATACCCTCAACAAAATAAATTCCTCGAGGGTATAAAATAACTTATACCCCTTCACACATAAGTAAATTGAGAATTCGCTTATGTGAAAAGGAATACGCATTTGAATGAATTTTATGATAACCAAGTAATTAAATGAAATATTTAATAGCTCATTTTATAAGAAAATAGTGTTTAGCTGTGTACTTTAAGTCAACTTTAAAAAAAAATGAAAATTATGAAAAAAATATCTTGGCGTCTTTTTCACTAAGATTTAATACGTGGCGTGTGGTACATGTAGACTTATATATGAACTATTTTATGCTACTTAAACCCATATTTTAATGGAAATAAAACAAGCGGAATACAAAATTATATTTTTTTTTATTTCTTGCGTATTTTTTTTTTATATGTAAACCGAACAAAAAAGCAGACGGGCCGCGTGGTGTTAAGCAATCACCGTCGCCTATGGACACGGACAACCCCAGGGGAGCCACCCGAGCATTGCCGGCTTTGGAGGAGAGCTTTTTTTAGAGCTTTCTTGAAGAACCCCATGTTATAGTCCACTGGGAATGCCTCAGCTGGAAGGTTGTCCCATAACCTACACGTCCGTGGTAAAAAGGAGCGTGCAAAGCGGACTGTGGAGGACCGCCACGAGTCCAGATGATGCCTGTGGAACTTTAACCTTCGTCTGGTGGTATAATCATGGAATGGTGATGTAGGCATTAGTTTGAAAAGTTGCTCGGAGCACTCACCATAGTAAAGTCGGTAGAACACGCAGAGCGAGCCTATGTCTCTTCGCAAGCTGAGTGGTTCTAGCCTGTCAGTCTATCTTGGGTCGTTGACGATTCGGACAGCGCGCTTTTCAACGGAGTCAAATGGGTGTAGCTGGTATTTTGGTGCTCCTGCCCAGAGATGAGAGCAGTACTCCATATGGGGTCTGACCTGGGCTTTGTACAGCGTCAGGAGTTGCCCCGCAGTGAAGTACTGCCTCGCCCTATTGAGGACACCAAGCTTTTTGGACGCCAATTTGGCTTTGTGCTCCAAATGACTCCGGTACTGCACTTTACTCGTAATGGCAACTCCCAAGATACCGACACTTTCACCGATGGTGAGCGCGGTACCCTGGAACTTGGGCGCTATAACAAATGGGGTTTTTTTAGCGGTAAACGCGCAAACTTGTGTCTTCGTGAGGTTACACTCGACAAGGTTAAGTCGACCCCATTCCGAGACCCGTTCCAGAGAGTTCTCGACTTCAGACACAAGTTTGATTCTACTTTTCTCTACTTGTGACCGAGAGGCATTGGCTTGACAGGTGTATAGTGCGTTCAGCGTACTATCATCAGCATAGCAATGTATACTGCGTGATTGTTGCAGCATGTCATTGATATGCAGAATGAATAGTGTAGGAGACAGTACTGAGCCTTGGGGAACACCGGCATTAATGGGTTTCATATCTGAGCAGCATCCGTCAACAACGACCTTAATCTGCCGCTCAGACAGAAAGTTTGCCACCCAGTTGCATAGCCTCAGGGGAAGACCGTAAGATGGAAGCTTCGCGAGAAGGGCCCTGTGCCAGACCCGGTCAAAGGCCTTTGCGATATCCAGGCTGACTGCCAGAGCCTCCCCGTTGCCCTCGACGGCTTCAGCCCAGCGGTGTGTGAGGTATACCAAGAGATCACCGGCCGACCGGCCCTGGCGAAAGCCATACTGACGATCGCTGATCAACCGGTGCTTCTCGAGGTACCTAAGGAGCTGCGTATTTATAACACGCTCCATCACCTTAGAGAGCAGGGAGGTTATCGCAATGGGCCTGTAATTAGACGGGTCACTGCGGTCACCCTTTTTCGGGATTGGGTGTACTAGGGCTACCTTTCACGAAGACGGTACTATACTAGTGGTGTAGGAAAGCGAGAATAAGCGCGTTAAGACGGGAGCCAACTCGGGAGCGCACGTCTTTAATACGATCGCGGGGATATCATCCGGCCCGCTCGACTTCTTGACATCGAGGGCTAGCAGAGCTCTTCTGACGGCCTTTTGAGTGAAACGCACGTCCTTCATCGAGCTCTCACACTGCTTGATGGTCGGCGGTGTGGCACCTCCGTCGTCCAGAGTCGAGTTTGAGGCAAACAGGGTACCCAGGAGATCGGCTTTCCCTTTTGCCGTGTGAGCCAGAGTATCGTCCGGTTTGCGTAAAGATGGTAGAGACGACCGACAGAAGTTACCTTCGACAGCCTTGGCAAGCGACCAAAAAGCTCTGTGCTGTGTATTTGAATAATACCAAAAAAAAAATAAGAGAAACTCACATCTTAATCTGCAGAAAAATCACAAATTGAGATGAAAAAAAGGATGCGCGAGCGACTGACGGGACGCGGGCGCTATGCGCTCCTCCCCACTCACCCGCACCACTCCCCCGCAGCGACGAGTTATATCGTTTCTCACGTAAAATGAAAGCTATTCGTAGGATACAACTAGAATTGTATTATATTACATTTATTAATTTCACAATAGCATAATGTGAATACTGATCTCAAAAGAGTTATACTTGATTTTTGACATTTATTTTGGTGAAAACAAATTGATGTCTAGTAATATCATTACTCACTAAGCCATTTAATAAGGACCATCTGTTGTTGTATTGGTAAACACCAATTTGATAAAACGTAGGTAGTTTATGTTAATTTAGATTAAAAAACACAATTTAATTTTTTTATTTTTCAGTTTAAAACAATACGAAAGTACTTGAATCCGATTATTGTAGTTTTGTTTGTATTAGTTAAACCCATATGCACCAAATAACTTCTTTGTTTTTAGAGATAGCTTAGATCCGTTTACACCAAATGATAGAGCATTTCTTTCTGATCAATTTGGTATATTTAACTAATTTTCGACAAAATTGGACTTGTACCCCTTTTCACTAGGGCCACAGATATATAAAACGTTTCTTTTACAGATAAGAATAGTATTTAAGTAGGGTAGTATAGTAACGAGTCGGTCGGCCAAACTATTTATTATAATTATAATAAAAGTCGTAACCACAGCGGGTTGGCCACTAACTCGCATCTCCACCAACCCGCATTTGAGCCGCGTGGTGGAGTAAGCTCCAGGCCTCCCCAGTAATGGGAAGAATGCCCAACAGTGGGATGCAAAAAGGGGTTGCAATGTGACTGCAGGTGAAAAAAAACTAAAGTCCACGAACGAAGTCGTGGACAGCAGCTATAACGCCTATAACTAATAAGTACTTATCAGTTTGTATGTATAGGCTATATAAATAAATAAATGACAACATTTAAGAAAGTGAAGTTTGTTTTGTCTTTACAACAGAAATAGAGAGTTATAATACTGTTTTAAGTTCACTCAGTTATATTTAGTGAATATCCCGAATGATGTCAGCACCAAATTGAATTTTACTTTTTGATGTCAACTGGTTTTGATCAAAGTACACAAACAAAGGGAGGCTATGGCGTGGGAACAAGCGCCAATTAATTGTCAATTTTGAATTTCAAAATATACGACCTAATGATTTAAACTAGAGATGCGCCGAATGTTCGGCCAATTATTCGTATTCGGAACATTCGGCATATTTTTCATGTTCGTATTCGGCCGGACTAAACTTAACGGAATTAATATTCGGAGGAAGTTTGCATGGTATTGCATTTTTAGTTTTTATCATTCTCTTATTTTTGAAGTTACAGGGGGGGGGACACATTTTACCAATTTGGAAGAGTCTCTGGCGCAAACTATTCATTTTAGAAAAAAATGATATTAGAAACCCCAATATCATTTTTAAAGACTTATCCATAGATCCCTTAAGGGTGTTATTAAAAAAAATTGATTAGTTTCAGTTCTAAGTATGGGGAACTCCCAAAATTTACTGTTTTTTTTTCTATTTTTGTGTGAAAATCTTAATGCGGTACACAGAATACATCTACTTACCAAGTTTCAATTCTTATAGTTTCGGAAAAAGGTGGCTGTGACATACGGACGGACAGGCAGCAAACATGACGAATCCATAAGGGTTTCGTTTTTTGCCATTTGGCTACGGAACTTTAAAAAGTGCCTTTAACATGCATCAAAAAACTCTACTTTATACAAGAATATTTTAAAATTAAACAATTATAATATTAAATCATCATAACGTGACTATCTATCCGTTTTCAATCAGGTCACCCTTTACTCGTCGAAATGTATTTTCGACATGACGCCCAAATTGTTGTTTTTTGCATTTCTATTTTTATATAGGTAGGTCCCTTTCAGTTTTAAGGTTTTATTGAATTTGTAAGTAATTAGTTCAAATATGAGTGTTGTGTACTAAGTGTACTTTCTAAGTCAGTCCATAGATTTATTAATAAATGACATAAATTTAAATATTTATCTAGAGAATTGGGACATTTATTGCAGCTGCAATGCATTATGTAGGTATATTTCTATTCTTAGTTTTTTAATGTGATGTTTAGGTATGTACTTTAAATTAATAAAAAATTAGGCTATTGACTATGTGTGTTTATTTTCTCTTGCAAAACCTATGAAGATGTTACTTGTCGGTTAGCTTATTAAAACTTTGTCTACTGGCGTAACAATCCTATTCTTTTAAGGGTACTACTATTCATAATAGTCTTAAGAAATTATAGATTCGAACCTTATAATGGTTTGTTTGGTTAATACATGAATGTAATTAACTTACAACAAACAATTTTCGTATTATATCAACTAATGAGATCTAATAAACAAGCACATGACCAAGGAGTGATACTTAAACAATTCTTTTTATATTTGTGATACCTACGGATCAAAATTTTTAACAAAACAAAAAACCGACTTCAAAAGAAAACTGTTCCAAAACAAATTAATATGCACTAAAAAGTAAAAAAAATATTGCGTATTCTTCTACAATTTAATAGTCAACTTATATAGATAGATACATCCTTTCCAATAAAAAATAATCACCTAAATCGGTTGGCGTGATAGATATTGAGTTATTCGTCCATTTGTCGCGCAGCTACTTTATAAGTGAATTTAAGACTTACTTGGTTTTCTCATGGATGCCATTGTCAGAACTTGACCAAATTGAAATGGGACCACACGGGAAGTAGGTATCAGCTTTCAAATAAATTAAGTATCATCAAAATCTGTTCACCCAGTCGAAAGTTCTGAATAAAACATACAGTCGAATTAATAAACTTCTCCTTTTTTTTATTGAAGTCGGTTAAAAAAAATACAGTCAAATTGAGTACCTCCTTCTCTTTGATTGAAGTCGGTAAAAATAGATAATTCAACGATTCAACTGCCTGTAAAAATAAAGTGGAATCCTCTATCTCCAGAGTTAAATACTGAAGTGTTGTTCACAGTCGACGTAATAAATATCTGGTAAACGCGGCACCTGTTGCCGCATCTTTTGCAGACAGTTTTATAACACAACATCCGGCCCGGGACAGTTACAACCGGCTTTAACCGGCTCCAACCGGATTTTGTCATTTATATCGCTGAGAGATTTGTGGCATTATGGCAACGTTGTGATATGAATAACCGTAACTTCTAGTAACAAATTTTTACGTTACAATAGAAAAGGTTCAGATGAGGTCAGTTATGGATTCTTTTTTTTTACTTCGCAGTCTTATAAACAGGTAATATTAATACCTACTACGTATATACGACTAATGGCTCATCAGTATGTAACGGATCATGTTTTAATAAGTGTTTTCCTACAGTTCCTTAAGTCTTAACCAAGCTGTCTAAAATCACTCATAGAGTTTTCGTAAATTCGATGATTTTTTTAGAAACAAAGGACGAAAACTCGCTAGAACTAAATGACAATTAGCGATTATCCAAACAAGTCTCGTCCGCGCTCCATAATTTTTTGCCTGTGTTTCACCCCAGCCGGGCTGGGCTATGTGCGAATCATTACTCAGTCTTTTTATTTCAACTTGTACATCAAAGGTCTCCTGTCGAAATTGAGAGGGATTTAAGCCATAATTCACCACGCTAGCCAAGTGTGGACTCGTGGATAGACATACCTTTGAAATTATAATAAAAATATATTAGGTACAAAATAAAATATTTTGTCTTACCGTGGAGCAGGTGTAAATAGGTATATATAGATAGCTATACGCGAATAACATAAAATATGTGTCAAAGTCCTTTATCTTAACTATTTGTCAATCTCTGCTTGCTTTGCTACTTAACTAATTACGAGTTAGATAAATTTTATTTTATTATAAAATGTGCTTACTACCTCAAGCACAACTGAACAATATATATTTTTTTAATTTTTCAGTAGTAAAATACAAATGTAATCAAAGGAAAATTACGTTCGTGTGCAATCTACCGAAGTTATTCGCTCTCGTGTTGCGAATCGAAACCATGCAGTTCGTAAATGTTCGAAAATTCCTTCTTGCATGCCGCGAAAGCATCTTGTATTCCGTGCGCGGCGTCGAATTAGGGCTGCACGCACGTCACCAATCGATATCGCGTGATTATCGATAATAATGGGACGGATCGCGATGAGCTCCCACGGATGCCCGCGGGGCCCCTTAGCGAGCCCCCGACGGCGTTCGTAATTTGAACGTTTCGCGCGAGGGGACACGAAATGTTTTGGTCAAAAGCGCTACGTTTAGTGAGAAAGTATGCTTGCGAGCGAGGAATTTAATTGGATCCTGTACGATCGGATCGTTACGATTGTTCGGTTTTGTGGCCAGCTGCATGTTAATTATTCCTTTTGATAATACTGGCCGTTTGTTCGTCGAAAGTTTTAGAAACGTAGAATTTGTTTGGTGGGTCTTAATAAAAATATATTGTTTCAATCTGAAATAGAAATAAACAATGTATAATAAAAAACTGAAAAACACGCTTTTGTGAAAATACGAACTAAGAAGTAATAAAAAGAAGTTCGTATTTTCACAAAAGCGTGCTTTTTAGTTTTTTAAACTACATTACTTATTTTTAATTTTTTGTTGGATTTTTATTGTAATATTATTGCATTGTCATCGGCCCTTGACCCCTGTGCAAATTTTCAAGTTAATCAGTCAGATGCTTAGACGTGTTAAAAATATAAAACTTTATATTTGTTTCATTAAGTACCTTAGGCCGCGAACTTATCAGCCGCCCCTCGTATTTTTTTTATCCTGATGATCCTAGTTAGGACTTTAATATAAAGTTATGAGATTATTGTATTGCAAATTTTCAAGTTAATCAGACTCCTAGAAGTAAGTGAAAATGAAGTTAAAAGATACCGTTACATACATACGTACATACATACATACGTACATACATACATATAGGTCAAGCTAATAAAAGCGTGTTAAATATAGATTGGTGGGTTATTAATAATGATGTTTAAATCTGAAAAATAATTAGCTTTTAAATCTAAGCAGATTACCAAAGGACTAATAATAATATTATGTATTGATTGTAACAGTTTCGTAACGGTTTCAAGACGATACGAGTAACGACCTAAGCACACTGGTGGAATTTTTTAGGCCTTGAATTTCGGCTTTAGTAGAGCGGGGAGAGATCAGTACCTATAAAGAACACCAAAGGGAATAAAATTGAATACATACCTACTTTGAAGTAGGAAGGTAGTATGTTAGAGTTTTCTTAACAACTGTAATAATGTTGCTGTTGCTTTTTCAATCGGAATTATCGATGTTATCGGCCAACGCAACGAAAACGACCCGAAGCGTATTGGTATCCTCTGAATAATTTACTGCGTTTTGATTGGTCGTGCCGATCGCGGCATTTACATAATTGCCCATTAGCAAGTTTTTGTTTACAGCCAACTTGGATTCGCATAATTCTATGCCGTAATGTATCGCTTCGAATGATTTCTTTACCGTTACAATACCTTTGTTCAGGTTCGTGTACATAATTGCAAAATTACAAGTAGTTTTCGAATTTGGTTGTACATTAGATTTAGCAACGACATTTTTTTGTCAGTAATGTTTCTTAGAAGATATTTATTTTGAAAAACCTAAGAAAAATATCTATTAAATTTACACAAACTAAACTTGTGAACCGTCCTACCCACGCATCCCGTAGGTAAGTAAGGCAACTCATCAATAAAGGTCCACGCAAAATATCTCGAATATCTTCGGCGTCCCCCGTTTGTACGTAAACATGCGAAATCCCTCTGAAGGTGCGCGGTCTCTAGACATGTGCGGGACATAAATTTGGCGAGCGTTACGTAGGTACAGGCCGGCTATATGCTTGGTACATAAGGCGGTACATAGGTACGGAGCAACACGGGCGTCACTTATCCGCGCGGAGGATGCGGTGGCCGTCCGATGGCCCCCCGACACCCCCGGGCGCCCCCACACCCCCTCGCGATTCATTAAGTCGGGCGCGGCCGACACGGCGGACGCGTCGCGGAGTCTCCGTGAATTCAAATTAGAGGCAGCTCGGACGTCGTGTGCTAGGGATTGCACATGATTGAAGTTATCGATAAAATATTATTTTTATCACAAACATTTCTTTTTGGTAACTTTTTTTAAATAAAAAAGCAATATGTATACCTTGGTTAAGTAAAAGAAGTTAAAACAGAATTAATGTATTTTTTTATTTTAAGAAACATCTTCAGCCCATTTTATTTTCAGAAAAAAACTTTTTAATTATATTCATTTGAGATGGTATCTTATAATCAAATATAATATTTGACAAGTGCGCAATTAGAAATAAAATTATACTATATTTATATTTACACATAAATAAAACCTTAAAAAAATAATATACATATAAAATAATTAAAATATATTATTAAAAGGAGTCCTTTTAGGCAAGGTTCCGAAGATACTGGCAGTGGTCCCCCTTTTAATTTATTTATTAGTATTATTTACATTTTAATTTATTTAGCATAAATTAAAGAAGCATAGGTAGAAAATTCATAATTCCGCAATGTCTTAGTGATTCAACTTAACCAGTAGCATCATAATGAAATAATGATAACATGTACTATTTATGCTTCTTTTTCACATCAACTCCATCCTATATTACCAATAAGCACTAGTATATCACCAGGAATATAAAGGCATCAGAATAATATATCGGCCTCTAAATAGTAGGTTGGTTGTAACAGGTTTGTGTTGAATGTTAAAATTTATCTTATCACAGATATTACAAATGTAATTTATCGATATCGATAAATGTAAATGAAAAAAAGGATCGACATCTCCTACAGCGTCATCCCTAAGCCTTTGTCTCGGCAAGACAGCGCGAGCGAGGGGAGGGAGTGCCGGACGGAAGTCGCGCGCCTCGCGCCGCACCGCGCTAAATGATTCAAGCTCGCCCGGACCTGCAAGATTTATGCCCGCGCCCGATTCCGCTTGAAGTAAACGTGTTGCCTATCGAAACACGCTCCGATATTCTACTCGTAACCTATTATGTATTCTGTGTCGTAACTAAAAGTCGAACCCTTAAGTTAGCGGTCTTAAAAAATATTTTATTCTTAACTTTTTTGACAAGCCTTTACTGGACACAGCACAGGCCTCTTTTTAGACTTTTATGGTTTACTCTCAAATCACATAAAAAAGGCTTTACTTGGCAAATTTAAGGACGCCTATTCATTGAAACTCGCTCACACAAGGCTATTTCTGCATAGTTTTTTGTTTTTCAACCTTTTTTATGTCCCACTGCTGGGCACAGGTCTCCTTCTCGCAAGTGAGAGGGATTTAGGCCATAATCCACCACGCTGGCGAAGTGCGGATTGGTGGATAGAATAGTTTTAGTAATTACTCGCACCTGTGCAGGTGGAAGTGGGTTGAAGTGTCGCACACGATCAGCTGTCACGTGTACCTATTATCGTTATCAACCCATAGCCATTCTGTTACCTCAGATATATAAATGTACTTTTTTTAAAAGAGTGCTGCTCGGAGTTTCTTTTCGCCGCCTTTTTTCTCTCAGCTCAACATCTAGCCCAAACGGGCACCTAAAGGCGATGACCGGGAAAAAATGACATTCATGAAGCGAATATTTTGTATTCCTAATATGAAATAAATATTTTTTTCTTTCTTTCTATATTTTCTTTTCATTTAGCATTATGTAGCTACAGTAACTTTTGCTGTAGAATGATGGCATTAAGATTCCTTAATTTTGTCCTTCACCCTTTTGAGCTTAATAACTTGACTTTATATTTATATAATTTATCGATATACAGAACGCCACCAACCCGTACTGGAGGAGCGTGGTGGAGTAAGCGCCGGGTCTTACCAAAAATGGGGAGAGACCCGTGCCCAGCAGTGGGACGCAAAAAGGGTTGCAACCATACAGTACGCGAACAAACAAAGCGTCCATCAAGATCCCCCACAGCAGCATCCTCTGTCTCGGCAAGACAGCGAGCGAGAGGAAGGAGTGCCGGATGGACGTCGCGCGCCTCTCGCTGCACCGCGCTAAATGATTCAAGCTCGCCCAAAGTTTGGGTTTGGGCCCCAAACAAACCTAAGCGATTTATGCCCGCGCTCGATCCCGCCTGGATTAAACGTGTCGCCTATTGAAACACCCTTTGATATTATAGAAACCGAACCGATAAGTTGTGCGTTTTGAGAAATAGGGAACGTATTCGTTTTGTAAAAGCTTAAAAAGCTTTTCCTGCATAACACTTACACACTACATTAAACATTATGGTTGTTTTATTTATTTTTTATCGATAGGTACCTCGTTTAATACATTCTGTTACTGTCAACTTTTACTTTAAACTTGACTTAATTAAAAATATATCTTAGGAACCTTTTCCTGTGTATTCACGGATACGATTTTTGTTACTTTTATGTAAAGTGGCTTTTATTTAGATAATGTCGCGAATTGAAACACCCTCTGATATTCTAGAAAGCTAACCGATAAGATGTCTTGGCAAAGACGTAAGATAGGTTCGTTCAGTGTATTCAAGTGCAACGACTTTAAAGATTTGACCGTCGCCGTCGTCGTAGAACGATCACAGCCTCTACGTGAAGTGAATTTTATTTCAATGAATTTTTTAAGTTTTTAATACCCTTTATACTTAAAATCGCATATAATTGTGTAGACCGTGCGAATAAAGGATAAGAAGCTTTTTTCATTATACGAGTAGCAACAAAAAGTAAGTTAATAATGTAAAGAAAATTATGTAAATAGCATAGTTTGTAACAAACAATAATAATACAGTTTCCAGCCGCACATAAAGGCCCCTGAAAAGGTTTAACAAATATCCTTGTTTAACAACTTTCGATATCAATCAGGGCCCTACTCTAAGCGCTATCGTCCGCAGTATCGAATATTTTTAACCCACTTCAATCAAAAAAGGAGGAGGTTATCAATTCGACTGTATTTTTTTAATGTTTGTTACCTCAGAACTTTCGACTGTGTGATCAGATTTTGATGATTCTTGTTTTATTTAAAATCTGATACTTCCCGTGTAGTCCCTCTGAAATTTGATCCAGTTCTGACAATGGCATCCATGAAAAAACCATTTAAGTCTTAAATTCACATTAAGTAGCTGCGCGACAAATGGACGAATAACCCAATATCATGCCAATCGCTTTCGATGATTCTTTTTTTATTGGAAAGGATGTACCTCAAGGGTAGTTTGGTAAAAGTTTGGTTAGGTTCTGATTATGGGATCCATGACAAAATATCGGAACTCTTTAATTTCTAATTATTTAATCGTGAAATTGCATTTAACGATTCGTCTAACATTACGTCGTCGTCGTCGGTTCCATAACGTCGTTATGGCAAAGTCGTATTTGAAATGTTGTGTTTGTAATTGTCGTAGTTGAATATGATGATCAATGACACGCCTTAACGGCTTATAGTAAGGGTGCAATCTGTGTCAATTTCTAACTGTTTATGTAAACATGTTTGTGTTTTAAGTGATAATTTTGAAGTTCGAAGAATAATAAAGGATATATCACTTTTAATAGCACCATATTCTCGTTTCACTATAGAGTTATGTATCCACAAAAAGAAAGGTCAGAACAGGGTCAAAAATGTGCTGTAATATTCACCTTAACACCTTAACACCTTAACACCCATACGCCATCTTTTTTTAGCTGAATAGATTACTTGCGTTTTATGGTAGCCATGCGGCCATGTGCGCTTCAAAGAGAAAGCATTATTTATGGCCCACAAAAAATACCAAATACACTCATAATTTAAGGGTTAATCGTACTGTAGCGACCTTCCGCTACTCATCAAGAGATGACGCCATGGGTATTTCTAAATCACGCTATCGAAGTTTTCGGAATATCCTACCATATATACAAGCTC